>CM019180.2:7305243-7395925 GCA_009739505.2 Apolygus lucorum
TTTCCCATGCAGTGCCAGTGAAGTTGCTCGGTGAGGTCACAATAAGAGAGTCATGGTTGATCGCATTGTTGCTGAGGTAAATATTGGAGTTTTAACTGAATCTAACTGGACGTATTTGAGTATCCTCCTTCTCCGATGAACTTCCTGGGAAAAGACTCAATTTCATGCCATTTTCAATCATATTGTGACACGAGTTGACATTTACAATGGCAACATGATCAGTGACGGCATTTTCCATTTGAATATTTGCTATTGACTTCCGTTGAAGACCTTGTTAACTATTTTCCCCCAAAATCACCAATCTGGAGTTGTGAAGAGGCAGTTGTGTAAAAAAAAAACCGTAGGGCAGAATTATCATTCAGTTGTTTCATATAAGTGACATTTTCAATTTCTTTGCTGGACGATTTTTGTATTAGTTTATGTGAATTGGCCCCCTGAATTTCATTCAAAGTAGCTGTCAGGATTGGTACCCCAAAGAAGATGTCAGGGTTGGCTCACGAATATTTAGCTTATCTCTTACCACGTCTATGTTCTCATAAGTGACTTGGTCAAAACTAACGTGTTCAATTGGAACAGGCTTCCAAACCTTATTGACAGTCAGCCACCCCAAGAGCCTTCCAAGAGAGCTTCACCAAGATTTTTTGCTAAAAAAAAAGAAAAAATCTCACCTGATCTGTTCGAAGAAAAAGTTGCAACTCAAATTTCACGATACTTTCAGGCGAGTTTTGGTTTATTACTTTCAATAATGAACCTTTGGAATCGACCAAGAAAAAAATAATTTTAACACCCCCTCAAAATTTGATGGTTTACGTTTCAAGCTACGTAGAATCAAAAAATCGAATAAAAATTTGGCCGTCCGTCCGCCGTACGCGGCACTTTTGCCACTTAGCATTGACCGATTTTGATGAAATTTGGTATGTAGGTTTCATTTGGGGTCTAGTTGTGCCCCGAAGCTTTTGGTTGAGGTAGGTCACTTCTAAAGGTTCCAAAATCAATTTTGAAATTTTGAAAACGCCCTAACTCAAAAAATTCCGATATAAAGGTATTGTTTTTCCCTCAATTTAAGATTCTATAGAATTTTTAGAATTTTTTGAGACCACGCGGAGCTCTGTAGAACAAACCGTTCGCTTCCTACGGAAATTTAAGTGTTTATTTTGAAATATATATATATATAAATCAAAACACGAGTGTGAATCGCAAAATAGGCCTAATCTCCGTTCAAATTAGAGCTGATCGAAATGTAATCAATATTTGGTAATTTTGATTTCTTTTAAAATTTTTTTTTGATTTTTTTTTTTTTGATTTTTTTTTCCCTTTATATTGGATGGTTGGTGATTTTGTAGACGAGTGATCTATATAGAAAAATAATAAACCATTGTGTAATAATTTGCAGCGTTTTTAGTTGGCTCTATGTTCCACGAACCAGACGTCTATCCCTCCTCCGTCGAACAAAGAAATTAGTGCTCTCAAGCGGTTCCTGGATAAGACCGCAAAATACCTGACATCTACGAATGTAGTAGACACCTTCAGCATAAGACATCATTTCTTCTTCCGCTTGAAGAAGTTTTCTCCGGCAGAGCATTTTGTAGGACAGCGTCTACCGAGAGGTGTGCATTGGCTGATATGAAGACTGCTATGGATCACTGTCCCGAGTTCCTGTTGAATGAATGCGGTCTGTCAAGGTACTCGCCGGTTATGGTGCCTCCTAGAAGTGGGCCTCTTCAAGTATGTTCCCCCTCTAATAACTTTCCTACTAGTATTGGTTTTACATGTTTGCATCTTAATATTTGTTCTTTGAGAAACAAGGTAAATTTTCTGGTCGCCTACCTAGAATCCCTTAGTTCTCAAATTGATATAATTTCCCTAAATGAGCACTGGCTGGATTACAATGAGCTCCAGTTTCTTAGAGTTAACCATTATATTGTAGGTTCCGCGTTTTGCAAACCAATGATTCAACATGGCGGCGTCATGATTCTTATTAGACAGGGGTTGAGCTTTTTGGAACTCGAACGCCTGAAATTAATGTCTTCACCACAAAATTGCGAGCTGTGTGGGATTTTCATCGAGTCATACGATCTCACGATCGTTTCTATTTACCGATCCCCGGGTAGCTCGCTCATGAATTTTTTCGAAATCCTGTCAAATGCTCTATCTTTGATATTTAGAAGAAATAAAGTAATTATCATGGGCGACTTTAATATCTGCGCCCTTGAAGATGTATCAGATTTTGATGGTCTTTGTGGTGTTTTTGAATCTTACAATTTCACTCCTAGAAACAAAACTCCAACTAGAAAACGACGCTGTATTGACAATACTTTTGTAAATTTTTCAGTTTCCGATACTGAAAAATTGTTTGTAGATGAAGTGTTTTTTTCTGACCATAGATCTATCCAGTTTCAGATCTCTGTGACTCCAGGTCCTAGTTTTCAGAATTCAAAATGTATTTTGGTAAGACCGGTAACCTCTGACAAACTAGCATTGTTCGAGTATAGATTGTTCAACACAGATTGGGATTTCGTGTTCGATTGCCATGTCGATCTGGATTTGCGTTGGTCATGGTTTGCCAATCTAATTTCTCAAATAGCCCATACTGAGTTCCCATCGATTTATAAGAAAATGTCGAGTCGAAGTCATACTCCTAAAACACTTTTTCGGACGGTCTTCGTGAGCTTAGAGATCAAGTGAGGGAACTTTATGAGCGCTCACAGGCCACAGGGGATCCTGTTGATCGACTTACTTTTGTGTCTTGCCGAAATAAATATAAGGCTGCTTTACGTGTGGCCATAACTGATCAAAATGAGCGGTTCATTTTTTTCATCACAAAACCCCATTAAAAAAATGTGGTCCTATATTAATCAAAGCCGCAAAGAACCCACTAATTCAACAAAGTCATCATTCTCGCCCGACGAATTTAATAATTTCTTTAGCTCAGTAGCTCAGGATACAGTAAAGAACCTACCGCCAGCATTTGGCAATCCCTTGGACTTTGATGTGTCTGCTTCCCCGCAGTTTAATTTTGCATCGGTTGACCCTGAGCAGATATTTAAAATCATTTCTAATTTTAAGGTGTCTAATGGGTGCGATTATTTGGGATTGAGCACCAAAATGATTAAATATACATCCCTAGCTATTGTGTACCCGTTGACTCATCTCATAAATGAATCTGTTAGTGTGAGTCATTTTCCGTCAGTTCTCAAAGCGGCAGAGGTAATCCCCCTTCATAAAAAAGGAAGTGTTAATGAGCTAAGTAACTACCGCCCTATCTCAAAATTGCCCATCTTTTCGAAAATTTTTGAGAAAGCCATAAATCCGCAAATTGTGTCCTTCTTTGAAAGAAATTCCCTTTTCTGCGATAACCAATATGGGTTTAGATCGTCGAGGTCCACTGAGGACGCTGTACTTGCTATCTCGAATGCCATCTCTAAATACTTTTTAGAAAGCGAATATGCGTCAGCAACATGTGTTGATGTAGCGAAATGTTTCGACTGTGTTCCTCATGAGCTGCTTCTAAGGAAGCTGGTTAAGTACAATTTTTCGAATGACGCGGTTAAATTGATCGAATCATTCCTCTCTGACAGGTTTCAGGCTGTCCGTGTCGAAAACTCTATTTCAGAATTTAGGAATCTCGATAACCTTTCTGTAATCCAGGGTAGTGTCCTAGGACCTACATTGTTTCTGATTTTTATCAATGTTCTACCGCAGCACACGAAAAATTTCAGCGTTTTGTTTGCGGATGATTCCACGGTGTTATGTGCTGATAGTGACATCAGCACGTTGAAATTGAAGTGTGCCATGTCTGTTGATGTTATTTCTAATTGGTTTAAATTGAATGGCTTGGCCGTAAATGACAAAAGACCCAACAGATCTTCTTTGGCTTGAGGGATTTGTCCTCTATTGATAGCAATCCGGTTCACATGAACACCTTAGGGGTCTTGGTGAATCCAAAATTAAATTGGAAGGACCATTGTGATAGGTTAAACAAATCTTTAAACAGTACAATATTCCTACTGCGCAGGTTATCCGACTATCTGTCCAAAAATGCCGTAATTGCAGCTTATCATGCCGTCTTCCACAGCCGTATGAGTTACTGCATTCTATGCTGGGGCCATGCCCCGTCGGCCAAGATTATTTTTGGATGCCAGCGTAGAGCGATTCGAGCTGTAACCCGTCTAAATTACAGGGCCGACTGCCGAGCAAAGTTCATCGACTTAAACATTTTGACACTGCCAGGCCAATACATTTTAAGTTGTCTGGTGTACGTGTATAAAAACCGCTCCGAATTCCAAATACCTTCTCATAATTACGATACACGAAATGCACGTATGCTGTCGCTACCTGCATGTAGGCTGAATACGTCAAGAAACTCTATTGGTTGGTGGGGCCAATATTGTTTAATAAACTCCCTTATAAGATTCAAAATTCGGAAAATTTGAGTATTTTTAAAGCTGCCTGTAAGGGTATTCTTTTGAGCATGGCCCCGTATGACCTAGATGAATACTTTGACAACATTACAAAATTTTAAATTATATGTTCTACTTAATATTTATGACGTGCATCTGACGGAGGAAGTTTTATAAAAGTACTCTGTTCAAATCATGCTTAATTTTATTATACTAGGTTAGTTCTGGTAGTGATATTTTTCTGTGATAATAGTGTAACAGTATTGTGATGTTAGGATTAGGGTACCTAGGTGCATTTTTAATTTACTGTGTTTGTAGAGTAATATATTTTATATATGAGTGTTAATTTTTTAATATTTATTATTGTTGAATTTGAAATTTGTTACTTCTCAGTTTTTATTCTCGTAGTCACTCGAAAATTGTTTAATGTACCTATTTACCTGTTATCCTGTTCACATCTTGTTGTATAAATACTTATATTTACCTATTGTTCCTACCGAAATCTGACGATTGATATACCAATATTGGTTTTGTTCAATAAAAACTTCATTCATTCATTCATAACCAAATGTTCATTTCTTCGAGTTGTACTTTGATTTGCGTCAGTTATCAAATTTTCAAATTTTTATCAAATGAATGTACCCTCAATTTTCAAATTGAACTTGATTGTCTAGAGAAAATATGGTCGGTACGTAGTGGCAATGGCAAAGCTGTGTTTTTTGCGGGCAATTGATTTAGGTATACAGAGAAATAATAAAACTTTGTGTAATAATTTGCAGTTATTTTTTAACCTCATATTTGTCCATATTAAGCCGATATTTTGAGGATGCATTCATGCATGTATAAAATGCAGATTAAAGATTGCGATTGTTATTATTTGCTAAGAGTATGAAGTGAATGATGTTCGTATGATGGGAACATCCAAAGATTCCAACTTTTTCTGGACTTCTTCAGTAACTGAGAGTGGAATACACTCCATCACGCACTCCATCGACCGATGGACGAAGAAAAATATGCTATAAAAGCGGAAATAATTGACAATGACGTTTACTTTCCAACAGGATTTTTTTTCCGCGATATTAAAAGTGAGTTTTCACTTTCGACCGCCGAATCCCAGGAAGTGATTTGAGGAATATTCAAAGTTTTTTTGAATTAATCCATATCCGCCTCGATGTTATACGGTCTTGCAGCACATCTTTCAGCGTGCATTGTCTGATTAAGCGTGAAATATCAGCTTTCCCTTTTCAGAAAATCCGCTGTTCCGCCTCAACTCGGGTTTACTATTTTGGTAATGGTATCGGTGTACAACTTGAGCTTTTCATGAGAGAGAGAGAAAAAACACTTTATTGAACATTGTAAATAGAATAAAGGTGGACAAGGACTCTAGCAGTTGTCAAAATGTAATGGATTTGCCAACAGTTCAAATTGAGATGCCAAAAGTTCAAATTGGTAGGCCAAAAGTTTGCCAAAAATTCAAATTGATGTGGGAACTAGACAGTTTTATCGATCCAGGGAATTTATAAAGGTACTTGGATACTTAAAATATTCGGGGACCAATTTTAGTCAAAAATGTATAGAGATATGCGCTAAAAAACGAGTTTTGTGACTTTCTTCGGTGATAGTCGAGCATTACCAATAACTTTTTCATACAACAAGAAGTCTCCTGATAGGAAATGGGTGGATTTCAATCTTTCCGAGCTCTTAGCAAGTCATAATGTGCGGTGGTAGCTAGGCCTACATAATGAGAAGGTATAAGAGAGGTAGAAGTTAACTTATCTGTTTGACGTCCCATTGCAAATCTAGGATGAACTATGAAAACGTGGGTACCTACCTAGGTTCTCCCAAATAGCACAGCTAATATAGATCACGAAGCGAACTCAAATCACTTTAACGGAAATGAATACATTAAAATCAATGTAGAATAGGTTTTCTATTGATATTCGTGAAAAACCCCAGCGCGACTTTGCCAAACAAGATAAGACAACTGATAAAAGGAGTTGAATAGTTTTCCTGCAAGAGAACGAGTTGAATTGTTTTCCTTACACCATGGACTTATTATCCCGTAGGGATAAGTCCATGCCTCTCACTGAACTTCCATGAATGGGTCAACAGAGCATCCATCCATCGACTTGAATCAATACTTATCTTGAAAAATCGATTTGCGACTTGTTTTGAAAGTCGATTGAGTCCTCCCTGGCTGGGGCCGAGAAGGGAGGGGGTCAATGGATGAGGCCTACATTTTTCCACTACTGCGCATGCGCGGATGGGGCTGAAACTAAAAACAAACCATGTAACCATAGCAACTCAGGGGCAAAATTGTTTTTGCGTCAGAGTTTCCTTGAACATGTGTTATTTTTCCAGATAGATTGGAAATTCGGGAGTGGACAATCGATTGTCCTATCAACTCCATCCTACTTCTTCTCTTTCTTCTCTCTAGGTCCATGGTGCTGGTCGTGGGGACAGCCTCTGATGACCAACTTCCATCCTAGTTCTTCTTTCTATTTCCACATAAAAATACAATAATGATATTTTATATATTTTTTAAAATATTTGACATAATAATTACATGTCAGTGTAAAATTATTTTACACGTGTAAAATATCCATGCTTCCTTGGATCATCAAGGATCAGCGAGTTTTGAGGAAAAAAAATTTCTCAAAGGTTTTTTTTTACTTTAGGGGAACACTTTTTGAAGCGAGTTTTTTAAACTTCGAGGTGAAAATCTAGCTTACACAGAGAAAATTTTGCTGGGGCTAGACCCTGAGTGGCCTTATGGACGCCAAGCCCCTGGTAGCAGTATGTTGAGTCTGATTGAGTCCTTGCAGTACATTGTGGCAGTTACGCTCCTAGACTGGGAGCAAGCTCGGCTGATAGTAATTTCTCTCTGGTACTCTGTGCTCTCTGCCTTGCTCCTGGTATGTAATCTCTACACAACATTCAACATTTTGAGGTTTCCCTCGATACTCAAAGTCCATCTATAAAAACCACCACTCCAATTTGTAATTGAACCAAACCCAATTCATTATGTATATATTTTCAGTTAATAAATAACTTAAAATTACATTTGAATCATTGGGTGGAATTACGAGCTGGTTATTCCATCAAAATCTAGGTCTATAGTATTTGGTAAGTTTAGGCAGTAGAAGCAATATTTTCTTAAATTTAATTTTAATTATTGAAGAAAGTTCTCAAAGGGAGCGAACGGTTGGTCCTACAGAGCTCTGGGTGGTTATTGAAAATAATTAACCAAAATGATATTCTGATTTCGTCCTTTTCTCGGAACCCAAGCTAGGTAGGAATGTACCATTTTTAACCGATGTATGTAATAGGTATTTATTAAATTTTTCACTCAGCTGATTTTACTTGAAATTCAATTATACCCAACAAAGTATCTTATTTGGATCTCGGAAGTTGAATATTTTCTAAATGGTGTTTTAGAATTTATTTAATATTAAATTTAATTTAAAAAACTTCAAAACAAACCTTCGAAAAACTAAAAGTTAAAAAAAGTTGTTTTCAAATTAAATTGAATATTTCTGAACATTCTAGTGTGTTTTATTTATTGCCATGATCAATTATGGGGAAGAATATAAGAGAGCAAAAGGGGTGCAAAGGTGTGTTGAAAAGAAAATCACTGTCGACCACTATCTTGATTTCAATTTTGATTTAATTAATTTTGTAAAGTTATTATTTAAGTAGGTATTTATTTTTGTTTTTAATTTTTATTCCCAGAATTTTCCGGTTGCAACTTCGTTTTCATTTCAGAATTTGTTATTACATTTTGCATTGCAGTTTTGTATGATTAATAGATTATGAAGTGAATAAGGGGGTTCACGATTCAGAATCTCTGAGTATCTCTACTTGTTACACTTCTTTTGTAATGAATTACCGTATTGTGTTGGAAGGCACTGATCTCACGTGAGAGAAATAGTAGAATCACGCTGAACTCCGAGGATGTTGGCTCCTGTAGCAAGCTGCCATCTGGATTCATTCTCGAGAACTTGACGGCATTACCGACAGCGCTGTTTCCTGCAGCATGGAAGAAGTGAGGTCCCTTCTTCCACGACTGTAGTTACCAACATCTCTCCAGCATCAGCTAAACCGGCTTTGAAGTTCCGAAGCGTATCCACAGATAGCGTGACTGCTGCAGAGATACTTCTCTCAATGAACTCGCGCTTCTCTTAGATTCATCAGTAAATTGAATCATGAAGTCGATTGGGAGCTTCGGTTTCATCTAATGAAAGAACACGGCTTTGCCATTGTTTCCACCAACCTACATGAAGATAAACATCGATCGCATTTCGGTCAGCGATTCACACTCGTGTTTCTGATTAACCGTAAGTCCAACCCTAAAATTCTTGTAGGGAGCGAACGATTTGTCCTACCGGGCTCCGCGCGGTCTCTAAAGATTCTAAAAACGCTGCAAATTATTACACAATGGCTTATTATTATTTATTTTTCTTTATAGATCACTCGTCTGCAAAGCCACCAACCATCCAACATGAAGAAAAACATCGATCGCATTTCGGTCAGCTTAAATTTGAACGGAGATTAGGCCTCTTTTGCGATTCACACTCGTGTTTCTGATTTATCGTACGTCCAAACTTTAAATTCTCGTAGTGAGCGAACGGTTTGTCCTACAGAGCTCCGGGTGGTCACAAAAAATTCTAAAAAATCTATAGTATCTTAAATTGAAGGAATAACAATAATTTTATGTCAAAATTTTGTGAGTTAGGGCGTTTTCAAAATTTCAAAATTGATTTTGGAACCCTTGGAAGTGACCTACATCAACCAAAATCTTTGGGGCATAACTAGACCCTAAGTGGAGCCTACATACCAAATTTCATCAAAATCGGTCAATGCTAAGTGGCAAAAGTGCCGCGTACGGCGGACGGACGGCCAAATTTTTATTCGTTTTTTGGATTCTACGTACCTTGATTCTACGTAAACCTACGATTCTACGTAAACCATCAAATTTTGAGGGGGTGTTAAACATTTTTTTTCTTGGTCGATTCCAAAGGTTCATTATTGAAAATAATAAACCAAAATTCAATACTACCTTAAATTGATGACAAACAATACCCGTCTATCAATATTTTTTGAGTTAGGGTGTTTTTAAAATTCCAACCCTTATTTTTCAACCCTTAGAAGTGACCTACATCAACCAAAAGCTTCGGAACACAACTAGACCCCAAATGGAGCCTACATACCAAATTTCATCAAAATCGATCAAAGCTAACTGACGAAAGTGCCGCGTACGGCGGACGGCGGACGGACGGCCGAATTTTTATTGGATTTTTGGATTCTACGTACCTTGAAACGTAAACCATCAAATTTGGGGGGGGGGGGGGGGGCAAAAATAATTCTAACTAGACCCCAATTGGAGCCTACATACCAAATTTCATCAAAATCGATCAAAGCTAACCGACGAAAGTGCCGCGTACGGCGGACGGCGGACGGACGGCCGAATTTTTATTGGATTTTTGGATTCTACGTACCTTGAAACGTAAACCATCAAATTTGGGGGGGGGGGGGGGGGCAAAAATAATTTTTCTTGGTCGATTCCAAAGGTTTATTATTGAAAATAATAAACCAAAAGCCAATGTGACAATCTAGGATGGTCCTTACGTGGAAGGAGGAAATGATCAACCCCTCATTTCAATGGGGACGAATTATTGGCATCATAATATTTGTATACCTCAAGTTCAAGTACCTAAACTACTTAGTAGTACTCATGCTAGTTCAGAAAGTTTCAATAATAAGTACGATTCATGCATGCAATTTTTCGGTTTATTTATTTATTTTGTTTGATTTGTCAAGTTTTGGTTTCAAAATAGGTATATCTTATGAGGTTTAGAAAGGGATCTAGCTCTGGCTGTACCAAGCTTTCCCAAAGCCAGCTGATAATCAATGGTTAGTATGCCCCTTGGCCGTACAACATTTCCAATAATTTACTATTGCTACGTAACCTTATTTCCTAGATCACATACTTTTTGATATAACCCGCCAATTAACCATGTAAAATGACAAATTATTCCAAAGAACGCCTCATCAATCAATCTAGATACCACTTCTTGTTGGTGATCAAAACAAGGTTGATGGTATCACATCCCTATATTATCATCAGGCCGTCATTTGCCACGGCGCAGGTCCTCCCTACCCGCACGACCTATCGCTCAAGCGGGTTTGCATCCTTCCAGCAACGTCACCAAAGCTCCTGAAACTCAAAGGGCCAGGGAACCTTGCCCACAACATACTTGCTACTTTCCGGAGTTTGACGAAGAATTTTGTTTATTTATACAATGAATAATTTTTTAGAAAAACAGAAAATTAGGTTCAATAATTAATTAATTAATTATTTGTTTTATTTATTCTAAAAATTGTATTTTTGAATATTCTACTTTAAGTAGTTCCTAAGTTGTGGCAGTCAAAAAATCGAGTTAACCAAAATCTAAATTTCCTATTTGCGTTTTCCGTTTCAGAGCTTCTTGTACAATTTAGTTCCATTTCTATAGCAAAAATATTTCAGACAAATCAGCATAAAGTCATGATCCGAATTTGATGACATTTTTGGTTTAAACAGGTTAAATTTCAAGACCAATAGTAGCGTGAGCGCTCGAAGAAAACCATCATCAATATTTTACTGGTTCAATTTCTCTCGAATTTTGAGGGGCGTTGGAGACTGCTGCAAGTCGATTTCATCAAGATCCGTTAGTTTAGACATTGTTGACCTGTGAAAGGAAGTAATTATTCTTGTTGAGGTTTGCTTTGAATCCTTCATTTGAATGTTTGATGTCCTTTACAACATTAACTTCGTGAAATAACATGTTAAGTAATACTTGTTAATTCGCCATACTTGTATTTTAAGTTTGCTGTGTTTATCAGTAATCAGTATAGGTGTGTAATTGGTTCAGTCATTAAAATTATCATCCGAATTACTTGGACGTAACTTGATATAAATTATCATTCATTTATCTCAATTCCTTTTTCTCCTATGAATCCATATAAAGAAGGACGTTCAAACCAGTTTTATACGAATACGACTTGATTGATGAACCTCTCATATACACAGTGAACCTGATTTTTGTTCTCTCTATTCCTAGTAATTCCTTGTAATTTTTAAATACAATAACACTTTTTTCGTGCCTGAGAACTTAGGCCCTGAAGATGATACTAATGTTGTCGAAAGCTCGGTGAAGAAGAAAAATTCTTTTTCTTATGAACATTATCTATTTATCCTAGACTTACAAATTTTGATATTCGTTTTATTTCCAATGAGATGAAAGACTATTTAAAAGACCCTAGAACTACCTTTACTACTAATTTTAGTGACTTTAGTTCAGCAGGTTGAGACCAAGTCAAGGATAAATAGGTGATGTTCATAATGAGAAAGAATTTGTCTTCTTCACCGAGCTTTCGAAAACATTAGTATCATCTTCAGGACCTAAGTTCTCATGCACGAAAAAAGTCTTATTGTATTTTAAAAATTACTAGGAATAGAGAGAACAATAATCAGGTTCAGCTCACGATCCCGAAGTTGTGGGTTCGAGACCAGCCGAAGGAATTTTTTTTTCTTTTTTTTTCATCTCCCACATCATTTTTATAATTAATTGAAACAGGTATGAATTGTAGAAATGAAACACTATGCACGAATTATCGCAATTTGGAGTTCTTCGAGGCTAAACGTGCTTCTCCATGAAGATTGAAGGTGAAGTTTTCTCTGCGGTCCAGTTGTGATTGAACTGACTAGAATTTTGAGTGTTAAGAATAACGTAAATGCCCACCATTTCCCGTGTTGTACGGGTGATGGTAGTAGTGTGATGACTAGAGATGGACAAATTACATTTTGACATGTCCTGATCGCTAGATTACAATGTAATAATGTCATTAATAGGAGTTGTTGATAGTTGCGTGGACTGAAAAACTGGTTGTCTCATGTTGAATTTTACACTTGATGTGTTAACAACATGTTTCTAAACCTAAAGGTTTGTAAATTTGTTGGCAATATTACATTGCCTAGCTTTATCCAATACTTGTTTTAAAATCATATCATGTTCTTTTTTATCGGTTCCTGCTATTATAATATTATCGATGTAAATTTTAATCCCTTTTATTGGCCCAAAAATGTCTACATTTTTCTTTTCAAATACCTCTGCCGCGATTTTGATACCAAAAGGTAGTCTATCAAATTTATATGTACCAAATGGCGTACCAAATGAACATAATTTTGTAGATTTTTCGCAAATAGGTATCTGGTAGAAACTTTCTCTTAAGTCTAGTATTGAAAATAGTTCCTTATTGGCTAGATCGTCAAATACCTCATCCATTGTAGGTATCTGGTACTTATCATCTAGAATTTGGTTATTTGAATCTTTCGGGTCAAGACAGAGGCGCAGTGATTCATCTGCTTTTTCAACAATCACCATAGATGTTGCCATTCACTAGGACTTTTACTTCGGGATATTATGTTATTTTTTTCAAGCCTGTCTAATGTTAATTTTAAGCGTTTTCGAAGACGTTTCGCTATTCTTCGAGGAGGGTAGGTACTGGAATGGCATCTTTCTTCAGGTGGAGTTTATAACATTTTCCAGTGAATTTCCCTAACCCTGTGAGTACATCTTTGTACTCCTTCACTACCTACTTGTTTTTTGTTTTTTTTTTTTACTTTGTTGAAAAAGCAAATCAAAACGGGTTTCTGTTCAAAATTTTTTGGGATGAAATGACATATTTTTCCCATTTTTAGCGATGATTCACACCAAATGAATCAAGAAAATTATCCGTTTTCAGTTATTGGAGAAAGTGGTCAGCTCGTTCATTGAAGTTCTTCTCAGCGTAATTTACCTGTGACCTACAAGTCTTTCTTGTTTATTCCAGTTCGTTACAGACAAACCATCTCCAAATTGTAGGTTCTCGTCGTATCTCGTACGTGGAGCATCGAGCACCACCGTAGAAGCACCCTACAAACCCGCCTATTCAACTCTCCAAGTCGTTACTTTTTCTATTAACGTTCCTCTCGGGTCATCTAGTGAAGGTTGATGATTTGGTTGGGACGCCATCAAAGCCGGTAATTCGGTGTGTCAAGGTCTACCACGGAGGAGGTGAATGGACGATCGGCTCATCCTTTGGGTCGATCGTCAGCTTTCTACTGCATCTGGAAGCTGGAATATTGAATGGAAGATTATCTCTTCCGAATAACTGGGACCTCTGAAAACTCTTACCTACTAGTATCGTTAGTATCCGTTGATGAATTATGATCAATTTTAAAACACGCTGCAAATTATTAGGTACCCAAAGGTTTATTATTTTCGTTTATTATTTTCAATAATGAACCTTTGGAATCGACCAAGAAAATTTTTTTTATCACCTCAAAATTTGATGGTTTACGTTTCAAGGTACGTAGAATCCAAAAATCGAATAAAAATTTGGCCGTCCGTCCGCCGTACGCGGCACTTTTGCCACTTAGCATTGACCGATTTTGATGAAATTTGGTATGTAGGCTCCATTTGGGGTCTAGTTGTGCCCCGAAGATTTTGGTTGATGTAGGTCACTTTCAAGGGTTCAAAAATGAATTTTGAAATTTTGAAAACGCCCTAATTCAAGAAATTTTGATGCAAAGGTATTGTTATTCCTTCAATTTATGATAGTATAGAATTTGTTTAGACCACGCAGAGCCCTGTAGGTCAAACGGTTCGCTCCCTACGAGAATCTAAGAGTTGGACGTACGATAAATCCGAAACACGAGTGTGAATCGCGAAAAAGGCCTAATCTCCGTTCAAATTGTAGCTGACCGAAATACGATCGATGTTTTTCTTCATGTTGGATAGTTGATGGCTTTGTAGACGAGTGATCTATATAGAAAAATAATAAACCATTGTGTAATAATTTGCAGCGTTTTTATGTACAGATCACGCGCCTGCAAAGAACACAACATTGCCATTGTCACTACCTACCAACAATATTTTTGCTTCACAATCAAGTTTATTTTGAAGAAATAAACGCTCCACACTTCTCAAAAATGTAGGAGATTGTTGGTGCCTTCATTGGGAAATTCGATGACTGGTTGCTAATTACGCAAAACTGATTACAACTCGAATAAACGAACAACGATTGCATTTAGGTCAGGTAAAATTTGAACGGTGATTAGTCCTCAATTGCGATTCTCGCTCATGTTTCCGATTTGTCGTAACTCCATCCCTTAAGTTCTCATAGGGAGCGAACGGTTTAAACTTCAGAGCTTTGGGTGGTCTCATTCGATTTGAAAAATTCAATACTATTTTAAATTGATGAAAAAACAATACCTGTAAATTAAAAGTTTTTGAGACACAACAAGACCCAAATGGAGACCAAAGTAAGTAAAGTAAACAACTATTTCAGGTTGAATTTTCGTCCGCCTACCATTCCTAGCGTCGCGGACGTCATAGCTTCCAAAGGGAAGATAAGAATTTGTTCTGATGATTTCGCTCATGGCTTCCCATTGCCTCACCACTTTGGGTTGGGAAGAGGGAGGCGACGAGGCCCAACGCACGAAAACACGCCCCAGGACCAAGATTTGAACGCACGACATCCCGCAGTAACTAGTCGGTTCATGTCTCGCACCTAGAAACGCTTGCCCGAGCGATCGCGGCTGTACCGGACCCTAAAATGGAAACCGTATCGATACCTTAAAGCGCTCTACATGCGTCCATCTCAGAATAACTCAATTTCATCATAACTATTATTGGCCTTTTCGAAGATTATAGCTTGAAAATTTCTTGGAGAAATAAAAGAGTTTATATAACGGCTTTGTGCTTTTAGGTATCGGTATACCAAATTTCATCAAAATCAGTCCACGGGAACTAAGGAAAATGTCGCCTACGGCGGACGGACGGAATGTTTTTTTTTTATTAGATTTTTGGATTTTACATACCTTGAAACTTGAACCTATACAATTTGAGGGGGAGTTTAACATTTTTTTCCATGCTCGATTCCAAAGGTTTATCATTAAAAATAATAAACCAAAATGGTCAAAGAAATGGAATTTTAGAAAATTATCAAAACTTCCCTTAAAGCTCAATCGGAAGCCATCATCAGAACAAATTCTTATCTTCCCTCTTGCTTCAGATTTTCTCAAAACACATTTTTTTTGGCACTAAGGAGATGGGAAATTTGGCGTTCCCTAATTTTTCCTCAACATGGTAAATTATTGTACGTATAGTATAATGTTAGGGATATAAATTGGATAAGGCCCGCACCATTAGTCCTAGGACTAATGGTGCGGGCCTTATCCGTTTGAGCTCAAACGAAGCGATGGGTTTATCCTACAGAGCTCTCAGTGGTTCCATTCGGTTCTAAAACCCTGTAAATTATTACACAAAGGTTTATTATTTTTCTATGAGATCACTCGTCTGCAAAGAACACGGCTTTGTCATTGTCACTACCTACCACCCGGAAGAAAAACATCGATCGCATTTCGGTCAGCTAATATTTGAACAGAGATCAGGCCTCTTATGCGTTTCACACTCGTGTTTCTTTCTGATTTATCGTGAGTCCGACCATGAAGTTCTTATAGGGAGCGAACGGTTTGTCCTACAGGGCTTCGCGTGGTCTCAACCAAAAGCTTGGGGCACAACTGACTCCAAATGAGGCCTTCATACCAAATTTCATCAAAATCGGTCAATGCTAACTGAGGAAAGTGTCGCGTACGGTGGACGGCGGACGGTCCTTAAAATTTTCATTTTAGTTTAGTTTGTAATTGAAAATAATTATTATTGATAATAATAAACCAAAATTCAATACTATTTCAAATTTTTGAATAACACAAAAACTTCATATCATATAAAAAAAAAAATCATATAAAACTTCATATAAGAAAAACAGATGTTGTAGTTTTCAAAAAGCCCTAGCTCAAAATCTCTCGTTATAAAGATTTTTTCACCGATTTAAAATATAATTGAATTTTTAGAATCGAATGAGACCAAACAGATGAAAAGTCTTGCGTAAAAATATGGAACAAAATCCACCATTAGCCATTTTTTGTTAAATAGGTACCCATTTTCAGGAAAGTAGTTTTTGAAATTTCTAAAATAGGTTCAATTTACATTTTTGGTGTTTTTTGAACTTTGTGGTTATAGTAACAACTTGTAGGGCAGGAGGAAGAGGATTTCATGGTTTCTTCAGAAACCACAACGCTTTAAAGAAAAGTGAAATAAATTTTGTAGAAAAGTTGAAAAAAACGGGTGTTTTTTGATCGCCAATAAAAATTTGTCCTGGTCTCATTCGTTTCTAAAAATTTAATAGTATTTTAAATTGATGAAAAAATTATACCTTTATATGAAAATGTTTTGATTGAGGGCGTTTTGCAAATTTTTCATCCTTTAGAAGTGTCTGATATCAACCAAAAGCTTCGGGGCTCAACTAGACCCCAAATGAAGCATACAAAGTAACTAAGGAAAGTGCAAAATTTTCAATCGAGTTTTGGATTAAACGTATCTTGAAACGTGAACCAACGAGGTAAAGGTACATTTTATTTTTCCTGGGTCAATTTCAAAGGTTCATTATTGAAAATAAATATCCAAAAACGAAAATATTCCTAAGACTTTTTGTAGGGTGTGTTTGTATCTGTCGGGATTTTTGAAAAAAAAAATTATTTTGGAATTTTGAATAAACAGAACTTTGAATGGTGTAATTTTGAAGATGATGATTTTCAGTACTGAATTTAGCTGGTTGGAGTGAAAGTTTGGATGGGTTGCTTCCCATCGTATTCGAGGGATCCCCGGGGATTTTTATAGAAGAATCCTCGTTGGGAAGCTCCCAGCGGAGAAATGCTCCCTTCTCAAGGTGATCCCGTCCCCTTGAGTCCTCCCTCCACCTCACACTCATCCCCCCCCTCCCCTTCTTCTGCCTCCGTTTTTTCCCAGTCGTCCCCTCGGAAGAATGCGCGGTGAAAGTTTTTAGAGAGTCGAGCCTCACCTTCGGATTCCCACAAGCAAGTAGGGCATCCGGGAGAAAGTTATCCGCCTCCCCCCGGAGGTCCTCCTCGCCCAATCTTCCAGTAATAAATCTCGTAACCGCCAACCACTACTTCTCTTACCACACCCGAAGAGTGAAGGGGAAGTATTGCAACTGGCTCATAACAGTGCGTAAACTCAGTAGTCCAGTCTGCAAGTCATTTTCGAATCTCTCGATCCGAAGACATTCTTTAAGACCATTGAGACTATCCTCTATACAATTTAGATGAGTTTAATGTGATACTGTGATACTGTTGTTATGTATGTTAGGCAAGATAAATTATTAGAACTTTTTAACTGTGTAACAATAAGATTAATAACGCTGTGACTGTGATATTGGGTAAGACAATGTGATATGATATTATTTCATTATTCATTCATGATACATTACATGATGATTTATTATATGATATTGTTTTATCGTTTATTCATTTTTGTGATGTGATATGATATTGGGAGTGTGCTATTGGGTTGTCTTACTGTACCTGAGCTGGATATCATGTTGACTGTTACTTACCTACACTTTTTTGTACTTAATAAAAATTAACACATATTTGTACTATTGACGGTGCAATGTACAAATATGTATGGCTGGAGAAATAAAGAATTGAAAAGTGGAAATTGAAATTAAAATTTTGACCTGCAAAAGGTGGGATAAAAGATATCATTGTTTTGAATGGTCTATTAGAGTCATAAAAATACGTACATGAAGAGTGCAAACAAAATATTTCCCGGAACAGCAGACTCAAACTTCGAAATTTTAGGAGATTTTTGTTTTTTTGCTTGAAACTTGAAAAGCGGTCCATGTTCTGAGAAAAACGCTCCATTAGTAAATTGAAGAGGACACATTTCTGCATCGATTGAATAAATATACCGAGATAAGTCTAATAGACACATTTTTATGGGCGATCGAAAAACACCCGTTTTTTTCTACTTTTCCAAATGATTAACTCAACTTTTGTTTAAAGCGTTGTGGATCCTGAAGGAAAGATACAATCTACCTTCCGCCTTACATGTTCAAAAAACACAAATAATCTAAATTGAACCAACTGGTATTAAAAAACGCTGCAAATTATTACACAATGGTTTATTATTTTTTATTTTTCTATATAGATCACTCGTCTGCAAAGCCACCATCCATCCAATATGAAGAAAAACATCGATAGAATTTCGGTTAGCTTTAATTTGAACGGAGATCAGGCCTCTTTTGCGATTCACACTCGTGTTTCTGATGTATCGTACGTCCAAACTTTAAATTCTCGTAGTGAGCGAACGGTTTGTCCTACAGAGCTCCGGGTGGTCTCAAAAATTCTAAACATTCTATAGAATCTTAAATTGAAAGAAAAACAATACCTTTATATCAAAATTTTTTGAGTTAGGGCGTTTTCAAAATTTCAAAATTCACTTTGGAACCCTTAGAAGTGACCTACCTCAACCAAAATCTTCGGAGCACAACTAGACCCCATAAGGAACCAACATACCAAATTTCATCAAAATCGGTCAATGCTAAGTGGCAAAAGTGCCGCGTACGGCGGACGGACGGCCAAATTTTTATTCGATTTTTGGATTCTACGTACCTTGAAACGTAAACCATCAAATTTTGAGGGGGTGTTAAAATTTTTTTTCTTGGTCGATTCCAAAGGTTCATTATTGAAAATAATAAACTAAAATGGCTAATGATGGTTTTTTCGATATTTTTACGCTAAACTTGAAAATTACAACTTCTGTTTTTCCCTACTTGAAGGCAAATTCTCGATATGAAGTTATTGTGTTTATCAAAAATTTGAAATAATATTGAATTTTTTGAATCGAATGAGACCACCGAGAGCTCAGTAGGATAAACCCATCACTTCCTATGAGGGCCAATGGTGGACCTTATCCGTCTTATAGCGCTGAAATTGCCCTAACTATCATGATGTAAAAATTAAAAGTAGACATGAAGTGAAGTAAGTAAAAATTAGAAAATGTTAAACTTCCCCTAATTCGAAACATTTTTTTTTTGAAAAAATCTGAAGCGTAAAAAAACTTAAAGTGAAATTTTAAAAATTTTCTAAAATTGCATTTCTCGGACCCTTTTTAAGCTTTTGTTACAATGGGATATTTCAGTCAATTAAAAAAAAAAAAATTTTTCAAATGAGTATGGCTCAGGAATAACGGTAATCGGGTCTGTTCGTCGAGAAAATGTTTTTAAAAAATCAGAGAAACTAAGGAAAGTTGAAGATTTGAATTGTGTGACGTAGCTCGCCAATCGTGACGTAGCTAGCCAACTGTCTTTGAAAAAAGTATCCATGCATAGAGAAGAGATGAAACCCTTGAAGGACCTCTTGGATACTACAAAATACTACTCACACACGCGCACGGTGTACCGTGTGTGCATTTATGGCGGCCCGCCTTTTTTTCAAACGTGTGACCTCTTTAATTAATTTTTCTACCACATGTTATAGTATAATTGGGCTTAAAGTTGGTGTATAGAGGTTTTCAAGGGTGCTGAATCCAAATTTGAGGTCAAAAACCTGAATTTCCGACCCACCGAAATATCCCATTGTGTTGTTGATCATCCTGGCTTGAGGCTCTTGGGTGGACGAAGGTGTTACGTCATCATCAGCCCCCCCCCCCCCCCAACCCATCCACCAGAACCATAGAATCAAGCCGGGACGAGATTTCGTTGGAAAAATTCACGTTAATCCGCGTTCAAACTCAAATTTCAATTCATTTCAAACCTAAATTTGATTGTAAAACATTTTTTGATTATGCCGTTGGAAAGCTGAGATTCTGAACATTTTTTCCCGCAAGGTGTCTTTCACAAACAACATGTAATAAAGGGTTGAAAACGTGTAAAATAAAGAGTCTGCCAAGTGGATGTGGCACATAGCTTCCTCGTACCCATAACCCGATTGTATAGATGACCCGAGAGTAGCTGATCTCAAAACATCAATCTCTAAGTACCTTGTACTATCCTCATAGGGGACCATCCACAAGGAAACACGCACAATCTCTGAAAATGTCGTCGAATTCGGAAGGAAAACGTGGATGTAATGGTGGAAGTAAAGTTACAAGGATTTCACTTTATCGCTAGCGCAGAGGCTACTATCAGTCCGGGGATGATGCTTTTCATAGGGGACCATCTACACGCTAACCCGCACAACCCCAAAATTGTTCAAGAAGGTCTAAAATGTAAAACGCGAGTGGATTTTGGAGAACTTTTTTTGTCAACCTCAAAAAGTGAAAATAACTCTTCCGCTACCTTGGTAGACTCGAAAGCAAAATTTAGGAAATTGTCAAAACTTTTACTTTTTTTACTCATCAGATCTTCTCAAAATATATTTGTTTGGTATCAGAAGGTAGGAATTTTAACGTTCCTTTCAAGTGATAACGTAAAAATTGGTAGACTCGTGAGCAAAACTAACGGCAATTTTAGTGAAATAAGGTCAAAACACGAAAAATTCAAAATTACCTATCACGAAGAAATTGGAAACACTGCAAGAGGTACTTTTTGATGTAAATTTGTAGTAGAATCGATCCCTTAGAGGTGGAAACTTCAAGAGTGTTCACAAAGTACGAAAAGATGTGAGGAAGATTTGCCACCCAACTTGGCAGACGGTATTAGGTTTTACCTGTATATCTGCTTATGCATTCACCAGGTATATACAAACCTGAGTTGAAATTTAATCCAATAAAACCACAGGTATTAGTATATTTATTCTACGTATTTTAATAAACGTACATCAAAGTACAACAATAATGACGTGAATATATTGTTACAAGATCAAGGGTCCAGTCGTTACAACTTCACTCAACACAAGATCTATTGGTCTTCGAATTTCCTATTGAATTAAACATTTTTACAAAATTTAGAGGAGGACTATTTCGTGATTTTCTATTAACAAAACGCATTTACGTTAAAAAAATAATTTATTGCTCTTGAGATGTAAATAAATATGTCCCTACGTAAATAAATAATTATAGTGATTTTCACTGTATCCGGGGTCGTTGAGATGTACGAATGTAATCGATCTTTGTGGCTCAATCAGTAATTGGGCGGAAGGTAAGTTCCGTGACCTTCCGGGACGTGGTAAGGGTTGTAAGAGTTCTCGTCCATTCGGCTGACGTAGTCGGCGACATGAACGTGATGAGGAACAGCGTGGACTGGAGGGGGCAGCTGGATGATTTTCGACGGTGGAATCAATCCTCTGAAACAAACACTCGGACTGTAAGTAATGGAGGGCTCGAGGTATCTAATACATAAAATCCCAACCGTACGTGTACGTCGCCCGAACGTGGGAGACCCGGGTTCGATTCCAGGCCGGGACATGAACTTTTTTTTTGTAGTATAAATTACGTGTTTATAAACACGTAATTTATATTAAAATAATATAAATATTAATAATTATTATTAGTTAATTAAAATTATTATCATTAAATAGAATAAAATTAAATTATTATTATTAAATTTATTAATTATTATTAATATAAAATAATAATATAAATAATATTTTGGTTTGTTATTTTCAATAATAATCCTTTGGAATCGAGCAAGAAAAAAATTTTAACCCCCCTCAAAATTTGATGTTTTACGTTTCAAGGTACGTAGAATCCGAAAATCGAATAAAAAATTTTCCGTCCGTACGCCGTCAAAATTGTTATATGGACTCCATTTAGGTTCTAGTTGTGCCGCGAAGCTTTTGGTTGATGTCAGTAACTTCTTATGGGTGAATATTCTTCTTTAGTTCTTTCTAATAATTTGATTGTGAAGGTGTGAAGGCAGTATGGTGTGGTAGGTAGTACCTACCAATGGTTGGTATGTAAAACAGTTTGGTAGATAAAAAAAAGTTGGTAGGTGAAAAAAATAGGTTAACAAAGTTGGTAGGTCAAAAAAACGCTGCAAATCATTGCCCAAAGGTTCATTATTTTCTGTATAGATCACCCTTCTGAATAGATCCCTCCCTACCATCCGTAGGTGCCTACTACCTACATGGGAATTTTTGAAAATTTCAACCCTTCATTTCCATTTGGTTGGTGGTTGGGGTTGAAATTTTCAAAAATTCCCTAGTAGGTAGTAGGTACTTACGGTTGGTAGGGAGGGATCTATACAGAAGGGTGATCTATACAGAAAATAATAACCTTTGGGCAATGATTTGCAGCGTTTGAACCAATGAATCAAAACGCTGCAAATTATTACACAATGGTTTATTATTTTTCTATGTAGATCACTCGTCTACAAAATCACCAACCATCCAATATGAAGAAAAAAAAAAATAATAAAATAAAAAAAAATAAAAATCACCAACCATTGATTGCATTTTGGTCAGCTCTAATTTGAACGGAGATTAGGCCTCTTTTGCAATTCACACTCGTGTTTTGATTTTTATATATATATTTTAATATAAACCCTTAAACTTTCGTAGGGAGCGAACGGTTTGTCCTACAGAACTCCGCGTGGTCTCAAAAAATTCTAAAAATTCTATAGAATCTTAAATTGAAGGAAAAACATTACCTTTTTATCAAAATTTTGTGAGTTAGGGCGTTTTCAAAATTTCAAAATTGATTTTAGAACCCTTAGAAGTGACCTACATCAACCAAAAGCTTCGGGGCACAACTAGACCCCAAATGGAGCCTACATACCAAATTTCATCAAAATCGGTCAATGCTAAGTGTCAAAAGTGCCGCGTACGGCGTACGGCGGACGGACGGCCAAATTTTTATTCGATTTTTGGATTCTACGTACCTTGAAACGTAAACCATCAAATTTTGAGGGGGTGTTAAAATTTTTTTTTCTTGGTCGATTCCAAAGGTTCATTATTGAAAATAATAAACCAAAAACCAATGAATGAAAAAGGCACGAGCAGGGGCGAGAGGCTTCGGTACGTATGAAGTCGTAGGTTCGAGTCTCGTCAGGGTTGAATTTTTTCGCATTCCCTCATTTCGTGAAATAAATTAAGCTATGAAATTCATACCTTAGCGCCAGAGCTGCTGTCACAATCAACGCCGTAGCTCCTGACCACATCCCTTTGAAGGCGACGAGGGCGACCGCGCCGAAAATGAGTGGAATGGAGATTCCAGCTTTGAGTCCGAGAAGAAGCAAGAACGGAAGTGCCATCTTCTTCAGAATCCTTCCTTTACTTCGTCGACCTATTGAACACCGGAAATTCGTTTAAAAATCTCAAAGTTTCAATATTTATAGGCAAAAAAAAATGGCGAAAGGAAGACATTAAGGGGGTCTCAGTCGATCGCCGTTCGTTCCTCGATCTGGGTTGGTATTTCCCAAAATTACCGGCACTCAAATTTTATAAATTGCACATAAATTTTAATTTTTAAAGGATTTCATTAGTACATTTTTTAGTGCATCAGCCTAGGGAATCATCAAAATCAAACTATTATTGCCGGTGAAAAATGGGAAAAATGTAACAGAATAAATGGAAAAAAAACGGTTTGAGGGGGGGTTATTGTAAGATTTCGATGATTCCAGCGGCAATGTTTTAGTTTTTCAATTCCCTACGCTGAAACACTACAGAATTTTGAAAATCCTTGAAGATTTCAAATTTAGGTACAACTTTTAATGTTTGAGCGCCGGTAATTCAGTGAAATACTAACCCGGAAAGAGGAACAAACGGTGATCAACTGAGACCCCCTTAGGTGTCATATTAAGAAACACTTTTAAAACCCTACAGCTCACACTCCAACGCCCATCCTAAAATGCTGGCATTCTTCCAGAATTTTCTGGATTTATTCTTGGTCTTTTACATCAGGAAACAATAAAAACCTTGTACTTATTTCCCCTAAAAATTGAAAATTATTTATAAAATTTAAAATATTTGAAAATTGAAAACTTTGGTAAAAATGTAAACATAAAAAATTGAAAATAATGGAAAAAAAACTGCAAATTATTACACAAAGTTTTTTTATTTATTTTTCTACATAGATCACTCGTCTGCAAAGAACACGGCTTTGCCATTGTTACTACCAACCAACTTAAAGAAACATCGATCGCATTTCGGTCAGCAAACATTTGAACGGAGAGTAGGCCTCTTTTGCGATTCACCAACCCTTAAATTCTCGTCGGGAGCGAACGGTTTGTCCTAAAAGGCTCCGCGTGGTCTCAAAAAATTCTAAAAATTTTATACTATCTTAAATTGATGGAAAAACAATACTTTTATGTCGAAATTTTTTGAGTTAGGTCGTTTTCAAAATTTCAAAATTCATTTTTGTACCCTTAGAAGTGACCTACATCAACCAAACTCTTCGGGGCACAAGTTGACCCCAAATGAAGCCTACATACCAAATTTCATCAAAATCGGTCCGATCAAAACCAACAAATTTCGAGGGGGTGTTAAAAAAAATTGTTTTTTGGTCGATTCCAAAGACTCATTATTGAAAATAATAAACCAAAAAATCAAAGTTAAAAATTAAAAATTGAAATAGCGTTGTATTTTAGACGGAACCACCATAATCTATTGCAGAACAGAACCACACACTTTATGACCCCTAATTTGATAAAATGGTGCGAATTCAGATTTTACTTTGAATGGCCATGCAGTGCTCAAAAACTTCCTATTTGACATGGCACTGGATCATTTTTGGTTTCTCTTTCAAAAATGACCTTTCTATTCTCGGACAAAGTATTATTTATTAATGTTAATTTATTTGTTAATTTGAGCTCTATGTCGACTTTTTGGACTGGACCTACTGTAGCTCTACAAGAAGAGTGGAGTAGCTAGAATCATTTTATTTCCTGGCAGGTAAGTTAAATCGTATTTAAGTATATTTTGTATGTTTTCACATCATTCCTTGCAAACGATTTGGCACTTTTATTATCATATTTATTTATATAATTTTAATCAGTCTCCTGCCTTCAGAATTAAAAATAGTTTAAATTCAACAAATGTCATTATTCGTATTTACCTGAATTGGAATAGTCATTCATTTACATTAAGATAGTTGTACATCTATATAATATTGGAACCGTGATGGAGGATGATTCCATGACAATGCTCCCCATTAATATTGAGGACGAGGGATCATCCTGGGCGGCATACCTTTCGAATTAAGGCCTCCTCTAAGAGAGACTAATAGTCCTCGAGTAGGCTCGGGAGGACTAATAGTCTACTTTAGATCCTTCGGGAAGAGTATGTGAACTGCGGTAAAAGGGTGAGCCGCGTCATTACGAAAGCATTCGGTGGGTCCCTTGTCCCACTGACCGTCATACGAGTTACTGTTATAACAGTGGAGATGCTCGAGACGACCCAAGAGGTGAAATTCCTTCAAGGTCGTATTCTGAGATCACCAGAACGACACTTACGGATGACGCGGCTTTTTTATCGTGTCATCTTAGATCATGAGCTTTCTGCCTCCTGGGAAAACAACCTCGAAGAACTTGGAGGGCTTATGATAAAAATGGTCACCCATGAATCAAACTGAAGGAATGCCTGTCGTTTCTATTATAGCAACTTAACATTAAGTTCTTTTCTGGAAAGTTTTCAAAGGAAGACATCATCCATTCCACAAGAAACTAGAGGATGATCTTTCAAAAGCTGATGTGTCAAGTTTTGGTAAATTTACAGCAGAGCCGGCTCAGTCAAGCATATAACCTGTTATGATAATGTAGGCACTCTATTGTATATTACCAAAATTAGTAAGGAAGCCCCTTACATGCCTTTACCATGTGTAAAATTTAGGTTTTGAGAAAAATTGAAACAAATGATTTCAGTATTTTCGATGCATTTTCAAACATAAGCTCATTCTAATTTAGATTTCTTGAGCAATGCTGGTAACCAGAAAACATTTTTTATGTATCTACATTTACATAATACCTATTTCAATGCACATTCATGGTTTTGACGTAAAATAATATAAGCTGGGTACTGCATTTCCACATTCATAGAACCTTTATTCACAAACTTACCTGTGAGCTCTGACACAAGTCGTGATGTTGTTTCATGGGTTTCTTTTGAAATTTGTACGTATGTTTAATGGATCAATGGGTACCTCTTCTGTTCATTTTTCAGTGGAAAATAGATTTTGCTTCCGTGTATCCCAAGGTACCCAGCGGAAGTTTTAACATGAATAATGTTTTTGCGGTGGCCTACCAGAGTCGAAAAGTGTCACGAAGTTTATGTCACTAAGTTTATGTCACGAAATTATGTCACGAAGATGAGCACAAAGAGGAATATGATAAAGATGAGCACAAAGCGGAATGTGATAAAGATGAGCACAAAGAGGAATGTGATAAAGATGAGCGCAAAGAGGAATGTGATGAAGAATTACCAACGTTACCTTTACATTACCTAAACATTTCAATGGCTTACACATCATGTGTGGAATGACATGAAATATTAGTGTAGTTTTATTACTAACATGATCGTGCATCGACGCTGTGTTCACTCGGCACGTGGATAAAATTGACTCGGCCAATTATGTCAGTTACTTTAGTTATCATAAGCCTCTGTTGTCTATTACTTCGTCAGATTAAGAAAATAAAAGAAATAATACATTTTCCCAACATTTTTTATTATTTTTCATACAGACGAAGAAAAGGGATAAGGAAAAGGGGAAACGGGACGCAAAAACATTATTCATGAATTGTGATGTTAGCCATAGGCTCGGAGCGCCGAGTTGTTTTCACTTTTCAAGGTTGGAAAAAAAAATCTTTTCCAAAATCAAAATTTCCACTCGCGTTTTATATTGTTGGCCTTCCTGAACAATTTTAGTTCCGTGTTTGTCTGCGTGACTCATGTGTGTCTGTAATGGATTCCTTGTAGTGGACAAAACTAGATGGTCCTCTATGAAAATCATCGCATCCATTGAAACGTGAATTCCTTGTAGTAACTGCTATAATTTCTACATTTTTCATCCAAATTCGATGAAATATTCAGGAACTGTGTGGGTTGGCTTGTAAATGATCCCCTATAAAAATGGAAAGCTATATTTACCTAAATTGTTGGCAAAATGAAACAGAATGTGTCCCATTCATCATTTCGCAACCAAAAATCGTGAGTTACAAAAACGGGTGCAAATCACATTCATACTCGTAGATCTAATTCATTTCCACTACTGTTTTTGTGTTTACAAGTTGAGTTGTGTTTAAGTTAGCCCAGGAGTATTTGTACACTGTAGAAGGAGCTGATGGTTATCCAAGCTGATGCCAACACCGGAATTCAATTTTTGGCACATTCACAGTTTTGGCATGGGAGGGAGGATGATCTGTTATGATAATGTGGGTACTCTACTGTAAACTGCCAAAATTAGTAAGGAAGGGGATACCCTTAGCACCACATTAAACACCACCTACCAACCTTGGATACTACCTACTACCACGTACCTACAGCGATCGCAATTTGTTCAGGTAAAACTTGAACGGAGATTAGGCCTCTTTTGCGATTCACACTCGTGTTTCTGATTGATCGTACGTACAACCCATAAGTTCTCGTAGGGAGCTAACGTTTTGTCCTACAGAGCTCTGCGTGGTCTCCAAAGATTCTAAAAATCAAACACTATTTCAAATTGACGATGAAACAATACCTTTTACGAATATTTTTTATGAACATTTCAACCCTTATTTTTGAACTTTTAGAAGTGACTGACATCAACCAAAAGCTTCGAGGCACAAATAGACCCCGATTGGAGCCCATATACCAAATTTCATCAAAATCGGTCCATGGGAACTGAAGAAAGTGCCGCGTATGGTGTACGGCGGGCGGACGCCAAATTTTTATTAGATTTTTGGATTCTACGTACCTTGAAACTAATTTTGAGGGGGTGTTATACATTTTTTTCTCGGTCGATTCTAAAGGTTCATTGTTGAAAATAATAAACCAAAATACCGCGCATCGAATTAAGAAAACATCACATACCTCTCAATCTTATACACTAAAGTAAGGGTAAGTCCATGATTGTCATGTGAGAAGTCTAGTGCTCCCCATCTTGGCAGGCAATTTGTTAAGTGGGTCTCAGTCAGTCGCCGTTTATTCCTTGTTCCGGTTCAGTACTTTGCGAAATTGAAGGCGCAAAAACTTACAATGTTGTACATGAATTTGAAATTTTTGAGGATTTTAGAAATTTATCAGTGGACGGCACTAGGGGATTGAAAAACTGAAATATTGCTGCTGGAATCATCAATCTATAATCATTATAGTTTTGATGATTTTGATGATTCCAGCAGCAATATTTCAGTTTTTCAATCCCCTAGTGCCGTCCACAGATAAATTTCTAAAATCCTCGAAAATTTCAAATGCATGCAATTATTGCCAGAGAAGTATGGGAAAAACACGGAAAAACCCGTTTATTCAGTAGTTTTCCCATTTTGGTTTATTATTTTCAATAATGAACCTTTGGAATCGACCAAGAAAAAAAAATTTTAACACCCCCTCAAAATTTGATGGTTTACGTTTCAAGGTACGTAGAATCCAAAAATCGAATAAAAATTTGGCCGTCCGTCCGCCGTCCGCCGTACGCCGTACGCCGTCCGCCGTACGCGGCACTTTTGCCACTTAGCATTGACCGATTTTGATGAAATTTGGTATGTAGGCTCCAATTGGGGTCTAGTTGTGCCCCGAAGATTTTGGTTGATGTAGGCCACTTCTAAGGGTTCCAAAATCAATTTTGAAATTTTGAAAACGCCCTAACTCAAAAAATTTCGATATAAAGGTATTGTTTTTCCTTCAATTTAAGATTCTATAGAATTTTTGGAATTTTTTAAGACCACGCGGAGCTCTGTAGGACAAACCGTTTGCTCCCTACGAAAATTTAAGGGTTTATATTGAAATATATATATATATATAAATCAAAAAATCAAAACACGAGTGTGAATCGCAAAAGAGGCCTAATCTCCGTTCAAATTAGAGCTGACCGAAATGCGATCGATGGTTGGTGATTTTGATTTTTTTTTCTTTTTTTTTATTTTTTTCTTCATATTGGATGGTTGGTGATTTTGTAGACGAGTGATCTATATAGAAAAATAATAAACCATTGTGTAATAATTTGCAGCGTTTTTCTTCGGCAATTATTGTTCGATTTTGATGATTCTAGCGGCAATATTTCAGTTTTTCCATTCCCTAGGGCAGTGCACAAATAAATTTCTAAAATCCTTCACAATTTCAAATTTAGGTACAACTTTTAAAGGTTTTGCGCCTTCAATTCCGCGAAATACTCGGAACGATCGGCGTCCGACTGAGACCCCCTAACGGGTTTCTATTTTGCAGTGAGCCAGACTCAAGAGGGGGCCGAGAGGCTGCACCTTATAAAGCTGGCACGTCTTCCACTTGACCATTCACTCTCGAGCTGCATGCGATTCCCGCTACAACGGAATATTGTAGAAAAAATGCAAGTTGAGATTCGGTGGCCTCCTAAGATCATACACTGTTGAGTTAAGACGTATCTACTTACAATAGTTCACCTCATTACATGCATAGATAGTACCTCAGAAGCAAATCTAGCTGCCCACAAGTGATGGTAGGAGGTATAATCATGAAATCACATTTATTATCGTTTGGATTTTCATGTCGTGTGTTGTGAGGTGACCACAATTTTTGTTCCTTCAGTGTTTTGCATCGCTCTTGTGGTACCTTTGAAATCCATGTGGGTAACTTTCTTGCTGATAATAATTATCAGCAATTATTACCAACAATTATTGTTGGTTCTGATGAGTTCTATGGGATGGAGTTCACTTTGAACTTTGAACGATTATGAACTTCGCGATCAAGTTGCGAGTTTTCTACACTTGAAAAACAACAATTCTTATGAAAAATCTCCCTGATGATTTAAAGTGGAGAAAATAAATTAAATAATAAATAATTGAAAAATATTATACGTCAAAATTATGTGTCATCTTCCCGATTCTAGTTGGTTTTTCATAATGAAGTGGAAACATTATGTTGAAATTTCTCTGCAGGTTGGATTGCTAACAAATTCATCAACAACTATTCAGAAACCAACTTTTAACAACCCTCGTAATTTACATAATGAGAAATCGATATTATACAGAATTAAGATTAATGTGAAATTCATTTTCTTATTATTCAGAGTTTGCGCGTTTGAAGACTATGCGTTTGGCTTCAAAATGCGATGATACAGTCAAATTAGGAACTTCTGAGTGATAAAAAAGTAAAATAAAACACAAATTTAAGAAAGATTATATTTAAAAAATGCATTAGACTAAAAATGAAGAACAATGAAAATGTAAAAAGTTTGAAATAAACTAAAATAATTTTGAACAAAGGTTAACCACTAATAAATGATGAAATAAAACGCTGCAAATTATTACACAAAGGTTTACTACTTTTCTATATAGATCACTCGTCTGCAAAGAACACGGCTTTGCCATTGTTACCACCAACCAACTTGTAGAAAAACATCGATCGCATTTCGGTCAGCTAACATTTGAACGAAGATTCGGCCTCTTTTGCGATTCACACTCGTGTTTCTGATTTATCGTGAGTCCAACCCTTAAATTCTCGTAGAGAGCGAACGGTTTGTCCTACAGAGCTCCGCGTGGTCACAAAAAATTCCAAAAATTCTATACTATCTTACATTTATGCAAAAACAAACAGCTGCTAATCAAAGATTTCAAGTTAGGGCGTTTTCAAAATTTTGACCCTTTTTTTTAACCCTTGAGAGTGACCTACATCAACCAGAATCTTCGGGGCTCAGCTAGACCCCAAATGGAGCCCACAAACCCAATTTCATCAAAATCTGTCAACGCTGACTGAGGAAAGTGCCGCGTACGGCGGACGGACGGCCAAATTTTTTTCGGTTTTGTTTTTTTATTTTCAATAATAAGCCTTAGGAATCGATCAAGAAAAAAAAAATTAACCCCCCCTCAAAATTTGATGGTTTACGATTCAAGGTACGTAGAATACGAAAATCGAACAAAAAGTTGGCCGTCCGTCCGCCGTACGCATCACTTTCCCCACTTAGCATTGACCGATTTTGATGACATTTGGTATGTAGGCTCCATTTGGGGTCTAGTTGTGCCGCGAAGCTTTTGGTTGATGTAGGTCACTTCTAAGGGGTGAAAATTAAGGGTTGAAATTTTCAAGAGTGCCCTAGCTCGAAAACTTTCGAAATAAAGGAATAGTTTTTTCACCAATTTTAAATAGTATTGAATTTTTAAACTTTTTTTAGACCACCCGGAGCTCTGTAGGACAAACCGTTCGATCCCCACGAGTACTTAAAGGTTTTCCTTCGATAAAACAGAATCATGAGAGTGAATCGCAAAAGAGGTCTAATCTCCGTTCAAATTTTATCTGACTAAAATGCGATCGCTGTTCATTTCTTCGATTTGTATACAGTTTTGCCTTCTGCGTAACCAGTAATCAAATTTCCATTTGAAGCTTTCTATTTTTCGAATCGAGTGTGAAGCGTTTAGTTCTTTCTAATAAACTTGATTGTGAAGGTGTGAAGGCATATAGTGTGGTAGGTAGTACCTACCAATAGTTGGTAGGTAAAAAAAGTTGGTAGGTAAAAAACGCTGCAAATCATTGCCCAAAGGTTTATTATTTTCTGTATAGATCACCCTTCTGTATAGATCACTGGTTCTCCATCAATAGCACCTACCACCATCTGTATTCTCCCTTGACCTTCCCTCTCAAATTTAAGCTTCCTGCGTTCAATAGGATTGAAAATGGCTTCGGAGCTCACTCAGCTGATCAGTGCTCTTCCAGGCGTCTCCAGCATTCGAGGAGATCTTCTTCACTCTTCAGAGCACTGATCAGCTGAGTGAGCTCCGAAGCCATTTTCAATCCTATTGAACGCAGGAAGCTGAAATTTGAGAGGGAGGGTCAAGGGAGAATACAGATGGTGGCAGGTGCTATTGATGGAGAACCAGTGATCCATACAGAAGAGTGATCTATACAGAAGAGTGATCTATACAGAAAATAATAAACCTTTGGGCAATGATTTGCAGCGTTTTGCATTCTACATACCTTGAAACATAGACCAACAAATTTTGAGGGAGGGTTGAAACGAAACGGGGTTGAAAGCAAACGGTTTGTCCTACAGACCTCAGGATGGTATCATTCGATTCTAAAAATTCAGTACTACGAAATTCAATACTAAAAAAAAATGCAATACTCGTATTTTAAATTGGTCAACATTTACTTTTCCTGACAGTTTTCGTGCTAGGGGAGGTTTTGAGAATTTCAACCTCTATTTTTCGCAACTTGGAAGTGACTGAATTATAAGTTGATACTATCAATTTATAATATTATTATAAATACCTAATAAACCAAAATTAACCATAAAATTCGGTAACGATTTTTGAAAATGTGCTTATCATTGAAACTGCTTACTACATGAATGGAACCGACGTGAGCTGGTTTAATGTCGTGAAATCATCAAAGTTAAGACTTCAGAGATTATTTGGATTTGGCCACTCGTGGGAGGGATGGCAGGTCTTGATGATTTTTCGCGTTGGGCCGTTGGTGAATCCCCCTGATCTCCCCTTTGAAAGACAGCTGATGACGTACGCGAATGAAACTTAAGTTATCTTTTGCAGGTGGGGGTCAGCTGTGGCCGAGCGAGCTACGGCATGTGTCTCTTTAGACGAGACTCGGACCGATTGCAGGGGCCATGAGTTCGGGGCTCGCCTCGGAATCATATTTTAGGGAAGTCGGTCGCAGTTCCATCTCGTCCCATTCCAGGGTGGTGAGGTCAATGGGAAGCCATGAGCGAAATCATCAGAACAAATTCTGATCTTCCCTTAGGAAGACAGCTGATGGCGTCCGCGACGCCAGGAATGGCAGTCGGACGAAAATCCAACCTGAAATGGTTGTTTACTTTACTGTATCTCCTGCAGGAGTCCAATCGAATCTCAAGGGGATGGTTGCAACTGTGTAAGCAATTTAATGCAAAGAAATTGTTAAATTTCGAAACAAATGTTTTAAAAACAAATTTTTCATCACAAACTCAAAACCGTTAGAAAACGAAAGCTTTCAACTAAGTCACAATATGAAATCTTGAAGGTTATTTCTCTTTCCATGTCTCAATGAATAACTTGAAGGTTGACCCTTTTGGTAACCGTTATATCTTCTGGAAAGTTTAGTTCCAAAATAGGTATATGAATATATAAAATATATTTTCGTCTAGTCTAAGCCATTGATGAAAAATACCCTGTCACGGGGACAGGTCGCCTTATCGGCGAAGTTCTCAGGTCACGAGGATCCCTAATGGTTGTATAAGATAAAGTGAATGTGCTTTCACCGGTCCACCGGAAAAAGGCCATTCATCAAATCCTCCTACACTCCTTCCCTACTCTAGAACAACTCTAGGGCAGACGAGAGACGACGAAAGAACGAGCTTCAACGATCCTGCAGTCTTCCTCCATGAGTAGGTATTGATATTCAGTGAATCGAAGGACACCTCATGAAGTTTCGTATGGTAAGTCCGGAAGAGTGCCCTGAGGGGTTTTTGGTTTATTATTTTCAATGATGAACCTTTGGAATCGACCAAGAAAAAAAAATTTTAACACCCCTCAAAATTTGATGGTTTACGTTTCAAGGTACGTAGAATCCAAAAATCGAATAAAAATTTGGCCGTCCGTCCGCCGTCCGCCGTACGCTGCACTTTTGACACTTAGCATTGACCGATTTAGATGAAATTTGGAATGTAGGCTCCATTTGGAGTCTAGTTGTGCCCCGGAGATTTTGGTTGATGTAGATCACTTCTAAGGGTTCCAAAATCAATTTTGAAGTTTTGAAAACGCCCTAACTCAAACAATTTTGATATAAAGGTATTGTTTTTCCTTCAATTTAACATTCTATAGAATTTTTAGAATTTTTTGAGACCACCCGGAGCTTTGTAGGACAAACCGTTCGCTCACTACGAGAATTTAAAGTTTGGACGTACGGTAATCAGAAACACAAGTGTGAATCGCAAAAGAGGCCTAATCTCCGTTCAAATTAAAGCTGACCGAAATGCGATCGATGTTTTTCTTCACGTTGGACGGTTGGTGGCTTTGCAGATGAGTGATCTATATAGAAAAATAAAAAATAATAAACCATTGTGTAATAATTTGCAGCGTTTTTCTATGATTACCCGAATTTGAGTACCAATTTCAAAACGTCTGCCAAAGGCACATAGCTTCCTCGTACTCATAACCCCGATTTTTAGATGATCCGATGCATAGTGGCCAATCTCAAAACATCAATCTCTAAGTACCTTGTACTACCCTCGTAGGGGACACCCTGTGAAGAATGTAGTATTTGATGAAAGTGTCATCAAATTTGGATAGAAAATGTAGAAATTATGGCTGTTACTCGGGTTTCACGTTTGCGCACGCGCAGAGGGAACTATCGATCCGATTACGATGATTTTGAAAGGGGACCGTCTTCCCACCAACCCTCCAAACCCCTATAATTTAGTCGAAATCGAACAACATCATATAGTTTTATCGGTTAGGTACAGAGAGGCAGACATGAAACCAAAAATGTTCAGGAAGGCCTAAAACGTAAGAAGTGAGTGGAAATTTCGATTTCAGATAACATTTTTTTTTAACCTTGAAAAAAGCTGCAAATTATTAAACTAAGTTTTATTATTTTTCTGTGTAAATCACTCGTCTGCGAAGTACACAGCTCTGCCTGTACCTGACAACCATATTTTAGCATTACATTCAAGTTTTGCTTCCGAGTCTACCAAGGTAGCGGAAGCTTTGTTTTCACTTTTCAAGGACAAAAAAAAAAGTTCTCCAAAATCAAAATTTTCACTCGCGTTTTGCGTTTTAGACCTTTCTGAACAATTTTGGTTCCGTGTCTGTGTGTCTGTGTGTCCGTGTGTCTGTGTGTCTGTCATGAATTCCTTGTAACGCGCATAACTATACGAAGTTATTGTCCGATTTCGATGAAATTTTCAGGGATCGTGCGGGTTGGTGTGTAGACGGTCCCCTATGAAAATCATCATCCTCGGACTGACGAAAGCGACTGCGCATGCGCAAACGTGAATTCCTTGTAACGGCCATAACTTCTACATTTTCCATTCGATTTCGATGAAATTTTCAGGGATTGTGCGGGTTGGTGTGTAGACGGTCCCCTATGAAAATGTTCATCCTCGGACTGACAGAAGCGACTGCGCATGCGCAAACGTGAATTCCTTGTAACGGCCATAACTTCTACATTTTTCATCCGATTTCGATGAAATTTTCAGGGATTGTGCGGGTTGGTGTGTAGACGGTCGCCTATGGAAATCATCATCCTCGGACTGATAGAAGCGACTGCGCATGCGCAAAAGTGAATTTCCTTGTAACGGCCGTAACTTCCACATTTTCCATCCGATTTCAATGAAATTTTCAGGGATGTTACAAATTAGAGTTTAGATGGTCCCCTATGAAAATCATCACCCCCGGATTGATAGTAGCCGATGCGCATGCGCGAACGTGAATTGATCGTAACAGACATAACTTCCACAATTTGTACCCGATTTCGATGAAATTTTCAGGGATTACGCGGATTAGGTTGTAGATGGTCCCCAATGAAAATCAAGGCCTTAAAATTTACAGTAGCCTCTGCGCATGCGCAAACGTAAAATCCTTGTTACAGCCGTAACAGTGGCGTGTGAGGTGAGGATCTCAAACCCCATTCAAACATCCCTTGATAGGTCAGTTAGCAATGCTCTGGATTCCCACTCAGGAGTTCCAGGTTCGAATACTAGTCAAGCTAAAAACTTTTTGATCCAATCACTACCGCACTTACATTTTTCGTCCGAATTTGATGAAATTTTCTAGGATTGTCCAGATTAGCGTGTAGATGGTCCCCTATGAGGGTAGTGAAAGGTACTTAGAGATTGGTGTTTTCAGATTAACTACTATGCATCGGATCATCTATATAATCGGGTTATGGATACGAGGAAGCTATGTGCCACACCCACTTGTTTTTTTTTAATGAAATAGAGGTTTTGGGTGCCTTCATTAGGAAATTTGATAACTGGTTGCTAAGGGCACAAAACTGAGTACAACTGGAAGAAACGAACAACGATCGCATTTTGATCAGCTAAAATTTGAACGGAGATCAAGCCTCTCTTGCGATTCACACCCGTATTTCTGATTTATCGCCAGTGCAACCAGTTCTCATAGGGATCGAACGGTTGGTCCCACAGAGCTCTGGGTGGTCTCATTCGATTCTAAAAACTCAATACTATCTTAAATTGATGGAAAAACAGTACCTTTATATCAAAATTCAAATATTTGTAAAACTTCGGAATAAATGGACAATGGCCTACTTGAGTAATTTGGTATGTAGAATTTGGATGATAGAGCGAACTAGGTGTGCTTTGATTTTCTTAATTCATTACTCACAATCAGAGAAAAATCTCAATAGAGGCTCAGCAGAATCTGCTGTCATTATCTGATAATGAAGCTGAACATGAACCCAGTACATTCACTTGGGTGTGTACTTTTTAGTGCTAAAACATCTAAAACTGAGGTAGGCAACAGCGCGAAATGCTCCTTCAAGGTCGCGGTTATACCGAGCCCTCCAAGCGCGGAACTACGTTATCGTCTAGTGAAAGTCTTTCGCTACTTTTTTACCTTCTTCGATGGACCTTGAAGATCCGCCAACAGGGTTCGCCACTTCCTCCGTTCGCGAAGCTGCTCGCTCGCCGTTTCTGCCGCTTCCATCCCCTGAAACAACTGCGCTGTTCATCTGTAGAATCGTGGCTTTCATGGCCTAATGCATTCTGGGCAAAGGAAATCATATAATGTATATGCCCCATAATATGATACGATACATTTCATAGTTTTTCAGTTACCCACAGCATAGTTGCACATCTTCAGAGTATTGTCATTTCATCATGACATGATATTTCAGTTATATTATAACTGAGAAACATGCGTGGCATTTTCATAGCACAACTGACAGGGAAAATGTCAACAGCAAGACACGTCTATGACATTTCTTAGCGTTGACTGTATGATTGGATGCATTTCAAGTTAGCAGACAGTAAATCACATCAGACTGGTGAATAAAAATGGAAAAACAACTATATAAGAGCCAGGGGCGTGGCGTCCATAAGGCCACTTTGGGTCTAGCCCCGGCAAAATTTCTCTCACTGTAACCTAGATTTTTTACCCCAAAGTTGGAAAAACTCCCTTCAAAAAGTGTTCTCCACAAAGTAGAAAAAAATCCCTAGCAGAAAGTTTTTTCCTCAAAACTCACTCATGATCCATGGAAGCATGGAGCTTTTACAAGTAAAAAATAATTCTACACTGACATGCAGTTATTATGTCAAATTTCCATGGTAAAACCCGAGGCCATGGAGCTAGCTTCCATGCCTACTACTAGGTCCATGCCCAAGGCTGTCTCCATGGCCTGCTACGAGAGAGAAGATGTATCGATACCTAATCGATAGGTATCCAACAATCGATTTGTATCAAACAATCGATTCTCCACTCCCGAATTCCCAAGATCTGGGGCTAGACCCTGGCGTCGTCGTGCCAACGTGTGGTTTATTTTTAGTTTTTCCCCGTCCGCACATGCGCAGTAGTGTTATTTTAGTTTATCCCCTCCCTTTCTCGGCCCCTGCCCTGGAAGACAAAATCGATTTTTTATACTTTCTGATGATGACTTGTTTTGGTTCAACTAGATGGATGGATACTCTGTTCAGTGTAACAATGGACTCATCATAGGATGTAAACGCATGGAGTACTTCTGATATCAGTTATAGATGGGTTAAAAATTGAATGGATACTCCCCACTTTTACAGATTTTCACAGTATGTTGCCCAGACTGCACGATTAGGTGTTTAGTGTGTTTACACAGTACATAAAACAGTACTGGAAACAACCGACAAGAGATAAAGTTTATCTGATAAACAGGAGGGTGGTTACATCTTGACATGATACAATTTTGCTGATTGACAGCAAAATTATGATTTTTGGAGTGTTATCATTGTTGTGGATGGCGTTTGCTACACAGAGATTTTATCACATAGGTATGAAAGTAAGTTAAAACTATTGTAAGTTGAAACGAAGTTTTAAAATATTGTTGAAGTTGTTATCTTCAGGGGTTTTTCTCCGAAATGACTAGTCTCTCTGGAGCTCTTTACCTACTGTGTCCCCTAAAGTGTCTTGAAACAGTGACAGTTTACGTTCCTGGTCCTCTTATCATTTTCGGTTTTCCATTCCATTTTCCCTGCATTTCAAGTCGTCTTGGTGTTTGTCTTGTTGTTTTGTTGTAATACGATCTGATGGAGTTGACCACTGATTAGACTTACCTACCTACTTATCGTATTTTTTTCGTTTCTGTTCAACATTTCTGTATGGGGAAATACAATAGGCAGCCTGGTGCTCTTCAGTTCCACAACTTTTCATATATAAATGCTACGTAGGCGTTGCAAAAGACAATTAAAAGTCATCAAAGGGAATATGACCCTCGAAAAGCCTTATAGACATTTCGACTAATATGTAGAATTAGTTAAGACACTTTTTTTTATGATCTCGTTTTTATGATTAAGAAATTATGTGCTTTTCGTTTAAAAAAAAAATTGAATATTTAATGTTTTAGTAACAAATTAACATTTTTATCTTTTCGAGTCCCAGAAATCTTTTTTTTTTTTTTTTTTTTTTTCATCATTAACTGGAATGAAGTTGAGATGTGATGTTTCCCCACTGGGTCCTCTGTTTGACGCAAAAGTATGTAGGTATGTGTGATCCTAGGGTCAAGTTCATGTATTTTCTGGTTTGGTGCCCCACCACTTTCAGAGGTCACCCAACGCCCCTGATAAGAGCTATCGTCAAAATCGGTTTTATCGCTCTTCTGAAAAGTTGGCAAAAGTTAGATGTGCCTTGATGCATCTTGAACTACGATAATATTCGTGAAAAGGAAACCCTACATACTCTATAGTTATACTCTTGGAAGGTGCAGTACATTTAGAGATAAGCGGAGGTGGATCCAAAACTTCGCCTTGGAGTGGGCCAAAGCATCTTTTAAACCCTAGAGTGATAGACTACGTAAAAATTACGTAATGAGTGAGGAAATGAGACCCCTACATTCCCCCCTCTCGGCCTTCTTAACTGGGCCTCCTCCAGTGCTATCGGTACCTAGCAGTGAAATGACCTTTGTGGTGTCAAGACCTCATCTCGACTTCTTCCCGTTAGGATCTTGGTTTTCCACAACGCCTACACGTCAAAAGTACGTAGTCTATTATATAGCAACTAAACTCAATAAGCGATTTTTGCGTGAGTCTACTATTTATGGCTTATTGTCTAATCCTCATGATCGTTGCTTAGCGACTTTCCATGGTCAGAAGCGAGTATGTCGCACCTGGCTGTTGTAATGGGGGCGAGCGCTTCCAATGTAGATACAGCATCATTTGGCCTGAATGTTACCTACTCAGTGAATGAGTAATATTCAGGCCAGATGATGCTGTACCTCCTTAGCAACCAGATATCAAATTTCCATATGGAGCTCGCTATTTCTTCGAATCGAGTGTGAAGCGTTTAGTTCTTCGTAATAAACTTGATTGTGGAGGTGTGAAGGCTCTCTCTCTTTTTTTATAAAATTTCATTCATTTTCTCTTTCAGAATATTTCAAGCATAATATATTCATTTCAAAACATATATTTCATCGAGTATAATATATTATCCAGAGTAAAAATCGAGTTTTGGATTTGATATAAAAACATTTATGTGATAGAATCCTGGTATTCATAGCTTCTCTTTAGAAAACATTATTTTATATACTCAACCTACATATATAAATACTAAGAAGAATGAGTTAATGTTCGTTTTTGGTTGAATGAATGAAAAATATATGACCATTTTGTTCTATTTTTTTTCAGTTTCACACGTCATTTTTACGTAGTCTACTAATAACTGTGTGTCAGGGAAGTCTACTACTCTAGGGTTTTTTAACCCTTTTGAATTACTGGCACAACTGTAATACCACTTAAGAAGCAACTGAAATTTTTCGGGGTCATTTTCAGAGCTTCCTACGCTCTACTAGAAGGATATGAAAAGTTCTAAATCTACACCATTCTGCTGCCACATTTTGTAGTAGAGCACTTTGCCACCTCATTGTGCGCATATAAGCTCGATATCGCAGATATGCGATTTATCGTTCCATTGATCACCTCCAGGTCTTTCACCAACAAGTGATAAAATAGTCGCTCGTGAGCACACAGGGGAACGATCATATCTTGTAGGTAAGCAAATATTTTTCGATTATACGACCAATGAAAGGGATAATTTCCAACACTCAACACCAATTCGCCAACTTGTTATTTCACGACAAAGCTGGTTTAGCGCTGGTATCGGAGATGTCCACATAGTTGGTCTTTTGGCTTCGGAGGATTACTGGTTCATATTATGGCGTACCATGATACCATTTTGCCCCACCCTCATCTCAGCCAGAAAACTTGTGGATGCCTTCAGAATCCTAATAAACCAAAATAAAATCACATTTTTTACAATCACATTTCTTCAGGAAACGATGAATACCATTCATCAAAATCGGGTAGATAATTGAGAAGTTATGGCTGTTATATTTTTACGTTTACCCATTAGCAGAGGCTACTATCAATCCGGGACCGATGATTTTCTTAGGGGACCGTCTACACTCCAACTCGCACAATCCCAGAAAATGTCATAGAATTCGGAGATTGTAGAAGTTATGGCCGTTACAAGGAATTCACGTTTACGGATGCGCAGTGGCCACTATCGATTCGGAAGCAACAATTTTCATATGGAACAATCTACACCCAATTTGCACAATCCCTGAGAATTCAATTGAATTCGAACGGAAAATGTAGAAGTTATGGTTGTTATAAGGAATTCATTTTTGCGCATGCGCAGCGGCTTTTGTTGATCCTAGACCATCTACGCCCAAATCCCCTCAATCTCGGAAAATTCCATCGGAATCGGACAATAACTTTGAATAGTTTTGGTGGTTTCAAGGATTCCACAACAGCCAGACACGAAACCAAAACTTGGATTTTGGAAAAAGCTGCAAATGATTAAATAAAGGTTTATTTTTTTCCGTGTAAATCATTCGTCTGCGAAGTACACAGCTCTGCTTCTACCTGACAACCATGTTTTAGCATGACATTCAAGTTTTTTTTTCTCGATGAAATAGGGGTTGTGGGTGCCTTCATTAGGAAGTTTGATAACTGGTTGCTAAGGACCAAAACTGAGTACAACTCGAAGAAACGAACAACGATCGCATTTTGGTCAACTGAAGTTTAAACGGAGATTAGGCCTCTTTTGCTCGTATTTATGATTTATCGCCAGTCCAACTCTTAAGTTCTCATAGGGAGCAAACGGTTGGTCCCACAGAGCTCTGGGTGGTCTCATTGTGAATTTTTTGATTTTGAAGAACATTAATTTTTTAATCTTGAAAAGAGAAAACAATTCTCCCGCTATCTTGGTAGACTAGGAAGCAAAAAAAGCCCATTTATGCGGCATGAACAAAGAAAATTTTCCGTGAAAAAAGCGAAAATAAGAAAATTTTCTGAAATTTCATCCATCATTTGTTTTAACGATTTTTAATATTTTTTTTACACAATCTTTGTATTTTCTGATTAACTTCAGAGATCGTTTTGGAATGTTCCGAAGCGGATTTCAGTGAAATTCCTTCCGAAAAAGTCCATTCTAAAAATTTTGAGGTCATTGCAATAGCTCAGTTTTTCTTGAAAATTAGCTAAAACGCTTTTGCTCTGGTTTTGACTACAGCTCATGTTTTTTAAAGATTTTTTTTTTTTTAAGATTTATTTGCGGCCATACATTGGTATATCACAATTGTCAGATGAAGCAACTTTAGGAACATTGGTGTGAAAAAATTGAATATAAAAACCAATAAATGAAGAGACACAGCATCCCGCGGCGGAGGGCTGCCCAGGCCCAGCCCAGCCCAGGCCCACCCACCATGGTGACATCCCAAATCCAAAATGGCACAAGTCCGACGGTCCTGGTTTTCACCAAAAGACGGGACCCAGCACAATCGGAGTCAGGACAACAGCAGGAGGCCAGCCCCGAGCGGAACGACACCCCAGCCCACACACCTACAGACACATGCAACCACATCCATTCAATAATTTACGTTTTGACATCTCTACAGATCCATCTTCAATTCATCTTCTTTAGCGTGTTCATGAATAGCTACGCCGAACCAAAGTTGTTTCAAAAGTTCGTTAATTATAGACAATTTTGACTTTGAAGAATCCAAATTTTGTAGATTTGCAGCAGAATACACAGTTGAAAACTATTCAGTCTCCTCCTACCTCTCATAGTGAGGTGTATGAGTGATCCTGACGAATTGCCAGACATTTTTCGTGTCTCCAAAATGAGTTTGACTGATCTGCTCATTTCATTGGACATTATGAGAACAATCTGAACGCATCCATTTTGAAATTTCCGAGAATGAGACTAGAAAACAGAGAAATAGAATATTTTGGCGTATAACCGCCGGCTTCAAGACAAAATACCTCATTAAGTTGAGGCCAAAATTAATTAAATTTGGTATTTGGGCCCTATGAGGAGACTAGTTTTGCCGTCCAAAGGACAAAGCAGTAACTCGATTTTTTCACATTTTGAATTATTGTTGTCGTTGGATTCAGAAAAATAGTAAGCAAGATACTGCTGTTAATAAGCTGATGGTTGAACAACAAAAAAAAAAAAACAACAAAAATAATAATAATAATAAATAAGAATAAGTTTATGAATGATGCGAGAGTACAAAGCAGTTTTCAATTACGAAAAACAGTTCAATGAATTTGAAATAATATAATTTCTAGTATTTTGCGCGTGTAATCAACGAATTAAAACAAGGAAAGAGTGCACAGTTATTTTACAAAAGAATAATCACATTTTCGATCAAAATTGAGGTTTTATGGAACAAAACGTAAACGAGTTTTCTGAAAACTTGAGACACTGCTTTTCTCCTTCTGGCTTTCTGTCAATTTTAATGGTTGGACAATTTTCATAGTAGGGTATGTTGTTTTAATCCGATTTAAAATAGATCGCAAGTGTTATGATCGAATGAGACCACACAGTACCGTGCGACCGGCCATTCGCTTCCTACAGGAATGAAAAACTGCAGAAACACGACTGTGAATCGCTTCTCTTCTTTATTCAGATCAAATTTCAGTAACGAGAGAGGCCAAATAGCCGTCCAAACATCAGCAGGTTTGGCACGATCGTGTATGAATTTTCATCAAGTAGAGTTTGATGCTTTTCTGATTCTTTTCTTGCCTACTGGAGGTTGATTAGTATGGAAGTAGCAGGGAAGCAAGGAAATGGTTATCGATATGAAAAAAGGATTAACCATTATGTAATAACTTGCAGCGTCTTTCATTGGTAGGTAGTTTACCACTAACCTCGTCTTGAATTCCGATTTCACAAAACTCATCCATTGTCCTTCACGTTTCAAAAATTACGAACACTTCAAACATTACCTTTAAAAGTCCTAAGTTCACTTCATGGTTTGTAAATCTAAAAGAAGTATTTTCTAATTACCTCGAAAAAGCGACAGTAACTAGACTGATGACTAGAAGGAACACTGGCCACTTCATGACTGACTGGGGAAGAATTGGGTGATCGGTCGTTTATACCTTCGTATTCTTGGCTATTGGCCATTCGGTGGGTCCCCACGCCTCTCCTGAGCCGGCAGAAGACACCCAACGGGGCCATCGATAGACGTGCTGCAGTGGAGATGACGCGATTGCGATAAGAAGTCGTGAGGCAGGTTCATCATGATAGTAAGCAGATCAGTTTTTCGTGAATTATATTCAGTTCAATCACGAACCTTTGGAATTCAGTAACAGAAAAAAAGTCTGCCAAATGGATGTGGCACATAGCTTCGTCGTATCCATAACCTGTAGACCGAGGACCTGCTTTTACTTGCCATCTTTCACCTCTCTAACTGCACGAATCAAAGTTTCTTCTGTATAGGTGGAAAATTTCTTCACCTTTGGTTGTTTCTCACCAGATTTTTTTCGTTTAAGCATCTGGAATGAATACAGACAATTTAGTATATAAGTAGTAGGTATAGCATTTAGTAGTGATACCTAATGGTGATACTTACCTAGTAGGTATAGCATTTAGTAGTGAAACCTAGTTATATTGTTAAATAATTATACAAGACTAGCATAGTAGGTACAGTACGTATAATATATAGTATTATAGGTAGGGTGGAGTGGGGCAATTGCGACCCAAAATGTCAATAGTTCAACTTTGATCCTCTGTAACTTTCCTTTGAAAACGCTATTTGCACTTTTTTTTTAATGAGTAGCTTATTTTACGTAGATTACGATGCACTCTTCAAATTGTACAAAAGATTTACTTCTCATGGTCCAAACTGTGTTTTTTAAAATTCCGACCGACTTCCACATTCGCCCCACTAATCGTGGCAAATGCGGAAACGGCCTGCGAACCCCATAAAAACATTTAGTTGCATTAATGGGGTAAATGCAAACAAAGCCCATTTCAATACGAACAGACACTATATTTAATTTTTTTCTCCTCCACTTTTTTATGACCAATGAGCCCGCCTTTTCCGAAAGGTAAGGGTTACCAATATAACTGGGTACACATTGAGAAGGTTTCTGAGGCAAGGCGCTCAAATGGCGCCATTTTCAAAACCATTTCCGCATTTGCCCCATTTCCACATTTACCCCACTCCACCCTATAGTAAAGTACCTATTGAGTAGCATAGGTACAATACGCCATAATAGTATAATATAATATTTTGCAGTATGTAGGTATATGGCAATTAGGTACCTTATTTTCTGTGTTAAATCTGGGTAAAATCGTCTTTTTTTGCCCCTAATTGCCAAAATTTACTCAGATGGACGTCTGTTCATTCACTGGGTTGAGAGCGATCACCCTAAAACCCAGTAAATGAACAATCACGAGTTGTAGTCAAAGCACCCCGTTCATTCTTTGGATAGGAACATTTTTTGCCATTTTCACTAAAACAAACTGAAACGAGAATAATTTTTGAACATTTCAAGCGCTCAACGGTGGAAAAATAACGAACGTTCCCATTTGACCAGTAAATGAACACTGTTCATCTACTGGGAAACTGCAATTTTGAAAACCAGTGGATGAACACTCAAAAAATACGAGGAAGTTTCAACATTTGAGGCATTTTCTTTCATTCCTCACTCACAAAAGGTACTCTAGTACCTATAAAAACCAAAGAAAAACTTAATACACAGGAAAATACCATGGAAACTGCTTTTCCAATCAAGGTCAAAATTGACTTACTTTGCATCCTCATGCTGTCCGTGAGCGACTATTGGAGGTTCTTCACTTAGAACTGTTATAACTCATGTCCCTTTGATGCCAGCATCCCGAAATTTTTCTGCGACCTCTATGGAATGTTAATTGAACTAATGAGTGCTTAGTCAGTTCACAGATAGCAGCATGATCCTCTAGAATTGCGGAAACGTAGTTGGCTGTTCATTTACTGGGTAGTGTTCAATTACTGGACCACCCACCCTAGGAGCTAATCTCAAAACTTCAATTCATAAGAACCGTTCATCACCCTCTTAGGGGGCCATCAACACCCCGAATCGTACAATCCCGACAATTTAATCGAAATTGGACTCATATAGTTTTGCCGTTACCTACAAGGTTTTCACGATAGACACACAGACAGATAGACACAGAATCAAATTTTTTAGGAAGGCCTAAAACGTGAAACGATAGTGGAAAATTTGATTTTGGAGAAATTTTTTATCAACCTTAAAGAGAAAACAATGCTCCCACTACCTTGGTAGACTCGCAAGCCCAAACGCTGCAAAATACAACACAAAGGTTTATTTTCCTGTACAGATTTGCTATTGCCACAACATACCAACCAAATTTTTGCTTTACAATCAAATTTATTCTGAAGAAATTAAAGCTGCACACTCAATTAGAAGAAGTGTGGGTGTCTTCATCAGAAAATTTGATAACAGGTTGCTACTCGGAGAAACGAAGAACGATCGCATTTCGATCGGCTAACGTTTGAAAGGAGATTAGGCCTCTTTTGCGATTCACACTCGTGTTTCTGGTTTAACATTAGTTCAACCCTCGCTCTCATGGAGACCAAACGGTTGGTCCTACAGAGCTCTGGGAGGCCTCATTCGATTCTAAAAATTTAATTCTACCTTCGAGGCACAACTGGACCCCAAATGGAGCCCATGTACCAAATTTCGTCAAAATCGGTCCATGGGAACTAAGGAAAGTGCCGCGTACGGCGGACCGACGGCCACATTTTTATTCGATTTTTGGATTCTACGTACCTTGAAACGTAAATCAACAAATTTTGAGGGAGTCAAAAAAAAATTTCTTTTTCAGTCGATTCCAAGGGTTCTCTAACTCCAATTCAAAAGTTTCATTTCCTCTCCGTCTTTTGTAACTGACTTGACGAAAGGGCTGTTCCATTTAATAAGAAACGATGTTGATATTGTAAAGTGTATACCTAGTATGAATGGTAAACAACTTCAACTAGTTCAACCTAGAAAGCCTCTTAGTAAGCACGTAAATGGCGCCCAATCAGATATTCTGATGTTACTGATAGATAAGGTTAATGTCATTCTGATCAGGGTGGACACTCATAGACCTGTCAAGAGTGAAATTATAGGGTGACGGTCGCTCGGAATTACAATTGAATGACGATCGAGTAAATTAATGTTAAATGACGCACAATAGTCTATTTTATAAAGCACTCCTACGTTTATTCATCGCTCGTATACTAACGTCTGGAATTTTATACACCCACTCGTCGCTCCAAGGGTTCTCCGTTATGTCCTCCGCATTTTTAATTCAGTATGAACCTACTTCTGATAGACAATACCACTTCTTTATGAAAATATGAAACAGGAAATTACTTCTCAAGTAACAGCCATCTCCGGTGGGCGACTAACTTGAACTTGTTCTGTTTGAACTCCCTTAGCACGAGTTCGACTCTGAGGGTCGGAGTTTGCCGTCAACTGAGGGCCGGTTAAAATACAAATTTGACCCCAAGGTTGAAGTTTACCATTAGGTTACGTAACCCTGGTATGAAAAACTTCATTAAAAAAATGTGTATACTTAACTCTGGAGTGCTACTGCAGATTTTTGACGAGCAGTTCGATTCGTCGACGCGACGAACACCATTACTTTTTAGGGGAAAACTAAAAAGCATTAGCCGCTCTTGTTCAGGATGTATAGAACATAAAATTTCTTGACTTATTTTCAAACTAGGACTGGTACTTATGGAGACATAAGAAACGAAAAAATGTTTTCCAAATTGAAAATTTCCACTCGTGTTTTGCATTGCGGGCTTTCCTGAACAATTTTGGTTCCATGTCTATCTGTCTGTGTGTCTGTCATGGAATCCTCGTAACGGACGAAATTTCACGAAGGTATTGTCCCAATTTTAATGAGATTTTCAAGGATTGTGCGGGTTGGCATGTAGATTTTGCCAATTAAAACCAGAACCCCCGGATCGAAAGTAGCCGCTGCGCACGCGCAAACCATTTTAAGTGTAAAGTCCACATAACAGCCATAATTTAAACATTTTTCATCCGAATTCGATGAAATTGTTAGGAATTGTGTTGATGACGTTTGGATGGTTTTCAGGAGGATAGTGGAAGGATTGATGTGTTGAAATTAGCAACAGTGCATCAGTACAATCTATTATTTATACGATGAAGCTATGTGCCACACCAACGTGGCATACGTATTAATTCGGTAATGCGACTCATTATTCGCTCTGACGAATACTTTCTTCGCTTACAACGCTACTCGTTCGTCCCATCGACGAAGGGACTTTGAAACAATTGAGAATAAAATCGCGGAAGGCAGCGAGTCATCGGCTGCTCCTTCTATTGTCACGTACACAACTAACTAGTAGAATCGTAGTAAAAGAATACAACGAATAGTAGAATCGTGAAAATTAATGGCGGCTCACGAATGGAAGAAGGGGAGTTAGAGTTTTTATAATTGAAAATGATAAACCAAAAATTATGGTGGGGAGGGGGGATAATCAAACAGTCTTCTCTTCTCAATGAAATCGATAATATCAAATTAAACATATTAAATATGTTTATCAATCATATTAAATATCAAATAGGTAACAATAAATTTTATTGTATGAAAAAACTGGAGTTACCTGTTTGATATAAAATTAAATTTTAGTACTTGTACTTCTTCGTTTTAAATTATTATTCATCTTTCCCACGTTTTGATGTTCACCTTTGCCTAGTTATTAATAAAAAAATAATATCGTACTTAAATTAAATTCAAATTAGATTTTCACATTTTACAATAAACTTTTTTTCAGTTGTTGCTTGTTATTGATTTTATCGTTTTCATTAGACATCTAGTATGCGAATAAATATAAATTAAGTATGTCTTTCTTCGATTTTTTGATCAAGCTGACTTCTTTGTTTGACGGGTCTCATTTATCTATCCTAGTTAGGCATCAAAGTTCGTTTCCGACGAATGTCCTTACCATCAAAGAGCTCAGAAGAAATTGATAAAGGCTCAAATCAAGGATCATATTTGTTGGCTTCAAATTCAATATGAGATTTTATATTGAAAATTTAAAGTAATTTAATTTTTACTCTAAAGTTACAAATATTCTTGTATAGATAAGTTTGTAGGTTATTCCTTTTTTTAAACTTGAAACTGTTACATAAAATATTTTTAAATAAAAAATTGTCATTAATTTGAGGTTGCTTCCAGTACGTTGCAAATTTTGGTTTCACCTTCCTTGTCTTCATGCAGCAGAAATTCCTCCTGGTATTAAATGAATAGTATTTTATGAATGGAAGCCAGTAGGTACTTAGAACGCAGTTATGCTTCTCACTATAGAAGATAAGAAAGCTGCGAAAGTCAGAAAAATTCTGGTTCTTTAAAATCAAAATTTATTTTAGAATTTTTGCATTTTATTCCGCTTTATGAACAATTTTGGTTCTGGGTCTATCTATGTTGTTCATGGTCTCAAGAAATAACAGCCCAATTTCAATGAAATTTTCTGGATATTTACGGAACCCATACAACGTAAATAAATTATTATATCTGAAATTGATTTCCTGTAAAAACTGGGCAGATAACAGGATTACCTACGTCCTTCTGTTCTCAACACTTTCCTAAAAGAGAAAATTCCATACTCAGTCCAAGCTGACCATCTAATCAGCTTTCGATGCAAATTCAGACTCGAAGAAGAAATGCAAGTCGAACGATCGAAATTCGATGGGAGTCGCTGATTGGGATTTGCATTCCAGAACGACACCGTGCGGTCTCAGTACGTTAGTCGGCCTTCTAAACTTGATTGAGAACTCGATAAAAATACTTGTGAGTCATCTATAAGTAATCTATCTGGTAATAAATAATTAATCATTTGGGAACCTACATTGACTTGTAGCTGGTTGAGGAACAACATTTCCGTGATGTAAGTAATGAAAGAGATAAAGGTTTCATCCGCCGAATTTTTACAGCTTTATTGAGCTACGAAAATGCCAAACGCCGCTGATTTGACTTCCTCCTGATCATCTCTAGTGGTTCCCAAAGCTGTGAACATTGCAAGCTCTTGCTAGTATCACCACAACCTTTCCTACAGGCTGGCATCAAATTTCGATGCCATAAAGAAAACAGCTTATGGCCGACTCAGCTGATTCAAGGTGGCTTCAAAAGCTGTGGGTCGTTGTATTTTTCTGGCCCCAATCTCCACTCTTAAGGCTATGGTGGACGCCACTTAGTGTGATTCTCAAAAAATAGATGATGATGGTGGCGGCTTTTAACCCTTAATTTCCTACTTCTTTAAAAAAATTGTTTCTTCGGATTTTTAAATCAAATTTAGATATATTTTGACAAATGAGTAGAATATTTGAGCAGATGTTCCCTAAAAGGCTCTATTATAGTGTGTCAGCTCTAGAATGATCTTTCCTATGGCCACACTACTAGCGCTATCTGCGGCAACAGAATCTGTCTATGAACCCATTTTTTTTTGGAGAAGAAAAAGAAGTCATGGAAAAATCCTTGGTGGATGTCGGGGTCTGTTATTTCTTAAAGCACAGAACCAAGGAATGATGTGGAGAAGGTTCAACTCATGAATGATGGGATTTGTGCTGCCTCAGACAGTGGCGCCATCTCAGATGAGGAAATCGAACCAATAGCCTACAAGGTGAGAAATGAGGCCCTATTACAGTCTATCAACTCGATAATTATTTAGTTTTTTCTCTGAATTATTTTGGTTTTACTATTACGGTTTCTTACACAATCAATAGATGGAGTATCAAGATAACCAACGGCTATCAGTTTTGGTTTAAAAGTGGATAAACTATTGCAGGCAAAAATTGGATATCCTAAAAGATACCTCAGGATGTTAAGGGTTCAGGTTTCCCTTAAAAAGTTATGAACTTTTTTTAATCTGAAAACTCGAATGTGCTCAGAATTTATAAATAAGTTATTTTTTTTTAAGATTGGAGTTTTTTGAGAATCCACTTTAATTTTGATAACATTTCTGTTACTCTTATTGTTGAATGTTGTGTGCGTTAGTCATATGGGATCCCTCGATGCCACATGAATGTTTATGTTTATATCCAAAAAGTTGGTTGCCTCTTTAGTTTTGTAAAATAAACGAATAATCTGGAAGAAAAAGTGTAACAAAGGTTTTGTGCCCAGCACGCTTCCACTGCGCTGAGTATAAAGTTTTTGAAGCCTGAAACCTTCTCATTCTAGTTATTGGTTGGAATCTTGCTGCAAGTTTTTATAAACGTTTATATATAAATGTTTATATAAACGAATGATCTGGGAGAAAACTGTAACAGTGAGGTAAATCAGGTGCAGCCCATAATTCTATATTATCACTATGAGCATTCAAACCATCCCCAATAGTTATCAATTATCTTGATTGGGTGAACTGGAAATCAATCAATTGATGGCATAAGAATGAGTGGATTCGCTCCTTGAAGGGTGCAGGTTCCTACCTAAACTCAGGTGTGTTATAAGAGCAAAATGTTGGCTTTTGCAAACTTCCGCGACACTATTTGTAAACTAGAAATCCTTCGGCCGATACAATGGAAAATGACTCTCGCCCCCAAAGTGGGTCGAACGCCTAAATACATCCGAATAATACGCCACTTATCGGCCGAGAAGGAGAAAGAAATCTTCCCCCTATGAAACACTTTTGCCGTCGAATTTCTCCGGGTGTCGCGCATTAGCAAGTCACCTCTAATCTACTAATCATATTTGTCCCCGAAAAATATCCGATTTTTTTTTCCGCCGACTCACGAGGTGCAGAATGAAAGTTGTTTTTCACAACGTCTCTATTGACTGTGTGGATTTCTGTTGGTATGATCCTTGTCAGAGGAATTCTCCGATGTTTGAATCAATTTCGTAAGACGAATAAACCACAAATGCTGCTCGAAAACATGAAAAAAAATAAAAATAAAAAAATCAGATGAAAAAACTGGCATTTGCTGGGGATTGAGCCCACAATCTTCTGCTCACTTAAAAGACCTTTCATCCACTAAGGCACAAGAATTCAATATACAGAAAGAAATAAATTGTTCGAGTATTGGGATTGAACGGTTGTAGAGCAATGAAGGCCTCATTTGTTACATCTTGATTATGTTGTGTTGGAGTTGCATCACATGTTGAGTTAAGACACAAGAACCGTCAAAAGAGGACTGCTGTGGATTTGTGACTTGGAATTACTATTATTCAAGTAACGTAGAATACCATTTAGTTGTGCGTGTTTCCATTAGCGGTCTCTAACTTGATAAGTAAAGGTACAGTTTCTGATCAGGCTATAAACCTCAGAAGAATACTCCCGTCCTCCAATTTCTCTTTAAATCTACATTATTTACGACTAAACCAAAGTGAATACGTCCGGTAGGTGTCACCAATATACTTTCAACCACCAATGGTAATATGTCTAATTGGTCTAATTGGTCAATTGGTATATGACTAAAAATGTCGATATAAAATCGAATAAAAATCGATTAATTCTGTGCTTCATCACATCTTCTCCATAAAAACAAGCATAAAAATATCTGTAATAATTTGACAAATTGGTGTGCTGGTAATCCTGGTCCGTCTGTTATACCAAGTTGTCAGCTTTGTTTCATTATCTAACTCATGAACCTTATAAATCGACAACGAATAATTTTAAAAAATGAACCTTCATAACTTTTTGCTACTTTCCAAGTACTAATTGACACTTTATTAGTATTATATACACTTGTTTCAAAGTCTCATTTTTGGGGTTTAGTTGTGAATTTTTGCAAAAATCCTGATGAATTGCAGGGTTTTTAATTTTTTTAAATACAGATGCTTACACAATTTACTTTTGTGTAAGGTTGTGTTTAGGTGTTTAATCGCTAGGTTTTGTTCCCAAATGTAAATGAATTGTTACGTATGCAGTAAATTTATAGGAAAGTTATATAGAAAGTTGAGGATCATTCGGCAACTTTGAGAAAAAATCAAGTACCCGTATTCGATACCTGGATCCATAACTGGTAACAGTGCACATACCTGGTACATGGGAACATACCTAGTACCTGGACCGATACATGGTATCTGGAATCATTCATGGTTACTGCACCCACACCTTGCCAACTGCTCACGTCATGCTCCTGGATCCATACCTGACATCTGGACCTATAAGTACCTGGACACATACCTGATGGACCTATAAGTAGTACCCGGACACATATCTGGCATCTACACCCATAGCTGGTACCTGTAAACATACATGGTTCCTGTACCACATCTTGCCAACTGCGCTCGTCATGCTCCTGGACCTATAAGTACCTGGACCCATCCTGATATCTGGACACTTACATGGTACCTGGACGCATACCTGGACATATACCTGATGTACCTATAAATGGTACCCGGACACATGTCTGGCATCTCCACCCATACCTTAGTAACTGCCCACGTCATGCTCCTGGATCCATACCTGATATCTGGACCTATAAGTACCTGGACCCATACCTGACATCTGGACACATACCTGGTACCTGGACGCATACCTGGACACATACCTGATGGACCTATAAATGGTACCCGGACACATATCTGGCATCTGCACCCATACCTTAGTAACTGCCCTTGTCTGTCTCCTGGATCCACACCCCCACTTTCAATAGACCTCTTAACAGTAGTTTTAGTTCCCTTCGTAGAGTTACTGTTTCGGATTTGGATAATTAGTTGATGAATGATGTAGTTACCATAATTAATTAGAAGAAACTGGACTCTTTTAGCCTTCTCCTTTTGTAGTAGGTAGCTTCCTCATCCTGGGGGTTCTTAGTTTTGGTCACTATTCACACCTTGCGTTGTAAGTTGGGCACTCCTTATAATTAGAAGAAAATTAATTGGAAGACAAAGACTGGATATCTAGACATTGCTAATGACAAGTTATGGTGCTCTTTGCTGCAGCACAGAGTTGAAGTAGGAGAACTGGGTGGAGACTGTCAACTATGCCTTTTAAAAACATGATCAATAAAATATATATATATACTTTCACCATCAATGGCTCAATTTAAATGAGACAGAGATCACTGTTATTTTTTGCAGGATTATGATAATATTGTATGTGTTTTTTAATTTCAGAAACCTCTCGAGGAGTGTCGACCATTTGATCGTTAAATTGAGTAAATTAGAGTCTTTGAATTCATTATGTACGACTTTTTTTTAAATATAAAACTAGGATAGGACCAGTAAATGGTAAACAAATTGGAAGAAAATGTACAAAAGGACATTTATTTTATAATAAATTATTACATACAAACAACAACGTTTCAACAACAAACACACAAACAACAACTCTTAGAGTTTACTCAAAACGTCGTCAAAGACAATAAGTTAAATTTGTTTTCTTAAAAAAATCATTACAAAAGTATATTGGGGAATAAATTACAAGGTTCGATGGGAGGGGAGGACTTACATGTATGAACTTCTCGTACATACTATGTAGAATTTATTGGGCGTTGGTGTCGACTGGGGCGTAGTCCGAGGGGGCTTGAGCGGAGTAGGCGAGGTCGTGAGCGGCGGTCATGCTCCTTCTGTAGGGACCGCTACCGCCAGAGTAGGAGTTGGACCATCCTTGGCTGCCACCGCCGGAGGACCAGTCGCTCACTGGGGCCTAAATCGTCAAGAAATTGGGTATTTAGTTGATATGAAGTCTTGATTGTAACTACTGTGTGTAATTAAAATACATCACAGAACGGATGAGAAGCACTTCTAAAGCATTTACAGAGATTGGTGGTCTAAGTAACAAACCATGGCGTACATGAAGAAAAATGTTCCAACTAAATCTTGGACCCTCTTAAAGAATGTCTAAACTCTAGTTTTGAATGATCCATAACACCTAGTAGGCCTGACTATGAATCTAAGCATTCTGGGAAGATTCTCAGACGATTTCTCCCGAACAGCAAATATGTAGATTGACCCAACAAAGCACATTCAACACACAGTCAACCGATTGGGAATGAGGTCCACTGAATTATCAACTCCTTCTTTGCCTTGCTTTTGGTTAATTTATTGCCTTCTTAAGGGCTCGAAGGATGTGCCGCTGAGTAAATCATCCTTCGAGCCCTGAAGAAGGTAACAAATTTACCAAAAGCTTGGCAAAGAAAGAGATGAAAATTCAGTGGGCCCCATTCCCATTCCTTTTTTCCCCCGAAAATGTGGATTCCATTACATCACCTTTGTAATGAACATCCCAGCAGGTCACATTGGTCTCCACTTTAACGGTGATCGTCATTTAGGCTCCCAATGTCGTCCAGCAGCCACACCCGTGATCTAACAATCCGTACACAGCAGGCTTTGTCTGAATTCCTAACTGTTCTTTACGCAATTTTTACTTTTCTGCTTACTCTGCTGCTGTTCTCTTAACGTCTTTATCACTTCTTTCTACAAACTCACCTTGGAGAAGCTGCTGAGTCCAGCGCCAGCACCGCCAGAGAAGAATTTCTGGAAAGCGATGATCGCAGCGAGAACCAGGGCCAATTTTCCGACGAAGAGAGCCTTGATAGCCATGAGACCGATGGCACCCAGAGCAAGAGGCAGGAGGGTCACCAGCTTGGCACCGATCAACATGACAATGGGGAGGATTTTCTTCTTCAGCTTAGCGCGTCCTGGACCAAACAAAATCCGATTAGATGATTTCATAACAGGCAGTAACATGAAAATATATGTAAACAAAGTGACAGGAAACCTAAAAAACAAAAGGTGAGTAGCAATCGATCGTAGGTACTTGATTTTACTTACAAGTTACCTGAAATATTTTCTATACAGTGAACAATGGACTTTTGGCCATTTTTATTTTCTGGGAATGGAACCAATATAAGGTTGTTCTGAATTCTCTTACATTAAGTAGTAGTTGACATTATTTTTAGGGATCGGATCAGGGGAATCGATTAGTCTATTCCAGGAGACTGAGAATCACCATCTTTCGGGCATTTCGATATTTAAGGATTGAATCAACATGACAGTTAATTTCCAACTTGAAGATTCCTCTCAGTTGATTCAATCTACTGTAAATCTTGCAAAGTCCTATTGAGATCATAATGATGAGATCTCTGAGATAATTTGTTTTACAAGTCAATAACAGTAGACACTAGAACATAAATATCGTAGCTGAGTTGGAAAAATGTTGAAGGTTTGAGAAGCATCAAGAGGTGCTACAGGGTTGAATGAAGACACTCCGAGATGCGTCTTCTGGACTTCCCTGAACGTTGTAGAGTGCACTATTATTGATTGCTAATCACGTGGTGTACAGTGTTAGTGATGAAAATTCCCAAAATATATTCATTCGCATTCCTGAGTTCAATCGGTCACCAATTCAATATAAGGACTATTGAACAACAACCAATTAATGATCAATCAATTTGGATGTTTTGGACACACCACAGAAAGGCAGAGCAATCTGTTTGATGCAGGACGGAAGAGCAATAAGTGCCAAGTCATTTTGGAAATGAAAACAAATTCACTTTCTCCCGAAAAAAATCCCCAAAAATTCTTTCTGTCAAACAAAGTCATGTGAAGCTTGTTCATTCCTTCTGATTTCGTGAGAGAACTTGAACATCATTCGAACTCAAATATTCCCTGATGATATTATTTATTGGATAAGAATAAGCAGCTCGAAAACAGACGACTATTGCCTCTAAGATCCAATTGGTAAGTAATGGAAGATAATTGACTTCACGAATGGTGACAAAGGAAGTTCACAAAAAGACTTTTCAGGAATAGAAGTATGGAACGAGTGTTCGAGTGTCACTAATGTGTTAATTGAGAAATTGCACCTCTTCATTGGTTGCAGCTGCTACTTAAATATCGACTAGTGTAGTTGAATATAACGGCCAACTACTTTCTACGACTTAGTTCTGCGTACGAACAATCTTGTCGCATCTGGCTGGTGCGCATAAATTACTCAAGTTGAAGGAGTCAACACATTTGAACGGGAGAGAGTGAGTTTTCGCACATTCAAACGGGACAATAGATCGAAAAACCCAAAGTTGAATGCCAGCAAAGCAGTAGGTGTGTCAACGACTTGAACGGTTGGTTATAACGGCAGAAAGTCATCTTCAAAAACCCCTATCTAGTTTTCCTTAACAGAAAGACCGCTTTCTAAACTAATCGAACGTTTGAAGAATAATTATTTTAAAAAAACAATAAATCGAAGCACTTTCGAATTATCATTGCAAGTTGGATAGCATCCTCACGACAGCATACGAATCAAGCAAGTTCCGCGTTTCCAATCACGTTTTTGGTTTATTATTTTTATGAATCAGAATCGAGCACAAAAAAAATTGTATACAACCTCCCTCCACCCATCAAATCAAAAATTTGGGGGTTTTCAGGTATGTGGAATTTGAAAATCGAATACAAAATTTTCCGTCCGTTCTCGTGGACCATTTATGATTAGAACCATTTAGTGACAAGTTGTGAGTTTTGGTTATTGACAGTCATTTGTAAGGTGTAAAAAGTGGAGAAAACATTTTCAAAAACGCCCTAGCTTGGAAACAACCAACAGGTATTGTTTTTTCATTAATTAAAGTAGCGACGAGTTTTTATAATTTTTTGTTATCAACCGTGGGACCTCCTGAATTAGCTCTGAGGGATCACCCGTTTGCTAGTGAGGATAATTAATTATTTTCAGGAAGTGAAATATCGATTACTGTCGTTTTTAACCCATTTCAAGCCGAGGGTAGAAATAACAGAGTAATAGGAGGACGAGGATGAACTATTTTACAGAATGCCGGCCGAAATAAGGCATCATTCTCAGGCATGCTCACTAATCGAGAGCCAAAATGCTCCAAATTTTATGAATTTACATTTCATAGGATTTGAGAGGTCTCAGTTTCCCAAATCGATATGGTTTATCCATTTCATTGTTAAAAATCAAGGTAAAATGTAAAAATTTATTTATGGACCGGAATCTGTTTCGAATCATGGTCCAGAACGCTCGCCCGCCCAGGATCGAATTTGAGCCACCATTATCACGCTTTCGGCCGAATGGCCTATTTTTCAAACAAATTTCCTAAATCCCGTTGAGCTCCCGAATGTCAAAAAATATTTTTTGAAATGTTTAGGAACAGCATGAACGAGAAAAAATTCTTCTACTTCTTCTTCTAATTTTTTTATTGTCCACTTTCAATATTCAAAAAAAATGCAAAAATGCATCAGTGGCCGGAAATGGGTTAATAAATTTATAATTATTTAGAATTAGTTTTTGTTCAAATTTTAGAGGCAAATGGCACCAACGAGAGCTCTGAAGAATGAATCGTGGATGCATACGAGCCTCTTGAGGATCCCTCAACCCCCCCCCCCCACCCTTTCATGGAAGGTACCTATAACTGTGCCAAAAATTCGATCTTTTGTGTTTTTTTTTTCAAATAGAATTCAAGTCACTAAGTCACCCTTTCTCAACAACTAAAATCCAAATTTCGTAACGAAGACACAAATTTGGGATTAAATGTTTGGCTGATAGTTTTTTCTCCTTCAAAAGGTAGGTAATGTTAACCCATAAATTCCCACTTGACCGAAAATTGTTTTTTTTTTTCCAAATTTTGGTGTATTTTGATTAAGAGGCATAGAATGTCTGATTTTGGTCGAGTGGTGCAAAAGTTTTCTTTACTCGATGAAAACTAGCTGGTATCTGTTTGGATACTTCAGGAGGGGAGTCTGTAGTGAGTTTCAACAAAGATGCTTCAAGAGGGAGTGGCCGTCGGTATTTACCAAAAAATACTCCTGAACCGAAGAAACAACTTGAAAACGATGAATTCTTGATAAAATCAACCAGAAGTATGTATAAGTTCCGATTTGATGATCTAGTCACAATCTTATCCCGGGAGTTGATAATTTTTCCGCGTTTCATCAAACATTCGATAGCTAGTTCAAAAAATCAATATCTCAGTTGCCCCCCAAAAAAAATTGTCTTAAAAGTGGATAAATAGTGTTGCAGAAAGCTTGATAATCGGATTTCCAAAAAGACACCTCAGAACCTCAAGGGTTAATTGAAAATAATGAACCGTTGTGTAGTAATTTGCAGCGTTTTTCCTATCGGCTTAGTTAACTAAGATCGGTCTTCCGCATCCTCCACGCCGCGTTAGATTGCTTAACGAAGTTTGAAAATACCGTTGACAAGAAAATCCTTGTTAGTTCAGGCAAATTAACGTCCAAGAGCACATACAAGTTTATCGGTGATGCGCGCAGTTTCCCTATTTGAGTCCGTTCGGTTCACTTGACAAGTTTTCTTTCAAACGGGCTTATTTCATATTTTCAATTTTTTCACGGGTTCTGAATCTTTGAGATAAGGGCTGACACCTCACGAGTTGTTGTCGATTGACTTAACTATAGAAAATGTAAATCTAAGAAATTGAAAGTCCAAGTTTTCCCAATTCAGAATCGTCAGAAAAAAAATTATTAAAAAGTTCGAACGTCATAATTTTGAATAGCTGATCTAAATGTGGTTATTTTGGAGGCAGATTGATAAATGGAGATTTTGAATCAAACGAGAACACGAGTTCCTTCCGAAACGGTTCGTATCCCGTTGTATTCACTACACTTTTTTTTTTCAAAGTGGCTCTTTTCCATCGTTTTCTGGTAAATTCGTCGTTAATTTCACAGCATAAGGGCTTATATCCAAACTAATATTTTCCGCTTCAAATTCAAATGTGATTCATTACCTAACCGATAGAGGGAATCGGTAGACTAGAGTTTAGAATAATCGGAAGTGAACTAATCTCACAACAGTTGGAATTTCCAACACTATAGGGCACCTGTGTTCATCACTGGGCCTGCTAGAATCGCCGGTACGAAGGTCGGTCCTAACTGATAGACCAGAAAGGTTATCACTTCATACGATCCTAATCAAGCCCGATGGCTGACCTCCAGAAGTCGAAATACCATCAGACTAATGGTAGGCATTCTAATGGGGCACTACGACTTCTGTAGAATGCTAAACATCATTGAGAGTCGAATTTCACCGATGTGTTCATGTGAACAAGAAGTGGACTCTGCTGAGCACTTTCTTTGTAGATGCGACCGTTTCTGGAGATCCAGAACGGAAGCAATCGGTCACCACATCGTGAAATGCGCATCTTTACGCGAAATCTCCAGTAAAAGAATGGAAAAATTCGCAGATCTCCGCGAAAGATTTACTGACTTCAAAATGGGGTAGCCAGTGGAATCCTCTTTATAAAATAAAGGGGCCTCGAAAGAGGGAGAGTATAAGCCATCAGAGCCTGGAACTCTTTTCCAATGGCAACCCCAGGCAGTGAGTGAGTGAAGGTCGGTCCTCCCATGTGCTTCTGTTTATTCTTTGTTGATCAAGCGTTTCTGTTTGGCTTTTCGTCAGTGTTAGGTCTTCGTGCCTTATTCGACACCGATGGAGGAAGGCACAGTGGTGGCATTGGGCCAGGGCGATCATACCAAGTCTTGGTGTTTAAGTACCTACTCATCTACCTGAAGGGCGCTATACACGATCAAACATGTTTGAGAAACATTTTTGTCAAACATGTTTGAAGGTAGACGTCGTATCCACACGTTCAAACCAACCTTCTAACACACCACCAAGCTTCATCATTGTTCAGTATTCATGTTGCTTTCTTTCTTGATGAAACATTATTCAATTTGGAAGAGTACGGATATTAACCATCTAAGTTATTTACATTGCCTCATCCGGAGTGAAGCAGCGAAAACAGAGAAACAGAGAAAAAGAGATCTTTGTGGGTGAAAGAGTGGCTGTTGAAAAGAGAAACTCGCCATAGTTCAGGTAATGTTGAAACAAGTCAATAAATTTAGTCAGAAAACCATTGGTGTTCATTGCTACGGAAGAATATTCAGAAGCGAAATATGACTGACAGCAGAAACGTCAACGACGGGCACAGACTGTGAATCACAGAATAGAGGTGTGTCGGTACGGCTGTGCCGAGACTGTGGAACCGAGTATTAACTTATAACGGTTCCATGCAGTGACAAAAACTCAGCCCTTACTGGCCCAGTTCTACGGACGGATAAGATATCGTGGAATGGCTCTGGACTGGGAAGGGATCTTCTGGACTGGTTTGCATGGAAGTTGTCTCCAGTGTTATTATTCTCATGTTATGTGCTTAAACTGCAACGAAAAATTAGTCTTTCCTTGAATTATTTGGTCATTATCATTTATAATAAATTGTCTCTTTTGTAACATTTGTTCGAATTCCTTCCTTTTGTATTGCAAGTTAAGACCATAAGCATGGAAGAAGGAAGATAGGGATTTGACTGCCTTCTTCTTCCATATCATGAGAGTGGGATTTGACCGCCCTCGGTAGGCAGTACCTGTAATTGAACTGCATTGGTAATTTGGAACGGTTACATATTTGTCACCGTAACCGTTAGAACCGTTCAAGGGAAATACCTGGACCGACACACCCTTATCACAGAAACAAGCTCTGTGTTTCACGAAAACGACCCCCACTACCACCGTTTTTCTTTGTGGTTTGAAGGTTTGATGTTTGAAGAGCACCCACACGATAAAACTTGTTTGTCAAACCTCATGTATGCCTACACATTTTCTGACAGAAATCCTTCAAACGTGTTTTTAACCCTAGAAAGCCATTATGTGTAATTTTCACACATCATCAATTAGCTTCCGGTGATTGTGCACAAACCCGGCGTGTGATGGGTACCATCCCTCACCTATTCCTCCTTTGATTATTTGTTTCCTCGAATATAAACAAATCTTTTTTGTTTTTTCGATGGGTACAAAGATGGTTTTGTCGAGAAATAAAATTTTTTGTGAAGTTTTTGAGATATATTTTAGTTGTTTCATTCTGAAATTCTTCTAAAAATAAAGTGATGTATTTTTAAGAATCGAGATTTGTGAATGACCAACCCGTTCAATTTAATAATATAAGCAACTAAAGCGTTATCGCCCAATTTTCCATGGAAAAATATCAGATTTTAGCCTAATGAGTAAATTTTACTCAACGACGGCCTTTGAAGCACGATGGCTTTCTAGCGTTGAAGCTTCAAACATGACCTCCCACACGGTACGTTCGACAAAGAGGTTAGCAAACCTCATGCTTGATCATGTGTAGCGCCTAAGAGGTTTGATATGAATTCAATTCTAGTAGCTGATTTTGCAGTCTGATTCCAGAAATTGTGGTGTTCAATTCGACATTTTTCTAATTACTATGTTAAACACTAATGGGTTAACTTTTGGTCTGAAAACTTTCATTGTTTTAACCAATAAATCATACCTTTAGCTCCACAACTGAATGATAATAAGTTGTTTACAACCATCAACGAAGGAAAATTGGAAGTTATTCAAAGAAATCTCTGGAGTTCGTACTACCAATTATTCACTCTCAGTTCTTCTATTGCATCAAAGTACCAATCATTCATAGTGAGACATAACAGTCAATTCTCTCATGAAGTTTTCATTGATTTGATGCACGATATTCACTTTTTCGTTAGAATTCTCCGGTAGTAAAGCTTCCCAATGGAGCTCCACCTATTAAACACGCAAGAAGTTTGATTGATGTATGGTTATCAAAACCAATAACGATTGCGCTGGTTTATTACCTACATCTGAATGGAGAAGGAATATCAATGGACTGAAATTTTGCCGTAATAATAACTCTCTGCAAATAATATACAGTGAAACCTAGTTCCTAATCTCAGGATACGAGTATAATGGATCGTAAAGATTCGACTTGTGACATACAAGAACGATTTCGCTCGTGTCTACAACTCGAAAACTTTCTATCCTGATGAATTACCAGCAGCGTGCGAGCTGAAAGGTGAAATTGGAGGAAGAAGTCTGGGTTGAAAATAATTAACGGAAGTAGGTAAGTCGTAGAACTATCAACAACTAAGTCATGTTTTTAGGATTCGAGTAATTAAGAAATATCCTGGTGTGACTGATAATTGGTTAGTTTATGGTTGTTCACTATTTTGGCTGAATCATCCGAAGTTCTTCAGTACTCTGACCAGTTTTAATTTGAAGTAATTTTTGGTACAATTTACTGCATCTTCAACTTGGTTTAGATTGTCGAGAGATTGAGGGTCCAATGTCAAAACCGGAAATGTCTCCAAAAAAGGTTGCAAAAAAAAAGAAGAAAGCGTTAGTAAGAAGAATATATTGGTCAGCTTCTGCTTTGGACTTGGCTTAAAACACTCTCTAGGTCAATTACTTCAACACCTTGAACTTGGGTATTAAAGAATTTTTAAGGAAAAAGAAGCTATTGCAATGGGCTCGAAATTTTGAAAATGGACTTTTTCGAAAAAAATGTTTCACTGAAGACTGTAACAAAAAACTGAACTTTTGAGAAAAAAAGTATATACCTTTTAACCATGACAGATTTATATGAAAATTCGCTCATTAACCCACCGAGCATACCTAAATGTTTCTGCAGGATCGAGTTTATGTCTTTGCAGGTTCAAGTTTTTCTGATTTCTTTCCCCCTCTCGTCCTATAAGGGCCCGGATCATCAATTCATAGCAATTTCTCACCGCAAGAAGGTGATTTTCTATTTAATTTTCGTTTTTTAAAATTGGAGTTATTTTGCAGTGGACCGCAATAATCGATAAGTTGAATATTATGAATTATCCATCAAAATTACCTACTAGTCTAGATGAGTGAGCCGTATACGGGACACTCGTTCTCCCCAGGTGCTTTTTTTACCCTTCTACAGTGTAATGTTCAGAACCGAAGTTCTTCAACCGAAGTTCATTCTCAATTTTCTTAAGGCAGAATATAACACTCAATGACCATTCATGAGCATAAAATGAAAAATAAAAGATCTTGGAAAATTCGTAAGTAGGTACTATCAAACAACGGGATGGCATTATCGGATAGTGGATGGAAAATCGTTGGTGTTGTTTCAAGTTCATCAGGGGAAAATCCAGTCAAAATCGTAAAGAGGGTTTCTTCCAAATAAAAAACCACGATTCCGCTAATTTGGTAGACTCGGAAGCAAAAACACATTTATGTACCATAATTAAGACCTACAACAGAAATGTGAGTAGTGCAGGCAGGGTGGATCAGTCAGTACCATATAAATATCGATAAGAGGAAAAAATGGTACTGGACTCTTCTGGCACGGCTAAAATCAATGCTCGGCAGATACATAGGATTACTGGGAGGCAAATGGCCAAACTCAGATTCAGGAGAGAACTAGTTCTCACATACATCACGAGGTAGAAAACCACGGTGAGAATAAGGGGTACTACGAGATTGGCGTCGAATAGGTCAGTGTCCTGGATGAAATAAAGTGTGATCGTACTGATCATCTCCTCAGTTGATGACAAGACGAAGAGGAAGGTGTACATAGGAGGATAGGTGTGCATTCAAGCACACTTATTGATCATCCTGCAAGTAATTTCGAACTTGTTCGTGTGCAATCCACTAACCTTCATCCAAAGCTCGCTGGAAGTTCTCAGGAGCTCCTTGGGGCATCTTGATTTGGAGGGAGTGGGACTGAAGGAAACGAAGAGCTGAGTCGTAAGCGAGATCGACTAGGCGGCTAGATCTGAAATGATGATCCAAGAATGTTGTAATTATCTATCAAATGATGATCAAGTGTTCACTCTTAAACTTCATGAGTGGTAACTTATACATTTTGAAGAGTCTCACCTTTCTTCAGCATTCTCAGGGAGAGATTCTTCGATCTGTTCCGGGGTCATAAGAGCACGTCCAGCTCTGAAGTCATTCTCCTTCACCAATGTCACACCTGTAGCACACAAAAATGCAAATTGTACCAAATTTTATTCATTCAGTGCAGCATGAATAAAGCCAAATGATGATTGATTTTACTGGCAGAGGGAATTACGGTCATTATGCCCTCTCTTCCACTATAGAAAAATAATGCAAAAATAACAGCTTGGGTAGGACTTGATTTAGCTTATACTCTGCCCAATTGAGATTATTATAAATCATTTGAATTATACCATACTTCTTCAACAGTTGTGCTGTAAATTGCTTTTTAAAGTTATCCGTTTTCAGTGTTAGATTGAAATATTGATGGTACTCATTATGCACTTTTATTCTATGGATGTCGAAGGATCTTCCAAAATACCACCGAGGGATCGAGATTTGAAGTATATTCCCACGATTTCGGGTTTTTTAAATCATGGACTTCGGTCTTAAAGCTAAAATATTCAGTTAGATATGCTGGACGCTCGAATTCAAGCAATGAGTATTGATGAGCTACCTTCTAACACCAGTCTCTTTACTAACCTTTACTATTGGTAATCGAAAAATATCCCATCGTTCATGGAACTGTAGGTACCAGTCCATTAAGAAATCAATCAAGATTCAACATCGATTACAATATTAAAATCGAAATTAGGTTGAGGAGCAATCGAAAACCACAGTCATGTCAGATGCTTTTCATGATTATCTGTTCATCATCCCGCACACGTAAATCGACAAATTTTGAGGGATGTCAAAATAATGTGATGGTGTTCAACTTTTGCAAATGAGCAAAGTTGGAGCTTCAACTAAACCAGGTTGAAGACTCGTCAAGAACCAGATCCATATAAACAAGCCTTCATCTGCGGAGTCGACGACCTCTTCTTCTCGCTCGCGGAACTCCTTCCGGTCGGACCAGCCTCACGTCCGCGGCCTGGTTATGACTCAGTCTGCTGCTATTGCGTCACATTCACCACCAGCGGTTTTACTTTCTGACCCGGTTTCAACCCCCTACGCCATGCTGTAGCAAGTTTGCCTTTCGCTTTCTTTAAGGAAAACCCTCCACAAATGGTTCGAATGGAAGCTTTTGTCATCTGGGGCTGGACCGCCAGGATCTATTGGAATCACTACTCAAAAGAACATAATTTTGAAGCTTCCTGTAGGTTGCTTTTGTAACCTAGTTTACGATTTCGTCAATTTACCGCGTAGCAAGTTGAAATACGATAAAATCCCTCACTCATTGAGCCCTTCACATACCCATCAATTCTGTGTTTGTCAAATCGTGACCATAATCTACCTGAAGAGCGCATTTCACCAATACGATTTGCATCTCTTGTTATATCGGATTCTTGATATCACTTCCTTAACGTTGCAAAGGCACAGTTCATAAACCATCTATTACGTAAATCCTTCCTCATCATATCGTCCAATTCACAAATGAAGAAGCACCAGGCAGTTGAACAATTATACAATCAAATCTTCCTTGCAGTGTTGGTTTCGATTCGTTCTGCCGATCACAGCAGAATAGATCCTGATCTATGTTCAACATTGTCTTTGTCATCATGATGACCTCATTGTCAGCTCCATGTTCAATCATCAATTGTGTGAGAATCTGCTTTTGATTCCATCCAAATAGATATCAGATCAGATCATTGATGCACTTTGACACTGGCGCTTGCCAATTTTTCTTTGACGAAACACTTGGGTTGTAATTCCATGGGCGGATGGTGCAGAGGGGTTTTTAATTTGGAAATCGTGTACATTACTCCTTTGAGTATAGGACTCCATAGCTTTCTGTTTACAACTGTATATTTTAACAGGGTAAACCGTTTCGAACTCACGGCCACCTTCATTACGATCCTGAAGACCATCATGAAGATTCTATGACCTCCGTATTCTGTTGATTGATTCAGTTGTAAACAGAAAAGCAGAGGAGTCGCTCTTTACACTCAAAGAAGATAAAGTATGAGGTAATTGACTCAGTGCTACTTTTGCACGGATTTTGATGCTTATCTCAAACCCCCTCAGGTCGAGTGCAAGTCTTGCTAGCAAGGTTGTGTTTCCAAGGTTTTAATCCATCTTGAAGAAGCTTTGAGCTCCAACCAAACATTACATCGTATCGTAGTTGATGAACTCCGTTAACGACACATTTTCAGGGATAATTTGGATAGAAACTTAAGATCTTCATGAAGATTCTGAAGACCTCCTATCCTGTCAAACCATTCAGTTGTGAAAAATCAAAGGAGAAATCATCATTACCACTCTTATTAGGTATGTGATAATTGATTCAATGCTACTTTTGCATAGTTTTTATGCTTACCTCATCATATGTAGTGCACGAATCGGAGAGAAGCTTGTAAATGCCTTTTTGCACCTTCAGGACTTACTAGCTAGGTTGATAGTAAGTAAAGTAAAGTAAAGAACCATTTCAGGATGGATTTCCGTTCTACTGCCATTCCTGGCATGAGTCCGTCATCAACTGTCTTCCAAAGGGAAGAGGCTACAGAGGAAGCATGGAGAGGTAAATTTCTTCCTAACCCAGTTCCTTTCAGTGCACGGACTTTTCTACGCCTACCTACATAAGATGGGGAAGGTGAGGTCCCCAAAATGCCCCAACTGCCAGGAGAAAAAGGATGATGAAGCATTCCATACATTCTTCGAATGCACGCGATAGACAGGGGAGAGAAACTGCCTAAGGGAGAAATTGCATCTCACAGTACAGGACACAACCCCTGAGGCGGTCGTAGGAAAGATGCTGGGAAGAGGAAAAAACGGTACCACCCTTCAAGAATGAGAGAGGCAGCAAAGGGGAACCATGGACCGGCCCCTAGCAGAGATCTAAGAAGACTCTCAGGACTCAGCCTGGAGTAATGTGTTGAACAGTTCCAGGCTGAGCTCCAACGTGGGAAAAGGAGGTGAGATCAAATTTCCACCCCTGGATCTTAAAGATTTCCTCTTAAAGGGAAGATCAGAATTTGTTCTGGTGATTTCGCTCATGGCTTCCCATTGACTCACCACCCTAGGTTGGGACGAGGGGGCGATCAGCTCCGGACAATCGAAGTCGGTTCGAATTCCTCCTGCAATGAACACGCGGCCCAGCGACCACGGCCACACCGGACCCCAAGATATTAATATATACTTAAAACAGTTGGTAAAAGTTTCAATCCACCTTGAAAATGCTTTGGTTCACCAAATATTATACCGTACAGTTGATGAACTTTAATAAAGACAGATTTTAGGGTTAAGTAGGACAGGAACACTCTCGTACCATGTATATGCTAATGACTAGTCAATAAGGATTATTGACTTGGGAGGTTTGGAGTGATACTCCAAAGTCGAAGTGACATTTCTTCCTGATTGGATGTGTGACCTTTTACTCATGCTAATAAGTGAAAATTAGGCCTCTCTCCTCTCCCAAAGTCAATCAATCAGGCGCGTGCCATATTTGCATTGTGCCTGTTCTGATGGAGGAGATTGGCCTACTACTTTTGAAGCTCGGCTTCGAACTTTGAATGATATCATGGACTCCGTTGGCGGTGCGGAGAAAAGGGGTTTCAAACGTGATAAATGCGTTGTTACGACGACGTTTTGTTTGCGTTCCATCCATCAACGTCGAAGGGCGTCTGCTCTCTCCGATAGGCATCAGAAGGTTGACAAGGTTCAGATGGAGAAAGATGACACCTGACCGTTTTGCTCGAGGTGTCGCCCAATCGTTGAGATCGTGGGAAGTGACCACAGAGTGAGCTCATCCCTTCTGAAATGGAGGTACGCGAAAAAGTAATGAGTCACAGCTTTCTCGTGCGCTGAGAGCGGAATGAAGAAGATGAAAGAAGAAATGAAGGCAGAAAGTAACACCATCAATTGGCAAAATAGTAACAGCTCGATACAAATAGCCAAGTGGTTGTGAGCTCAACCGTTCCATAGTCGTAACCCTTAAATCCACTATGTGAAAGTAATATCCTCAATATTTTGGTAGTTATAGAAGTAAATCCGAAGAAAAGTGCCAATTCTGCCGATATTTTCAAAATTAGGATTTAAAATACCTTTGAAACAATTTGGCACTAGAAGGCAGCAAATACTTCTTCAAAAAGTCCTTCAAAACACCACATTTTTACGTGACTAAATCAGTTTTGAGGTGATCAGTTGACTTCTCCAGAACAATACATACACAATACACAGAACACAGAACAATACACCAGGAGACACTGAGAAAACGTCCTCCAGGTTCTATCAACTTCTCATCTCGACCATATCAACGCCCATCAGATATTAAAAAGCTTCTAATTGGAAACACCTTGGCAATTTTGATGGCTAAGAGACAACTTATTGTATGAAAATTCTACTGGTTTCAGGAGAACGAAAAAGCTCTTCTATTTTGCTTGCTTTTTTCGGCAGGCAGGTGAGAAAATCTCTAAGATCCATAGGTGGAGTTGGATCTCGCAAGATACCTCGAAGGATCCACATCTTCCGGTTAGGTGGGATTCTAACCCACTAAAAAACACCTTCTTTTCTCCCACGTTGGAACTCAGCCCGGAACCGTTTAATTTATTACTTTGGGCTGAGTCCCGGAGCGTTCAATCAGTTCTGGGTGAGGGGGCGGACCAGAATCTGGTGCTGGTCATCTGATGCTCCCTCCTCTCTCTTTCTCGTTCTAATAGTATCTTCCTGTCAGGATGCTTTCTGTGTACTCTGCCACAGCAGTCCAGCTCCTTTCACCTTCCAGCATCCTGCTGACAACATCCTCTGGTGTTGAACTCTGGGGGCTAACTCCAGGTCTGCCATCAGCTGGTCTCTTTCAGGCGCCCATTTGGTGCATTTGAAGAAGGTGTGAAGCACAGCATCGTCATCTTTGATTTTTGCTTGCTTTGGATCTGTATAAAAGGCAGCTAAACGTGTTAATAACACTTGTTGTCTCAACTGCTGTTCATAACAAGTGTTGCTCAACTTGAAAATAAAAATTTCCAGTGGTTCGAACAAAAAGAGGACCACAGCACCAGATTCCCATTTTGTTCATATTACATGCTGTCTCTTAGCAAACGATTGCTCTTCTTGCAATTTGCTTCTGGCATTGGAAGGCAGCCGAAAAATCTACCTCTTCTCAAGAATAACAAATTTCCATAATGTCAGTTACCGATAAATAGAATAAAGTCTGTTGAAATAGGAAAAATCGCTTCAAGAAGTCAACTAGAAACAAAACTAAATTCTTTGTTACCATGGTTACTGGTTCTGAACAAAATAGTGATCCTACTCACAGATTTTTGGACGCTAAATAGAGAAATTTATTCTTCTCTGTGTCATTAAAGAAATTGTCGAGATGATCACGCCATCAGTCACCGTAATTGTAGTCAACTCGAAATTGAATTCGACTTCGAAGCAGTTTCGCATATTTAATCATCACACCTACCGACGACTGAGATGTTTCTCTTCGCGAAGACAAATTGAATTGATGATCGTCCTTTCTGAGTCCCTCAATATTCTCGATCAAAAGCATTCTCAGCTTATGACCAATAACCTGCTTTCACCCCCTAATTAGTTTTCTCCTTCGTCTATTCTTCATTTGAGCGGGTAAAACGTCGCGAGAGCCACAAAAGACAAAATGTCTTTGTCTGGCATTCAGAGCCAAGAGGTTGAATTTCTAGGCAAATTTCAGCAACACCATAAGCAAATGTGAGTGGACATTTTGATGGTTACTTGTATCGAACATTTTGATTTTTTTAAAGGGAATGTTGATGTAAATAAAATCTAACATTTTGACTCTTGAATTGAAATTTGTAATGGTAATTATATTGAAAATTGTGACTACAGTACTAAATGAAAATTTCAATTTTTATTTTTCGAAGAGTTGAAAAATAAAACTGTATTATAATGGAAATACAATTGAAAATTTCGTTTCTTGAAATGGGAAATTTTATGGTATTGATTTTGGTGGACATTTTGATGATAATTTTATAAAGGAAATTTTGACGAAAATCGTAGTGGAATTTTGAAGAAATGTTATTCTTGAGATGTTAATTTTCATAGTTTAATTAGTGAATATTTAGATTTTTGTGGAGAGAATTTTGATGAAATGAAATTGAAAATTTCGATTCTTTAAATGGAAATTTTCATGGTAAGGAGCGTCAGGGAAAGTACAGAAAGGGGATTTTGGACCACATTGATTAATTTGGATTTCGTGTTAGTCAGTATTGATCCATTTGAAGACCTCCGTGAAACAGAAAATTTGCTGCAAAATAGTTTTGGTTAGTTTTCATATTTGGCAGGGGAGGGAAAATTATCTTCCGAAATCGATATTTTCACTCAAAAATCTTGTTTTTGGACTCTTTGATTAATTTTGATTTTTTTTTTGTCAGGAGTTTTCATATTTTGCAGAATAGGGAATAATATTTTTCAGAATCAAAATTTTCACTTAGAAATCAAGTTTTGGACCACTTTGATCAATTTTGAGTTCAATTCTGTATGTATTGTTAATTCTGAAGTCTTATATAAATTGGAAAATTTGCTGCAAAGTAATTTTGGTTTGGCTTGAAATTTTACGAGTAGGAGAAAAACATTTCTCAAAATCAAAATTTTCACTCAAAAATCAGGGCTTTGACCACTTTGGTCAATTGCTTCCGAGTCTAACAAGGTAGCGGAAGCTTCGGTTGCACTCTTCAAGGTTGAAAAAAAAAGTTCTCCAAAATCGAAATTTCTACTAGCGTTTTACGTTTCAGACCTTTCTGAACTGGTTCCGTGTCTGTCTGTCTGTGTGTCTGTGGGTCTGTCATGAAATCCTTAACTATACGAAGTTATTGTCCGATTTCGATGAAATTTTCAGGGATTGTGCAGGATGGCGTATAGATCTTATGAAAATCATAAGTTTCGGACTGATAGTAGCCACTGCGCATGCGCAAACGTGAATTCCTTGTAACAGCCATAACACCTACATTTTTCATCCGAATTCGATGAAACTTCCTGGGATTGTGCGGGTTAGCGTGTAGATGGTCCCCTATGAGGATAGTGGAAGGTCCTCAGAGATTAATGTTTTGAGATTAACTACTGTGCATTGGGTATATCTATACAATCGGGTTATGGATACGAGGGAGCTATGTGCCACACCCACTTGGCAGACGTTTTTTATATCGTGTCTGCCTGAGGGAAGTTTTCAACTTCGGCAGGAGAGGGGAAGATAATATCTTATGTTCCAAAATCGATATTTTCACTCGAAAATCAGGTTTTTGACTTCTTTGATTAATTATTGATTACGTCTCCGTCTTTTGAGGTTTTCAAATTCGGCAGGAGAGGGAAACATTTATTCCAAAATTGATATTTCCACTCAAGAATCATGTTTTTGGTCGACTTTGATTATTTTTGATTGTTTCTGTCTGTCAGTATTTTTACATATGGAGACATCATAAAACAACATTTGCTGCAAAGTAATTTTGGTTTCTTTCGGCAGGAGATTGAAAAATATCTTCCTGAATTGAAAAATATTTCATTCAAAAATAATTTTTTGGCCCATTTTGGTCAATTTCGATTCCTCGTCAGTCAGTATTGTTACATTAAAAGGTCTGAATAAAACGTAACATTTACTACAAAGTACCTAATTTGGCAATTAAGAGAGATATCTGCCAAATCGAAAGTTTCACTAAAAAATCAGGGTTTTGGCTACTTTGATTAATTCTGGTTTCATCTCTGCCAGTCAGAAGTTATCAAATTTGGCAGGTGAGGGAAATATTGTTGCGAAACTGTCGTTATTCTAGCAACATGCTTTTCATTGATAAATACATCAAAAATCCCGTAGTTCTGTTTTTGTCACTTAATTGTGTTTTTCTAAAATTCGTACAGAAATACATCGTTGTTCCTAAATCATTGTCTCTTTGTCCAACAATACATTTTTAAAAATTCAAAACTCGGATTTTTGACCACTTTGATCCATTTTGATTTTGTGTCTGTCTGTTACATAATTTCCAAATTTGGCCGGAGAGAGAAAAATACTGTCTAAAATCGATATATCCACTAAAAAATTGATTTTTGGGCAACTTTGCGTCAATTTTGATTTCGTGCCTGTCAGTATAAATAAATTTGAAGACCTGCGTGAGATAGAAAATTTGCTGCAAAGTAGTTTTGGTTTTTTTAAATTTGGCAGAAAAGAGAAAGATATCTTTTGAAATCGAAGTTTTCTCTCTTTTTTTTTTTTTTAAATTTGACAGAAAAGGGAAAGATATCTTATGAAATCGAAATTTTCTCTCTTTTTTTTTAATTTGGCAGAAAAAGGAAAGATATCTTCTGAAATCGAAATTTTTCTCAAAAAATGTGTTACTAAATCACTTCTTTTTGGGCCACTTTGGTCAATTTTGATTTTGTGTCTGTCAGACATGTTCTAGTTTGACAGAAGCGGGAAAGATGAATATTTTCCAAAATCATAACTTTGAATCAAAAATTAGGATTTGGACCATTTTGATGAAGTTTGACTTCGTCGGACATGAGACGGGAAATTTGCTGCAAAGTATCTCCTGATCTGAAAAGTGATGAAATTTCGAAATTCGGTAATTTTAGTTTTTGAGTTTTTTGAATCACGATTTCTGTAAATCACAGGTCACACAGGCGGAATCGCACCATCACTGACCTTCGAAGACGGGTATGTCGTTCATGCGGGCGGCTCGGTCGAGGGCGGCGATGGCTCGGGCTCCGAGGCAGGTGGTGACGTCGGAGCGGGAGCCGCAGTCGGGCGCCGAAGAGTCCTCGATCCTGTTGTCGAGGACGGCGGCCGACGACACTCCGAGGACGACGAGGAGAATGAGGAACCGACCGGTCATGATGACGGGATGATGTTCGAGAGACGAGTGAACTGAGAGTGAGCACGCATCCCCTCGCCTGCCGCTCTGTTATATACTCCGGCTCCAGGCTCCGGACTCCGCCCCAGACTCCCCCTAAGACTCTTCGGAAGGTGCATCTTGCGTAAGCGAAAGTGATTTGAGTAAACAAAGGTTTTTTTTCGGACATACGTTTGTCACTCACAACCTCACGCAAAAGTGGCAAAACCCAAACCAAATTGCTCAAGTTGCTTTTCGAAACTCTGCCATCTTCAAAGTTACCTTGAAGATCGTTATAGTTTATTATTTTCAAAAAAGAACAAAACAAGAAAAATGCCAAGTGGGTGTGGCACATAGCTTCCTCGTATCCATAACCCGATTTTATAGATGATCCGATGCACAGTAGTTAATCTCAAAACACCAATCTCTAAGTACCTTCCACTACCCTCATAGGGGACCATCTACACGCTAATCTGGACAAATTTCATCAAAACTTCAACAAATTTCATCAAATTCGGATGAAAAATGTAAATGTTATGGCTGTTACGAGGATTTTACGTATGCGCATGCGCAGAGGCTTCTGTAAATTTTAAGGCCTTGATTTTCATTTGGGACCATCAAAAAACCTAATCCGCGTGATCCCTGAAAATGTCATCGAAATCGGGTAGAAAATGTGGAAGTTATGGCTGTTACAAGGAAATTTACGTTTGCGCATGCGCAGTCGCTTCTATCTTTCCAAAGATGATGATTTTCATAGGGGACCGTCTTCACACCAACCCGCACAATCCCTGGAAATTTCATAGAAATCGGACAATAACTTCGTATAGCTATGCGCGTTACAAGGAATTCATGACAGACACACAGACAGACAGACACGGAACCAAAATTGTTCAGAAAGGTCTAAAACGCAAAACGCGAGTGAAAATTTTGATTTTGGAGAAATTTTCTTTTCGTTCTTGAAAAGTGAAAACAAAACTTCCGCTACGTTGGTAGACTCGGAAGCAAAATGTTGTCACCCCCTAAAAATTTGTTGGTTTACGCTTCAAAACTCGTAAAATCGAAAATTCGAAGTAAAGTGTTTACAAAGAACCGATTTTGATGAAATTTAGTGCATGGGCTCTATTTGGGAACCAGTTGTGCCCCGAAGCTTTTGGTTGATGTCGGTCACTTCTAAGGGTTGAAAAATAAGGGCTAAACTTTTCAAAATGTCCCAACTCAAATACGAGTACTATCGATATGAAGGATTTTGTTTTTTCTTCAATTTAAATTAGTTTGAATAATTGAAATCGAACGAGACCACCCGGAGCTCTGTAGGACCAACAGTTCGGTCCCTATGAGCAGTTAAGGGGTTTCAGTCGGTCGAGCATTCCGGGTCGGTATTTCCCGCAATTACCGTTGCTCAAATTTTAAAAATCGTACATAAAAAGTCTGCCAAGTGGGTGTGGTACATAGCTTCCTCGTATCTACAGGATGTAAACTTCAAGGGCGCCTCATCGGCTAGGGATCAATTTCAAAACTAATTTTCATCAAAAAGTGTCTTAGCAATGGGGGGTGCGCCTTGATTTTCTTAAGATTTTTAATCGAAAGTAGACTACATCCTGAGAATTTTGGCACCAACCGCGACCTTCTAGCGTGAGTAGATCTGTTTCTATGATTTTTCAAAGTTTCGACCGTTTATGACGTCACGCGCCCCTCTTGTCTGGGCAGGACCCGCCAGCCAACTGTGACGTCATAAACGGTAGAAACTTTGAAAGATTTACACACGCTAGAAGGTCGCGGTTGGTACCAAAATTCTCAGAATGAGGTCTACGTTAGATTAAAAATAACAATAAACAGTTTTTCCTACCCAGGCGCACACCCTATTGTTTTTTAGGGGCTTCGTTTTCGAGTTATTCTACTTTAATGATTTTTTTCGTGTTTTCAACCTCGTTCACTAAAACTGTCATAGCTCCGTTAATTGATAAAGTAAATTCGTATATGATTATACCATTTTTTTCGGCAGGAAGGCGAGAAAATCTTCAAGATTCATAGGTGGAGTTGGATCTCGTAAGATACCTGGAAGGATCCGCATCTTCCGGTTAGGTGGGATTCAAACCCACTTAATAAAACAACCTCCTTTTCTCCCACTTTGGAGCTCAGCCCGGAACTGTTTAACACATTACTTCGGGCTGAGTCCTGAGAGGCGAACCAGATGCTCCCCCCTCTCCCATTCTAGTATCTTCCTTGTCAGGATGCTCTCTGTGTACTCTGCCACAGTAGTCCAGCTTCTTTGGACCTAGGGCAGGTGCCCCCCGTGGCAACTGCCCTCCCGGCAAACTGCCCTCCTGCGGGAGGGTAGTTTCAACCCGAAACACAAATGTGCGCCCCGTGAAAGTGCATTCCCGGCAAACTGCCCTCCGAGGAGGCCAGTTTTTACTGTACGTCAGGAGACCCATGTCCCAGAAATGAGAAGTCGCACAGGTAGAGGAGATCTGTTCCGAGCAGGAGGGCAGTTGCTCGAGGTAGTCTAGGAGGGCAGTTTAAAACCGGGGTTCGAAACTGGCCCTCAAAAGTTGGAAGCAGGAAGTTTGGAGGGTAGTTTCTCGAGGTGGTCTAGGAGGGCAGTTTAAAACCGGGGTTCGAAACTGACCTCCTAAAACAGGAGGGCAGTTTACCGGGAGGGCAGTTGCTCGAGATGGCCTTGGAGGGCAGTTTCAAACCGGGGTTTTAAACTGACCTAAAGAGGTAGGAGGGCAGTTTGCCGGGAGGGCAGTTGCCAAGTTCCCGCTTCTTTCACCTTCCAGCATCCTGCTGACAACATCCTCTGGTGTTGAACTCTGGGAAGCTAACTCCAGGTCTGCCCTCAGCTGGTCTCTTTCAGGCGCCCATTTGGTGCATTTGAAGAATAGAATAGAATATAATGAGTTTATTGACAGAAAGAAGGTATTTACATCTAGAATGGCATACCTACGAAAAATAAGTGAATTTCCTTCTGCCCACCAACCAAATAAGTTCGTAAGAACTTGTGGCGGCTGGTGGAGCAGATCTCAGCCAAAAATATTTAAGCAAACAAACAGTTAGCAACTGCAATGTTCAAAAAACTGTCCCAAAACGGAAACTCTATACATTAATGAAACTCCTTTATCTTGGTCAGGATTTGTCTCTTAAAACTCACAAGACAACTCGACATGTCAGGATTAATCTTACAAGCGTAAAGAAACTGTAAAACTTTATAATAAGAATTCTTTTTCGCTCGTTCGGTTTTATACTTAGGCAGCTGAATATTTGATGACGCTGCATTGCGTGTATGGGAGACACAGCCTCTATGTTCAGGCAGAATACCAGTTTTATAGACCAGCAAGCACGATTGAAATATTATTCAATCTTCTATAAGAACAATTGTCTTACATTGAGCAGATCAAGTTCATGATGAAGCAGCACAGTGGGGTATCGTGAACTCATCCGAAGGGCTAACTTAAGTATGATATTATGTGTAACTTGCAAGGATCTTAGTCTAGTCTTGCCCGCACTTCCCCATACAACAATACCATACTTCAATAAAGAGAAAACTAAGCCGAAATAGGTAAATAGTTTTCAACTGCACAATGGACAGGAAATTTCCGGATACCTTAAAAACGTTAATTTTCTCAATTTAGAAACCAAACCATCTTCCTCTATGTTCTCCCGCCCATATATCTTGCTATTGTGCGCTCCCTTTCTTCCTTTGCTATGCAGAACCTGTTTCCTTCATCCCTTCTCTCAAAGATTCTTTTCCTCTCTGTAGCCATCAGCTGAATGGGTTTGACACTCGTGAAGACAAAGATAGCGGGTTCTGATACTGTACGGTAAGCACAGGCGATTCGTAGGGCTCCTCTACGCTGCACAGCTATTAATCTCAGTCGGATATGCCACAATCGATGCGTCTACCCATACCTCCGCTCCATACAAGAGAATTCACTGCACAACTGTCATCATTAGGCGTCTCTTGCACGGTTCAGGGCCGTTTATGTTCTTCATAAGGTGAGGAAGAGCTGCTGTTTTTCGTGCTGCTCTATCTGCTGTTTTTCTTATATGTTCACCAAATGTGATTTTGGTGTCCAACATGACTCCTAAATATCTGGCTGCTGGTTTAGTTGTTATTTCGGCATTTTCAATCCGCTTTGGGATGATAGTAGGTATGCGCTTACGCGTAAAGATGACTACCTCAGTCTTTGCTGTAGCTAGTCCAAGGCTATGGTCTTCCCATCCACTCCATTACTCGTGACATGATCCGCTCCAGCTTGACTCTGGCTAAATCCATTGTCCTTGCCAGTATCACTGCCGCCACACCATCAGCATATCCTACAAGGAAACAGTCCTCAGGCATTTCCAATCACACGAAGCGTTCCACAGTTGAAGTCCCAGTACTGATCCCTGAGCGGCTCCTGATGTGATACCATTGGAGAGAGTCCTGTCACAATAGTGCATGTTCAATTTTTCTTAGAAAGATATAAATGTAAAAAATGGAAAGACAAAAATGTGTTAATTATTGAAAATTTGCAGTTTTTTCAATCATTTGCTATCCCCATTGAATGTACGGTTTTTTTTCTGTAGTAGTCTTAAAAGTTGTTCCAAAAGCTCACCTTTAGAACGGTGTTCAGATTTCTTCAAAATGCTTTCATTTTTCGAAGAATTCGTGTTTCCGAGAGAAATTGCGTGAAATGTTTACCTAATTCGTGGGTACAGCATGACGTAGTGACTGTTTCATCACTTGCGGGACAATGAAGTTTGGGACGGGTTTTCCAAGTGATTTTTCAGCCCGAATCGCATAATGCCACTAACAAGGCTGTGTGGGTATCTAAAACAATAGATTTAGGTAGGGTGATAACGACGTGGAAGTAAAAATAATGTAGATACCCTAGTTCTCCTAATTCGGGTTCTTGTGGTAAAGTTTCAGTAGTTGGATTTCAGTTAGGATAGTTGGTTTCAGTGTTGGATGATAATTATCTGTGCTCAAGTATTCTGACGATTACATTTTATAAACTATTTTCAATGTGTGTTCATTTTGGGTGATGCACAAACGGGACCTGCATTCACAGGCCTCCCTAGTGCATCTTCGTCCTCTCTGATGAGGTTGCTGCACCGGTGGATCCTCTCTAACAGCTCATCCCCCGTATCTACCCTTCCTTGGTAAACCCTAGCTTTCGAGTCCCCCACAAGTTGAAGTCCAGGGGCCTGAGGTCTGGGCTTCTAGCAGGCCAACCAACAGGACCACGAAAACCGCCCCTAACTCATCATCACCCAAGATGGGGGACTCATTGTAAATATTTTATAAAATAAAATAGTAGGAATACTTGAGCGTAGATAATTATTGTCCAACAATCCGAACCTCAAGAACTATTAAAACTTCACCACAGGAACCCGAATTAGGAGAACAAAAGAATCTACATTATTTTTACTTCCAAGTCATTATCTCCCTACCTAGATCTTTTATTTTAGATACCCACACAGCCTTGTGAGTGGCACTATTCAATTCAACGAGAAAAATCACCTGGAAAACCGCCCCAAACTTCATTCACCCGCAAGCAATGAAACAGTCACTACGTCATGCTGAACCACGAATTAGATAAACATTTCACGCCTTTTCTTTCGGAAACACAAATATTTTGAAAAACACACGGAATAAAAAAATCTGAATACATCGTTGGGAAGGTGAGCTTTTGGACCAACTGCAGGAAAAAAACCGTACATTCAGTGGGGCAAGCAAACGATTGAAAAACGCTGCAAATTATTACACATAGGTTTATTATTTTTCTACATAAATCACTCGTCTGCAAAAAACACGGCTTTGCCATTGTTACCACCAACCAACTTGAAGAAAAAAGTCGATCGCATTTCGGTCAGCAAAACTTTGAACGGAGATTAAGGCCTCTTTAGCAATTTACACTCGTGTTTCTGATTTTTCGTAAGTCCAACCCTCAAATTCTCGTAGGGAGCGAACGGTTTGTCCTACAGGGCTCTGCGAGGTCTCAACAAATTCTAAAAATTCTGTAGTATCTTAAATTGATGGGAAAACAATACCTGTATATCCAAATTTTTTGAGTTATGGCGTTTTCAAAATTTCAAACCTTATTTTTAAACCCTCAGAAGTGACCTAATCAACCAAAATCTTCGGGGTACAAATAGACCTACAAAATGGAGCCTACATAACAAATTTCATCAAAATCGATCAATGCTAAGTGGGGAAAGTGCCGCGTACGGCGGACGGACGGCCAAATTTTTATTCGATTTTTGGATTCTACGTACCTTGAACCGTAAACTAACAAATTTTGAGGGGGTTGAAAAAAATCTTTTTCTTGGTCGATTCCAAAGGTTCAGATTGAAAATAATAAACCAAAAAAAAAAAAAAAAACGCTGCAAATCATTAAAAAATTAAAAAAGGGTGAAAATGAAATAGAATAATTAAATACTTGCTTTTACATTAGGCTCTTATGTAAAAAATTAAAAAAAAGTAAAGTAACGATCTATTTCAGGTTGGATTTTCGTTAGGACTGCAATTCCTGGCGTCGCGGACGTCATCAGCTGTCTTCCTAAGGGAAGATCAGAATTTGTTCTGATGATTTCGCTCATGGCTTTCCACTTGCCTCACCTCCTTGGGTTGTGATGAGAGCCCAGGCCTGCCGAAGAAACGCACGCTGCCGGCGACGAGCCTTGAACCCACGATCCCCGCAGAGGTCGGTCCAAAGTCCACCGCCAAACAACGACGCCTCAAAGACCGTAACCACACCGCTGTCCATCATTAAGCTCTTATGTAATTAATTAGCTATTTTAAAAAGTATTATTAGTCCCGTATTATTATTGTTATACAAATTATTTTAGAATTGTATTCCAGCGTCTCTGGTCATTTGTATCTTCAATTTCAACTCTCTACTTGATGCTTTCTCCATCAGATTATTTATCTCTCGGCCTTCCACCGTCCTAATCCATTCTTGAGGTACGTAGAATGCGAAAAATGAATTGTTCCTCTATCAATTCAAAATGATGTTGAATCATTCAAGTTGAATGTTTAAAATTGAATGAGATCTCCCAGAACTCCGTAGGACCGGCACCATAACGATCAGCTGGCTGTAGACAGCTGATTTTGTCACCAGTCACCTGTTAGATTGACCCCCCACTCTCTTTCTGATCCAGTTCTCATCGAAATACCGCTGATATGAGTTGAGTTGTAATATTCATAATTTGAATTACTAATAATTAGTATTTCATTTCTATAATTATTATTTCATTTCATTTTGGTTTATTATTTTCAATAATAAGCCTTTGGAATCGAGCAAGAAAAAAAAATTTAACCCCCTCAAAATTTGATGTTTTACGTTTCAAGGTACGTAGAATCCAAAAATCTAATAAAAAAATTTCCGTCCGTCCGCCGTACGCTGTACGCCGTACGCGGCACTTTTCTTAGCAACACTGGAGCGATTTGGTTCAAATTTGGTATACGGGCTCCATTTGGGGTCTAGTTGTGCCGCAAAGCTTTTGGTTGATGTCAGTCACTTCTAAGGGGTGAAAATTAAGGTTTGAAATTTGCAAGAGTGCCCGGGAGCAAATCATAAAAAAGTATGATTCTCAGGAAAATCGTTAAAAAAATCAATTTTTAGGGAAATCATAGAAAGAAATGTATGAAAATCGTATTCAAAATACGAATACGGGGGAAAATCGTATTCAAAGTGTGAATACGATTGTATTTGTATTCGTATTCATAATCATAAAATCGCAGATATAATTTGTATTCATAATCGTATTTATGAATAAGAATTCGCCCATCTCTGGCATGAGCCACCATGATGGGTGGGTGCGGGCCCGGCTCGGTATCTCACGTCCGGGCTCCGCTGCCTTTGTGCCTTGGATGTTTCCTTTTCTTCCTTTTTTGTTACCCTCGTGTCATTCTATCAAGTAGGTACCTACATATCTCATCGATTTGTTAGTGCCCGTATTTGTTTTGATTAGTTGCCCGTTAAAGGCATTTATAATTTACTATTAACATTGCACTAGTTGTGAAATGACAAAAAACATTCATTCAAAACATTGAATGTTTTATAATAAATTTTATTCATAATTTAATATTCAAACTAGGTATTTCATTGAATCCATAAGAATTCTTACGCAAAACAACGAGGTGTCACTTTCTTTAACAAACTTTGTTTAACAAACTCACACTTTCATTCTTTTCTCCGCGCTTAATTTCATAGAAATCGAAAAAATTAAACCGATTATACGAACTGTCCAAGAATAACAAATTTGTTAATATTTCCAATGTATATCGACAGTAACAATGTGAAACCGCGTAAGTTGATAAATCGAAATTTTTCATTAAACGTAAAAACTTTGATTTTCAAGTAATTTGAAAGTTTTTTTACCCCTCATGAAAATTTCGGTTTTTCAACTTACGTGGTTTTACCTACATTGTTACTGTCGATATAAAATTCAGTAATTTGATCAAAGTTACAAAAAAACAATTGAACATAACAGGAGGTTTGAGAGTTGAGGGGTGGACGTGCAGATCTTTCGCAACAAAAAGAAAGATCCGGACAAGTGTGTCATTCGTCCTAAATAGCCGAGCGCCTACTGGATCCTGAAGCCTCACCTCGTCTGAGCACACGCGATATTCGCCAAAAAGCGATGGTTCGGTAAAACCAAGTCGATTTGCTTGCTATGTGGCGAACCACGACCACGACTAGGAGTTATCTAGGCGATAATCGTAAGAGCGGAAAACTGTGTTACCTTCCACCGACTTCTATAAAGGGAAGATTACTAAAATAAGTTTGTCTTCAATAAAGTTATCAGATACCAATGATTAGCTCAAAGGTAACAAACTTAAAATCGTTCAAGTACCAAGATATTTGTTGGACCAATTATAGAGTTAGTTCCTAATCACGTACGTTTGCAAAAAGTCGGTAGTTCATTTTTTAAAAATGGAAAAGAAGAAAACTAAGTTTTCTGAACCCAATAAACAGTAGGTAGTATTTTACAATAAAATATGACGTCGTCCCTCATGTTTCCCATCATCTGTGATGTCGCAATCTCAACATCGGGGAACCCTTTCAACGGACAAACCGTATAAGTCACCCTGACGGTGTCAGTGGTACTCTTTCTCTTGAGTATCTGAACTAAAACGAAATAATTGAAGACGAGCTAAAACATGACCTTGAGGTGCACAGGCTGATGTAGACGGGAGCCTACACCCATTCTAATCTGAAAACTCGAGCTACCCATTACGTAGTATATCAAAACACTGCAAATTATTACACAAAGGTATATTATTTGTCTATATAGACCACTCGTCTGCAAAGAACTCAGCTTTGCCACTGTCACTCCCTACCCACTACTTACGTACTTCACCATGAAGTTTATTTGGAAGAAATAACCGATTCACACTCAGTTCGAAGAAACAGAGGGGTAGCTTTCATAAGGAAATGATGTCTCACTCGGTCGCCGTTCATTTTTAGTATTTAGCGAAATTGTTTATGGTTTTTTGGTTTATTATTTTCAATAATGAACCTTTAGAATCAACCAAGAAGAAAAATTGTTTAACACCCCCTCAAAATTTGATGGTTTACGTTTCAAGGTACGTAGAATCCAAAAACCGAATAAAAATTTGGCCGTCCGTCCGCCGTACGCCGCACAGTGGGGCCAAATGGCCAAAAAGCGGAAAAAAGTCATTATCTTTTGAACGAATTACTGTATCGTCTTGGGAATGGTTTCATTCGATTCCGAATACGAAAATACATTAGAAAAATATGTTTTCTGTCGTTTAAATTTATTATTTTAGTACTAAATCTTGAATTTTGAAAAAAATAATGTAACTCAAAGTGGAAAAGCGTGTGAAAAAAAAAACAGAAAAGCGGTTTTACAGGCAATGGGTGTGTGTTATTTTGTTTTTTTTCTTCGTTTCAGAGGTTATAGGATACGAAAAAGATGATTGAATTGAGGTTTCTTTATATATGTATGTAAATATATATATGTAGAGTGATGAGTATGTGGGGTTGTTGAGGTTCGGTCAACAACCGAACCTCAACAACCCCACATACTCATCACTCTATATGTATAAGGAATACGGTCGACAACATCCCTCATACAGGGTGTCACCCTAACTCGAGGACCAAACTTCAAGGGTCGATTCTACAACTAATTTGCAAACTTTTTGTCTCCTGACATTTTTTTTTTAAACGCTTTGAAATTATACTTTTTTCACTTTTAAGATTTTGTTCGTGTTTTCGACCTTGAGCCATTAAAACGGCTATAACTCCATCAATTTACTGGATAAACTCAAATATGAGTATACCGTTGGAAAGAACGTTAAATTTCCTATCAGTTCATCAGGACACAAAAGCTTTTTAAGCCTTTCGTATAAGTGAATAAATTGGTCAAAGTCAGAAATTTAAAACTTTCTCGAAAATCGCCATTTTTCAGGCTGACTCATCTTATGTAATAAACAGCCGTATCGGCGGGCACTCAACGGAAAAAACTTGCCCAGAATCTCAGCTTTCCAACGGTCTATCAATTTTTCTTTTTAACATTCAAATTAGAAGAGTAAATGAAGTTTGAATGCCCGAAAACGTGTGTTTTACAAGAAAATCCAGTGTTTTAAGCGGTTTCTGGTCCCCCTCGACCTCAAGATGGCTTGACGATTTTGGTGTCATTTCCTATGTAATTTTCTACGCTGAATCAAATAGTGATACTTCCGAATGGTTCCGACTGCTAGAAAGTGGATTTTTCGAAGAAAACCTTCGTTTTTCGTACATAAAATACGCATTATTCTTAAATGTGGTAGTGAGCATGAAGTAACACCTTTTAACTCAATAAAAACACCGAATTTCTAGTTGATTGAAGTTTTTGTTGAGTTAAAAGGTGTTACTTCATGCTCACTACCACATTTAAGAATAATGCGTATTTTATGTACGAAAAACGAAGGTTTTCTTCGAAAAATCCACTTTCTAGCAGTCGGAACCATTCGGAAGTATCACTATTTGATTCAGCGTAGAAAATTACATAGGAAATGACACCAAAATCGTCAAGCCATCTTGAGGTCGAGGGGGACCAGAAACCGCTTAAAACACTGGATTTTCTTGTAAAACACACGTTTTCGGGCATTCAAACTTCATTTACTCTTCTAATTTGAATGTTAAAAAGAAAAATTGATAGACCGTTGGAAAACTGAGATTCTGGGCAAGTTTTTTCCGTTGAGTGCCCGCCGATACGGCTGTTTATTACATAAGATGAGTCAGCCTGAAAAATGGCGATTTTCGAGAAAGTTTTAAATTTCTGACTTTGACCAATTTATTCACTTATACGAAAGGCTTAAAAAGCTTTTGTGTCCTAATGAACTGATAGGAAATTTAACGTTCTTTCCAACGGTATACTCATATTTGAGTTTATCCAGTAAATTGAGGGAGTTATGGCCGTTTTAATGGCTCAAGGTCGAAAACACGGACAAAATCTTAAAAGTGAAAAAAGTATAATTTCAAAGCGTTTTAAAAAAAAATGTCAAGAGACAAAAAAGTTTGCAAATTAGTTGTAGAATCGACCCTTGAAGTTTGGTCCTCGAGTTAGGGTGACACCCTGTATATGTAAATACATACATCGAACATTGGAACGAATCCAAATTAAACGTTTGCTTAATCCGAATAGGAGATTTTCAACGATGACATGTTCTCGGTATGTCACGGACAGTACGAACTGACCACTGCGAATGACAATCCGAAGAACCTGGTTTGTTCAAAAAGAACCTTGTTGACTCTTAGCAGAAATATTTTACGAAAACGTCGCTATTTACATCATTCTGTTTTCCAATAAAAAATAAAACAAAAAATGTCTGCCTAATGAGTGTGGCACATAGCTTTCCAGTATCCATAACCCGATTGTATAGATGATCCGACCATTGTAGCCTTAACTTGACTCCGTTACTCTGTGATTGTAGCTAACAGCCCACATAGGGGACATTCTACATGTCAACATTCACAATCCCTTGAAATTTTATCGATTTCGAGAGGAAAATGTAGAAGTTACAGCCTTTAGAAGGGTTTTACTCTGAAGCTGCGGTGACGGCAGAGACGGCGTTCTTGGTTGTACCTGTAATCACATTTTGACCCACTACATCTAAATTCGGTGAAATACGACTATGAAATTTTTACAGCTTCTTGACAATGGTCAGAACTTCAAGAAAAAAAAAGCCAAACCGAAGGAAGGTGAAGCTCAGTTTTTTCACTCCTCTAAAGTTGTATTTCGCTATAAAAACCCAAATCTGGAGCTAATGTTCAAGCTAAAATGTTATGAAAAAATAATTAGTATTTTTTAGAGATACTACATATATATATATCTAACATTATATAATTTTATTTACATTTTTTGAAACACATAGAACGTGTTAGGAAATTTTCAAATTCCACTCTCAAAGTGCTTAAAATCTCGAAATATCAGGTTTGAGCCCCCATTTAGCAGTGAAAACAATTTTTAAACATTGAAGGTCCTTCACACCCTGATTCTAGAGGTAATAGACTTTGATAAAACCACATTACATTTCTTTTATAGTCACTTAGCAAAAATGGAGTTTTTTCCACTCCGGCCCCACTGTGCGCCGTACGCTGCACTTTTGCCACTTAGCATTGACCGATTTTGACGAAATTTGGTATGTGGGTTCCATCTAAGGTCTAGTTGTGTCCCTAAGATTTTTGTTGGTGTAGGTAACTTGTAAGGGTTGAAAAATAAGGTTTGACATTTTGAAAACGCCCTAACTCAAAAAATTTAGATATAAAGGTATTGTTTTTCCATCAATTTGAGATTCTATAGAATTTTAAAAAATTTTTGAGACCACGCGGAGCCCTGTAGGGCAAACCGTTCGTTCCTACGAGAATTTAAGGTTTTGACGTGCGATAAGTCAGAAACACGAGTGTGAATCGCAAAAGAGGCCTAATCTCCGTTCAAATTATTGCTGACCGAAATACGATCTATATTGCTTCCGAGTCTACCAAGGTAGCGGAAGCTTTGTTTTCACTTTTCAAGGTCGAAAAAAAAAGTTCTCCAAAATCAAAATTTTCACTCGCGTTTTGCGTTTTAGACCTTTCTGAACAATTTTGGTTCAGTGTCTGTGTGTCTGTGTGTCTGTGTGTCTGTCTGTCTGTGTGTCTGTCATGAATTCCTTGTAACGCGCATAACTATACGAAGTTATCGTCCGATTTCAATGAAATTTTCAGGGATTGTGCGGGTTGGTGTGTAGACGGTCCCCTATGAAAATCATCATCCCCGGACTGATAGAAGCGACTGCGCATGCGCAAACGTGAATTCCTTGTAGCGGCCATAACTTCTACATTTTCCATCCGATTTTGATGAAATTTTCAGGGATTGTGCGGGTTGGTGTGTAGACGGTCCCCTATGAAAATCATCACCTTCGGACTGATAGTAGCTACTGCGCATGCGCAAACGTGAATTTCCTTGTAACGGCCATAACTTCCACTTTTTCTACCCAATTTTGATGAAATTTTCAGGGATTATGCGGATTAGGTTGTAGACGGTCCCCTATGAAAATCATCACCTTCGGACTGATAGTAGCCACTGCGCATGCGCAAACGTGGAATTTCCTTGTAACGGCCATAACTTCCACTTTTTCTACCCAATTTTGATGAAATTTTCAGGGATTAGGTTGTAGATGGTCCCCTATGAAAATCATCACCTTCGACTGATAGTAGCTACTGCGCATGCGCAAACGTGAATTTCCTTGTAACGGCCATAACTTCCACTTTTTCTACCCAATTTTGATGAAATTTTCAGGGATTATGCGGATTAGGTTGTAGACGGTCCCCTATGAAAATCATCACCTTCGGACTGATAGTAGCCACTGCGCATGCGCAAACGTGAATTTCCTTGTAACGTCCATATTTTCTACATTTTCTATCTGATTTCAATGAAATTTTCAGGGATGTTACAGATTAGTATTTAGATGGTCCCCTATGAAAATCACCACCTTCGGACTGATAGTAGCCACTGCGCATGCGCAAACGTCAATTCCTTGTAACGGCCATAACTTCTACATTTTCCATCCGATTTCAATGAAATTTTCAGGGATGTTACAAATTAACTTTGAGATTAATTACTATGCATTACTATGCAAACGTTTTGAGATTAATTACTATGCATCGGATCATCTATACAATCGGGTTTTTTTCTTCATGTTGTTCTTCATGTCGGATGGTTCGTGGCTTTGCAGACGAGAGATCAATATAGAAAAATAATAAACCATTGTGTAACAATTTGCAGCGTTTTTTGGTACTTTTTACCGAAGCGTGAAAACTACGGCTGTTAAAAATTTGGTTCTAATCAGTTTACGTAGTGTGTTTTGATGGGTTGATCTACATACATTTTCTTTTTATTCCAGCAGTGATATCTACCAATGTTTGAAAAATTCTAAAAAAAGTATCTACACTGCATGTAGATACATCTGTACATGGATATGTATTATGATGGCAATTTAAATGATGAGCTCACTCAGCTGATCAATGACCACTCAGGCGCCTTCAGCATTCTCCATTGACCCGCCCTCTCAAATTTCAGGTTCCTGCGTTCAACGGGAGAGGAAATGGCCTTGGAGCTCACTCAGCTGATCAGTGATCATCAACTTTGATGATGTATAGAAGTATGTATCAATTGACCCTGCCTCTCAAATTCCAGCTTCCTGCGTTCAACAGCATCAGAAAAAAAAGTTGCATTGTTTTGTGTGTCGAAAATTTTGGAAAGACCCCCAGAACTAAGACATATCCATGTCAAAAGCAACAGCCTTCAGCAATTCAGAGCTAGAGCTTAAAACAGTCTGCCTCTCGCTGTCAGTTCTCTCCCCACACTTTGAATATTCTCCAACAAACTTTTTCAACTCATCACCACTCATCAACAATTTCATTCATTGCAACACACTTCAATGCTCTTCTTACTCCCAATTCTCGCCTTCTCTATTGCTCATAACTTTTTCGACCACTCTTCCTTTCTTATTGTTTATTCATTCTATTTATTTCTCATTCTTGTTGTCTTATTTTCTCTCTCATTGTTCTATTCATTCATTTTTCAACTCAAAAGTTGGTAGTTTCAATTTTTAATCTCTGATTTGGATTTTATAATTAATAGAAATAGTGTGTTTGTTTCAAAATCGGTTTCTTTTTTTAAAGGACATGAGTCTACAAAAATGTCATTTCAGTTTTTTTTTAATTTTTCTGTACTTTAACCCTAGGCAATTGAACCGTTTGCAATTGAAAGGGCATACGAATGACGTCTCTAACATGATAGAAATCGCGCATAATTATCCTGGTTTCTTTTAGAAGGGAACTTTTTTGTAAGAGAAAAGTGGAACCGTATTCTGCCGGAGAACTGAGTGCATCATCCATGGCCCCCTCAACTTCCCACCAGGAAAATAACATGCCGCCTCAAGCTTCAACAGAGGTCCCAACTGCACCCATCTACGATCGAGCGGGCCATCCAGAAAATCATCATCCGACAACTCTGGTTCTAAGTCAACGGTTTTGACATGAGCGTTAGATCTGGCGTTGCTTAGGAGATTCGAGAGATAGACCTTTTGAACATGGCCCGTTTTTTTGACAAGATTTACAACGCAATTTGCCCCTATCGACTTGACACTCCATGGATGAATGATTGTCGCGTCCACATCTTAAACAGCTATTCTTCAGACCTAGTGACTTAAGATCTAACCGCTGTCGACGGAATTTCGATGGAGGATGATTTTTCATTACTATCTGGGTCATTTCAAAATTTGGGGTTATTTTGTCCTCGAACTTTTCCATAAATTATTGTTGAAGTTTTTATGTTTTTCCTCCCGTAAATGTCCTTTGTTTTGGCCACTGAGGCAGATCCTGAAGTGGGCGCACACTTTATCAAGTAGTTTCAAATTTATAGAATTTTGAATTTTTTTTCCATAATTTCGACTTTGTAGGGAGAGAGAAAACCAAGTGTGAGTTGAACTCATGAAACCTTTTTATTCCTTCAAAATACGAGAATCTTAGTTTAGGAGTCTCTTTTACTTATCGCAATCACAGTCCGAAGCTATAATCTAGGTACATCGGAATTATCAGATTGTTCAAGTCTTTCAATCAGTCTAATCTATCGTAAAATTTGAGTTAATGAAAAGTCAGAATTATATGACCCAGCGGTGTAAATAGTTCAGGTAACTCTTAAAAATGTAAACGGCTTTGAAAAAAAAAACTTCTCTCCCTGCAATTCCATCTCTCTTCCTACAAACCAGCCTCTTCCCAGAAGTTGTAGGTAGAGAGGTTGTAGGGAGAAAGATTTGTGAGGTTATCACTCTCTACTGGCCTAACCATTATTGATTCTGGACGTTAGAAAAAATACATAACACTATGGCATTCATAATTGTAATTTGAGTTTAATTAAACTTAGTTGAACACTTACCCTGATGAGTGAGGTGGTTGTAGAGAGAGAGAAAGTACTTACCTACTCTCAAAGCTTCAACACTTCACAACATAACCCACACAACTGGGAGCTTGGAAATTCAACAAACTTCAGTAGCTTCGGAAGCCATCTTGCAGCAGTGTTCACTTTTGTTTTTCATGACACAAAATAATCGTTTTCCAGGAGTGGGCAGGCATTTCAAAAAAATTGTAGGGAGAGAGAATAAAACCTTGTGACAGCATCAAAACATAGCAAAAACCCTTCCAATTCATGGAATTTTCGTTCGTTTCTAATTTATTCCTGAAGAGGAGAGTATCCTGGACCAATAACGTTTTTTACTTAAATTAAAATATGAATATAGAGTTCTCCAAAAATGTTAAAAGTTCCCAACCTACCCTCTGTGACAGGTGTAGGGAGAGAGAATTGGGATCATTAATGATTTTGAATTATCTGAGTTAATTGATTAGTGAAATTCATTCTATGTGATCTTTGTAGACACCAACCTGCTGTATCTCCCTGAAAAAATTCTGAATTTCCAAGAAAAATAGAGTGTTCACAAAAGCTGTGTGACAAGAAATAACCCCAAATTTTGAAATGACCCATCTATATTGGAGCGCGCTCCGTGACTTTGAGAAGGCGAATTGACATGTTGAAGTAAGGTTCGGCGCAGTTCGGAAACGTAGTGAGCTACAGATTCCTCTTCAGATTGGAACCTCGACTAAAATCTGTGTTGTTGGACTATCGTGTTAGGATTTGGGCACAAATGGTTTTCAAGAAAATCGGTTAGTTCCTCGTAAGTTTTGTCATTAGGATCCGCTGGAAGGGTTTGTGAAGTTAAGGTTTTGAAAAGGGTAGGACCAATAAAATGAAAAAGTTCCCTCCCCCACTGGTCAGGAGGTATATCTTTGAGATGGAACCAATTTTCCAAACGTTTCCTGTATTGACGAAAGGTTTCCTTCGTGCTATCAAAGTTATCTAAGTTTGAAATGACAACTGGTTTTGAATTA
>CM019180.2:7396025-7428428 GCA_009739505.2 Apolygus lucorum
TGATTCGTTTCGATCAATCGGTCAAGCAAGGTAAGCAGTACTCAATCCTAATAAAACCTGTTGGTGTTTAAAAATTTTATTGTTACGAGCACCAATAACTTCCTCAACATGTAACCTAAATTTTTCGATCAAGTTGATAGTTTTTTAACCTAAAAAACAAACGTAAGGTTGAAAGATATTCATTTAAGATTAAAGGATTAGCTAATCTCTAAATTTGAGCCATATTGGACAATCCCATAGTGAGAAATCGATCTATCGTCCAAGGTCTGCTACAAATATTGTCTGGACATTATTTTGTAATCTTGTATTATTATAGTTGTTTGAAACCAGCATGGTGATTAGATATGAGAGATTCGCCTCGATTTAACTCCACCAGATGTAGATAACAACGCTCGATCGAGCTAACGAGACTTTTTTAGGGTACAATTTGTAAAGATTGTAACGAATTTGTTGTTGAAGATTGACATCAATTTTTCTGTACTCGGACAGTTTGGGGACAAACCAAGTGGAGATGTTTTCTGATTTTTGATTTTTGTCGATGGTGCAGAGGTGATGTATATCAAAGAGAAAAAAATTGCGTGACTCCTCTGCTAATAATTAGCAAAATAAAATAAAATGCTACTAGCAGAGGAGTCATGAAATTTTTCTCCTCTGTTTTCTAACTAGCTTCCGAGTTTTCTTCCAATTGGTCCTGTTTTTGACAATATTAACCCAAGTAACACTAGACCATTAATACTTCCTGCAGTATAATTCAAAGACATTGAAAGTATTGGCCCTTTATTCGCTCTATGCCGAGTGCCTTCTGAAGCTAAGTCGAACGCAAAGCAGAATTTTTAGGCCATCGTCCAGTAGCCTACACTCACATTGATTTGAATTTGAGCGATTTTGGGCTTCAAGGAACTGAATAAAACCTTAAAACTTCACCACGTTTTTGCTTCCGAGTCTACCAAGGTAGCGGAAGCTTTGTTTTCACTTTTCAAGGTCGAAAAAAAAAAGTTCTCCAAAATCAAAAATTTTCACTCGCGTTTTGCGTTTTAGACCTTTCTGAACAATTTTGGTTCAGTGTCTGTGTGTCTGTGTGTCTGTGTGTCTGTGTGTCTGTCTGTCTGTCTGTCTGTGTGTCTGTCATGAATTCCTTGTAACGCGCATAACTATACGAAGTTATTGTCCGATTTCAATGAAATTTTCAGGGATTGTGCGGGTTGGTGTGTAGACGGTCCCCTATGAAAATCATCATCCCCGGACTGATAGAAGCGACTGCGCATGCGCAAACGTGAATTCCTTGTAGCGGCCATAACTTCTACATTTTCCATCCGATTTCAATGAAATTTTCAGAAATTGTGCGGGTTGGTGTGTAGACGGTCCCTCATGAAAATCATCACCTTCGGACTGATAGTAGCTACTGCGCATGCGCAAACGTGAATGTCCTTGTAACGGCCATAACTTCCACTTTTTCTACCCGATTTCGATGAAATTTTCAGAGATTATGCGTATTAGGTTGTAGACGGTCCCCTATGAAAATCATCACCTTCGGATTGATAGTAGCCACTGCGCATGCGCAAACGTGAATTTCCTTGTAACGTCCATAATTTCTACATTTTCTATCCGATTTCAATGAAATTTTCAGGGATGTTACAGATTAGTATTTAGATGGTCCCCTATGAAAATCACCACCTTCGGACTGATAGTAGCCACTGCGCATGCGCAAACGTGAATTCCTTGTAACGGCCATAACTTCTACATTTCCATCCGATTTCAATGAAATTTTCAGGGATGTTACAAATTAACTTGTTTTGATGTTTTGAGATTAATTACTATGCATCGGATCATCTATACAATCGGGTTATGGATACGAGGAAGCTATGTGCCACACCCACTTGGCAGACGTTTTTTTTTTAATTTTCGTCAAAGGGCATTGAAATTTATAGAGGACCTTCGAGGAACCATCTACCACAAACCCTGAAAATATCTAGATTTTGCCGGGAAAAATGCTTCTGCCTCCGACAGATTGAATGGGGGTGCGCCTGTTTGAAAAAAAAAAAAAAAAAAAAATTAATCGAAAGTAGACCTCACCCTGAGAATTTTGACACCAGCCGTTCTCTTTTTGGATGAGTAGCTCTTTTTCTATGATTTTTCAAAGTTTCGAACGTTAATGACGTCACGCGCCCCTCCTGCCTGGGCACGACCCCCCAGCCCACTGTGACGTCATAAACATTCGAAACTGAAAAATCATAGATAAAGGTTTTCTCGCGCTAGAAGGTCGCGGTTGGTGTCAAAATTTTCAGAATGAGGTCTAGTTGAGATTAAAAATAACAATAAACAGTTTTTTCGACCCATGCGCACACCTCATTGCGCGAAACTGTCGTGCTCTCAAAATGAATTTCAAAATATAGATTCTAAATATAGATCCTAAATTTTTTTCATCGAAACTTAGTTGGAAAGGGAACAAGAAGAGAAGTTTTCCAAGTTAGATAAGCAGTTTCCTCACATAAAATTACTAAGTTATCCACCAAGACAGTCATTGGTTCACAAATGATGGAATGTAGCGTCTATTGCAGAACACAAATAAAACAATTTTCAATTTTTGTACGATTTACCAGAAATTATGCGCTAATCCCTAACTTACAACAGTGATTATGACGGTAATTTAGACTAAACTATCAATTTCTCCCTTAGAGGGAAAAACAATAGATCATGGATATGTCCATCGATGTAGGTGTAATTTGAAAATCAAAATGATATTTTGATGCACACAAGATATTTTATGAATAATTTGTTCTTATAGTAGGTATATGTACCTACCTATTTACTTTTTCTACGAATGAACAGAATCTTCGTTTTTAAGAAAACTCTCCGATCCCACGTTCCCAATATTTTGCAGTATTCTAGAGAACTACATCCTTGAAAATTTCATTGAAATTGGATGGAAAATGTAGAAGTTATGGCCGTTACAAGGAAATTCACGTTTGCTCATGCGCAGTAGCTACTATCAATCCGAAGGTGGTGATTTTCATAGGGAACCATTTAAATACTAATCTGTAACATCCGTGAAAATTTCATCGAAATCGGATGGAAAATGTAGAAGTTATGGCCGTTACAAGGAATTCACGTTTGCGCATGCGCAGTCGCTTCTATCTGTCCGGGGATGATGATTTTCATAGGGGACCGTGTACACACCAACCCGCACAATTCCTGAAAATTTCATAGAAATCGGACAATAACTTCGTATAGTTATGCGCGTTACAAGGAATTGATGAGAGACGGACAGACACACAGACAGACACGGAACCAAAATTGTTCAGAAAGGTCTAAAACGCAAAACGCGAGTGAAAAATTTGATTTTGGAGAACTTTTTTTTTCGTCCTTGAAAAGTGAAAACAAAGCTTCCGCTATCTTGGTAGACTCGGAAGCAAAAATTGTCGGGATTTTCGCGTAAAGGTAATAGTATATAAAGTAATATTAAGGAGAATACCCGGAACCCTATCTCCCTGAGGAGGGAGAACTGTGAGTTATTCCAAAAATTGAACCATAGGAAAATTGTAGAATTGAAAAATTGTGGAAAAGGGTCAAATAATGTGGCGTGATATGAGCAAGTGTGTCTTTTGCGGTGTAATATGCGTTTCTGAAGCGCGTTATGGTTGTGATATAGCAAAAAGGTGCGTGGTAATGAAAAATGTACTCAATAAAACAGTTTTTTGTGTCTCCCGTGAGCTGGAAAAGTCAATCAAGCGGTGTTCCTTCTTGAAGCTTCTGTAAAGCTCTCGTACTAGCGAAATTTAGAGTTGTGAAATTAGAGCTGAAATTACCTCATTAAGACTTACCTTCGGAGAGAGGAAGAAAGTAGGAAAGCCTCGGAAGTCGAAGCTGAACTCTGTGGGAGTCCAGGAAGTTCGTGAAGCTCTCAACGATGGATCTATCAGTACCGTAGTCTTCATTCGTCGTGTTTTCAGGTGAAGATTTGACCAGCACCAAAGTATCGCCCCAGAGCGACAACTTGTCCAAATTCGACGCTCTGTCGAGTAGAAGAACCGTCCTCTTTCTCAAGCACGAAAACGTATTGCCGTCTGCGCACGACACTATCGTCTTGTACAGCAAAGACATGGCGGAAGGCGACGTCGAAGTGTGGTTTTCCGATTTGCAGAAGGCGATCAGCATCAGCCCCAACGCTAAGCTCGTCACTGCTCTGAGCATCTTTTCAAAATGAACTCTTCCTCGGAGACACCTCTCCTATTATATATAGAAAAGTCCGAAGTATCCGAAAGACCGCGTCTTTTTGCTTGTGGTTTGTCGGGCCGGTGGCGGGCGGACTCCTGGATGGCTGAATTCGCCGTCGATTCACTTTTCACCTCCAGAAATGCTGTAAGGAACATATCTATCTATAATCATACTTCACTGCTTCTGACCACTTTTCCTTCGTGTTACGGCAAGAAAAGCAACTTTCTTTTTCAATAGTGCAGAGGTCAAGTACCCACTAAAAAAAGAGTTAATCGATATTGGTGGGGAGGTATAATAACCGTTTAGGCTCATCATTTCAATCACTTTACCTACCTTGTAGATGATACATGAAACCGAGTGTGCTAATCTCTTCAAAATGATGTGTTCCTAAGTTGAAGTTGTTACAATTCAAAATCTGATGAAACCATTAGACGGTTTGAGTTCACTCAAGAAGTGAGTGTGCGAATTTTCAAAGAAGTGTTTTAACCGATAAGCATCTTTAAAACTATACGTGATATTTTTTACTTCACGAGATAAATATTCGTATAGCAGATCACACACTGATTCTTCTTAGTTACTATACCATAATTCTTAGTAATAAATTAGAGATTACATTTTGGACCAACACCTCTCAAGTAACATGTAAATTGCTACTAGGTTTCGATTTTTCCCAAATTAGTTGAACAAAGGCGGGGTCTAGAATACAAGGGGCATAAGTGAAATTTTCATGAAAATCTAGTTTAATGCGGAAATTGGTAGTGAAATGGGCGTTCGTAAAAGTATTGTGTCTCAAGGATATTGGTCCAGGCAAGAAGGAATTGGAATGATGTGTCCTTAAAAAAATGCACTCAACAAATCTCTAATAAAAACGCTGCAAATTTTCGTGAGTTACTCAAAAAAGTCAAAAATTGTCATGTTGGGAAGGCAGTACGACGTCCTCACATAAAAGTTTTTATATTTCTTGTCATGGAAATATTTGATTGAAATATTGAGCAACATTTTGGTCTATTGTCTTCAATAATAACTTCGCTAACCGAGAGCTATGGGTGCTTCATTAAACAGATTGAAAAAACCGATTAAAAAAAAAATTAAACGCATTCAAAAAACGCATTGAACCTGTGAAAATCAAATTTAATCTAATGAACGCAAGTGCCGTAGGTAGTACCTGTAAAAAAATTCTTCATGATGATTTCTCAAACCTGCCTGCATGGATAACTTAGCAAACATTAATTTCTACCCACTCGATTTATTTGATACTATGAAGCGTCGAGAACCACAAGGTAACTATAAACACCCAACACTCACAAACAATGTTTCTCGCACGATGTTTTTCTCACGACATGATTCATCAATTTAATTTTCCAAGTCGTATTTATGCGACTATTCAACAATATTACACTTTGGAGCTCTCGAGGGCTGAAGAAAACCAGCCTTTATGGAAAATACGATATTGGTGCTAATTGCAACCTGTTTCGTCGTTGCGGTATTAGTGTTATTTACATATCGCCTGATGACAAAACATCCTTTGCTGTGAATGTTCGACGTAAGAAGAAGTGTTATGAAAAATCAAGAGTAATGGAGTTTTCGAAATGTTCACCAATGGATTAGTGATGCCGAATAAAAATTGATAAAATGGAAAATTCCATAAGTATTTGTCTCTCTGGCATAAAGGATCTTCACTCTGAGTGTCAAAACATTGATCATCTCTCATTCTGAGTGGGTTAAATTACCTGTATTTTCATCCATTACCCACCATTCTTTGCCATTACGCACCAATATTGGTTGGCCCCTGTATTAGTCGGTACCTGCCTGACATCTACATTGCAGGGATGTGAAGTAACACGAATAATTGTTCATCCATACGTATCCCTGGGAAAAACCTATTTTAAGAAGAAAACGTAGCGATACAAAATCAATATTTTATCACGTATATGGAAAATTCCAAAATACATCACCGACATTTAATTTGGATCATTCTAGAATGATTCCTGAAGTTAAAAATTGTTCATTTATATTTACAGATAAATTTTTTTTGTACATGCCTCTCCGGACGATAGTTTGGAACTCTAGATAAAGATTCCAAGTTTGTGCTTAGTTATGCATAAAAAAAACGTCTGCCAAGTTGGATGGGCAGTATAGCTTCCTCACTCATTGTAACATGGACGTATAGAATCAGTTGGCGAAAAAATTATGATTATTATATAATTATGATAATTATGATTATTTGTATTTTCAACGTAGAATTTTATTTAGCGGTCCACCGTCTAGGACCTAACCCACACAATCCCTGAAAATTTCATCGAAATTGGTTGAATAGTTGCGGAGTTTCGGTTGTAACAATAAATTTAAAGTTCGCGCATGCGCAGCGGCTATTGCTTGACCAATTTGATTGAAACTTATAGGGTGTCTCTTAGAAGTTAGTCCCTAACTAACCTCCAAATTTGAGCAAAATCGGTTCATTAGAAACCGAGATACCGAGGTTCCAGGAAATTCACGTTTGCGCATGCGCACTCGCTCTTATTGATCCGAAGGTGCTGAAATTAATAGGGGACCGTCTAGGACCTAACCCGCACAATCCCTGAAAATTTCATCAAAATCGGACCACAGGTTAGTATAGTTTTGCCCGGGACAAGGATTGACCACAGACAGACCGATAGACCGACAGACCGACAGACAGACACGGAACCAAAATTGTTCGGGAAGCTCTAAAACGCAAAAAGCAAGTGGAAATTTTGATTTTGGAGGACATTTTTTTTTTTTCACTTCTTTCACGAATACAAAGCTTCCCTACCTTCGCTAGTGAGGAAGCAAAAAACATTGCGGCTATAGGTATGCCGGTACAGTATCTTCCTTTAAAAGGCTATTTGCAGGTACTTTACCGACCTCAAAATGCTGTATATACATATATCGGTTACAAATGAAAATTCAATTTTCTCTTCTTTCTGCCGATCTCATTTTTCTTGAGTCAAATAGGAAGATAATGAAATAGCGTGTTTTGTATCTGTTGAATAGGCGATGATCATCTAATTTTTCTTGAGTCAGATAGGAAAATCATTTTGGACACTGAAGCTGAGCATCAAAGCCCGATTTCACTCCTTGCCTCCGATTGACAAGTCTATTGTTCACTTAGTGTCATTTTGTGATCAAAGGATCAATCAATCCCTCTCCGATGCTTCCATAAAGTCTCCCGTTCAGTTCACATTGTACCGGCATTTATAGCCTTTTAGAGATCGGTACTATAACGGCATACAACCTCAACCCTGAAAAAATTTATGTATATAAAACAGCCTGAAACATCTAGAAAAATTATTTTATTATGGCTCTTTATAATTTCAGTTTTTAAAATTTTTTATGTGAGGACGTCATACTGCCTTCTCAACATGACACTTTTGAGTAACTCAAGAGTATTTTCCATCTTCATCAGAGTTTTGTTGAGTGCATTTTTCTAAAGACACATCATTCCCATTACTTCTTGCCTAGGCCAATATCCTTGAGACACAATACTTTTACGAACGCCCATTTCACTACCAATTTCAGCATTAATCTAGATTTTCATGAAAATTGTATTCTAGACCCCGCATTTGTTCAAGTACTCTCGATAACACCTGAGCTCATGCGATACTTTGATGGGGCCATACACCCTCAGCTAAACAAATATTCAAATGCCAGCGTCATGCTATTACAGCAATATCGGGTCTCGGTTATACGGAAAACTGCAGGCCGATGTTTTCCAAACTCAAAATACTGACTCTACCTGCCATCTATATTCTCGAGTGCCTTTTGCACGTCTATGACCACCAGGATGGAGCTGCCCCACATGACTATAATACAAGAAATTCCGATGATCTTCGAATACCATTCAGTAGGTTAAGTGCGTCCCGGAACAGTTCGAAATGGTGGGCTTTAAAGTTTTTTAATGCCATCCCTAAGAAAGTGAGAGAACAAAAAAAAAGTTCTAAGCATACGGTTGTTGAATTCCTCTACAAGCTTGCTCCATATAATTATTACGAATATATTGAAGCAAGTAAGATTTCTTTCTTTTAGTTAACCTATTTTTATGACATGCTACTACCTGAGGAATATTTATTAAAAGTACTCAGTTCAGCCTAGCGCAGATGTATTTATGTACTATTTATTCTAGTTGACTCTGTGATCTCTCTTGTGATAAGTAATCTTGCTGTGATATTAGGATAGGATACGTTGCAATATTGGTATAAATTTATACTATCATGGCTCCAAAAAGAAAGAAATCTAAAGACGAGTTGAAGTTTGCCAAAAAGCTGAGAGACAAACTTCGATATGAAAAAATTAAAATGGATCCAGCTAAATCAATAGAATTAAAACTAAAGGAAGAGCAAAAATACAAAAATAGAAAGGAACAGGGCAAAGTAAAAAGCATTAAAGATATGTGTGAAAGAGATAAAAGCTCAACGATAACGGTGGAGGTCGAATAGTTTAGCCTATCTGAAGAGAAAACGAGAAGAGGGTGAAAAAGAAAATAATCCTGCCACAAGAAGTACTCCTAATTTAGTCACTCCTGTGAACAAGAGTCATGTTCACGTCCCTCAGGTTTCAGTAGGAAGGAAAAAAGTTCGACGAGATCGCAGCAAAATTGTGCGAAAAAACATTAAGTTGTTGGCAAAAAATGATTTTCTCACTAAGAGAGTCGATAGCTTGCGGAAACAAATAGAAAGGCTGAAAAAACAGCATACCGATCAAATATCCCCTCGGACAAAAATCAAAAACTTGATTGTGTACATACATCTCAGTAATTTTTCCACAGGTTGTGTTTTGTTCATGTACCTACATTTCAAAACGAGTAAGACTGTTCTCACTAGTCTGGATGATCTTTACTTCAATATTTCTTTTTTTACTGAAATTTTTTCAGCAATGTTTGAAAATGTCAATATTCCAAGTGTTTAAAAAATGTTAGTATTTACTGCAAGAGTAGGAGGGTATTGTATACCTATACCTTGTCAGACTATTTGAACTTGATTGTGATATTTTAGTAAATACGGCGCAAAATAAAAGTGATTTATGTTTCGTTATTACTCAAAACTTCATTCCCTCCCCATAACTCATTCCCTCATCTGACAGCTTTCATTCATTCACTTCATTGTTCATTCACTCACATGCCTATTTTCTTAATTATTTTTTAAATCGCTAATTAGGTGGTCTTCAGAGTTGCTGGGTATCACAGTATATTCGCTTTCAATAGAGGACAGCTTCCAATTTTTTGGGGCCACGTATTTGCACCTGGAAATTTTGAGATTCAAAAACTTCAAATTCTAGGTTTCTGGGAGAATGACCCAAATATAGGATATATATTTATTTGGGTGGGTTGTCTATTGTTAAATATTTTTATCGTCTTTCAAATATCCTAGTCGTCATTAGTCCATCACCATATTTCTAGTCATTTTAGTTTAAGTACCTCCGGTTCGAGGCCATCGACTGCGGTGTCCCGGTCGGGGTGTCTTGGCCGGCCCGGGAAGGCCCTCCTTGGTGGATTTCCCTCGTTTGCAGTGTCTGCGTTGCAAACTTGGCCGTTGCCCATTTGGGCCGCCATGGTGGGTGGGTCTGGGCCCGGCTTTGTACCCCCTGCCGGGCTCCACTCTGCTTTTGTGGCTTGGAGTATTCTTGTTACCTACTTTTCTTCTTCCCCCTTTTTCTGTTTTTTTTTTTTACCTACGTTACCTGTTTTAGTATTATCAGTTGTTTTATTAATTTGTTAGCCATTGTTTAATATCTATTTTGACTATTGTTAATGCACTAAGTATGTGTTTCACAACAAATAAAACATTCAAAACATTCATTCATTCATTGAGCCTTCCGTCACCTACCTTCCACAGGGGTCTTTTTGGTCTTCGGATAAATGCACACAATATCTTCATTTACCGGGAATACTTCAGGAAAAAAACGGGAGAGAACTTCTTCTGATGAACTAGTCCGTGACAAGTATGGTTTTTACCTGTTCGGTCAGCGGTGCGACCAACTCCAATATTCTTGCTAATGAGCCGCCTTGAGGTAGTCTGTCTCCTTTCGACGATTTCTTCGGGTTGATTAGACCCCTTCGAATAGAACCTACATTTCAGCTTTCCGCCGATTTTTATTTGATTGTTCAAATAAATCATATATTTACACCGAGAACATAATGTATTAATTCATATGTATGACTAAGTAAACATACTTAATGATATTGATATGAATAGAAAACCTTTTGAATAAATAAGGCTTTATTCAGCTATAAATGTCAGCATTATAAAATGAAAGTAGAAAGCGGAGAAAATAGAATTTGGATGGGACACGTCAGAAGCGAAACATATGATTAATTTGGAAGATGAAATAATAATAAACTTAGTGAATCATATCATTCACCCCTCCCTTTTAGTACAGGACGTAATCTGACAGGTGTCCTGGTGGTCGTCGATTCCTTGGAGGTCGTGATGAACTGATATCAATAACATCTGCTTTAGTTGTTATCGGAGGAGAGTCTTTCGGAGAAGTTGGGGTCCCAGGATGAATTTCCTCTTGAACCTCGGCAGGCAGAGATGTTCTTGACAGATGCGGGGAATGAAGATCTTGGGAGAGCTCAATTCCTGGATCCGCCAATTTAACATCGCCTCTTGGAGCCAAGTGTTGAAGAGCTACCGTAGATTCCCTTCCGTTCTCATGTCGAACTACAGCATATTCGGGATTGGTTTCAAGCAATTCAACTTCTTCAACTAGTGGTTCGTACTTGTTTGAGCGGTCGAACTTCTTCAGTAAAATGGTTCCTGGGGTGTTTAGCCACGAAGGAAGTGCAGTTCCGTTTGACGATCTTCGATTATGGCGAAACATCCTCTCGTGAGGGGTGCAATTTGTAGAAGTGCAGAGAAGTGAACGCACAGAGTGTAGTGCGTCAGGGAGAACCACCTCCCATTGATTTGGTTTGAGATTCCTGCTCTTGAGGGCTAGAGAAACAGCTTTCCAGATGGTATCATTAAATTTTTCAATTTGACCATTTCCTTCTGGGTGATGAGGGGAAGAGTGACTCGTTGCCGTACCCCGTGAGTGTAGAAAATTTGTTACCTCCCGTGAAAGAAATGACATTCCCCTATCAGAATGGATATACGCTGGCGTTCCAAAAGTGGTAAAAAGGTCTGTGAAGCATTTGATTACTGTAGAGGAATTCATGTCTTTACAAGGGAATGCAAATGGGAAACGTGAGAACTCATCTATAATGGTTAACAAATATGGTTTTCCAGAGTTTGAAGGCAGCGGTCCCTTGAAATCTACACTTAGACGTTCAAATGGTTGTGTTGCTTTGATAAGCGTGCCAGGCATCTTCTTGAAAAATTTTGGCTTTACTTCAGCACATAAGGGGCAATTTGATAGTACTTTCCGGACTTCTTCAAGAGTGTAAGGTAAATTTTGGCTACGAACCCAATGGAAAAATCTTGTTACTCCTGGATGGCATAGTGATTCGTGGAGTTCGTACAGTTTATTTATGTTCATAGCTCCACACATCCGTGAAAGCGTATCAGCCACTACATTTTCTTTGCCTGGTCTGTAAGTTATGTCAAAGCTGTAACAAGATAACTCCAATCTCCAACGGTTAATTTTATCATTTTTAATTTTGCTAGAGTGTTTGGTATTAAAGATAAATGAAAGTGCTTCCTGATCGGTGATTATTGTGAAGTGTCTTCCAATTAAGAAATGCTTCCACTTTTTAAGACATTCGACAATGGCACTGGCTTCCTTCTCGATTGATGAGTGGTTCTTTTCACTTGGCGAGAGGGTTCTGTTGAAGAAGGCAACGGGACGATAATTTTGAGAAAGTGTGGCTGCAAGAGCCACGTCAGAGGCGTCTGTTTCTACAACTAGGGGAACTCCTTCTTCGATGGTTGCTACAGAAGAGTCAGCAATCTCTTTTTTTAGACGAGAGAAGCAGTCGATTGCAGACTGGCTCATGGGAAATTTGTTGCATTCGATAAGAGGGCGAATTTTAGCTGAGAATCCACGAATCCATTTAGAATAATAAGCTAACATGCCCAGAACCCTTTTGAGGGATTTCGCATCCTTTGGGGGAGGAAAGTCAAGGAGGGATTTCATCCTTTCAGGGTCTGGTCGAATGGTGTTGTTGAAGATGAGGTGCCCTAGAATCGATATAGAATTGATGGAATATTTGCATTTGTTTTCGTTCAGTGTGAGACCATATTTTTTTGTAGCCATTAGAAAATTGTTTAGATTTATATCATGCTCAGCTTTGTTTTTGCCACAGACTGTGACATCATCGATGTAAGCAAAGACTCCCTGAAGATTCTCGGTACGGATAATTTTGTCAATGAATCTCTGAAAACCAGATACTCCGTTTGTTAATCCAAAAGCTATAACTCGAAACTGGTACAAAGATCCATCGGCTTCAAAGGCAGTGAAAGGTCTGTCCTTTTCTGGAATTGGACATTGATGGTAGGCACTCTTTAGATCCAAGGTGCTGAAATGGGAGTGTTTAGAGATGTCCGAAATCATTTTTTCGATGTTGGGAACTGGGTACGCATCTAAAAGTGTAAATTTGTTGATGGTCTGCGAATAATCAATCACCATGCGCTTTTTGTGATGATCATTATTCACTACCAGTACCTGGGCTCGCCATGGCGATGAACTTTCTTCGATTACCCCCTCGGAGAGTAATTGCCTGACCTCTTTAGCAATAAATTTAGCATCTTCAGTAGAATGACGTCTTGATTTCGTCGCAATGGGCCTGATGTTGGGTGAAAGATTAGTGAAAAGCTGAATGGGCTCCACCAGGGCTTGAGCCACACTACAGACATGCAAGGGTGGTTTTTGGCCGCCAAAGGTGAGATCTAATTTCGAATGTTGCTTCAAAACGTCATGCCCAATGAGGATGTCGGCACAGAGATTATTAAGAATTGAAAGTTTAAGATTTTTGTAGTGGTGGTCCATTAGGCTCAAGTCTGTTTGTACAAATCCTTGAATTTCAGTGGTTAAGGTTGTTGAGGCCATGGATACTTTGCTAGGTTTGATCGATGGGTTAATTTTGAAATTGTGGTTTCGGACGAACTCACCATTTATGTAACTGTTCGAGCTACCAGTATCTATTAAGCAATTAGCCTTGACGCCGTTTCTGAGGCGTACTTCAACTACAGCTTTAGACAGGAGGCCCGGATTTGCAGCTATGATAGTGGCGACTGTTTCGTCATCAGAACCTACAGTAATTGCAGAGGTATTTTTTTTATTCTGCTTGCGAGATAAGCATACCTTAGAAAAATGCCCCTTTTTATTACAAGAAGTGCAAGTAGCGTCCCTAGCAGGACAATCACTCCGATAATGTTTTCTAGAGGAGCCACAAAAATAGCACTTGTGAAAGCGGGAATTTCCGAGAGCGGCAGATGACAAACTATCATCGCCTGATTTGGAAGTGGAAGCCACATTGTGTACCGAGTTGCTATCCATGTAGAATCGAGCGTGCTTAAAACCAGATTCGATAGCCTTAGACTTGGTCAGGGCGTCTTCTAAAGTCAAAGTTTGATTCTCCAAAAGCCGCTGGCGCATATCCGAGGATGATAGGCCGCTGATGAAAGCATCCCTAATGCAATCGTCTCTGTTACTGATTGCGGATACTGCTTTAAAACTACAATCCTTGCCAAGTACCTTCAAAGCTAGATAAAATTGATCTACTGATTCTTCTGGCTGTTGCTTACGTGTTGCTAAGATAAATCGAGAGAATACTTCGCCTTTGGGCTTATCGTAAATATTCTTCAAAGTCTCAACCGCTGTAGCATACGAATTGCAGTCAGAAATATATTCATATACGGAATAGGAAAGATGATGAATGAGTACCTTGAGTCGCTTTCCGTCGTCCGTAATTTCCGATCTTCAATGAAGTTCTCGATGGTACGGAGCCAGTAGTTCCATTCTTTTGAGGCCGTGGGCGATTCCGCGTCAGTTTCAAAGCGATTTGGTTTGAGTATCTTATCCATTTTTTAATATTTATAGCTGAATAAATTGATATGAATAGAAAACCTTTTGAATAAATAAGGCTTTATTCAGCTATAAATGTCAGCATTATAAAATGAAAGTAGAAAGCGGAGAAAATAGAATTTGGATGGGACACGTCAGATGCGAAACATATGATTAATTTGGAAGATGAAATAATAATAAACTTAGTGAATCATATCAGATAACATTAATATATTTGAATCAATGGATAAATACCAACTAATTTCCCCATGAGTAATCCGCAAGACTCACATATTGACCTGAACTTTTGATACACGCTGCTGTCCATTCGATGGTAAGAAATTCGGCCAGCTTGGGAGGTCTCGAAGCTAGCCAGCACCAACCTTGAAATTTTCCGGATCTTTGCTAGGAAATGAGCACAAGCAGATAAGAACTAGCAACAAGACGAGTACTACTGAGTTGGGTTGGGAGTGTGAGCTACTGCTCACTGGTGGTCTCTTCCCAGTGACGGAGCTAAATTGATTTATCAATTTCCTTCCTGATTCGAAACTGGCATAGTCACCTGCCATCATCATTGTCCAGTTTTGGGTCCGTGGTCAGTTCAAAGGTGACGTCACCCCCCCCCCCCCCCCAATCGAACTGAAGACACCGCCTCCACTCAGTGCGTCCCTCCTTCGGGGATGAGAGCCAGCTGCTTCGCTCCCACCTGCAAATCGTCCATCATCTTCCGATGGAGTGGAGGGGGAACGACCTCAACAAAACCAGGGAGCAGGCCCCCCACTCAGCTGTCCCCTTCAAACAGTCAAGTAGTTCAAGTCATTGAGAGCCCAGCTTGCCCGTGAACTTGCTCTATATTTTCCCCTATCTTCGCCACAATTGCCACAAGCTGTAAGACCCAGTGACATTAGGTTGGATGACTCCCATCTTCGCCACAATCGACACAGCTGTAAGACCCCAGGACATCAGCTTGGTCGACCCTCAACACACATCGCACAGGAAGGATACCTCAGGGCCCTGACACGTGTGAGTGCACTAACTAATTATAACTACATTGGCCAATGATCTAGTGACACAGTGTAGAAGTAAGGTCATATCCATAAACACAATTGCCACAAACATTCTAACAAAGTACTCTATAAACAGAAACTCATATCTTGTATTATTCATACTATTGCCACATTTCGACACGGAACTTTCAACCTGATTTGCATTTGGAAACTGAAACATAACCCTCAATTCGGACTTGTATACAAAGTTGCATCATATTGTGCCATACCTATATTTCTTATTCTGTTTTCGCCCTTCAGGCTGTGTCGCCACACCATTTGGGTGTGCCTAAACAATTTGATCTCTTTAATAAATATCATATTAGTTGTAACCTGTAGTTGCTCAATTGAGTTTCACGTGGTTCCTCAGTACGTATTACGGAGCAGGTGCATTGACACACTCCGCCTCAACATTTCCGAGATTCCCTTCAGGAATACTCATCGGCCCTTTCGGCATGGACACATTTGGTGATTCCGCTTTTTCTTTTAGGAACGCCCCTCAGGCAAAACATTGCAGCTTTCTTTGCCACAATCTTCCGACCGGCCGCTTCCTCGTCACGTCCAGGTAAATACCATTCCCTACCCTTTTAATCATTCATTCTGTTTTGATATTTGCTTGTTAACCCCCACCTGAGCTCGCCACGTTGAGACTTACTCAATCGGGGAACTTGGGATCGACACGTGGATTTAAACCCTCGGGTCGATATCAATTTTGCCGCAACTTAAGTCCCCAACATACACGAACACATCCCGCTTACAAACTGGTGGTATCATAGTAGTCCAAACACAACGAGTAAGCGGGGCCTACAGGAGTAAAGCTTCGTCATATGGAATAATTCAGAGAAATTGATTCAATTAATTGATGTAAAAATGCACAATTGTAGAGGAGTGCCACTTACCATTTCTCCAACATGGAACTTGATTTTCACCATCATGTTGATATTTTTCCTTGATTTAAGTAGATAGATAGATCCTACTTGATTTAAGTAGCTCGCGATTATGATGATGATTTATCTACATCTACATCATGTATAAAATAAATTGTTTGAAGTTCCGAAATGTCAAACGCGTCATATGTCCAACATACATCCCAACCCATCAATTTGTTCAACGTTTCAAAATGTTCAACGTATAATAATGTCCAATGTATCAATCATACTTGCTTAAGCTTGACTATCAGAAACGAAACAGAATATCCTAATTATCACAATATCGACGTTCTGTTTATTGTTTTTTGGCTTGGCTATTAGAAACATATCATAATATCCAAAGCATCAAACGTACTTACCAAATTGTCCAATGTATCAATATGTCCAAACCTATTGAAATGCCTAACAAATCAAAATCACCTTCTGACTTTTCAAAATGTCTATAATAATGTCCAATATGTAAGAAAAATTGTTTATGCTCGGTTAATCAAAATGTCTAATAAATCGAAATAATTAAAATTTCAAAATGCCCAACGCATCAAATTGTCCATCTTATCGAATTGTTCAACGTTTCAAAAAGTCCAATGTGTTGTTTTTAGGCTTGGGTATCAAAAAAATTTCATAATATCCAAAGCATCAAACGTACTTACCAAATTGTCTATGTATCAACACGTCCAAACCTATTAAAATGTCTAACAAATCAAAATTCCCCTCTGACTTTTCAAAATGTCTATAATAATGTCCAATGTGTAAGAAAAAATTTTAAGGCTCAATTAATCATAATGTCTGATAGATCGATATAATTAAGTTTTCAAAATTCCCAACGCATCAAATTGTCCAACGTTTCAAAATATTAAACGTTTAATAATGTCAAATGTATGAATTTTGTTAGAGTTGGCTATCAGACTGTCTAATGCATCAAAATATCGAATTGGCAAAGGTATTGGAAAGGTTCAATGTAATAAAGTGTCTTACAAATCCAAATTACTGAGTTTCAAACTGCCCAACGTTCAACAGTCTAATGTATGAATTTTTAGGCTTGCCTATCAGAATATCTAATGCATCAGACCAAAATGTCCAATGTGTAAAAAAAAGTCTTTAGGCCTATCAAAATTTCTAATAAATCGAAATGACGGAATTTTTTAAAAGGACCAACGCTTCAAAATGTTCAAGTTTAATGATGTCCAACGTTTGACTTTTTTTTAGGATTGGCTTTCAGAATAATATTCTGAATATTATTAAAAGCATTATTTAATTTAATATTATTCAAAGCATCACAATATCGAAATAGGAAAAGGTGTCAGAATGTTCAATGCATGAAATGTCTAACGAATCAAAACGAATAACTTTTCAAATTGTCTAATGAAATAAATGAATCAATATTGCCAAACTTTTAAAATTTTCTTACGTATCAAACTATCCAAAGTGTCCAATGTACCTACCAGAATGTCTCAAACATCAAAATTTACAATGTATCAAAGTAACCTACCAATCAAAATAAGCAACTGCTCAGAATTTCTGATGAATCACAATATCAAACATATCAACATTGATGAAATCGAGATGCATTCTTCTTGGATCCAGCCTGGAACTAATCTTTAGTAAAGTCAATACTAGTAAAGTGAAGCTATTATTCGTAAGACGTTAGTTTTAAGTATAACTCATGCACACCAAAGTTGTTCAAGAAGCCTAGTTACCGAAAAGTAGTATCATAAATTTAGACGTTGAAGGATCTACGTTTCATTGATCTGCTGCACAAAAGTTTCCTGTTTTTCTTGAGTAGGAAGCAAAAATCCTCCCAATAACTAAACCTTGTTCTGTCCAATCGAGAAACTAACCAGTGGGGGAGCAGTTAGGTCCGTATTCTTGAGACCGTTCGGTCGAGGGGAAGTTGAGGATGTTCCCTGTAGATGCCACGAGCTTCTTCAAGGGCCCAGAAGAAAGTTACCATTCGGCTCTCGAGAGAGCGTACGAGTCTTCAACCATTTGTTCAGAAGTGGAACCTCCTAAGAGTTCAATCGTGGGATCGACTTGTCCGCAACATTCAGAAACCCGGGATCAACGTGATTTAATCAATGGAAAAAACTTCAAAGTTGTATAGGCAACACTATGCTTGATTGTACCTACTATTTAGCAGCTGCTACCACTGATCAATATTGTCTAAACTGGATTTTCACGATCATGCTGGGGTTTTTAAGTTAATAAACGCGAAAAAATAAGTACGCATTATTTATAAAAATAATAATAATATGTAATAATGTTTAAATGCAAAAATGAACAGGCATTGCCTAATTAAACACTCTCAAACTCTCAAATTGCATAATTTAAACTTTTTCTCAATTTTGATCATAATTGGACTACAAGTCTGTAACAGTTACTTTAATTGTGACGTCAGCCAAACAGCTGACGCGATTGCCTCGCTGTGATTTGTATTTGAAATATACTGCCTTCCCAGTTCAACCGTCAACAAGTGATCATCTCTCTCTCCCCTGAATCCTTAAACATCTAAATTAATTAATCTTAACGATAAACGTTATATGGTGTCAAGTGTTAAAACACAAACCGCGATTGTGAATAAATCACTTTCAACCCCGAAAAGTTTTCGCGAGTGGAGAAAATATTTCGAAAACGTTGGCCTATTCCGCGAATCAAGATGTCGGACGCAAAACCACCTCGACCTCTTGATTTCGAGGCAGAAAACCTAAAGAAGGAGTGGACCAGCTGGCTTCAAAACTTCAGCATTTACCTGGTTGCCTCAAAAAAGAAGAAGGAATCAGACGAAGTCAAAATTGCCACCCTTTTAAATCAACTTGGACACAAAGGTGTGGAAATATACAATACGCTAAAACAAGACGCCGCTCTGAAGACTGCCAATGATGATGAACCAAAAGAGGAGGAAGAAGTGCTGACGAAGTACGATGAGGTAATCGAGGCCCTATCTTTATATTTTGAACCGAAGAAAAATACTGTGCATGAAAGATGCAAGTTCAATAAGTTAAACATAGGAGCTGGTCAGACGTATCTTCAGTACATAACCACTCTCAAAATGGCTGCAGCTTCTTGTGAATTCGCCGAACGCGATAACATGATCAGAGATAGATTGGTGTCTCAGATCCACGACAACGCGCTACTAAACCGTTTGCTCGACGAAGGAGAATCCTTGACGCTGGAACGAGCCGTGGAGCTGTGTAAACGGAACGAAGCCAGGAAACAAGAAATCGTAGACTTCCAAGAGAGCCGAACCAGCCAAGAAGATCAACACAAGTTGGACGCAATGCGGGAGCGAAAAGGTAGCAAAATTAAACCTAGACTTAATAATAAACAGGAATATAGAACAACTGATTCTAGGGATAGGAGATACTTATGCAAGAAATGCAATACTGAACACAAAGCTTATAGTTGCCCTGCCTTTGGCAAACAATGTGACTCTTGTCGTTCCTATAATCATTATTCTAAGTGCTGTCCGAAAAGAAATAAGTTCAAAACTAAGTATAATAACAAAAGAACTTATGCATTAGAAGCAGCTAGTTCTAGTGAGGAAAGCCAAGACTCGTTTTATCTCGATAACATCAATAGTATAGATAATACTAAGAGAAATGTCGATTGGAACGTTATAGGAAAAATAAATAACGTAAATATTAAATTTAAAATAGATTCAGGTAGCCACGTGAATGTTCTACCACTACGAATCTATAAATTAATGAACATAAATAAAAAACTACAGCAAAGTACAATTAAACTTACAGCATATAACAACAACATGTTGAAAATTGAAGGAAAAGTTAAACTACTGACTAAATTTAAAAATATTGCTACTAAAGAAATTGAATATATAATAATTAATACAGAAGATAAACCTATTCTGGGTTTAGAAACATCCGAAAAATTAGGAATAATCAAAAAACTAGCCAAACTTGAAGATAACACCAACAATGAGGAATTCATAAGTAAAGAAGAAATTATAAAGAAATATAAAAACGTATTTACTGGCATTGGTAAATTTCCAGGAAATCCATATCAAATTAAATTAAAAGAAAATGCCATTCCAGTTTCTTATTCACCAAGACGTGTACCTAAACACTTGCAAATGCGACTTAAAACGCATTTGGATAGATTAGAAAAAGACGGAATAATATCTAAAGTTGAAGGCCCTTGTCAATGGCAAAATCCGTTGGTCATTGTTGAAAAAGATGACAAAAATTTAAGAGTATGTCTAGATCCAAAAGATTTGAACGATCAGATAGTCGATGATAAGTACCAAATTCCGACTCAGGAACAAATGTTTGACGATCTAAATGGTCAAAAATGGTACTCTATTTTAGACCTAAAAGAGAGCTTTTACCAAATACCAATCGATGAACAATCATCTGATTATTGTAGTTTCGGATCCCCCTTTGGAAGATATAAATTTTTGCGACTTCCATTTGGCGTAAAAATTTGCGCAGAGGTCTTTCAGAAAAAAAATGCAGAATTATTTGGAGACATACAAGGTGTAAGAATATACATCGACGATATTATAATTTATGGTGCATCAAAGCATGAGCATGATCAAGTTTTAAGTAAGGTATTAAAAAGAGCCGAAGAAGCTAATATAACATTTAATGAAAGAAAATTTCAATTTAGAAAAGAGAAAATTAAAATATTAGGGCACATAATTTCACATAAAGGGATAGAAATAGATCCTAACAGAAAACTAGCAGTAGAAGCTATGCCAGAACCTGAAAATAAAAAAGCACTCCTGAGATTCCTAGGTGTAATGAAATACATGAATAAATTTATGCCTAATTTGTCAGCAATATCAGCCCCTCTCAGAGAACTAACGAAAGATGATGTAGAATGGGAGTGGAAGCTGACACATTCAAAATGTTTTAGAAAACTAAAAAAACTGCTTACCGACAGTCCTATTTTAGCACACTATAATGAAAATGAACCGATAGTTGTACAATCAGATTCATGCAATGATGGAATCGGATGTGTTCTCCTACAAAAAAATCGTCCTATAGCCTATGCCTCGCGCTCATTAACTAAAACTGAAAAGAAGTACTCTATTATAGAAAAAGAACTCTTAGGATGTTGCTTTGCGATGGAAAGGTTCCATTATTATGTTTATGGAAGAGACAATGTAATTCTTCAAAGTGATCATAAACCGTTAATTAATATTGTAAAACAAAACATAGATAAAGTTCCTAGTAGACTTCAAAGAATGCGATTAAAATTAATGAAATATAGGTTTGAAATGAAGTACTTACCTGGTAAGGAAATGGTATTGGCAGATACGCTGTCAAGAGCATATTTGCCTACTGATGAGCCCGAAGATCCAGAGATGAAATACATTATTCATAGTCTAGTAAGATCTGTACTTTCAGAAGAAAGGCAGAGAAAATTTTGTGAGGCTACTGCTAATGATCCTATTTTATCGGCTATTGTATCATTTGTGCAAGGTGGATGGCCATCTAAGAATTTATCTGGTGAAATAGGAAGATATTTTACTTTAAAAGATTACTTATCAGTAAATTTGAACATCCTTCATTATCAAGACCGAATAGTAATTCCAGTATCCGAAAGGAAATTCCTATTAAATAAGTTACACGAAGGTCATTTAGGTGTAGCTAAAACGATTTCAAAAGCTAGACGCCTCTTTTATTGGCCAGGAATGTCATCAGAAATAACTAGCTATGTACTATCCTGTGGTATTTGTCAAGAAAACCGCAATAAAAATGTAAAAGAGCCTATGCTGTCTGTTGAGACTCCATCACGACCGTGGGCAAAACTCGGGATGGATATAATGGAATATAAAAATAAAATTTACCTAGTTGTAATTGATTACTTATCTAAGTGGGTCGAATTTGAAAAGCTAAAAACTAAAGATTCGCTAAATGTAATCAAAGCATGTCAGCCAATGTTTGCGAGATTTGGTTTCCCAGACGAAATAATTTCCGATAATAATCCATTTGGAAGCAAAACATTCAGGAACTATTTGTCTGAAAATGGAATCAAATTAACTACAAGCAGCCCCAATTACAGTCAAGGTCACGCCCTAGCAGAAACCGGAGTTAAAATCATGAAAAACATTTTGCGTAAGTGCGATAGGACCAACCAAAACCCTAACACACTTCTCATGCATTATAGAAACACCGAAATCCCCAGTTTACGTTTTTCTCCGAGCCAGTTGCTGCTGGGGCGATGGTTGAATGACGGCCTAAACTTCAAAGAATCCGATCTAACAATTAAACCTATCGAATCTGGTAAGATTAGGTACCAAATTGATAAAGCCAAAACACGCCAAAAACATTACTACGACAGAGGATCAAAAAACTTACCAAAAGCTGCGGAATCTGAACCGGTACTTTACCGACACAAAGATTCCTGGTGCCGTGGAAAAGTTGTGCGTGAAGCACATACACCAAGATCATGGGTTGTGAAAGGTGAAAATGATAAAATATATAGGAAAAATAGAAGAGATTTTATTGTAATTAATTCACAAAATCAAGACAAAAGTGAAGTAATTCACCAATCACCTCCGAAACCACGAAAATACGAATTACGCGACCGCGAAACACTGAATCCACCAGAGCGATTTGGTTTGGTTGCACAATGATGACTGATATTAAATTCACTAATTAAATATTGAAAAAAAAATTATGTTAAAAGAGAGGATAACTTTAATTTGAATTTTTGATACTACTAAGTAAACTGATGTAAATTCTGAGAAAATGAAACCTGTCGATTGAGTTACCTACTCTAATCTCTAACCTTCGCTATTCACATGCCGACATGATCGCGTGATGACTTGATAGCGAATGTAGCTATTAAGGTTGACTCGTTGAAACTTGTGTTTCTCATGGACCTAGTTCTTTCTCTCATTTCATTATCATTTACTTCCATTCTTCGATCGTGACGTCAGGTCAATAATCGAGTAGGTACATAAAATAATGAGTTTATTTTGTTTCTTTTGCAATAAATGCTTATACCTACAAGTTGTATTATTTTTATTTATTTGTTTTATATTGGAAAGAAAAGATGTAACAGTTACTTTAATTGTGACGTCAGCCAAACAGCTGACGCGATTGCCTCGCTGTGATTTGTATTTGAAATATACTGCCTTCCCAGTTCAACCGTCAACAAGTGATCATCTCTCTCTCTCCCCTGAATCCTTAAACATCTAAATTATTTAACTTAACGATAAACGTTATAGTCCAATCTAGTTCTACAACTCGAGAATTTAAACTGGTGTGAGAAATTAATTCAGGCCTGGGGAGACTACACAATTTTGTCACAAACGTGGGCTTATACAGTGTGTCTACACTTAAGATGGGCATACCTTCAGGGTTCGATTCTACACAATATTTCCTACAAAAAATGTCTTGAACTATTTTTTCTTAACCCAATCAAAATGCCTTTTTTTTCACTTCAAAGTTTTTTTTTCGCGTTTTCAACCTTACGTCATAAAAATTGTCATAATAATAATCATTATGATTGTCATAGTTATTATGACAATTATTCCTTTTATTTACCAAGTAAATTCAAATATATTTGAATATATAAGGATATCTTATATATAAGGATATCGTTGGAAAGAGCGTTGAATTTTCAAACTACCAACTGTAAAACCAAAATCTTTCAGAAATAAAGCATTCCTGTAAAATCAAGTAAAAGCAAATTATAATTTTTTCCAAAAATTTGATTTTTTCTTATCAAAGTTTTCACTTTGAAACGCCTGCCGATTTCGATGGGCTCTCCTCGGAAAAAAGATGTTCAAAATGTCAGCTTTTTAACGGTTTATCAATTTTTCTTTTAAGATTGAAATTGGAAGAGTAAATCAAGTTTGAATGCAAGAAAACGTGTGTTTTACAAGAATAATCGAGTGATTTACACGTTGTATGGTCTCCCTCAATCTTGACGAGTTTGGCATCATTTCCTACGCGATTTTTACGCTAAATCCAACGGTGGCACTTCCAAATAATTCTGACTGTTAGAGAGTGGATTTTTCGAAGAAAACCTTGGTATTCGTACATAAAACACGCATCATTCGTAGATATGGTAGTCAGCATAAAGTTACACATTTCCACTCAATAAAAACATCAAATTTCTCGCTGATTGATCAAACATCAAAACATCAATCAATTAGAAATTTAATGTTTTTATTGAGTAGAACTGTGTTACTTCAAGCTCACCACCATATCTACGAACAATGCGTAATTTATGTACGAATACCAAAGTTTTCTTCGAAAAATTCACTTTCTAACAGTCAGAATTATTTGTAAGTGCCACCATTGGATTTAGCGTAGTAAAAAATCACGTAGGAAATGATACCAAACTCTTCAAGATTGAGGGAGACCATACACCGCGTGAATCACTCGATTTTCTTGTAAAACACACGTTTTTTTGCATTCAAACTTGATTTACTCTTTCAATTTCAATTTTAAAAAGAAACATTGATAAACCGTTAGAAAGCTGACATTTTGCACATGTTTTTCCCAAAGAGCGCCCATTGAAATGGGCAGGCGTTCAAAGTGAAAACTTCGATAAGAAAAAATCAAATTTCGAGAAAAAATTTATAATTTGTTTTTTAACTTGATTTTACTGAAATGCTTTATTGCTAGAAGATTTTGGTTTTACACTAGGTAGTTTGGAAATTCAACGCTCTTTCCAACGATACCCTCACTTTTGAATTTACTTGGTAAGTAACAGGAGTTATGACAATTTTTATAACAAGAGGTCGAAAACGTGAAAAAAAAACTTTGAAGTGAAAAAAAGGCATTTTGAGTGAGTTAAGGAAAAATTACTATATGACATTTTTTGTTGGAAATATTTTGTAGAATCGAACCCTGAAGTTATGTCGATCTTGAGTGCAGACACCCTGGATAAGGTTGGTGGGGTGGGGTCATAGAGGATTACATTTTTTTCTAAATTAACTATTTTTTTAAATGCATTTTTTTATTTGTTGAGTGTTGTCCTTCTCCATCCTAGATCAATTTCATAATGACGTCGAGTCTTACTGACAAACGAGCAAAACTGGTCCTACATTGTAGGTATAGACACGGAAAAAAGGTAAAATAATCAATAGGGACACTCCTCGTGGAGTGTTTATTGGTAATATCATCATTCATATTAGCATTTTCATTCTCTTTCACAAGACGATGACCCAGCAAAAATTTTTACGTCGAACATTTTTTCTAAAGAAGATAATATTATACTGCGGTTTACATGCTTATCTCTCCGGCCACAACAGTGAATGAATCACTCGACGGAATTGTCGAGGGTACCTCATCGTGGCTTTTATCGCAGATATTTAATCGTAGCTGCCGGCTTGTTGGTCAGTGGTGTTCGAGGAAATTGACGATGTCGGAGCTCGCTCGGACGGCCTCGCTGAACAGGACTTTGAGTGACGGTGGCACCAGTTTCGTTCCTGAAGAGTCCACAACGAAGGGTCGATGGAGGCAGTACTACACGTGTTTCGTCTGTAAGCTCCACATTATATGTTCAATTAAAAATTAGTATTAATTTACTATTCGTTACTAATTATTATTGAAGTTCAATCGTGGCCACCGGGTCGGACGAGTTTCTTAGTCGCTCCATAATTCGATTCAAAAAAGGTATTTTATCTCCGCGTACTTTTGAATCTCTGAATTCACCATAGTATCATGAAAATATTGTTACTCTACATGGTCTTCGGTACTTCCTTGCATAGATCAGCAAACGCGTTTCGGAATGAAGAGAAAAGGTCTGGAATGTTTTGAGCGGCGGATCATTGCTCTCTCGATTCATAACACGACTGTACGAATGATCTGATGCATTACATGCATTAAATATCGTCCAAATTTAATTTTAGTGCTAGATACTAAGGAATCAAAGTTTTGGTTAACAAACATTTTTTGTTAACCAAAACTTTGATTCCTTAGTATCTAGCACCTAAATTAAAATTTGACGATCAAACGACGATGAAATTCATTGGGAAACCACGGAGTCCAAAACACACAATACCTGAAAATTTAATCAAGGTCTAAAAGACACTTTAGAAAGTAATTGTTGTTTAAAAGTGCTATAACTAACCATAATATCGAAAAATTATAATTTGATTATTGCTTGTAAGCTATTATTGCCAATGACCTCCTCCTAGAATTATTTACAAGTCAAACGCAGATATGTTCATATCTCGAATAGACCCACGTGTTCCCTAGTAACGGTCGAGACTAGAGGCGGCAGCCTCCCTTCGTCTATGCCTATCTCAGGAGTATACCTACAGTGATACTCAGTGATCGATGGCAATGTGGACCCTTCAGAATGGGTGCATCCTGTGTGGGCTGCTTCGGTTCTGGTTGAAACTGACTATGAGCCTTGCTGGTCTATTTATACAGATGGAAGCGGTATTAATGGCCACACGGGTTGTGCATTCGTGGTGTATCGAGATGGAAATTTAATCATTGAAAAGAAGTTTCACTTGGCACTTGGACTGGTGCTCCAACAACCAGGCGGAATTGTTAGCCATTGCCGAGGCACTCAGCTGGATCAGTGAGCAGAATATTCCGGAGGATACGAGAAGAGTGACGCTGTGGACTGATAGCCAGGTGTCCTTGGATTGTCTGAAGATCCTGAAAATTCGAAAGCAGACTGTGGAGTGGAAACGGCGGACCGTGAGGAACTTGAGGAATGGCAATTGGAGAGTGGCTATGCGCTGGGTCCGGTCACACGACGGTACAGTGGGTAATGAAGAGGCGGATCGCTTGGCCAAGGAGACGGCTATGGATGAGGAGGCGGTGGTTTCTTTCCACTTGGCACCGTTGACTTTTATTTCAAGGATGAGTTCAGATGCCAGCCTGAGAGAATGGAACCGCGAGTCAGAAAGGGCGGCATACTTGGAATTTCTACCCAAGTATTTCTGCGAGAAGGAAGTCTGAGCTTCAAATATCATGCAAAATGACCCAGGCCCTAACTGGCCATGGAAGGAATAAGGCCAGGCCGAGGACCCTTTTTGCGGATGTGATGGAGTGACCGAGCAGACATGGGACCACCTCATCAATAGCTGCCAGTTGTTTGAGCAGGAGCGAAGTTGGCTCATTCGGAAAGTGATGCTGACGGGTGAACTGTGGGCTCCTGATGCGCGAATGTTGGTTGGGAGATTTCTCGAGCCTTTCTCCACATTCATCAATAGATTATGGACTTCGATTTTCTGTGATACCTATCGATAATTTGTAATAGTGAAGTACATGTAGTCATGTAAATGGGAGCATGTAGAATAAAGTCCCTCAGCCCAGGGTGTACTGGCTGCTGAGGAAAAAAAAAGTGATACTCAAGGTTCCACCAGCAACCCATTCTAGTCCTAATATTTTCCCTAATAACTTCATATTTACCTTTACCTTCACCTTCCACAATCATTTGACAGTTTCAGGGCTGGAGATCCATCTTACCTCTCAGTCCCACATCTATTAAACCGATTTGGCTGGTAAGAAGCAACCTCACCCTAACCTACGTCTTTTAATGGGTATCGTCGGTCGTCATTCCTTTCTCGTTCCGGATCAGTCTAATCTCTTATAAACTGGCGCTCGGTTGCCCTTTCCATCCCCCTGTTCCGAAGGAGCATCATTGCCACCCACCCACCCAGCAGTGCCTCCCCCATCCATCGCAGTGATGGTCAGTTTTCATCAACAGTTTTTCCCATTTTTCCCAGGAAATAATCATCCAATTTCCATAGTTTCCTAGTTTAGTTCGAAAATTAAACAATGAGTGAAACGTTCACTATTCCTTCCTTTTTCTTCACTCAGAGAACGTCAAAATAAAAGTCAATTAGTAAGTAAAATTCGCTAATTTCATTAAATTTAAAATTATTGAACCAAGTCAGAAATAGAGTCTTAACAATTACAAAATTATGTTCCAGTTGCGATGCTCTGCATGTCAACTGGCATGAACCAAGGATGGATTTCCCCCATGATCCAAATCTTCGAGACCGACTCGAGCCCTGTGGGAAAACTGGACAACTCACAAATCGGCGTCTTGCAGTCCATATCACAGTTTTCTGGAATCGGAGGTATCGCCCTGATTGTCATAACTTTGATTAAATTTGGCACGAAGACAAGCGGGCGGCTTCAGGGATTAGTCCTCGCCATAGGCTGGGTTCTGGTGATTTTTGCCCAAAACCTCCCCATGCTCATCGTAGGCCGAGTTTTAACCTGCACGACGAATATTGGAGTGGATGTCATCACTGCTTTCTACTTATCAGAAATCGCCGACGACTGTAGAAGAGGGGCTGTAGTAGCTTTTGCCATTTTCGCAATTAACGTTGGAAGCCTTGCGGCCCTTGCTTTGGGCGTTATTGCGAAAACTATATGCTTTACACAGCCTTTGCCTCATCCCATGTATCATATTTCTCCTTCTCGGTCACTGGATTCCTGAATCACCTTCCAACTTTATCAGGTTTGGTAAAACCGAAGAAGCTTGCCAAAGTTACATTTGGTTCCACGATGTGAGCCTCGAGTCCGCTCAGCGTTATGTGAGGAGAATGCAGTCGTTCAAAAGAACCAAGTTCAGTCCAAGCGCCACACTACAAGAGAAATCTAACCGTCGAGCGGTGCTAATTATGGCATTTTTGATAGCATACCCGAATCTATGCGGGACAGGTGTGATTAGTTCTTACACTAGTAAGATTTTCGAGACTGCCAAAGTCGATATGACGCCTAATCAATCAGCACTTTTATTGGCTTCGGTCGGCTTCGTTGTGGGTTTAGCTGGGGCACTTCTCATTGATAGAGCTGGTAGAAGGATTCTTGTCATTTCGGCGTTCGTAGCTATGACATTTGGACTCTACGGTGTCACAACATACTTCATAATGCAAGATGGGAAATTGATCCATAAGAATCCACCGCAATGGTTGATTTTCGCAGGGTTGACTTGTTTCTCGTCAGGCTACACTGTAGGAGTGAACTCTGTTGCTCAAACGATGGGAGCAGAACTTGTACCAGCTGGAGTGAAGGGGGTTGTTTGGATGTTGGCCGGTATTGGTGGACTAATCGCGTCCGTGGCGACAATTCATTTATACACGTTGATCACAAACAATATGCCATATTATGTCAACTTCCTTCAAGAAGCTGTTTTTGCAACCATAGGCATCGCCATAGCTTGGTTCTTAGTTCCCGAAACAAAAGGAAAATCCCTGGCAGAAATTACCGCTGAGCTCAAGGGTGAAAGGTATGAACCTGAATCCGAAGACTGAATTCAATTTTCGTTATGTTGATATACAATGTATGTTGATCTATATAGGTATGTGGCCAGGAAGTTTCAGGACTCGCCGCAAGGATTCATTCGTGGAGTGGTGTATGAGGGGTCTACCTGTATGGGTCTCTTCTACTACCTGTTTCATTTATTTCTAGGTGAGATAGAATGGGGAATTTGCCTCAATTTTAGATTCTCGAATTTCAAGTCAAATCTTATAATAGGTCCTTCGAATAACGTTTAACACCAGGAATAGGATTAACACCAGGAATACCCAAGGGAACAAAATGACCAGTGAAGAAAATGCCCAAAGAAGTGAAGCCTGTGTGGAAAAACACCGCGAAAATTGAGGAAAACTGATCACGTCACACCCCGGGGTTCCTCCTGCAAAACTGTGCTCTGGCGAAGCGTAGAAAAATAGTGTCAGAGAATGTCAACAGGTAGAGTTGTAGGGCGCCCTTGTGACCATATGAAACGATACACTCAAATATGTGAATCAAATTTCAAAACTAACTAATATAAGAGAAGGTGAAGACTAATAATGCTTGATAAACTAATAGGCAGAATCGTATTGCAAAAAATAGTTAGTAAAATAATTGCTTCTTTTGGTCACTTTCGCATCTAAGTTCTTTCTGCCAGTTCATGGCGCACTCCTGTATTCGATCACTTAAGCTAATAGTTTAATGTATGCTTCCAGAAGTAGCACTGCTGTCGTAAGGGGCAGCTCGTCACATCACAACATGGCTGCCCCTGTACACAGGTTGCCACTGCATTTAAAATGTCATCTTCCTTAAATGCTCTAAATTTGTTGGATGCGTCTTTGATCAGCACAGTATGGTTTTCTTCCGTACAAATGAACCCTCTTTCGAGAAAAAAGAAAAAATGTGAGGCAAATTTCCCATTAGACCTTCCGTTGGTGACTTTCCATAAGGACTTGAACTTCCTAAACGTAGTCCAACATTATTGATATCTTGAGGGTGCACGTCATGAGAAAATTATATATATTAATTATACAATGGGAGGGATGGATGAAAGGAAGTGCCTTCGTAATAGTCTAACAATACAAACATGAGGACGGGGGTGGTGTTACTACGAAGCACTCCCGCCGAGATCCCCACCTCCGTGTAACTCCGAGGAACTTTCGCACAATGTGAAAGGAAGCAGCCATAACTTTGATGTTACTCTCCTCCAGTGTCATCTATACCTAGAAGTGATGTGACCTTAGTGAAATCAAGGCTTCTCGCCTGTAAGTTCCATCCTTCGAGAACATCTCCTTCATATATCCTCCTACGATAACAATGTAGTCCACTATTATTCCGAAGTTTCTTATATCGATACTTATAAGCTATAGGACGACTGAAATTAATCCTATGGCTTAGAAAATCTACTTATCTCCTGTGTTAGTTAAAATGCAGGTACTCTTTTTTTTTTTTTGCATTTTTTGTTCAACTACGCAAATCTAGTCTTTTAATTACCAGCAGTTATTAGTCTGCCACTCTAAGGTTGGTCAATCAATTGTCGAGAAAGCGCACGTTTACCTATAATGCAAACTTAATGAGTTATGTCTCCCCAATACAGATGGCAGCTCAGTTAACTCTTTCCAAAGAAAAAACTCGGCCCTTCGGGCCCCGCCCCCGTATGGTTACTACTTAGAGACTTCGGCTAAAATTCAAGATACACGGAACATGCTTTAGCCGTGTTTTGTTTGTTAGCTGTTTTCTTTTAGATAGAATTGTTGTCTGTGTTTTAATTTAGATCTTTATGGGCCACTAAATCGATTTGGTTACCGCGAATGTCGTTTACAGTTCTTTTAAATCAGACGTGTATTTCAGCTTCGTCCATATTTACAGCAGTTTTGCAGTATATAATTAGGCATAAATTGAGGGGTTTTCAAAGTGGCTGTTCAAACATCGTGGAATTAACCCATTAGTGCCCGTAATTATTTTTTTCTAAAAATTCTGACGAAACTTGGTAAGAGCCTCATATTACGCCTAGAAGCACTAGAAAAATAATTTTAAAAATTTCGGCGTACGAAAAGGTGTTCTAAAGGGGTGTTCCAATTAGCCCTCTGGGCACTCGGCACTAGCAGTTCTGGGAAAGAATACTCAGTCACGACCGATCATTTTTCAACAGTTATTGAAGTATATAAAACCAAAAACCGTCACAAAAAAGTTGTAAATAGTAATTTTTGTCGAATAAACGAAAGAAATGTGGCAACTAACGTAATATCTCGAAAAGTTGAGTGGAATGTATTGAAATAGTCAACGCACGTTCCCTGCTTGAACTTGCACATGGCGCATACTCAAGCAGTGCAGTTTATTCCTGCGTATCTCTTCATTTTCTTCCCCTCCGTATACAAATGTGGTGGTCTATATATCATTGCTCGCTGACCATACATGTAGAAATCGATCTTCCAGAAGTCCCTGGATGTCTCCAGGCGCAGCTTAGCCTATCAAAAACGTCTTATTTATTACACTTCATACTCCGGTCTACAATGAAGAAATATAAGAAATTATAAGACGGTAAAAATCATCGGATGGTAATATGAACGAAGGAATGTCATCTCAATCAAGATCAATCAAATATCAGATCTGTTGGAATAGTGTTCACGACATACTTATGATGAGTATGTGTATACGAAAGTGTCGCCAAGTGCCCAGAGGGCTAATTTGGGAACACCATGATACAGTTCAGTTTTTTACAGAGCTACCAAGGGATATTTACTCAGTTATGAACTGTTCTCGTTGGGTAACAACCATAATCTAAAACTATGCAAAGAAATACCGTCAAAATAAGAATTTGAAGTAGTTATGACAATAATGCCGCAGTCCGTCGACGACCAGATTGTCACTCATCTTGGAGACTGAATAAACCACACTGAGCAATTGATTCATTCAAACTGAATGTACTCCTAACATGGTAGGGAATCTAGGTAGCTTGTAAGACCAAAAAGTAAATAATAGAATCAAAATTACACCAAGAATTGGGAGAAGGTGAGACCAGGTTTGCCGTTCCGCTACTAGCCCGCTGGGCACTAATGGGTTTAA
>CM019180.2:7428528-7529169 GCA_009739505.2 Apolygus lucorum
GCATAACTCCTGTTACTTACCAAGTAAATTCAAAAGTGAGGGTATCGTTGGAAAGAGCGTTGAATTTCCAAACTACCTAGTGTAAAACCAAAATCTTCTAGCAATAAAGCATTTCAGTAAAATCAAGTTAAAAAACAAATTATAAATTTTTTCTCGAAATTTGATTTTTTCTTATCGAAGTTTTCACTTTGAACGCCTGCCCATTTCAATGGGCGCTCTTTGGGAAAAACATGTGCAAAATGTCAGCTTTCTAACGGTTTATCAATGTTTCTTTTTAAAATTGAAATTGAAAGAGTAAATCAAGTTTGAATGCAAAAAAACGTGTGTTTTACAAGAAAATCGAGTGATTCACGCGGTGTATGGTCTCCCTCAATCTTGAAGAGTTTGGTATCATTTCCTACGTGATTTTTTACTACGCTAAATCCAATGGTGGCACTTACAAATAAACTGATGGATAGTGAATTTTTCGAAGAAAACTTTGGTATTCGTACATAAATTACGCATTGTTCGTAGATATGGTGGTGAGCTTGAAGTAACACAGTTCTACTCAATAAAAACATTAAATTTCTAATTGATTGATGTTTTGATGTTTGATCAATCAGCGAGAAATTTGATGTTTTTATTGAGTGGAAATGTGTAACTTTATGCTGACTACCATATCTACGAATGATGCGTGTTTTATGTACGAATACCAAGGTTTTCTTCGAAAAATCCACTCTCTAACAGTCAGAATTATTTGGAAGTGCCACCGTTGGATTTAGCGTAAAAAATCACGTAGGAAATGATGCCAAACACGTCAAGATTGAGGGAGACCATACACCGTGTAAATCACTCGATTATTCTTGTAAAACACACGTTTTCTTGCATTCAAACTTGATTTACTCTTCCAATTTCAATCTTAAAAAGAAAAATTGATAAACCGTTAAAAAGCTGACATTTTGAACATCTTTTTTCCGAGGAGCGCCCATCGAAATCGGCAGGCGTTCAAAGTGAAAACTTTGATAAGAAAAAATCAAATTTCGGGAAAAAATTATAATTTGCTTTTTAAGTTGATTTTACAGAAATGCTTTATTTCTGAAAGATTTTGGTTTTACAGTTGGTAGTTTGAAAATTCAACGCTCTTTCCAACGATATCCTTATATATAAGATATCCTTATATATTCAAATATATTTGAATTTACTTGGTAAATAAAAGGAATAATTGTCATAATAACTATGACAATCATAATGATTATTATTATGACAATTTTTATGACGTAAGGTTGAAAACGCGAAAAAAAAACTTTGAAGTGAAAAAAAAGGCATTTTGATTGGGTTAAGAAAAAATAGTTCAAGACATTTTTTGTAGGAAATATTGTGTAGAATCGAACCCTGAAGGTATGCCCATCTTAAGTGTAGACACACTGTATAAGCCCACGTTTGTGACAAAATTGTGTAGTCTCCCCAGGCCTGAATTAATTTCTCACACCAGTTTAAATTCTCGAGTTGTAGACTAGATCCTCCAATTATGATCAAAATTGAGAAAAAGTTTAAATTATGCAATTTGAGAGTTTGAGAGTGTTTAATTAGGCAATGCCTGTTCATTTTTGCATTTAAACATTATTACATATTATTATTATTTTTATAAATAATGCGTACTTATTTTTTCGCGTTTATTAACTTAAAAACCCCAGCATGATCGTGAAAATCCAGTTTAGACAATATTGATCAGTGGTAGCAGCTGCTAAATAGTAGGTACAATCAAGCATAGTGTTGCCTATACAACTTTGAAGTTTTTTCCATTGATTAAATCACGTTGATCCCGGGTTTCTGAATGTTGCGGACAAGTCGATCCCACGATTGAACTCTTAGGAGGTTCCACTTCTGAACAAATGGTTGAAGACTCGTACGCTCTCTCGAGAGCCGAATGGTAACTTTCTTCTGGGCCCTTGAAGAAGCTCGTGGCATCTACAGGGAACATCCTCAACTTCCTCTCGACCGAACGGTCTCAATAAGGACCTAGGTACTGCTTTCCCACTGGTTAGTTTATCGATTGGACAGAACAAGGTTTAGTTATTGGGAGGATTTTTGCTTCCTACTCAAGAAAAACAGGAAACTTTTGTGCAGCAGATCAATGAAACGTAGATCCTTCAACGTCTAAATTTATGATACTACTTTTCGGTAACTAGGCTTCTTGAACAACTTTGGTGTGCATGAGTTATACTTAAAACTAACGTCTTACGATCAATAGCTTCACTTTACTAGTATTGACTTTACTAAAGATTAGTTCCAGGCTGGATCCAAGAAGAATGCATCTCGATTTCATCAATGTTGATATGTTTGATATTGTGATTCATCAGAAATTCTGAGCAGTTGCTTATTTTGATTGGTAGGTTACTTTGATACATTGTAAATTTTGATGTTTGAGACATTCTGGTAGGTACATTGGACACTTTGGATAGTTTGATACGTAAGAAAATTTTAAAAGTTTGGCAATATTGATTCATTTATTTCATTAGACAATTTGAAAAGTTATTCGTTTTGATTCGTTAGACATTTCATGCATTGAACATTCTGACACCTTTTCCTATTTCGATATTGTGATGCTTTGAATAATATTAAATTAAATAATGCTTTTAATAATATTCAGAATATTATTCTGAAAGCCAATCCTAAAAAAAGTCAAACGTTGGACATTATTAAACTTGAACATTTTGAAGCGTTGGTCCTTTTAAAAAATTCCGTCATTTCGATTTATTAGAAATTTTGATAGGCCTAAAGACTTTTTTTTACACATTGGACATTTTGGTCTGATGCATTAGATATTCTGATAGGCAAGCCTAAAAAATTCGTACTTTAGACTGTTGAACGTTGGGCAGTTTGAAACTCAGTAATTTGGATTTGTAAGACACTTTAATACATTGAACCTTCCCAATACCTTTGCCAATTCGATATTTTGATGCATTAGACAGTCTGATAGCCAACTCTAACAAAATTCATACATTTGACATTATTAAACGTTTAATATTTTGAAACGTTGGACAATTTGATGCTTTGGGCTTTTTGAAAACTTAATTATATCGATCTATCAGACATTATGATTAATTGAGCCTTAAAATTTTTTCTTACACATTGGACATTATTATAGACATTTTGAAAAGTCAGAGGGGGATTTTGATTTGTTAGACATTTTAATAGGTTTGGACGTGTTGATACATAGACAATTTGGTAAGTACGTTTGATGCTTTGGATATTATGAAATTTTTTTGATACCCAAGCCTAAAAACAACACATTGGACTTTTTGAAACGTTGAACAATTCGATAAGATGGACAATTTGATGCGTTGGGCTTTTTGAAAATTTAATTATTTCGATTTATTAGACATTTTGATTAACCGAGCATAAACAATTTTTCTTACATATTGGACATTATTATAGACATTTTGAAAAGTCAGAAGGTGATTTTGATTTGTTAGGCATTTCAATAGGTTTGGACATATTGATACATTGGACAATTTGGTAAGTACGTTTGATGCTTTGGATATTATGATATGTTTCTAATAGCCAAGCCAAAAAACAATAAACAGAACGTCGATATTGTGATAATTAGGATATTCGGTTTCGTTTCTGATAGTCAAGCTTAAGCAAGTATGATACACTGGACATTATTATACGTTGAACATTTTGAAACGTTGAACAAATTGATGGGTTGGGATGTATGTTGGACGTATGACGCGTTTGACATTTCGGAACTTCAAACAATTTATTTTATACATGATGTAGATGTAGATAAATCATCGTCATAATCGCGAGCTACTTAAATCAAGTAGGTAGCTGTTTGTAACCTCGGAAAAATATCAACATGATGGTGAAAATCAAGTTCCATGTTGGAGAAATGGTAAGTGGCACTCCCCTACAATTATGCATTTTTACATCAATTAATTGAATCCATTTCTCCGAATTATTCCATATGACGAAGCTATACTCCCAACCCAACTCAGTAGTACTCGTCTTGATGCTAGTTCTTATCTGCTTGTGCTCATTTCCTAGCAAAGATCCGGAAAATTTCAAGGTTGGTGCTGGCTAGCTTCGAGACCTCCCAAGCTGGCCGAATTTCTTACCATCGAATGGATAGCAGCGTGTATCAAAAGTTCAGGTCAATATGTGAGTCTTGCGGATTACTCATGGGGAAATTAGTTGATATTTATCCATTGATTCAAATATATTAATGATATCATTAAATATGTTTACTTAGTCATACATATGAATTAATACATTATGTTCTTGGTGTAAATATATGATTTATTTGAACAATAAAATAAAAATCGGCGGAAAACTGAAATGTAGGTTCAATTCGAAGGGGTCTAATCAACCCGAAGAAATCGTCGAAAGGAGACAGACTACCTCAAGGCGGCTCATTAGCAAGAATATTGGAGTTGGTCGCACCGCTGACCGAACAGGTAAAAACCATACTTGTCACGGACTAGTTCATCAGAAGAAGTTCTCTCCCGTTTTTTTCCTGAAGTATTCCCGGTAAATGAAGATATTGTGTTTATTTATCCGAAGACCAAAAAGACCCCTGTGGAAGGTAGGTGACGGAAGGCTCAATGAATGAATGAATGTTTTGAATGTTTTATTTGTTGTGAAACACATAGTGCATTAACAATAGTCAAAATAGATATTAAACAATGGCTAACAAATTAATATAACAACTGATAATACTAGGACAGGTAACGTAGGTAAAAAAAAACAGAAAAAGGGGGGAAGAAGAAAAGTAGGTAACAAGAATACTCCAAGCCACAAAAGCAGCGGAGCCCGGCAGGGGGTACCCAGCCGGGCCCAGACCCACCCACCATGGCGGCTCCCAGACCGTATGCCCAAATGGGCAACGGCCAAGTTTGCAACGCAGACACTGCAAACGAGGGAAATCCACCAAGGAGGGCCGCCCCCGGGCCGGCCAAGACACCCAGACCGGGACACCGCAGCCGACGGCCTCGAACCGGAGGTACTTAAACTAAAATGACTAGAAAATATGGTGATGGACTAATGACGACTAGGATATTTGAAAGACGATAAAAATATTTAACAATAGACAACCCCACCCAAATAAATATATATCCTACATTTATACCAATATTGCAACGTATCCTATCCTAATATCACAGCAAGATTACTTATCACAAGAGAGATCACAGAGTCAACTAGAATAAATAGTACATAAATACATCTGCGCTAGGCTGAACTGAGTACTTTTAATAAATATTCCTCAGGTAGTAGCATGTCATAAAAATAAGTTAACTAAAAGAAAGAAATCTTACTTGTTTCAAAATATTCGTAATAATTATATGGAGCAAGCTTGTAGAGGAATTCAACAACCGTATGCTTAAAACTTTTTCGTTTTTGTTCTCTCACTTCCTTAGGGATGGCATTAAAAAATTTTAAAGCCCACCATTTCGAACTGTTCCGGGACGCACTTAACCTACTGAATGGTATTCGAAGATCATCGGAATTTCTTGTATTATAGTCATGTGGGGCAGCTCCATCCTGGTGGTCATAGACGTGCAAAAGGCACTCGAGAATATAGATGGCAGGTAGAGTCAGTATTTTGAGTTTGGAAAACATCGGCCTGCAGTTTTCCGTATAACCGAGACCCGATATTGCTGTAATAGCATGACGCTGGCATTTGAATATTTGTTTAGCTGAGGGTGTATGGCCCCATCAAAGTATCGCATGAGCTCAGGTGTTATCGAGAGTACTTGAACAAATGCGGGGTCTAGAATACAATTTTCATGAAAATCTAGATTAATGCTGAAATTGGTAGTGAAATGGGCGTTCGTAAAAGTATTGTGTCTCAAGGATATTGGCCTAGGCAAGAAGTAATGGGAATGATGTGTCTTTAGAAAAATGCACTCAACAAAACTCTGATGAAGATGGAAAATATTCGTGAGTTACTCAAAAAAGTCAAAAAGTGTCATGTTGGGAAGGCAGTACGACGTCCTCACATAAAAATTTTAAAAACTGAAATTATAAAGAGCCATAATAAAATAATTTTTCTAGATGTTTTAGGCTGTTTTATATACATAAATTTTTTCAGGGTTGAGGTTGTATGCCGGTATAGTACCGATCTCTAAAAGGCTATAAATGCCGGTACAGTGTGAACAGAACGGAGAGACTTTGTGGAAGCATCGGAGAGGGATTGATTGATCCTTTGATCACAAAATGACACTAAGTGAACAATAGACTTGTCAATCGGAGGCAAGGAGTGAAATCGGGCTTTGATGCTCAGCTTCAGTGTCCAAAATGATTTTCCTATCTGACTCAAGAAAAATTAGATGATCATCGCCTATTCAACAGATACAAAACACGCTATTTCATTATCTTCCTATTTGACTCAAGAAAAATGAGATCGGCAGAAAGAAGAGAAAATTGAATTTTCATTTGTAACCAATATATGTACCTGCAAATAGCCTTTTAGATGACGGTACTGTACCGACATACCTATAGCCGCAATTTTTTTTTTTTAATGCATAACTAAGCACAAACTTGGAATCTTTATCTAGATTTCCAAACTATCGTCCGGAGAGGCATGTACAAGAAAATTTATCTGTAAATATAAATGAACAATTTTTAACTTCAGGAATCATTCTAGAATGATCCAAATTAAATGTCGGTGATGTATTTTGGAATTTTCCATATAAATACGTGATAAAATATTGATTTTGTATCGCTACGTTTTCTTTTTAAACTAGGTTTTTCCCAGGGATACGTATGGATGAACAATTATTCGTGTTACTTCACATCCCTGCAATGTAGATGTCAGGCAGGTACCGACTAATACAGGGGCCAACCAATATTGGTGCGTAATGGCAAAGAATGGTGGGTAATGGATGAAAATACAGGTAATTTAACCCACTCAGAATGAGAGATGATCAATGTTTTGACACTCAGAGTGAAGATCCTTTATGCCAGAGAGACAAATACTTATGGAATTTTCCATTTTATCAATTTTTATTCGGCATCACTAATCCATTGGTGAACATTTCGAAAACTCCATTACTCTTGATTTTTCATAACACTTCTTCTTACGTCGAACATTCACAGCAAAGGATGTTTTGTCATCAGGCGATATGTAAATAACACTAATACCGCAACGACGAAACAGGTTGCAATTAGCACCAATATCGTATTTTCCATAAAGGCTGGTTTTCTTCAGCCCTCGAGAGCTCCAAAGTGTAATATTGTTGAATAGTCGCATAAATACGACTTGGAAAATTAAATTGATGAATCATGTCGTGAGAAAAACATCGTGCGAGAAACATTGTTTGTGAGTGTTGGGTGTTTATAGTTACCTTGTGGTTCTCGACGCTTCATAGTATCAAATAAATCGAGTGGGTAGAAATTAATGTTTGCTAATTTATCCATGCAGGTAGGTTTGAAAAATCATCAATTATAAGATTATTTGTGAAGTATGTTTTTATAGGTACTACCTACGGCCCTTGCGCATATTAGATTAAATTTTTTGTTCACAGGTTCAATGCGTTTTTTGAACGCGTTTAATTATTTTTTTAATCCGTTTTTTCAATCTGTTTAATGAAGCACCCATAGCTCTCGGATAGCGATGTTACTGCGCTCAGGTAGTATTACTTAAGGCTAACTGTCCCGGTTTTAGTTCCCAAATTCGCCGCCAAGTAGCGTCTTGAAATGATCATATTTTGAATTACCATTTTTTCATGACTGGAAGCTTGGATTTGAAATCTGCGAAGGCCGTTCTGTAGGTTTTGATAGATAATTTTTGGTTAATTATGTTTGGAAATCTTTTTTCATTAATTTTGAGTAACTGATTAACTAATTTATCAAAATTAACAGGGTTCTAGGCAAAATTTTGGAAAACCCCGCAAATAGGGAATTTAAGAAGGGTCATGCAATCATAATCCGCTCATCAGAATTCAAAATAGTTACTGCCTCATCGGCATTAGTAAAATCGGTGTAAAATCAATGAGGCAGTAAGGAAGGCCACAATGTCGACCAGAGGTCTCGTGAGAACGTGAAATAGAAGGCAAATGCCGACGGCATGTCGGTAGGAAAAAGGTTTGAGTAAGTATGAGTCACCTCTGCTACAGTTCACCTCTTTCATTTTTACATTTCGGCCCAAAGAAAATCGAAGTTCTTTGCGAACGGATGATCTATACCTACAGTAAACTACAATTGGGTGATAATAATTCTAGTCGAGTGAAACCATCCAGAGTAGGAGGCCAAACCGATTCCTAATTCTTCGGAACTACTACACAATCGAGTAGCTGCTTGTCATCTCAGACCATGGAAGATGATCGTAAAAATCATATTTTGTACTAATATATAATTACACAAAAGGTTTATTATTTTTCTACATAGATCACTAGTCTGCAAAGAACACTGCTTTACCATTGTCACCACCTATATTTAATTATTATTATTTTTTTTAAAACTCCCCTTAAAGTCGCAGGGGGAACGTCATAACTAAAAAAAAAAAAAAAAAAAAACGCTGCAAATTATTACACAATGGTTTATTATTTTTTATTTTTCTATATAGATCACTCGTCTGTAAAGCCACCAACCATCCAACATGAAGAAAAACATCGATCGTATTTCGGTCATCTATAATTTGATAATTTGAACGGAGATTAGGCCTCTTTAGCGATTCACACTCGTGTTTCTGATTTATCGTACGTCCAAAACTTAAATTCTTGTAGCGAGCGAACGGTTTGTCCTACAGAGCTCCGGGTGGTCTCAAAAAATTCTAAAAATTCTATAGAATCATAAATTGAAGGAAAAAAAATACCTTTACATCAAAATTTTTTGAGTTAGGGCGTTTTCAAAATTTCAAAATTGATTTTGGAACACTTAGACGTAACCTACATCAACCAAAATCTTCGGGGCACAGCTAGACCCCAAATGGAGCCTACATACCAAATTTCATCAAAATCGGTCAATGCTAAGTGGCAAAAATGCCGCGTACGGCGGGCGGACGGCCAAATTTTGGTTTATTATTTTCAATAATGAACCTTTGGAATCGACCAAGAAAAAAAAATTTTAACACCCCCTCAAATTTGATGGTTTACGTTTAAGGATTTGGCCGTCCGTCCGCCGTACGCCGTACGCCGTACGCGGCACTTTTGCCACTTAGCATTGACCGATTTTGATGAAATTTGGTATGTAGGCTCCATTTGGGGTCTAGTTGTGCCCCGAAGCTTTTGGTTGATGTAGGTCACTCCTAAGGGTTCCAAAATCAATTTGAATTTTGAAAACGCCCTAACTCAAAAAATTTGATATAAAGGTATTGTTTTTCCTTCAAATTAAGATTCTATAGAATTTTTAGAATTTTTTGAGACCACGCGGAGCTCTGTAGGACAAACCGTTCGCTCCCTACGAAAATTTAAGGGTTTATATTGAAATATATATAGTATATATAAATCCAAACACGAGTGTGAATCGCAAAAGAGGCCTAATCTCCGTTCAAATTAGAGCTGACCGAAATGCGATCAATGGTTGGTGATTTTGATTTTTTTTTTTTTTTTTCTTTTTTAAATCATCACCTTCGGACCAATAGTAGGTACTGCGCATGCGCAAACGTGAATTTCCTTGTAACGGCCATAACATCCACATTTTCCACTCGATTTCGATGAAATTTTCAGGGATTATGTGGATTAGGTTGTAGATGGTCCCCTATGAAAATCATTGTCCCTGGACTGATAGAAGCGACTGCGCATGCGCAAACGTGAATTCCTTGTAACGGCCATAACTTCTACATTTTCAATCCGATTTCAATGAAATTTTCAGGGATGTTATAGATTAGTATTTAGATGATCCCGTATGAAAATCACCACCTTCGGAGTGATAGTAGCCATTGCGCATGCGCAACGTGAATTTCCTTGTAACGGGCATAATTTCTACATTTTCCATCCGATTTCGATGAAATTTTCAGGGATGTTACAGATTAGGATTTACATGATCCCCTATGAAAATCGCCACCTTCGGACTGATAGTAGCTACTGCGCATGCGCAAACGTGAATTTCCTTGTAACGGCCATAACTTCCACATTTTCCACTCGATTTCTATGAAATTTTCAGGGATTATGTGGATTAGGTTGTAGATGGTCCTCTGTGAAAATCATCGTCCCCGGACTGATAGAAGCAACTGCGCATGCGCAAACGTGAATTCCTTGTAACGGCCATAACTTCCACATTTTCAATTCCGATTTCAATGAAATTTTCAGGGATGTTACAGATTAGTATTTAGATGATCCCGTATGAAAATCACCACCTTCGGACTGATAGTAGCCATTGCGCATGCGCAAACGTGAATTTCCTTGTAACGGCCATAATTTCTACATTTTCCATCCGATTTCAATGAAATTTTCAGGGATGTTACAGAGTAGTGTTTATATGGTCCCCTATGAAAATTACAGAGAATTGTTTTTCATAGAGGGACTCATTCATAGAGGGATGGTCTCCTGTGAGAATCTCAAATCCCAATAATTGCAGGTCATCGGTAGCTCAGAGGATAAAGTCTTGATATGAGCTCCTAAGGTCGCGGAGGCTGAGGCTATGTATTTTTTTGATCCAATCACATACACCTACTCGCTTAATTTTTCATCCGAATTTGATGAAATTTTCTAGGATTGTCCAGATTAGCGTGTAGATGGTCCCCTATGAGGGCAGTGAAAGGTACTTAGAGATTGGTGTTTTGAGATATAATATTAACTACTATGCATCGGATCATCTATACAATCGGGCTATGGATACGAGGAAGCTATGTGCCACACCCACTTGGCAGACGTTTTTCATATTGGATGGTTGGTGATTTTGTAGACGAGTGATCTATATAAAAATAATAAACCGTTGTGTAATAATTTGCAGCGTTTTTATTCGATTTTGGATTCTACGTACCTTTTCTACGTAAACCATCAAATTTTGAGGGGGTGTTAAAATTTTTTTTTCTTGGTCGATTCCAAAGGTTTATTATTGAAAATAATAAACCAAAATTAATTTTTCAAATATAATAGGGAGGACGCCCAGGACTCATACGACACCAGCTCTAGGGATGAGGGAAGATGAGGAAGGTGGGGGTGAGAGAGAGGGATGAAGGGAAGTGCCTCTATAAAAGGACCAGCAGTTCAATTATGAGCCGAGCAGGACATGGGTGGTGATACCACGGAGTACGCCTACCGAGAACCACAGGTACTACCTACCTACCACGTACCTACTTCACAATCAAGTTCATTTTGAAGAAATACCTTAACGCTTTAGACTTACTTCAAAGAAACAGGGAGTTGTGGGTGCCTTCATGAGGAAATTTGTTTACTCTAATTTTGAGTACTATTCGAAGAAAAATTGGTTGCTCAGGAAGCAAAACTGAATTCAACTCGTAGAAACGAACAGCGATCGCATTTTGGTATGATAAAATTTGAACGGAGATTTGACCTCTTTGGTGATTCACAATCGTGTTTCTGATTCATCGTTAGTCCAATCCTTAATTACTACCTTACTACTAATACCTCAAGTAGAGCGAACGGTTTGTCCTGCAGAGCTCCGAGTTCATGAACGATTCACACTCGTGTTTCTGACTCACCACGTCCAAACCATCCTTGCGAGTGATCCAAATGTTTCAAGGAATTAAAAAAAAAAAAAGAAACCAGTAGGTATTAAATAGTTATGGTTGATCGTCTTGGTGGTTTCATTAGTTACTCAGAATTAAACACTGTCTTAAATTGATTGAAAAAGACGAGGAAAATGTATACTGTATACGAGGAAAATGTATTAGCGAACGCTTGACCCCACAGAGCTCTGGATGGTGCCATTCGATTCTAAAAATATCTGGAAATTCTGAACTAATGAAAAAACGCTTCAAATTATTTCACAAAGGTTTACTAGTTTCCTGTATAGATCATTCGTCTGCAAAGATCACAGCTTTGCAGTTGTCACTGTTTTTTTTACCTACCAACCAAAGGTACCTACTACATACTTACCTTCACAATCAAGTTTATTTGGAAGAACTCAAAGCGTCACACTCGATTCGAAAAATAAGGAGCTTCATATGGGAAATGAGACTGGTTGCTAAGGAAGCAAAACTGAATACAAATCGAAGAAACGAACTACGATCGCATTTTGGTTAGCTGAAATTTCAACGGAGATTAGGCCTCTTTGATGATTCACACTCGCGATTCTGACTTGACGCATGCGTTGGCTTCGGGGTACAACTAGACCCCAAATGGAGCCCATGTACCAAATTTCATCAAAATTGGTGAAAGTGCCGCACACGGCGGACAGACGGGAAACATTTTGTTCGATTTCCGAATTATACGTACCTTAAACGTAGAACACAACCTTTGGGGGGGGGGGGGGATTATTTTCCTTGCTCGATTCCAATGGTTCATTATTGAAAATAATTGACCAAAATGTTGCTCAATATTTATGTAAATCAAATATTTTCTTGCCAAGAAATACTAAATTTTTTATGTGAGGACGTCGTACTGCCTTCTCAACATGAGACTTTTTGACTTTTCAGAGTAACTTACGAAAATTTGCCATTTTGGTTTATTATTTTCAATAATGATCCTTTGGAATCGACCAAGAAAAAACAATTTTCTAACACCGCCTCAAAATTTGATGGTTTACGTTTCAAGGTACGTAGAATCCAAAAATCGAATAAAAATTTGGCCGTCCGTCCGCCGTACGCGGCACTTTTGCCACTTAGCATTGACCGATTTTGATGAAATTTGGTATGTAGGCTCCATTTGGGGTCTAGTTGTGCCTCGAAGATTTTGGTTGATGTAGGTCTCTTCTAAGGGTTCCAAAATTAATTTTGAAGTTTTGAAAACGCCTTAACTCAAACAATTTTGATATAAAGGTATTGTTTTTCCTTCAATTTAAGATTCTATAGAATTTTTAGAATTTTTTGGAACCACCCGGAGCTCTGTAGGACAAACCGTTCGCTCTCTACGAGAATTTAAAGTTTGAACGTACGATGAATCAAAAACACGAGTGTGAATCGCAAAAGAGGCCTAATCTCCGTTCAAATTAAAGCTGACCGAAATGCGATCGATGTTTTTCTTCATGTTGGATGGTTGGTGGCTTTGCAGACGAGTGATCTATACAGGGTGTAAGCCTAACTGGTCTGCCATACGGTACCAGTCGATTCTACAACTAATTTGCAACAAAAAATCTCTCATAGCAATTTTTTTAAACCCTTCGTTTTCGAGTTATTTTAACTTTAAACTTTTTTCGTGATTTTGACCTTATGTCATTAAATCGGTCATAACTCCTTTAATTTGCTGTGTAAATTACAATTTGAGGATACCGTTGGAAAGAGCATTAAATTTCCTATTGGATAGATGCCTTAAACTTCTTTTTGAGTCAAGGTTTGAGACATGAAAACGTCCTCTAAAAAGAGAATTTTACGTAATTTTGGAAACCTCGCATTTTTCAATCTCAAATTGAACTACGAGAACCCCTACTTTTTCAAGATGCAAGAACAGTGAAAACTGCGCCAGAATCTCAGCTTTCCAATGGTATAATCTAAACATATTCTACAACCGTATTTAGGGGAGAAATTCGTGTTTGAACGCGGGAAAACGTGCATGTTTCCAACGAAATCGGCGCTCTGGCCTCCCGTTTCCGGAGGCCTCGCGGTCTACTGCGGCGCCGACCCACCCACTGCTATCGTCCGACCACTCAGATCGACTAGGCGAAGCGCCAATTCCGTTGAAAAAATGCACGTTTTTCCGCGTTCAAACACGAATTTCTCCCCTAAATACGGTTGTAGAATATGTTTTGATTATACCATTGGAAAGCTGAAATTCTGGCGCAGTTTTCACTGTCTTGCATCTTGAAAAAGTGTGGGTTCTCGTAGTTCAATTTGAGATAGAAAAAATGCGATGTTTCCAAAATTACGTAAAATTCTCTTTTTAGAGGACGTTTTCATGTCTCAAACCTTGACTCAAAAAGAAGTTAAGGCATCTATCGCATAAGAAATTCAATGCTCTTTCCAACGGTATCCTCAAATTGTAATCTACACAGCAAATTAAAGGAGTTATGACCGATTTAATGACAAAAGGTCAAAATCACGAAAAAAAAGTTTAAAGTTAACATAACTCGAAAACGAAGGGTTTAAAAAAATCGCTAAGGGACATTTTTTGTTGCAAATTAGTTGTAGAATCGACTGGTACCGTATGGCAGACCAGTTAGGCTTACACCCTGTATAGAAATATAATAAACCACCGGGTAATAATTTGCAGCGTTTTTATTTGAGTTTTGTTGAGTGCATTTTTTTAAGGACACATCATTCCAATTCCTTCTTGCCTAGGCCAATATCCTTGACTCAATACTTTTACGAACGCCCATTTCACTACCAATTTCCGCAATTAGCTAGATTTTCATGAAAATTTCACTTATGCCACTTGTATCCTAGACCCCGCATTTGTTCAACTAATTTGGGAAAAATCGAAACCTTGTAGCAATTTACATGTTACTTGGGAGGTGTTGGTCCAAAATGTAATCTCAAATGTATTACTAAGAATTATGGTATAGTAACTAAGAAGAATCAGTGTGTGAATTGATATACGAATATTTATCTCGTGAAGTAAAAAACATCACGTATAGTTTTAAAGATGCTCATCGGTTAAAACATTTCTTTGAAAATTCGCGCACTCACTCCTTGGGTGAACACAACCCGTCTGATGATTTCATCAGATTTTGAATTGTAACAACTTCAACTTAGGAACATGTCATTTTGAAGAGATTAGCACACTTGGTTTCATGTATCATCTTCAAGTAAAAATTGAAATGATGAAGAAAAAATTATGATTGAAATGATGAGCCTAAACGGTTATTATACCTCCCCACCAATATCGATTAACTCTTTTTTTATTGGGTACTTGACCTATGCACTATTGAAAAAGAAAGTTGCTTTTCTTGCCGTAACACGAAGGAAAAGTGGTCAGAAGCAGTGAAGTATGATTATAGATAGATATGTTCCTTACAGCATTTCTGAAGGTGAAAAGTGAATCGACGGCGAATTCAGCCATCCAGGAGTCCGCCCGCCACCGGCCCGACAAACCACAAGCAAAAAGACGCGGTCTTTCGGATACTTCGGACTTTTCTATATATAATAGGAGAGGTGTCTCCGAGGAAGAGTTCATTTTGAAAAGATGCTCAGAGCAGTGACGAGCTTAGCGTTGGGGCTGATGCTGATCGCCTTCTGCAAATCGGAAAACCACACTTCGACGTCGCCTTCCGCCATGTCTTTGCTGTACAAGACGATAGTGTCGTGCGCAGACGGCAATACGTTTTCGTGCTTGAGAAAGAGGACGGTTCTTCTACTCGACAGAGCGTCGAATTTGGACAAGTTGTCGCTCTGGGGCGATACTTTGGTGCTGGTCAAATCTTCACCTGAAAACACGACGAATGAAGACTATGGTACTGATAGATCCATCGTCGAGAGCTTCACGAACTTCCTGGACTCCCACAGAGTTCAGCTTCGACTTCCGAGGCTCTCCTATTTTCTTCCTCTCTCCGAAGGTAAGTCTCAATGAGGTAATTTCAGAACTCTAAATTTCTCTAGTAAGGGAGCTTTACAGAAGCTTTAGGAAGGAACACCGTTTGATTGACTTTTCCAGCTCACGGGAGACACAAAAAAACTGTTTTATTGAGTATATTTTTCATTACCACGCACCATTTTGCCATATCACAACCATGAAGCGCTTCAGAAACTCATATTGCACCGCAAAAGACACACTTGCTCGTATCACTCCAGATTATTTAACCCTGTTCTACAATCTTTCAATTCTACAAGTTTTCTTTGGTTCAATTTTTGGAATAACTTACAATTTTCCCTCCTCAGGGAGATGGGGTTCCGGGTATTCTCCTTCTACTATTACCCTTACGTGGAAATCACGACTTTTTTTTTTTTTTTTGCGGGCTTCAATAGTACTTAAGTTATCAACCGCCAAAGTCGGGAGGTCCACTCTTTGAGCACTCCGCACCGTCCGCGTGTAGGAACGTAAGTATTTTACTACTGTTCTGGGATTTATTTAAACAGTCCATATCACGCGGTTTCTCGCTATTTTTTCATTGTTGAAGTTTCCGCCAAAATTTTTGGTCACATCGATGTCAACCTCATGCATTTTCGGCAGGTTCTTCAAGCCCTTTCCGAGGCAAATGATTACTCAGACATACTACAGAACAATTTTGTGGTCAATATTCATGAAAACTCCAATTTCAACATTTTCGTGTGAAGATTAAAGGATTATTCCTTATTTTTGTAATAGTGCTGGTTTGAGGGATTTATGGATGAATAAGAATTTTCTGTTCTTCGTTGTGGTAAGGAGAATTTTCGGAAAAATAACAAAAAATGATGATCCTGACATTTCGTGATAATGTTTCAGACTTCCATGGAACAAGTATCTGGTCGATTTATGCTCTTTCATGTGAATTAAAAAAAAAATCGTTATTGTCACCGAGCACTCCTTCTTTTTTTTCAATATCTCTTATGCTTCAATTTAATGTAAATTAGGGGAAAGTGTCCTATCATGAGACACTTTTTTTAGCAGGCACTAACGACCACTCAAATGAAAATAAAAATTCAATTTTTAGTAACTGTGTTCATTAACATCCCCTTTTCAAAATTATATATTCAAATTCCAGTCAACCCTCATAAAAAAAACTCAAATAAATCAAGCTACCGAAAATTCCATGTTCACCTGACAACCCATCACAATGCCCAATATGAGATACCAAGCGTTCCCATGATGATGCTGTCTCATATAAGGTCACCACTGAAAAAGGACATTTGAACTGTGTGTCAATGAGGCGTCATCAAAATCACAGAAAAAGTAATCTTATCATCAAAATTACAGTTTTCTTCTCATTAAAGACTCCTTATCTCTAAACTCAATATTCTTCTCAAAAAGTTTTATCATTATTTGTACTTGCTATCACCAAAAGTTCCGAATTGACCAGAAAGAACATGGAAAAAAGAAGTCACTGACTTAACTAAAGTTCCGCTCGAGAGTAGCACGATACAGAAGCCATTGTGGGGAGTCTCATATTAGGAATGTATCTCATTATAGGACACTTTCCCCTATTAATTTGCCCATGGTCCTTCGGGATCTGAGAGCCAGTGATTTTTTCTGGGTTGCTCTAGAATTTCAATGAAGGCTTCCAGAATTGTACTAAAGTCAAAAACGCTGCAAATTATTGCACAATGGTTTATTATTTTTCTATAGATCACTCGTCTGCAAAGCCACCAACCATCCAACATGAAGAAAAACATCGATCGAATTTCGGTCAGCTTTAATTTGAACGGAGATTAGGCCTCTTTTGTAATTCACACTAGTTTTTCTGATTTATCGTACGTCCAAACTTTAAATTCTCGTAGTGAGCGAACGGTTTGTCCTACAGGGCTCCGCGTGGTCTCAAAAAATTTTAAAAATTCTATAGAATCTTAAATTGAAAGAAAAACAATACCTTTATATCAAAATTTTTTGAGTTAGGGCGTTTTCAAAATTTCAAAATTGATTTTGGAACCCTTATTAGTGACCTACATCAACCGAAATCTTCGGGGCACAACTAGACCCCAAATGGAGCCCATATACCAAATATGAACCAAATCGGTCCAGTGTTGCTAAGAAAAGTGCCGCGTACGGCGTACGGCGGACGGACGGAAATTTTTTTATTCGATTTTTGGATTCTACGTACCTTGAAACGTAAACCATCAAATTTTGAGGGGGTGTTAAAAACTTTTTCTTCTTGGTCGATTCCAAAGGTTCTTTATTGAAAATAATAAACCAAAAACACCAGGGCGGACTGAGTCCCGCCCGCGTGTAGAATTATTGTTCCAGCGGAGGGCGCGTGTAGTTAAGGGTTAAAACAGGGTTTGAAGTTCGAGGGCAATAAGAAATTGGCACTGGCCACGGTGGTTTTCAACATTTCAAAATTCGAAACCACTTCAAACCTCTTCGAAAAATTCAAAATTTTGGATTCGATTCATTCAAGAGACACAAACTGCAAGTTGAATACTTCAGACACCAAAACACAAGACTACATTATTTAATAAATCGTTTATAGTTCAAAAAATTCGTATTTACAATGATAACCTAAAACTATTTGACCACAATAAATCGGTCAGAAATTTTAAAGATGAATTTATGGGAAAATTGCCAAAGAAATATATTTGATTTGATTTTTTTAAAATCATTTTGATTAAAGTGGGGCACATAGAATTTATGTAAAGTGATGATTTGTGTTGCAGTGATAATTATAGCAATGAAGGGCACAATACCAATATTTAAAAATAGATAATAATGTAGTAATCTATTGATTAGCGAGGAGTTATAAACTATTTGTAGCCAGGGAAGGAGTAAGCGAGGGTCACAAGGCCCTATCCTATCCCTGGTGGTTGAATAAAGACCTCAATCAATCAATCAAAAGTCAACTTGGCTAATGATTCAAAGAGTCAAAGGGGTTGATGAGTCAAATCGAAGAAAAAATTTTGTTTTCATTTTTATAAAACTTTTGCAGATTTTTTCAGAAATTCTGGTATACATGAAACAACATTAAATTTGAGCAGTGGAAAAATATCAAGGTTCCACTTGGTTTGTCCCCAAACTGTCCGAGTACAGAAAAATTGATGTCAATCTTCAACAACAAATTCGTTACAATCTTTACAAATTGTACCCTAAAAAAGTCTCGTTAGCTCGATCGAGCGTTGTTATCTACATCTGGTGGAGTTAAATCGAGGCGAATCTCTCATATCTAATCACCATGCTGGTTTCAAACAACTATAATAATACAAGATTACAAAATAATGTCCAGACAATATTTGTAGCAGACCTTGGACGATAGATCGATTTCTCACTATGGGATTGTCCAATATGGCTCAAATTTAGAGATTAGCTAATCCTTTAATCTTAAATGAATATCTTTCAACCTTACGTTTGTTTTTGAGGTTAAAAAACTATCAACTTGATCGAAAAATTTAGGTTACATGTTGAGGAAATTATTGGTGCTCGTAACAATCAAATTTTTACACACCAACAGGTTTTATTAGGATTGAATACTGCTTATCTTGCTTGACCGATTGATCGAAACCAATCACCAGGTTTTTATAGGTTGGTCTATCGATAGAACCACTCGTCTATTGCATGGCAGCAAAAAGTAATAGGTGTATTGAGAACTATGCGGTAATTCTCCTCGACTTGAAAATTCGAACGACAGGTAAAGCAAGCGCTCTCTACTGAGGATCAGGAGGAAACAAAACCACATTACCTACCTTCTGGCTGCAAGACCGCCACTTTCTCCAATCCTCCTCCGTTCCAGTTCATAGCTCAAAAGAAAGCCAAGAGAGGGCGACTGAGGCAGCTCGCATCTACTACAGTTTGCCAAACTTCGTTAGTGAAATAGTTAGCTGTAGGTATCTATCAAGATGAGGAACTTCCATAATGGAATTTGGGGGGGAGGGTTGTCTCAGTCGGTCGCCGTTCGTTCTTCGTTCCGGGTTAGTATTACCCTAGATAACCGGCGTCCAAAGTTTAAAAATTGTACCTAAATGTGATATTTCCAAGTTTTTTTCCAAATTCACTAATGCAGCAGCCTAGGGAACTGAAAAACTAAAAGATTGCCGTGGGAATCATCAAAATCAAACAATAATGGCCAGAGAAAAATGGGGAAACCGTTTATTCAGCTTCGTTTTTCCCATTTTGGTTTATCGTTTTCAATAATAAGCCTTTGGAATCGAGCAAGAAAAAAATATTGTAACCCCCCTAAAAATTTGATGTTTTACGTTTCAAGGTACGTAGAATCCGAAAATCGAATAAAAAAATTTCTTTCCGTCCGCCGTACTTACGCGGCTCTTTTCTTATCAACCCTGGACCGATTTGGTTCAAATTTGGTGTATGCGATCGATGTTATTCTTCAAGTTGGTTGGTGGTAACAATGGCAAAGCCGTGTTCTCTGCAGACGAGTGATCTATATCGACAAATAATAAACCTTTGTGTAATAATTTGCAGCGTTTTTATTTCATTATGATATTACAATCTACAAATCCTCAGTCCATTTTCCTGAGTAACCTGTTGTTTTTTCCTATATGGTTCAGTCCCTTCATCACCGTCAACTCTGGAAATTAATTTTGATTTAGCTTATCCAAGAGCACAGTAACCACTGACTGGGGAGCATCCCTCCTTATACTCTTCAAAGAGAGACATTTTGTTTATGACTGATAAGATTGGGTTGAAATCGAAAATTATCCATTGAAAATACAATGCTAATCATATTCATAAAACCTTTCGAAGCAGGTAAAAAAACTCCTTTTAGATGTTCCTATTTCTTCACATCAGCATAATAAGTATGAAGAGATGAATATTATTCATTCCATTACAAATATCATAAATTCAGACTTTATTTGATGAAGAAATTACGATGACGAGCAATATAACATAAGAATGTTGTCTGTTGGAAATCAAGTGTATCAAGCAGTTTCTCGTTTTTTTTTTCCTGGTAGACAAAATGATTTTCAAGAACCTCAATTTCGATCAAAAATATTGTTTACGTATTGCAAAGTAGTGATAAACTCTTCCTTTATGTAATTCCACTGATTTGACGCGCATAATTCTGGAAATCGTAATTCAATTTCATCGAACTATTTTTCTCCAATGCAGAAGGTAGATATTGAGCTAACGAATCCGAGTTACTGCTTTTCTCCTTTGGACGGCAGTATACTACAACACCAGTAAAATAACGATACCTGGATTAGATAGCAATATTACTGGTAATCTGCAATACAATTCATTCGCCGCTCAAAACTCAAAGTGTGTGAGTTGTTTCATTGCTATACAATTTCCTCATTAGAAGAGCATATAATATAAACATGCTATATATTACATAGGATTTCCAAGTCAAATTAATCATTTTCCAAACCGAATTAATCCTTTTCCAAACTAAATTAAGCTTTTCCAAACCACAATAATCTTTTTTCAGAACAAATTAAACATTTTCCCAAATCAAAGTAATCCTTTCATGAAAATCAGCCCAGTGAAAAATTTTGCGAATTGCAGGCATTGTGGAAAAATTAGAAATGTTTAGCTGTAGAATGTCAAGAATTTACGATTCTTCTGTCCGATATTTACAGAGACTCCCAAAGATGAGGCTGATGAGTATTCCTTCCTGATGTCATTTCTCTCCAATCTTCACTACTTACTGCTTTTTCCCTGGAAATTTACTAATTTTAATTGCATTTCCAGGATATACTTACTTTTTTAGATTAGGTACCTACTTATCGGAAATATATTGTTATTTTGTGGAAATGGATTAATTTGGTTTGGAAAAAGATTCTTTTGGTTAGAAAAAAGATTAATTTAGTTTGGAAAAAAATTAATTTGACTTGGAAATTTCATAAAATAAAGCTTTGCAATACTACCAATTAATCTCATCATATAGTTACAGGAAGAGGGAAGAAGAATAAGGGTTACGGACTGCTCGCCATGACGATCACTGGAGCCATGTTAGCGATGGGGATGGCAGGGCTTGCGGCCATGGCGGGAAAAGCTCTCGCCGCATCCATGGCTGCTCTGATGATGGCCGCCATGGCTGCCCTCAAGAAAGGCGGCGGAGGCGGAGGTCACGGCGGTCATTCGTCCTACGAAGTCATCTCCATTCCGTCTCATCACCACCACCGGAGTTTCCTCGAGGAGCAGCAGATGAACAGCCCTTACAGATACGACACAGAGTCCCACGTCCACCACGACAGTAGATGAAAATCCTTCAAATTTAGGTAAAACCATCTATGTCTAAGACGAATAATACGTACTTGATGCATGTATCATGTACTATAATGTACATATTTATAAAAACATTGGAAGTTGTGTTTGTTACATGGGTATGAAGTTTGTTTCTTGGTGCTTAGATTCAAAAATTATGATATCTCGGAAGAAAAAGGGCCTCAACAGCCACTGATCTGACCTCATCCCGATCACTTCCATCAATTATAACTACCTATCATATTTCACCCATAATAGAGATAATATTATTTTATAGAGTAAAGTTAACCTTGTTGTTAAAACAGCTTTCCATGGTTTTTATGCCTATCAGGTATGTTTTATGGAGGCCTCTATACAGAATGACCAACGTGGTTAGGGTTGAGGAGTGATCTGGCTTGCGTCCTATTGCTTCCAAAAGTCCACAAGTGGCTTTTACTGGCCGAATCCCGCAGGTCTTGGATTGATAGGAGATAATTGAGTTTTATGGCTCACGAAGTTAATCAGACTTCTATAAAATAACTTTTAGTACTCCAGTACAGACATGAGAAAAAAGTTAACTCTTAAACATTTTTCGGTACCTATCAAGCATCATTTGGAACATTCAGCAATCATTTCCAAACAATCAAACATTTGAGCGTTACAATACAACAATCATCATAAATTATGAAAATCACTGCAAAAAGCTACAGTAATTTTAAATGAAAAAAAAAATTATTCATTTCAAATTACTGTAGCTTTTTGCAAATTAATTTAATTGATTTGAAATTAATTTTTTTTTCGATTATAGAAATCTGAGTAGCCCAATTCACAAATCTATTAGCTATCGTTTCATGGACTAGTAAAGACGGTGGAGAGGAACTGAGGTTGAAGTACTGAGAGGATTTCAACTGCTGAGGGTCTTCTGTAGTTAGATGGACGATCAAATCAGCATTGAAATCAAGGCGAAGATGATTGCAGTACTCTCTCGTTAATCAGCTGTTGAGTGAACTAGTCTCCAGCATACGAGTCTGGTGAAGTGAGCTGCTTGTGAAGCAAGTTCACATTATCAGCTGCTTGAGAGGCAATTTCAAATTATTAGCTGCTTGAGAGGCAATGTCAACGAATAAAATCACTCGTGATGAGATTGTGTAAAACCATTTCAATACAAAAACGGAGTTGAGAACAACAACAATAGCTGAAGGTTCATCACGTAGAGCATAGCGTATATAGTCACAAGTGAAATGGAGCTTGAATCCATTGGTCAAGAAAGTGAAAGTTTTATACCCAATCAGGTTGAAGCAGATGTAAGTGAAAAGGAGAATCCTATTGGTTCAGAGAAGTGAAGGGTACTAGGAGGTTCATCAAATGCTTACAAATTTTGTCAAATGTATGGCCGCAAGCAATGGATATGGGGATGTCTCATTGAATCCATATGGAATAAGGTTCTTAGGAAAAAGTGTGGAGACGGGGTTTCTAATTTGGTTAAAGAAGTTGTGTTAGAATAGAAAAATGGATAAGTATACCTTATTATGGAAAGATTTCTTACAAAATTGGCAAAATACCTAACCGTCGAAATTGATTCAACTTGTAACTAATTATTTTAATGGAAATAGACAAAGTTCTTCTCAACTCTGTTTTTTTTTCTTAGGCAATTTCAAATTATTAGCTGCTAATGAAACAAGTTCAAATTCCAATTATCTTCACGCACTTACCCATCAGTCTCTCAGAGGCACATTTTCAAATGCCTATGTCACCAACGTATATTCAATACAATAAAATTACTTGCAGGTTTCACTTCAGCTGATTGGAGATATTTCCGCTTGAAATTATACTAACAGAGTCATAGATAATGTCATTTATGTATCATCGAGTGTACTAAAACGGGAAAATAACATGTACTTGTAATAAAATGCACGTATGTCATCAAATCACATTCTAACAATCATCATCACTATCTGATTTCAGACAACTGCAAAACCTAAATGGCCTGTTGTGATCTCCTCGTTTCTAATAACCCACGGACTGCTTTCAATTCATTACTATTTTATTATAAAACGTGATTATTTATTTATTTATTACTAACTTATTTATATCATGATAACGTGTCGTTTAATCAAACCCTCTACCCAGTATCAATAAATAACTCATATACCTGTATGATAAATATGATATTAAATAAATTATCTTATTTATGATAAGCCGAATAGAATATAAATTATAGAGAGACCTACGATCATGAATCTGACATCATAGGTATTGTCCAACGCAACAGCTTCATTCGAACCAAATTTACATAGAAAGTTCATTTTCATCTAAATATCTGAATTTGAACTGTAAACGTAAACTACAATTATTGATTTGGATAATTTATCATTGATTTTAACATCGTTTGTGGGGATTGACTGAGTTATTATACAGAATGTTTCATAATGAATGTATATCCTCGAAAAAATAGTTATTTTCCATGGTATTTTTTAAAATTTACACATCGGTTTTTTTTTTTAAGTTTGTTTTTAACAGTTAAAAATTCCCCTCCAGTTTTTCAATCCCATGGCATGACTACTGACTAGTGACTGACTTCTTGTCAGACATGACAAACTTATCCTTACTTACCTCCTAAATTTCTGCAACCCACTGGTTTGCACCCACACTCACGGAAGATGATTAACAAAGATGACCGACGAATGAATCCAGATAGAATGTAGGTATATTCTATTTGAATCCTACCTGTTTTCAGGAGTTACGTACAATTACGAATTATTTTAGGCGATTTTCACTCTTTCTCAGTTTCTGGGTCTCTAGAACGGAACTTAGTAACACTAAAACTTCCTGAAGTAAAAGCAGGCTTAAATTTTCCATGCCTTTTGAAATCGCTCACTCCTTTCAACAACGTCATTTCTAAAAAATGGTAGTTTTTCAGGAGAGCGATTTTAAAGTTTGAAAGTCAAATGATTCCCATTAAACGGAAATTCTAAGACCACATTTAATTTTTTTCTTATGCAACATGTCACTGTGAATGTAGCCCACACATTATCTCGCTATTTTAATTAAAATTTAGTGAAAATTTTGAAGATTTAAAAAAGTCCCTTCCATTTATGACGGTTTTGTTCCAAATTCATATGACGGTGCTTGTAGTAAATCAGAATGTGTCATTACTGTCACTAAGAAAAACCCGTTTTGAATTATAGACGCTGACGTAACTTAAGCTATGTCATCTTTGCAAGGATAATCTAATTCCAAACTGCTAGTTGCAACCAAATTAAATTTGGTTGCAACCAAATCAAATTTTGGCTATTAATTTCATTACAATTCACATCTAAAAATCATCCGAACAGATTCATTTTATCTTGGAAAAAGTTATAAGCAGCATCAAAACATAATTTTTTATGATTTATTTAAAAAATACCAACCCCAAAAAAAGATAGAGAATAATGCTCTTTAGTAAAAGATCTACTTTAAATGCTTGCATACGAGTCTGCAACACATTGGGACATTTTCATGTCAACCACTACACAACAAGGTAGTGAAGTAAGGTTGTTAGTTCATGTACCCAAGCATCAAAATAAGAAAACAGTTGATTGTTCTCTACGCAACACAGTGAGTCTATTTCATTTATTGGTATCGTGAGCAAGTTTTCGTGACGATTTTTCAGTCTGTGCCAAAGCAAAGACATGAAAATGTCAAAAATACGACCTATGTAATGCAAAAATATAAATAGGTACTTACAAAATGATCGAAGAGATCAATTCAGGTACAGATGAAATAAAAGACTTAGGTCTGGCTGGTAAACGCGAAATACAAAATGGACCCAGCCTATCAATTTTATGACCTATCCATCACAAAATATAGGAAACATCTTCGAGTAATGCAGAATTATAAAAACTGAGACTTAAACGTTGTAAAAATTTTCTTCGAATTCAGTACAGGTATAGGTAGGATAGATAGAAAGAAATCACGAAATCATAAATTTAGAGATTTTCATAAAATTGCTTGTAACACTTATGGTATGAAGTTCTTTAGAACCAGTTCCATCAGGTCTTTTTTTAGTTGCAGCAATTTGAGGTTTTCTGCCAAAGGCAGTTTTTTAAGAGATAATTTCAGTTGGTCTTTTTCTTTTTATAATAATAGCCTCCATAAGGTCTGATTCCTCAAAATAATGTTTATAAAAAAATGAATAAGGAGACTTTTGTTAAACTCGCATTACTTCAATATCTTTAAATTTGACAGGCTGACATTATAAAACACACAAAACACTACGCCAAGGACCAATGTCAGAGGCCAAACGTTTTAAATCGACGGAATCCTCGTGAGAAAGTTCACTGATGGTGCACCGGTTCTTCTTGCCGTTCTGATCAAAGAAATGAAACCTTCAGGCGTGTAAATTTGGCCACTTTCGAAGATTGTTTCACTTTTCTCTCATTCAAAGAATGCTGTTGAATCTCCTTCGTTCTGGGTACGGCCTTTTATAGAAATTTATGAAAGATAGAGTTGAGGACACATTTACGAACAGCATAAATGTAAGCGGCTAGCATGAACTGATTCTTTGCTGGCCGCAACAGTTATCTGAATAAAATATCACATCCTTGTAAGTTCCAATTTGCTCCTCTATGTATTTCAAAACGGACGATCCAAGTTCGTTTGGTCCACGATATATGGCCATGTGAGTCATCGCTAAAGTTAGTCACCTTTGAGCTATCTGGGCTAATTTTGCTGCAATTTTTTTAGGTTTATGAAAAAGCCAGCGTTAAGTAAACTTGATGCCAGAAAATAATGAAAACAGTGGGTTCAAGAAAAAATCGTTGCTTCCTTAATTATTGAGCACCAATCTAACCATGATTTTTCCTCGAGAAGTCATTATTAATCTCTTATGGTCATGAAACTGGGAAAGGGAATGAGTAAATCGCCTATTGAAAATTTACTCATGGAAATAGATAGATTTGTAGATGAATCAAAGAAATGGTTGGATACTGCAACCTGTTGCAATTCATAAACAGTCGTTTGTAACAGTGACAACAATGTCACATCGCAAAATAAAACTGAATTTTCCCAAAAAGGGTAATCATTTTGGGTGCTGTTATGACCCACATATCAACAATAAGTAGTTCTTAAATAAAGAAGCCGACGGAAGGATCCCTGAGTGAGTCACCACCCGCTGGGAGAGACGAGGTACGGGGGAGACACCGACATGACGTCACCCTTCCACCACTCTCTCTCCCGAGCTAACGAAATGAGTATATAAGCTCACTCAGGGATGCTCCCTTATGCCAATCTAGTCAAGTCTATCGTCTTTATCATTTCGCTCTCAAACCTTCTCCTCAAACAGGAAACTCCTCGAAGTACTAGGCTCACTAGGTAAATATCCCGTCTTCCCGTCGGTGTGGTTATGAACCGCCGAGGCTGACGGGCTAGCCGCCTCCACAGTGCTTAGCACCTCGGTGTGGTTATGAACCGCCGATGCGACAGCACTTCATGTTAGGCTAGGGAACACTCTCTTAGTTGAGTAGGAGTTAAAGAAGAAACAAACGCCGCAGCGAGAAGGTCAGCTCCTTCACTCGCCGACACGCCGACATAACAGGTGCATTAGTGTCTTAAAACGAAAGAATCTCAGCACCACTTTCTGTGAAGGAAAAATTTTTATTTGATAATAACGTCATAAGTTGAAAAAGGTCAAACCATTTTTCTAGCTTACTGTGGAAGAATGTCATAAATCGAATGAAACGTACTGAAAAGGTAATATGTTTTTGTGCAATACTAACCTAAAATATGATGACGCGTTATTGGTACAAAACTGAGAATGAACAATACACTTTCCTCCAGAGCAAAACAGTCAGAATCCGAAATACTACACTGTTACTCCAAACGAGAAGAAACTTACCCTTCGACTGTTCAATAGCAACTCAATTGTGACAACCTTGAAATATAAACTTATGGAAAGTTGAAAACATGCAAGGACGACACTTCTTCTCTCTAGCGGATCCACATTGAGTTACACCGATGACGTTCTCGCAGGGATATAGTACACCCTTAGGGCTTTCAGGAAATGGGCTTAACTCAAAATAGCCGATTTTGAGATATGACGTTGTTGAAAGGAGTGAGCGAAATGCTATGTGCGTCATATAACTCCTGTAAAATGGAAAATTCTCACTCGCTAAATGACCACCATGGAACTACAGGGTTGAAATGAGCTGAATTAATGTTCAACTAGGTAAATGTTGAACGATGGTCTTCAGCTTACTGCCGTTTTTGAACGTATCGTCACCATTATGGCAGACTATCGATTAAAACAAAAAAAAAAAAAAAAAAATCAAAACCTTAATCGGCGATTTTACAAGTTTTTATGGGAGCATAATTAAAGTTTAACTCGACCTTTAATATCCATTTAAAAATATATAAATAAAAACAGTTTGTTTTCAATGTAAACTACATACGTACAGATGACGATCCATTGAAAAATTTTCCGAATTTGACCAATGTTGAGCCTCAAAACATGGAAACAGCGAGCGTGGTTTTGTTCCGATAACCTAGCAATGATTGTGGATGTTGAGGGGAGCCGGCAGTAGGTCCTTTGTTTGTCGACCGTTGAATGTATAGTTGAGAAGATTTTTGAGGTTCGGTCATAAAAAATAAGTTTTTCCCAACGTTTCGGAGGTTTATTCCACCATTTTCAAGGACTGCAAACAAATACTTAGAATTAGACTTATGGAGCTATTGCAAATGTTGAACATGAAATATTTTTTTTTTTTTTGAAAAAGACAAAATACCTACATATAAAGTAATTTACATATATATAAAGTAATTAGTATTTACAGAGCTGCAAGCTTGCCTTCAGTACACTTTTTTTTAGTTTTTATTTGTTTTTTTTTGGCATCAGTTATAAATTTGAACTATACAGCCAACGCATGTTGCATATTTATATAAGTTGACATCATAGTATGATACCAACAGATGTTTACAATTTCAGTTCGTATTTTTGCAAGAAAGTAAACAGTGGAAGGTAGATTGATGGAAGGCCAGAACGAAGCGCGAAATGTAAGCAATGGTTTTGAAAAGCCGATGTAGGTCAGTCGCTGGGTATATATTTTCTACCTCCGAACTATCTGTTAGGGAAGTTGCTAGCTTTGCAGCTCGATCCGCCTTTTCGTTCCCGCCCAAGTTGTTGTGGGCTTTTATCCAGCAGAGTAGTATTGTTGTGCCCCTCTGTCGCAAATCAAGGATGAGTTGTAAAATTTCACCTTCAATATAGTTGATGTTTGTAGACAGGTCGACTAGGGAGAGTTTTTTCAGAGCACTCATGCTGTCAGTTAGGATCAGTGCTTTAGAGTAAAGCCGATTGTTATCCCTGACATGGTCTAGGGCTTTTTGGATAGCAATAAGTTCGTTTGAATATATGGAAGCCTGTTCCCTGTTGAGTGTGGTTTTTTACAGCGTCGTAGAATGCACAGCTTACACTACTATTAAAGACTGACCCATCGGCATAAATATACAAGGCAGATGAATGGTGTCGCTGCAGGTACTCTTGCAGTAGGCTAGCGTTTTGAGAGGCAGACCTGAGAAAAATCGTGTTAGGCGGACGACGCATGGCCTCGTACGGGACTTTATATTTGTTGGGCTTCACTGTCGTTGACAAAAGGGCCCAATAGATGTGAAGCATCAGTGTAAGCAGAGCATAAAGTCGGTGAACGCTTTTTTGACCAGTAAGTCAACACTTAACTAGAGATACCTAGGTCAGGTCACCACTAGATCTGAGCTTTATCTGCCTGCTTGTTTTGGATTCGGAAGAGGTGTGAAAAGGGTTTGTTGTGGTTCTATTTTACTATATTCGGGGATTCAGGTATCTTTATCGGTTATTCTTAGTCTGGAATTGTATTGTTAGGTTCTGAAGGGTGCCTAGTTGGTGGGTTTCTTTGAGCAATGAATTTTTGACTTTTGATTTTCGAAAGTGAAGATTTTGGTTGTATTAAATTTGAATTTATGGCCTAGTTTTGCATGAGTGCACAGAGCAGTTGGATCTGGAGCATTTTTTCTGTTATGTTCCATGTTTCCATGTTTTCTGTTTGTTTTGATATGTGGATGATTACAGGACTACTCAATTCAGTTTGAATTATTCAGATGAAATCATAATTAAAACAACACAAAAGTACTATACAATGATGAGATCCGCTAGTTTCTATTTTGTTGGAAATCGCCCATAATGCAGGTTTGTAATTTATTACCAAGCTGTAGTTGGAAAACGACACAAGATAATGAGGTAGGATTTTGACAGTTGATTGGCTTTACCAGTACCATTCTCCGTGCTGAGCCAGAAAGTCGAATCTTGACTTCACCCAACTTTTGGTAAAACAACCTAATAGGTTTGGCGGCGAAATAACTTCTTCACGGGATTATTTTTCCTCCTTTTACCACAAGTAAAGGTTTTTCTTGAAGGAAATTAGTAGCCAAATCGATTTCTGGAGTCAAAATAAATTTTTTTGGGTGTAAATCGTCAAATAACGGTATATCATTTTTCCATTCCTATCTTACTTACATTTAAGCCAGATATACTAAGCCTTGAAGTCGTATCTCGATGTAACTAGCACTAAATGTTGTGCCTATGATTGATACGAGTTTACGCTCTCGTAAACCCCAAGTTACGACTATTCTGTTTTGAATACGCAACCATGAGACTTTGGAATGCTAAGCACATTTTAATTTCTGAAACTTTATAATTATCTTGAAATCATGAAACCATTTCACCTTAATTATTTCGCCATCCTTCTTGGCTCAAAGTCAATTTTATTTAATATCTGTGTTCAGTCTATAAGAAAAAACAGCTGAATCAATAAATAAACGTTTATTCACGTAAAGTATATGCGTAAAGTCACCACTGAATTTTGAGTTTTCAGAAGCTAAAATTCGTATCATGCCGATTCAGAATAAGAAGTCGTATCCTCATTACACTAAGGCCGATTCCTGTATCACTGTCAAGGTACAAATTTTCTTCTTCTGAATCGCTCTGATACGACTAGTCTCAGAATCAAGTTAACGGTTAATCGGGAAGCTTGCTTGAGGCATTTCTGGAAGAGATACGACTCTAAAACTCCGAATATCGATAGAAATCTACCCCAAAACCCTCGGGTACTCAATTTTGACAAATTTTCAAAATACGACTTTCTGGCTTAGCACGGCAGAATCATCATGGGTGCTAAAACAAAAATTTGTGAAATTTACCGATTCGATTGTTATCCGGTGTAAAAAAATTTGATAGTTTGGTGGTGGCGACGATATTATATTTGAAGAAATAACACAAACATATTTGTTTGTGACAAGTTTAGAGTTAAATAATATAGTAAGATATTATCATCACAATCCAAATGCTAATCTCGCTGCTAGCTCGCACGTTAGTAGGATCCCTTTGAGCCCAAGAGGACCTCCCTCCCCCAACCTATCCAAGTTCCTTAGAGGGGTTGTGAGAAGTTTAGTTCTTCGCAAGCGGCTGATCTTTTCAGAAAATAATGAACCATTGTGTAATAATTTGCGCGTTTTTTGTAGTACAGAGAACTTGGAAATTGAAGATTCAAGATCTGTTGCTTGAATTCAAAACTTTTATACCTTCGAAAATACGAGTATCTTCATCCATAAGCATACTAAATCATGTTCTCAGTACGAAAAAGAAACAATTTTTTGCCGTTATCTTGCCAGAAATTCCTTTGCTCTGTCAGATTCAGTCATCTCAAGACGATTTTAGAAAGTTGAGTCTCCGAAGACGAAGGAATGGGCGTACCAGTGCAAACATCTTCGAAAACAAATAGAACCCGGTAACACACAAAAGGCCGACTCTCTTGAAAGTAACGTATCAATAGAGAGCTGCTAGGGCTCGTCACAATGAGCCTACTAATGAGAAACTTCAAGCCCAGGCTAGTTGCCAGAGCTGCACGAGTGCCAAAGGTTTCGCGACCTGCCCCGATCGGACTTGGAAGAGATAACCCAGTTTTGGAAGACGAGAGAGCGATGTTACACTTTTGGTAGAGGAAAACGGAGCAAACATGATCCTGTTGAAGTTGAAACATGAAATCCACGGTTTGCTCCTGTAGAAAAATCTACACTCCATAGCAAAACGTCTGCCAAGTGGGTGTGGCACATAACTTCCTCGTATCCATAACCCGATTGTATAGATGATCCGATGCATAGTAGCTGATCTCAAAACATCAATCTCTATGTACCTAGCACTATCCTCATAGGGGACTCCACACATCAACCGGCACAATCTCTGAATATTGTTGAAAAATGTGGAAGTTATGGCTGTGACAAGGATTTCACGACAGACCAAAATTGTTCAGGAAGGTCTAAAACGTAAAACGCGAGTGGAAATTTTGATTTTGGAGAACTTTTTTTTCAACATTGAAATGTATAAACAAAGCTTCCGCTACCTTGGTAGACTCGGAAGCAAAACTGATGCAAATTAACTTACTACACAAAGGTTTATTATTTTTCTATACATAGATCACTCGTCTGCAGAGAACACGGCTTTGCCATTGTTACCGCCAACCACCATGATCGATAGTATTTCGGTCACAGGAACCGATTCATTAAACACTACATTCATAGCTGAGTTACTTGTATCAATTAATTAGTGAACTCATTCGAGGTGAATAGAGTGCGAGGGGCGTAAATGACTTATTTTAGAATCCCGAGCAGCTGATTTTCAAAGTTCTATGATCTTTGCATATCCCCGGGTGCACTAAAAAAAATTTTTTTCTTCAAAAATTTTTTCGAGTGATGCAATGGGGCTTAAGAGCGGGCTGCCGAAGAAACAATTAGTCAGTTGTAATTTTCACCGCCGCACTAGTTGGCGCTTCTTCGGCAGCCCTTTCTTATATTCTCAACTTGGACAATCGAGAGCTAGTGAGGGACTACCCGAGGGGAACAGGTACAATACTTAGGTAGATAGTCCCGTCGGCTATTTATAGAATCTGACTGCTCGTATAATGAGCGAACTCAGAAAACGAACATTCCTACACCTTTCTCCAGGGAGGGCTGAAAGGAAAGCTTATGACTAGGAAATTGCGTTTTTGCTTCTGAGTCTACCAAGGTAGCGGCAGCTTTGTTTTCACTCACTTTTCAAGGATGAAAAAAAAAGTTCTCCAAAATCAAAATTTTCACTCGCGTTTTAGACCTTTCTGAACAATTTTGGTTCCGTGTCTGTGTGTCTGTCATGAAATCCTTGTAACGGGCATAACTATACGAAGTTATTGTCCGATCTCAATGAAATTTTCAGGGATTGTGCGGGTTGGTGTGTAGATGGTCCACTATGAAAATCATCATCCCCGGACTGATAGAAGCGACTGCGCATGCGCAAACGTGAATTTCCTTGTTACGGCTATAACTTCTACATTTTCCATCCGATTTCAACTAGGACGACAAAACTGAATGCTGCTCAAGAGATGTTTGGCCTGGCTTTTTCTAAAACTGAAAATAGACAACTGATTTCAGCTCGGTGTGGGGGATTATATCCGTGATCCGTCATTCACGGGGTCATGACCGCACATGACTCGGTCATTCACAGGGATTAGTGCTCTACGGGAACAATGAAGAGCTTAGGGTGTCATCCCGTCCTCTTGATATACCTGCTATCTGTATATGTGAAACTAAAAAAAATAATCTCAAACAAATGCCTTGGAGTTCTATGCGGTAAAAATAAACTGCAACCAACAAAATTACAACAACCAAAAACACTGCAAATTCTTACACAACCGTTTATGATTTTTTCTGTATAGATCACTACTGGTTGTTAAATAATTAATTCAAAGACCTACCGCAATATCGCTAACTAGAAAAACAAGTAGTCTCAACCCTAGGTATTTTTATATCAAAAGTTTTCGAATGAAGGCGTTTAAAAATTCTCATCCGCGATTTTCTACCGCAAAAATAATATTTTAGCGGTAGAAAATAGCGGATGAGAATTAAGACATATTATGTCTGACGGTAACCAAAAGTTTCGGGACACACCTAGACCCCAAACGGGACCTGTATACCTACCACAGTTTCATTAATTTCGGTCCATGGTAACTAAGAAAAATGCCAATGACGGCGTAGGCGGACGGAATGATTTTTGGTTTATTATTTTCAATAATAAGCCTTTGGAATCGAGCAAGAAAAAAATTGTAACCCCCCCCCCCCCTCAAAATTTGGCCGTCCCTACGCCGTACGCGGCACTTTTGCCACTTAGCATTGACCGATTTTGATGAAATTTGGTATGTAGGCTCCATTTGGGGCCTAGTTGTGCCCCGACAAGTTTGGTTGATGTAGGTAACTTCTAAGGGTTCCAAAATAAATTTTGAAAACGCCCTACCTATCTCAAAAAATTTTGATATAAAGGTATTGTTTTTCCGTCAATTTAAGATTCTATAAAATTTTTAGAATATTTTGAGACCACGCGGAGCTCTGTAGGACAAACCGTTCGATCCCTACGAGAATTTAAGGGTTTTACGTACGATAAATCAGAAACACGGTGTGAATCGCAAAAGAGGCCTAATCTCCGTTCACATTTTAGCTGACCGAAATGCGATCGATGTTTTTCTTCATGTTGGATGGTTGGTGGCTTTGTAGACGAGTGATCAATATAGAAAAATAAACCATTGTGTAATAATTTGCAGCGTTTTTTTTTTTTTTTTTTCTTGCTCGATTGCAAAGATTGTACATTGAAACAAATAAACCAAAAGTTACACAATACATCTATTCTGGAAATAGAAGATAGAAAAAATAAGAATGATGGAAAAAAGGTATTCCTCATGCGAAAATTGAATTCACGTTTCCCCCCTTCTATTTAAAAATGTAATTTTTTCTCAAATTCGCTTAAGTGTGAAAAATGGTTGTAAAATGCGTAGGTACTCAGGAATCGTTTTAGATTTGCCTGAAACAGATTTCAATGGATATAATTTTCAAACGAATATCATTGAAGAAACCCTTCGACTTTTTTAATTAGGAGGCCTCCTCCGAGATATCAACAATGACAAGGGGATTACCTATTTTTAGTCAGGACCCCTCAGGTAGCTTGCACTGTCCTTAGACAATGCCATTCCACCCAAGGGGAGAGAAGAGAACTCTATTGGGAAAGCCTCGAACTGTTTCTCGATTCCACCCTTCTAAAACTGGGATAATGCCGCCGAATTGCAAGCCCATGTTCCCGACATCATAACTTTTTTAAAACTGGACGGTTTCTAAAGTTCAAGCGCTTGAAATGAAGGTTGGGATCTCAGGAAGAGATCCGCCTTTTTGGATTCTCGATTTCTTATCGGCCAAAGAATAAATGACCACTTGAACAGAGCAACTCCCTACCCTCCACTTCGAAAGGTGATTGACGCTCTCAGTGGCATTTTTCTTGCAAAGTCGAAAGGCCGATCGCTAGAGATTGCTCTAACTTGAAGAATAAAAAAAAATCTAGAAAAACGGTGCATAATTCGAGGAGCCATGATGTCGGGAAAGTAACGTTGATTCCTTATGGGAGCAGAAAACATGGCCGACTGGGCAGCCCGCTCCTAAGTTTGATTCAACAATACTGATACTTGAAGCCAGGCCGGGGCAAACGGAACTATAGCCGTAATAGGGAAATAAGGACCTCTTGGATTCCAAAGAAACAGCAGGCGAAGGGGTCAGGTAGTAGTGGAGTATCCGTATTGTGCATTATGCCCCTTATATCCCCCCTCAAAAAAAAAGAATTTTAGAAAACATTTTGGAGTACAAAGGGCTCAAGTTAAGTTCCTGAACAATTTTGGTTCCGTGTCTGTCTGTCTGTTATCAAATCCTTGCCACAGCCATAACTTTTACAATTCTCAACCGATTCCGATGACATTTTCAGGGCTTGTGCGGGTTGGCGTGTAGATGGTCCCCTATAAAAATCATCACACCTGGACCGATGGTAGCCGCTGCGCATGCGCAAACGTGAAATCCTTGCCACATCCATAACTTCTGAAATTGTCGTCCGATTTCAATGAATTTTTTTATTTTTTAGGACACATTGTCCTAAATTCTACTTTTCTAGGCCAAAAGCTTTTTACGAACTATAACTATCCATTTCGGCATTAAAATTTCATGAAAATCTCACATATGCCCCTTGCATTCTAGAATCCTCATTTGTTTAAAATCAAAATATCCAGTTTTGGGCTCTCATAATTCTTAAAATTATGTTATTTCCTCCGCATGCGTACTACGAGTATAATAAGATTACATTTTTTGAGCAAATGTTTTGAGGATTAAAAGGTAAATACACATTTTTTAAACGTTTACCAGTTGAACTACTTCTTATTCAAAGGGGCACCCTCTGGAATACAATGTATTCATGCATGTCATGTCATGCATTACTCAACAATAATATTACAAAGGTGGACTTTATTAAATGTCCACCCATATTTTGAAATTTTGTACCTACGAACATGGAACTCATCCTGTGTCCCCATGAACTACTGTAGTTCATGTAAAATGAAAGTATTTTTCGCATAATTGTATATTAATCACTTCCCTTCAACACTGAGACTAAGCTCGGATATGGGTAATAGTGTCAAAAGCGTGGGGTGAAAAAATCGAAATTATCGTCGGTCCGCAGATGGAGGGCAGTGCAGGCCGATGACCGGTTTACTTTCGCTGATGTCAATGTGATCTAACATCAGGGCTGAGGCAGCTTCAAAGCCGCATCCGGGATCCCTCTTGGAAGGTTGAGTCACCTTGAAGAGAAAACTATTGCATCAGACCGCACGAGCTGCTTCCCAGGATGTTTACGAACAGAGTCACAGGGATTTCGACCATAGATTTCCCAAGCACTGGTTTAATTTGTACCTGGATTCTTGGATTATTGTTGAGTGTTCCTAGGTTTTTGCGAATCAACTACTAACACAGCAATTTGCTGAAGATGGGACCTCTTCAGAATTAGTTTGCAATTAAAACGCTGCAAATTATTACACAATGGTTTATTATTTTTTATTTTTCTATATAGATCAATCGTCTGCAAAGCCACCAACAATCCAACATGAAGAAAAACATCGATCGCATTTTGGTCAGCTTTAATTTGAACGGAGATTAGGCCTCTTTTGCGATTCACACTCGTGTTTCTGATTCATCGTACGTCAAAACTTTAAATTCTCGTAGGGAGCGAACGGTTTGTCCTACAGAGCTCCGGGTGGTCTCAAAAAATTCTGAAAATTCTATAGAATCTTAAATTGAAGGAAAAACAATACCTTTATATCAAAACTTTTTGAGTTAGGGCGTTTTCAAAATTTCAAAATTGATTTTGGAACCCTTAGAAGTGACCTACATCAACCAAAATCTTCGGGGCACAACTAGACCCCAGAAGGAGCCTTACCAAATTTCATCAAAATCGGTCAATGCTAAGTGGCAAAAGTGCCGCGTACGGCGTACGGCGGACGGCGTATGGCGTACGACGGACGGACGGCCAAATTTTTATTCGATTTTTGGATTCTACGTACCTTGAAACGTAAACCAGAAAATTTTGAGGGGGTGTTAAAAATGTTTTTTTCTTGGTCGATTCCAAAGGTTCATTGTTGAAAATAATAAACCGAAATTGCATAGAATACGAAGGTACCTACATGTAAAACCAATCACTGTTCACATTAATATTTTTCTACCTCACAAAACCACTGATGTTAAACGACTTATGTGTTCAATAGTGAACATTTGAAATCAACCAAGACCAAAAAAAAAAATAAATAAATACCTCCCCAACAAAATTTGTTGGTTTACGTTTCAAGTTAAATAAAATCCAAAAATCGAATAAAAAATTTTGCCATCCATCCACCGTACAAGGCACTTTCTCCACTTAGCATTGACCGATTTTGATGAAATTTGGTATCTAGGGGTCTAGTTGTGCCCCAAAGCTTTCAAGGTTAGAAAATAGGAGCTGAAATTTTGAAAACTCCTCACCTAAAAAATGTAGATATAAAGGATTTGTTTTTTCAGACATTTAAAATAATATTGAATTTTAAATCGAATGAAACCACCCGGAGCTCTGTAAGACTAACCGTTCGGTCCCTCATAAGAACTTGAGGGTTGGACTTTTGATGAATCACAAACAGGAGTTTTATTCGCAAAGAGGTCTAATCTCCGTTCAAATTTTAGCTGACCATAATAATATTATTATGCGACCGTTTTAGTTTTTTCGAATTGTACTCAGGTTTGCGTTCTTAGCAACCAGTAATCAAATTTCTAGTATGATAATAAACTTGATTGTGAAGTAGGTAGTAGGTTGGTAGTACCTATGGTTGAAAAAAAGCTGCAAATTATTACACAAAGGTTTATTATTTTTATATATAGATCACTCGTCTGCAAAGAACACGGCTTTGCCATTGTTACCGCCAACCAACTTGAAGAAAAACATCGATTGCATTTCGGTCAGCTAACTTTTGAACGGAGATTCGGCCTCTTCTGCGATTCACATTCGTGTTTCTGATTTATCGTAACTCCAACCCTTAAATTCTCGTAGGGAACGAACGGTTTGTCCTACAGGGCTCCGCGTGGTCTCAAAAAATTCTAAAAATGCTATGCTATTTTAAATTGATGGAAAAACAATAGATACCCTTAAGTATATCAAAATTTTTTGAGTTACCTACTTAGGGCGTTTTCAAAATTTCAAACCTTATTTTTCAACCCTTAAAAGTGACCTACATCAATCAAAATCTTCGGGGCACAACTAGACCCCAAATGAAGCCTATATAGGTACCAAATTTCATCAAAACCTTTCAATGCTAAGTGGGGAAAGTGCCGCTTACGGTATTACGGCGTCCGGACGGCCAAATTTTTATTCGATTTTTGGATTCTACGTAGTACCTTGAAACGTAAACCAACAAATTTTGAGGGGGCGGTGGGTAAACAAAATTTTTTCTTGGTCGATTCCAAAGGTTTATTACTGAAAATAATTAACCAAAAAGATACGAAGTTCATTGCAGACTAGTGATCTATACAGAAAAATAATACCTTTGTGTAATTATTTGCAACGCTTTTTGGTTGATGGCATCCACTCATCCTACCACTCTTTGAATACAAAGACTGCTACGACGAATGACCCTTATATCCGTGGGTGGGAATATGAGCATTTGACTTACGTAATGCCCTTACAGCTCCGAGGGCGGCCCGGAACTAGAGGATTTTTGTTCTCTTGCATTATGACGAACCGGAACTTGCTTCTACAGATCTCGTCCTGATATTCACCTCGCGCGCCAGTTACGCGCGGTGTACGTAATAAACACAGGTCCGGTAATGCTAATGAACCATTCGGGCTGGAGATGAACAACGAAGTTCAACAGTTCTTGGGGTGTCCTGCTGGGAAACGTGGACATTGTTTATCTGTAATTCTTGCTGATTGTTACCCAAGAGACCGATTTTCAAGTGCCATGGACGTGCTGTAAGAGCAAATTATGGTCTTGTTAGCATGAAAAGCTGTGAACCAATGTTTTCAAATCATCACCTACTGACTATACCAGCTATACGCTCAACCTGCTGATTGCTAGATTCCCATACATGTACACCATTAAGAGTTTTGAGCTGCCTCATAACACGGGAAATGATAAACAGCTGTTAAACAATCCAGTATTTCAAGTGCTTCATGAAACTATTCAACCTGCAAATTTCTGAAGTTGTACGATGTTATTTCCGAAGACCAGAAGGCTAAAAAATCTTAGCGGATAATAGTGAAATTTACATGTAATTCCCCATAAACCCTTCATAAGATTTTGGTAAATATTTTTCAACGATTTCCCGAAAAAAAAAGTCCTGAGTTTTCCAGGTTCAATTTTCGTCTTTTTTCAGGTTTATAAATAAATTAAAATAATATTTTATAATATTATTTAATATTATATAAAATATATTTAATATTATATTTAATTTATATTATTATAATAATTATAATAAAAATAGTATATTATAATAATAATTATATTATAATATTATAATAATAATTTTAATAAAAATTTAAAATTATATAATTATATAAACAATTACAATAATATTTATATTATAAATAAATGGGATCACACCTTCTAAATTCAAGTTTTTTGAATTTTGGTTTATTATTTTCAATAATAAGCCTTTGGAATCGAGCAAGAAAAAAAAATTTTAACTCCCCCTCAAAATTTGATGTTTTACGTTTCAAGGTACGTAGAATACGAAAATCGAATAAAAAAATTTCCGTCCGTCCGCCGTACGCCGTACGCGGCACTTTTCTTAGCAACACTGGACCGATTGGGTTCAAATTTGTTATATGGGCTCCATTTGGGGTCTAGTTGTGCCGCGAAGCTTTTGGTTGATGTCAGTCACTTCTAAGAAGTGAAAACTAAGGGTTGAAATTTTCAAGAGTGCCCTAGCTCGAAAACTCTCGAAATGAAGGTATCGTTTTTTCATCAATTTTAAATAGTATTGAATTTTTAAAAATTTTTGAGACCACCCGGAGCTCTGTAGGACAAACCGTTCGGTCTCTACGAGTACTTGAAGGTTTTCCCTCGATAAAACAGAATCATGAGTGTGAATCGCAAAAGAGGTCTAATCTCCATTCAAATTTCATCGGACTAAAATGCGATCGCTGTTCATTTCTTTGATTTGTATACAGTTTTGCCTTCTGCGTAACCAGTAATCAAATTTCCATATGAAGCTTTCTATTTTTCGAATCGAGTGTGAAGCGTTTAGTTCTTTCGAATAAACTTGATTGTGAAGGTGTGAAGCCAGTATGGTGTGGTAGGTAGTACCTACCAATAGTTGGTAGGTAAAAAAAAATGTTGGTAAGTAAAAAACGCTGCTCTATACAGAAAATAATAAACCTTTGGGCAATGATTTGCAGCGTTTTTAAATGAAAAGCACTAAAACTTCTAGCAAGTGGGTATGGTATATAGCTTCCTTGTATCCATAACCCAATTGTATAGATGACCCGATGCATAGTTTGCATAGTAGCTGATCTCCAACCATCTGTCTCTAAGTATCTTCCACTATCCTCATAGGGACCATCTACACGCTAACCCGCACAATCCCTGAAAATTTCATCGAAATCAGATGAGAATTGTAGAAATTATGGCTGTGGCAAGGATTTCATGTTTGCGCATGCGCAAAGGCTACTATCAGTCCGGTGGTGATGATTTTCAAAGGGGACCATGTACACGCCAACCTGCACAATCATTGAAAATTTCAAGAGAAATCGGATGAGAATTGTAGAAGTTATGGCTGTGGCAAGGATTTCATGACAGACACACAGACAAACACGGAACCAAAATTGTTCTGGAAGTTCTGAAACGTAAAACGCGAGTGGAAATTTTGATTTTGGAGAACTTTTTTTTCAACCTCGAAAAGTGAAAACAAAGCTTCCGCTATTTTGGTAGACTTGGAAGCAAAAAAAACTTCCTGACGCATTTTTGACGTCTTGAAAATTTCAAAAATTCAAAAATTGAAAATTTCATGTTTTGACCTCACGTCACAAAAACATCCTTAACTCCCATATTTTTCAAAGCAGTCACCATTCTGATGTGAGCCGCAGCTCACAAGTTCTGCCATTCAAGCATCAGGACCAGGATAGAGGGAAGAGGACGGGAAGATCAGGAAAAGAACGGAAAAATTAGGAAAAAGACGGAAAGATTGAGAAAAGGAGGAAGGATCGGGAATCACACTTACTACAGGGATCGAGAGTCAAGCATATCACAGCGCCGGGTGTGGCCCTCCCACCAGTGGGCTTCGGAGGAGCCACCAAGCGTGGAGGGGAGCGTATAAAAGGCTGCGCGCCGTCCCCCCACTTCATTCCTGCCTGCTCTCTGCTACCATCCCTTCAGTTAACAGTTATAAGACTTCCACAGACATTAACTGCAACTGCCCCTTTCGTTCTGCAATTTATTGCGCAACTTTAAATTCAACATTGCTCTCTTTTACCGAAAATCTCTTTTAAAGCCAACAGTCGTAGTAGTGATTTCCCTCTCCTGTTTGGTCGACCTCTGCATTCTCCTGACTACCCCTCTGGACAACGGAATACCTTGCATCACACCGGAATCCGCCTCAACGAGTTTCAGCAACGTGAGTGCGAACTGTTTTCCTTATTGGCCAATAATCATAGGTAGGGTTGAAACAGAGACTTATCCGAAAACTACCGTGATAGGCTTACCATTTTTCTTCATAGTTGCCTTTAAGCAGCTATTAGTACAACGCATTGTTGATTACACTAAAATAGTCATATTAACTTTGTCATACCAACCTCATACTTACCTTTTCTTTCGTATAAGATTTTATCTGGGACTGAAATAACCAACAACGAATTGCTTCTGTATCAATTGATTTTATTTGTACCATTCCAAGTTGTACATTCATACATTTTTGCATTGCACCTTCAAATTCATTATATTCCGCTGCAACGTATTTTCTTGAGTTCTTTGTCCAAGCAACACCTGAAATTTCTCAAAGTGGTAAATATTGGAGTCACAGTAACAGTACAATATCATACCTTCACCCTTAGGCATCTCATAGTTAAATTGCGCCACGTCGCATTGCAGTCTTTCTTTTCTTTTTTTTTGAGCAACGTGGTGAAGCCCCTTCAGGGAAGTGCTCCATTTTCAGGTTATACAAGAAACGCCTACCGCATCTGCCGCTTCCGCTCTACCGTTGCGCAACGAAGCTAAGTATAAATTTCATACCTAACTTTAAGTTGCAACCATTCACTTTGTCATTTCCCCCTCTCTTTTTCCCACACAACGTTATTTTGCCGATCCCCTTCAGGGTTGGCAGCTTACACTGAGCACACCGTTATGAAGAACGCTAAATAGTGCAAAAACGATGATTTTTAGGGGGATTCAAGTGTAAAACGATCGGCTCGAACAAGAAAATTTGGCTCAGGGTGTGGAATCTGACTTAACAGTGGAAAACCTTGATGCGAAACAACTGTTGTTTACAACAGTTCGATTTCAGACCCTCCCAATCAAATCGCCTTCTGCTCTCGTTGGAGTCAACATGAGCGGAAGGAAAGTTCATCTCATCTCTGACGAAGACCTCCGTCACACCGGCTCAGCCTCAGCTGTGTCAAGGCCACAGCTTTCCCGTTCACGCCTCTCAACCTACTCCTCGTATTCCACGCCCTGTCCACTTTACTCCTTTCTTCCTCTCGATTCCCTTTTACTCGGTTGTTTCAAAAGTAATACCTGGGAAGAACAAGGGCAGAAGGAGCCTGTTGAGAAGGTCATCCAGCCAGCTATAGAAACAGAACGCGTAGAAATGATCGACAGATACTAACCGTGTCCCTATTTACATCACACGACCATGACTGGCGACTATCGAAGGGAGTCTGTTGTTTGGGTCAAGTGGAGCAGTTGATAGTAACGTACAAGCTTCTTCATGAATCGCCACGACGATCACCTTCATGTGCGCCAAAATCGCGTCATATGATGTCACAATCAGTTTGAAGACTAAACTATTGCACTCAAAAAACACTAGTCCCAGTTCTGGTCACCATCAAATCCTTTAGTAACTTTACAATGAAAGAAACAGGCATTTAAAAGTTATCAAGTTGAGTATGAAGTTTTCCCTATTAGTTTTAGACATTCCCAAAGCACTCAATTTTGGTTTATTACTTTCAATAATGGATCTTTGGAATCGACCAAGAAAAACAATTTTTGAACCCCCCTCAAAATTTGTTGGTTTACGTTTCAAGGTACGTAAAATCCGAAAATCGAATAAACATTTTGCCGTCCGTCCGCCGTACGCGGCACTTAGTTTCCCAAGTACCGATTTTGATGAAATTTGATATATGGGCTCCATTTGGAGTCTAGTTGGGCCCCGAAGCTTCTGGTTAATGTCGGTCACTTCTAAGGGTTGAAAAATGAGGATTGAAATTTTGAAAGCGCCTCAGCTAAAAAAAGTTTTATTTAAAGTGTAAGTATGGTGACTTCGGATATACCTGGCAACTTGGGTACCAGTGGTGAAGGGAAAGGTTCACCTCTGCTATCAACTCGCAGGTATATCTTCGGTCTTTTTGTCCTAGAGAATCTAGGCGCTTGGGTGGTCGGGCTCACCAACTAGGTTAATGAACTCGACAGCCCAAGTGATCGCACGAGTTGTTGGGGGGTTGATTTGAAAATGAATATTGGCTGAAAAGAAAACAAGACAAAAGTCGAAACACAGATAAATTATAAAGAAAGGTATTTACCTGTGAAGAATTTAGAATTAAAGATGCGTGGCGAAAAGCGTGGTGAAAAAGCGTGGCGAAATTGCGTGGCGACCTGAAGCGTCCCGTGGCGATTTATGCTGAAAGTTAAAAGCCTGAAGGGCTAGATGCAATTTGGATACACAAAGGTGCTCCGGCCTGATGGGCTTACGTGGCGGTCCTGAAGGGACTTGTCCAAACCTCGAGGCGTGGCGATGCACTAACCTCAACTATTAAATTGGTAACCAGGTATACTCTGACAAAAGGTAAACGAAAATACAAATATATGGCACTTTTATTAATTAAGAGACAACTTCAAAGTTCGTGGCGATTTGCATGAAGGTAAGTTTATAATGTAAATGAATAGTACTTTGTTCAGTATGGATTCCTAATATGTCGTTACAATCCATTAATCATTTGGTATTCAAGTTCAATTGCAAGGTCAGAGAAATCAATGGTTCAATCAGAAAGTCTACTAAAGTTCAATTTCAGATAAGCTTCGTGGCGAAAATGTTGTTAATGTTATCATGTTTACTCTTATGACTACACGTCACTCCTAATTCATTGGCCAATGGAATGAAATGTAAATTAGTTTGTGCACTCACGTTGGGGCCCGAAGGTAACCTTTCGATGTTGTGTGGCGAGGTAGGATCCGTGGCGGCTGATGTCCTTGGTGGGTCGTACAGCGTGGCGGCTTGGGGGGATACTGGGGGTGTTGAACTAACTCACGGGCACGGAGCTCTCGGTGGTTGTTAACTTGGCAGAGGTTGGGAGGGGAGTAGGTGTCGTCCAGGCCTGACCCGAGGTTCCGTCTTCTCTCCCCCCTCCTCCCGCGAGGTGGTGTTGGCGGGGGCAGCGGTGATGGTGGGGGAGAAGCTCTTGCCGCTTCTCCGGCCGGAGGGGGGAGGGCGCGCGAGATGTTGGTTGGCGCCTCCTGATTGGGCCACGTTGACGTCACCTACGAGTCAGGCCGAAGGGGGTCGGTGGCGTTGACCCGGCCCCACCCTACTGGAGTAGCGCTCCTGTGGGCGGGAGCCCACACCCCCCGTCCCCCCGGGAGCCAGGGTCGTCAAAGACGACACTGGGGATGGCTAGGGGTTCGGAGGGGCGCGCCTTCTTGATGGCTTGCTCGTAGGCGTGGCGACGGCAGCCTCGGCATCGGGTGGGATTTCGGCTTTTCGAGTGGTCCTTGGCGCAGGTCGGCAGCTCCTGCCCCTTCTTATGCATTGCCTTGAGCCGCTCCCAGAACTCCTTGCAGGCAGGACAGCGGAACTTGAACATCTTTGGAGCAGGTCGTGTGCACACGGGACAGTTGACTTTCTTCTGGCGTGTGATTTTAATCTTCAGCCCAGGTCTTGACGGGGGTGGGCTGCCTGCCTGCAATATGACTTGGGGTTCTCTAATCGGAGTGGGCAGCGGCTCAGGTGGTGTTTGGCTGATTTGTTCTTCGTCCCAATCTGAATCTGCGAAGATCCCGGTACGGCTTCGTGTGCGTGGAGGAGGGCTAGGCGACGGAAGAGGGATGCCGCCGTCGGAGACCTCAGGGGAGTAGGACTTGGAGGAGAGGGAGAGTCTCATCGCCGATGGAGCCGGGGAAGGGGCCAACTCCCCCACGGCTCCTGCAGACCTCGTCGCAGGTGCCTCTGCTGGTGCCTGTGAGGGTGCCTCAGATGTCCGCGTCCGTGCCGCAGGTGGCTCTGCGTCCACCTGTGCCTTGGCCCGCTTCGCCTCTGCTATGGCCTCGTTGCGTTCAAGTATGAGGGTCCGCCTGTCCTCCAGCCACTGCTTCTGCCTCCGGAGGAGGGCGTTTCTCTCCTGGACGATCCTCTGGTAGGCGGGGAGCCACATGGCGATATCGAGCGTGGTCATCAGCGCCGCGCGCCCAGTGGTTTGACGGGCGGCGGGCGTGTCGCCGCACATTGTGAATCGGACGTAGTTGGCTAGTGTCTCGAGGGTGGGGAAAGGGTCGCCTATGGGTTCTGGCGTCTCGACGAAGCCTTCGGTTTGGTCGTTCAGCTTTTCTCGCATCTGCTCGCGTTGACTCCGCATGAGCTTTACGGCGGGATCGGGCGTCGCAGGACCTCCATCTATATTTAGTTCGCCACTAGATTCATGTGCCATATCCTACAACAAACAAAACAATACCCTATGTGACATCCTGGCCTAGGAAAAGTGACTTGCTTCAATAGGAATTCTACGTTGGTACTTCAGCTTTTCATGCACGGCCGTAGTAGGACAGTGTAGCCATAAGAGGTAGGCGATCAGAAGGATCAAAGCGAAGTGTTACGACCTGAAGGGTCCAAGTTAAATTTGGTGACCTGAGGGGTCCAAGTGAAATGGGGTGACCTGAAGGGTCCAAGTGTAATGGGACCTGAAGGGTCGGTCAGTATTGCGTGTGTATGTGTGCCCTAGTAGTCCGTCAGTGTGTCTTTTTCCCTAAGTGGAGTAGCCTATAGTCAACAGGTTTGTGCCTTGTTCTAAATGGATAACGACTAGGAGTCTCCTCCGCTTCTTCACAACGTCTCTTAGCCGGTGGGTCTTCCTTCGCTTCTTCAAACTCTTCATCGGAAGATTCAATTGGTTCTCCGTCTTCATTGACTTCTTCTGTACATCGCACCTTGTGGCGGTCAGCGTTGCGATCGGCGTTGCGAGTGGCGTTGCGATCGGCGTTGCGATCGGCGTTGCGATCGGCGTTGCGATCGGCGGACTCGTCATGATGTGTGGTGTGGCAGAGTGGAGTTTCGTGGCGATCAGCACGGCTCGTTTGAGGGTCGTCAGTCCCGTGAGGTACTTCACTTCTTTCCGTTTCACGTTCAGTGGAGCGATCGAAATTGTGATCCGCGTCCATGTCACGATCCAGTTCCGAAGGAGTGCTATGTTGGGTTGACGCCTCTTCTCGAGGTGTCCTCGGCGTGTGTTCTTTCGAGCTGGTGGTGGGTACAGGTGCTGGCGCCACGGCGGCCGGTGTCGACCAACCGTAACTTTCATACCAATCTTCTTTGTTTGTTTCAGGTGTCATCGTCGTATCGAGGGGTTCTGGTGTCGCAACGTCTCGTGGGTTTGACGAGGAATCGTTGGGATCAATGAACGTTTCGTCTGGTACTCCCAACACGAAAGCTGGTTTCAGGCGATTGATGTGCACAGTTTGTCTTCGAATATCCGGTAAGTCTCTAATTTCATAAGTAACATCGGAATGTTTCTTCAGTACTATCCATGGACCACTCCATGGACTCCAAAATTTCTTCACAACTCCGGGTGGCGGTTGCATGTCCTTTAGATACACGGCGTCACCTCCCTCGAAGGACCTCAGAGTTCGTCGTGAGTTGATGGCTTCGCTACGCCGCCGCCACGCCTCTTGAAGGCTTTGGTGGGTGGCGTCGCGTGCGATCCTCAGATTTCTCATCGTGGTGGTCTCATCGGCACGGGGTTTTAAGCTCTGCAGTGTTTCGTTGGGCATTCGCAATTCACGACCGAAGGTGAGAAAGTTCGGACTGAATCCCGTGCTTTTGTGCGGAGTCGAGCGATATGCTGCAAGCGCAATGGGGAGCATACTTTCCCATTCTTTCGTCTTCTTGGATATTTTTGCTAAGATGTTGCTTAGTGTCCGGTGGAATCTTTCACAGACTCCGTTACTTTCTGGATGATAAGCTGTGGTAAAAATTTGTCTTATGCCCCAATTTTTGCATAGTTCTCGTGTTGATCCGGCCGTAAAAGCGGTACCACGGTCCGAGACCAACCTTTCGGGAACTCCGTGTGTCGGAATGTATTTGTTTGCAAGATTTCGGGCGACGGTTCCAGCCGTGCAATCTGAGGTAATATACGCCTCCGCGTATTTCGTGAAATGATCCACGGCGGTGAGTATATACTTGGTTGTGTGTCCATTTGAGATGGGGCCGACGAAATCTATGCCGACGATCTGTCCGGGACGTTCGGGAAGCAACGGCCTTTGGATAGGATTCCGAAGTCCGGATGGTGTATTTCGTCGCGCACAGGTTTCGCAACGTTGCAGATTCTCTCGAACATCTTTCGCAAGTCCGGGCCACGTTCCAAGTCTTCGGACGAGTTTTTCTGTGACTTCAGCTCCTGGGTGTCCTGCCCATTCGTTCTTATGACAGCGATCAATCAGCCATTCTCGTAGCGAAGTTGGAATTAGTGGTACCCATTCGTGTTTTCCGTCTTGACGGACGCGTGTTTCCCATACGCCGTTCGTGTTGCGTAAATTCTCGTGTTTTCTATCGAGAACGAGGGCTTGAATCCAGTTGTCCAAATCTTGAGCGGCAATCATGAGTTCTCGCGGAAATTCGAGGGTTACAATCGCAACGTCGCCTCTACTTAAACCGTCGGCGTGTCCCATTTGTGTACCTGGTCTATATCGGGGTATGAAGTCATATTCTGCTAGGCGTAGTATCCAGCGTCCGATGCGCGAAGTCGGGTCACGAAGATGCATGGCGGCGGTAAGAGCCATGTGGTCGGTCTGAAGTTCGAACGTTTGTCCGAGCAGGTATTCCTGGAAATGTCGGACCGCCCACACAACCGCTAAAAGCTCTCGTTCGGTGACCGAGTACCTGGTTTCGGCCGGGTTCAACTTGCGACTCGCATAAGCTACGGGCCTCTCTTCCCCATCAAAATTTTGTGAGAGGACGGCTCCCAAGGCGAAGCCGGATGCATCGGTTGCGAGGATAAACGGTTTCGTCAGGTCGGGATAAGCGAGGATGGGTTCGCTGGTCAGTTTGTCCTTGAGTTCGTCGAACGCCCTTTGTTGTCTCTCGGTCCACTCGAAGGGATTAGTCTTCTTCAATAGCTCGGTCAACGGAACAACAATCTCGGAGAATTTAGGGATGAACCTCCGGTAGAAACTGGCGAGACCCAAAAAGGATTGCAATTTCACCATTGAGGTAGGTATCGGAAACTCCTTAATGGCTCTTGTTTTCTCCGGTTCCGTGAGAATTCCGTCCGTGGTGATGCGGTGTCCTAAGAATCGCACTTCGTTCTTGAGAAAATCGCATTTAGCGATATTTACTTGTAATCGAGCTTCTGATAGTCGTGTGAAAACCTGGTTGAGCTTCTCGAGATGTTCTTCCCGCGTGGCGGAAAACACAATTATATCGTCGAGGTAGACGAGACAGTTGTTTCCGAGGATTCCATCAAGCGCGTCATTCATCGCGCGTTGAAACGTGGCGGGTGCGTTCTTCAACCCGAAGGGCATTTTTTCATATTGGAAATGGCGTCCAAGAACGGAGAAAGCCGTTCTTTCCTTTGAGTCGGCGTGTACCGGAATTTGATGATACCCAGCTATAAGATCGATCGTGGAGAACCATTTGCACTGTCCGAGCATGGCGAGTGTTTCTTGTAGTCGCGGAAGGGGGTATGCGTCTCCTTTAGTGATTTTGTTAAGTTGACGGAAGTCGGTACAAAAACGCCAAAGCTGCTTCTCCCCCGGCGGCGTCTTTTTCTTGACTAATAAGACGGGCGCGCTCCACGGACTAGTGGACGGGCTAATTACTCCAGACTCGAGCATGTCTTTAAGCTGCGTCTCAACAACTTCTCTAAGGGCGTGAGGAACCGGATAAGGTTTTTGTTGAGTAACGGTGGGTTGAGTGAGGATTATCTCATGGGATACATTTAAATTGCACCCCTCCCCCGTAGGTGGCTTAAATAAGTCCCGGAATGTATTCAACAAATTCCTCGTCGGTTCTGCGTCCACTTCGTTCAGATGTTTCAATTTGTCATTGAGAACGGTGTCAAATTCGGGCAATGGCGGATCCCATTGGTCAGTGGGGACTTCTTCCCATTCCTCATTTTCTTTGTCATCTTGTAGGGTGTTAATTAACTCCCTTTTTTCATCGTTTTGAACATCTTCGTCGTTTTTCGAGCTTCGGTCAGCGTGTGCTCCCTCAATTTGCATCAGTGATTTGAGGTGCTGCGTGACGATTTTCTCAATCTGCATGTCGGGTGTATTTTCACTTTTCTTTTCTTCTTTCAATATTGTCAGAATGTCAAGATCTGTATTTATTTTTTCGGGCGTGGCGACCACCGTGGCGACGTGGCGATTTGGCGTGGCGACCACCGTGTTGTCATGTTGGCGTGGTGTAACCATCACAGTATCGTTGGGTCGCTGCGGCGTGGCGATGATCACGTTTTCGTGGCGATCGGGCGTGGCGTTGAAGCTCCGTATCATCGTGGCGACGGGCGCGTCGAGTTTCCGGATTGCCCTTTCGACAGCTGCATCAATGTATTGGTCAAGCGACAAATTTTCAGGTTGTTCGTAGCTTGTGTCGAACCGAATGGGCGTCGCTTGTTCTTGCGTGGCTGGTTCTTCATCACCATAAACGGTCACCATGTCCTCAAAACGTACTCTTCTTGGTTCTTCGGGGACTCTTTCGGGGTTTCTAGGCGTCTGTTTATTATTCGGGATTTCGTGGCGAGATACGTGGTCGTACAGATTGACGGGTGCGTCTATCGGCGTGGTGACGCCACCATAATTCCTACTCCAAAATTTCATGCTTCCGGTTCCGCTGATGTTTGAGGCGGGCGTGGTCGGCGTACTCGTAGCGTCAGTATGCGCGTGGCGAACAGGAGTCGCTTGTTCGTCAACTTGGGGAGTGGCTGTTGCTCCCGAAAAGGTACTAGGGATGGGTGCGCTTGTGTCAAAATGTGGTTGTTGACTACCAAGCGTCCCGTTTTCCCGCCAATCCGGTCGCAACACCACCCCCACGCTATATGGCTCGTCGAGTAGGTCGACAGGAGTGTATGGTCGTGCTTTCTCCTCCGGTGCGTGAAATTTCATGGTTGGACCCGTGGTAAAGGTAATTGGTACACGTCTCAATACGTCAAGTCCTAGCAAATCGAGTGTGGCGCTTTTTCTCGCGAACACGAGGAAGGTGTGTTCGAAAGTGCAACCACCGAGTCGCGTGACGAGGCGTTGTTCCCCTGCGAAGTGTAGCGGCATCCCGTCCGCGCCCCACGCGACAGTGCGCGTCGGAAGCAGTTTGATCCCTTTTACGGGAGAAGACAATACCGAAAGCGTGGCGCCGGTATCAACGATCATGTCGCGATCTTCAGGGCCTAGTCCAACGGTTATCTTCATTGTGCGTGACATGGGGGCTTCCACGGCGGGGATGTGGTTCTCTTCTGCGGGTTTCTTGTAGCGTACAACTTCCATTGTGTGTGCTGGTGCCATCACTGGGTTGCGATACGGGGAGTAGGCGTTTCTTTTTGTAGCAATCTTGTTCCAAGTGCTCTCTCATTCCACAAAAATCGCAAAAAATTGTTTTATGCGGACTAAAGGGACAGTTCACGGGAAAATGTGTTCGATCGGCGCAAAACATGCAGGGATAACGCGGAGTCGGCTTTTCCTCGTTTCGTGGTTCATTTTGTTTGTCCCGGCGGTGATCTTCTTCTTTGTGGCGGTTGTATTTCTGCGTGTTGTCATCTTTGCGTGGGCATCGTGCGGCGAAGTGATCGTGGCTACCGCAGTTATAGCACCGACGATCATTCGTGACGGCCGCTAGGATCCCATCTTTCTTCTAAGTCGGTCGTGTCATCGAGGGTTTCCTCGAGTTCTTCGGCTTTGCTTAGAGCGTCTTGGATGCATCTCGGTCGGTTTGTGATTAGGAGGGCACTCATGTTCTTCCCGACGCCTCGGATGAAAGCGTCCATCGTCTTCTTCTCCACCCAATCGTTTCGTTCATGGCGTCGCAGACGCGCTCCTTCTTCCATCACAGCGCAGCGCGCCAAGCCTCTCACGCGGTCAGCGAACTGCCGAAGCGTCTCCGTCGCGTTGCGCTTTACTGTCCATAGTGAAGCGGCCGCATGTTGGGGGTTTTCTTTTTGGAACCACCGCAACATGTCCTCCCTGACGATTTCGTAGACATTGTCAACATCCATGGCGTCATCACGGTCAATCAAAAACTGCTTCGCGATCCCGCGTGTTTTTGTGCGCAGTATTCGATAACGTTGTTGAGAGGTTAAGCCCGCGGTCACTAGATCAAAATTCGCAAAGAACGAAACTACACTGAGTGCGCCGGAAGCGTCTGGGTCCCATGGTTCAAGTTCTAAAAATACTGAGCGCGGTAAGTCCCCGCGTTCACCCTCGTGTGTGGCTGTGTTATAACGCTGAAGGAGTATATTCATCTCCCTCATCGTTTGTGTCATGGCTTCTACTGCTTCGGGACCGACGGAGGAGTGTGTACCTTCTCCTCGGTCGCTTGCTCCCGACAAATTTAGAGACATTTTGTCGGTTCGTTAGAAAGAAGTGTAGGTGAATGTGTTGAGGTTTAACTACTACCACTAGGGTGAAAAATCTGTCTGCGTCTGTGTCGGTCTTATTGAAGAAAAACAGGTTACTACTGGAATTTTGAAGAATTTTCGTGGCGATCGTGGCGATCGTGGCGATCGTGACGATCGAGATAGGAGGCTGCGTTTACGTCACTTTTCCTATAATTACAATAAACGGATGCACATCCTACCTAACAGTATACCTGGTTAGACTATGTGTTTCGCTTTATTTAAGTTTGAATTTATGACTCTAAATTTTGAAAACAACTCGTGGCGATACAAAAACTTACGATTTAATTTGTGGGTCCGTGTGAGGCTAACTCACACAAAAATCCCGCTAGCTGCCACCAGTTTGTAAGTATGGTGACTTCGGATATACCTGGCAACTTGGGTACCAGTGGTGAAGGGAAAGGTTCACCTCTGCTATCAACTCGCAGGTATATCTTCGGTCTTTTTGTCCTAGAGAATCTAGGCGCTTGGGTGGTCGGGCTCACCAACTAGGTTAATGAACTCGACAGCCCAAGTGATCGCACGAGTTGTTGGGGGGTTGATTTGAAAATGAATATTGGCTGAAAAGAAAACAAGACAAAAGTCGAAACACAGATAAATTATAAAGAAAGGTATTTACCTGTGAAGAATTTAGAATTAAAGATGCGTGGCGAAAAGCGTGGTGAAAAAGCGTGGCGAAATTGCGTGGCGACCTGAAGCGTCCCGTGGCGATTTATGCTGAAAGTTAAAAGCCTGAAGGGCTAGATGCAATTTGGATACACAAAGGTGCTCCGGCCTGATGGGCTTACGTGGCGGTCCTGAAGGGACTTGTCCAAACCTCGAGGCGTGGCGATGCACTAACCTCAACTATTAAATTGGTAACCAGGTATACTCTGACAAAAGGTAAACGAAAATACAAATATATGGCACTTTTATTAATTAAGAGACAACTTCAAAGTTCGTGGCGATTTGCATGAAGGTAAGTTTATAATGTAAATGAATAGTACTTTGTTCAGTATGGATTCCTAATATGTCGTTACAATCCATTAATCATTTGGTATTCAAGTTCAATTGCAAGGTCAGAGAAATCAATGGTTCAATCAGAAAGTCTACTAAAGTTCAATTTCAGATAAGCTTCGTGGCGAAAATGTTGTTAATGTTATTAAGTTTACTCTTATGACTACACGTCACTCCTAATTCATTGGCCAATGGAATGAAATGTAAATTAGTTTGTGCACTCACGTTGGGGCCCGAAGGTAACCTTTCGATGTTGTGTGGCGAGGTAGGATCCGTGGCGGCTGATGTCCTTGGTGGGTCGTACAGCGTGGCGGCTTGGGGGGATACTGGGGGTGTTGAACTAACTCACGGGCACGGAGCTCTCGGTGGTTGTTAACTTGGCAGAGGTTGGGAGGGGAGTAGTGTCGTCCAGGCCTGACCCGAGGTTCCGTCTTCTCTCCCCCCTCCTCCCGCGAGGTGGTGTTGGCGGGGGCGGCGGTGATGGTGGGGGAGAAGCTCTTGCCGCTTCTCCGGCCGGAGGGGGGAGGGCGCGCGAGATGTTGGTTGGCGCCTCCTGATTGGGCCACGTTGACGTCACCTACGAGTCAGGCCGAAGGGGGTCGGTGGCGTTGACCCGGCCCCACCCTACTGGAGTAGCGCTCCTGTGGGCGGGAGCCCACAAAAGGTACTGTTTTTCCATTAATTTAAGATAGTATTGAATTTTTAGAATTTTTAGAGACCACGCAGAGTTCTGTAGGACAAACTGCTCGCTCCCTACTTACAATAAATCAGAAACACGAGTGTGAATCGCAAAAGAGGCCTAATCTCCGTTCAAATTTGAGCTGATCAAAATGCAATCGCTGTAGGTACATGGTAGGTAGGTGGTGACACAAGCCTAGTTCTTTGCAGACGAGTGATCTTTATAGACAAATAATAAGCCTTTGTGTAATAATTTGCAGCTTTTTCACTTCTGCCACCTCCTTTACAGCCTCCAATACAGAAATTGTCAACATTTTTCAAAATTTTCAATTGCCACATTTTATGTTCTAGTTAATTTTCTGCATTTTATGTGCCTAAATTTTTATGCATTTTATCATGTAGAATAAAATATGTAGTTCTGAAAGGGTTCGAGTCGGTTCTTTGAAAATTCGCAGTTCAATGTCTTAGGCAGCTCTAATTAAACTTTTGAACAATTTTGGCTGCAAGTCTATCTTACACAGTGACACTTTAGAGTAACTTGAAAGAACTAAACGTCCAATTTGATGACTTTCCTCGGTTGGTGAGGAACCAACCCAGAAGCCCAATGTAAGCCTTTGGTCGGGGTATCGATCCGATCGGGAATAAAAGATTCTAAGTTTTGAGGTTACTGTTAGAAAAGGGGAAGTGTAATGGTTCCAGGAACAACTGAAAAGACAAAAAACTTAAGCTAGAAAAATAGAAATACTTAGCTTGTAACGTGTCGTTGGTAGCTTGACTCGATACGGCTTGGGAGATGAGGCTGCGTTCTACTTTGAAGTTACTCTTGATGTTTATGTAAATGTTACCTGTTGTTATACCAATTGCGGTGTATCGGTTGTTGAAATAAAGAATGATGTTACGTTACTCGTTTCTGTGCAAGTGAATTTAACTACCTAGTCACCGATACCCGATACTCATGAACCAGAATCAGAACCAGGGCAAGATTGTAAGAAAATGTAGAGTAATGCAAGGTTTTTATTAGGAACAAAATGAGACTAGGGGGGTCCACGACCCAGTTCTGCCAGAAGGGCGTTCTACGAGAGGCAAATGTGATTGGTTAGCTTGACTAGGCGTTACAGCTTTCTTAAGATTAGATACAATAGAGTTTTTGGTTTTAACTTCAATGTTCCAGTTCAAGATACGGTTCTCTTATAGTTACTGAGTTACTCTTCACTAACTACCTACTATTGGCCAATAAGATAGGTGTTACACTGTATACACTCACGTGACGGAGTACCGGAGCGAGTCCGCACACGATGAGAGGCGAGATGAAGATGTTGAGGGGAGTAGCCGGGATCGGACTGGATCGCGTCGCGGTTCCTTCGGACGGTTCCAGGGGAGGCAGGACGGAAGCCGATTGCACTGAGGGGGCACCACTCACAGGATCTATCCTTCAATGTTCGACTGGGAGGCAGGAGGACAACTTTTGCACTAGCGCGATACTGGGTCGACACTGGTACGGGGGGAGAGCGCTTCACGGACAGGGGGGTTAGCTTCGAGACAATGCTGGCTAGGCGGGCTTCAAAGGACTGAGGTGTTCAGGTCTCTACTTCTTCATTTGACTGCTCCCCTCTCCAGTCTGACCAACCTAACCACGCCAAAAACCCCAGTTTTGATGGTCTTTGGGTGATCAGGGCTTCACTTTCTGGCTTGACAGTTGTTGTTGGTGGTTGTGTGCCCAAGGTGGTGGGAGGGCACGATGAATGGCCACGCCCATTTGTGTGTGTGGCTGTGGGCTCCTTCTCCTGCTGCTGATCAGGTCTTACTGGCCTCTGTGGCCTGGGTCTTCCTGTGACGAGGGTTGGTTCAGGGCTTACTGGCCTCTACGGCCTGGGGTCTCTCTCCCGGGGGTTGTCAGGGCTTACTGGCCTCCATGGCCTGATAGGGGGAACAGTGAGCTGCTGAGCGGCAGCTCACATCCCCCACCTCTCCGGGAGCCAGCGTCGTCCTCAATGACGCTGGGTATGGGCAGGGGTTGCGATGGGTGAGCTCGTCGCAGCCCTGCCTCATACTTGTAGCGACGGCATCCTGGGCAGGTCGACGGGGTGCGGGACTTCTGGTGGTCTTCTGGACATGTGGGCAGCTCCCTCTGGGCGTCGTACGATTTCTTGAGGCGCTGCCAGAACGTCTTACACGCCGTGCAGCGGAAGTTGACGATTTGCTGGCACGGACGTGTACAGACGGGGCACGTCCTTGGTCCTTTTGGGGCCGACGACCTTTTCAGTCGGAGGACCAAGGGCGAGACGGTACGGGGTTCCTCACACCGCTCGAGCTGGATTCGCGGGGTTCGGAGTGGTGTGGACATCCAGGTCGCAAATTCCTGGTGGAGGGTTGGCGTTGTTGATTCGGTTGCCTCTTCGTTGTGAGTGGGCTCCAAGGCGTTGGCTGGTGAGGGAATGGCGGTCTCATCGTCGGGTGCTTCCAGGTCGGTGACCGGTGAGGGTGGGGCCACAGACACCGTGATCTCCTCGGGTAAAGGTTCCGCCGCCGGGGAGGCCGTTGGACTGGGCTCGACAGGTGTGGGCGTTTTCTTCTCCCGTCTTGTCTTCTTTTTCGTCTGGGTGTTGACTCGGTCGGCCGTGGATTCGGAGGAGGAATCCGACGACGATGAGGACCCCGAGGAGGACGAGGACGAAGAAGACGACGAGGATGATGACGACGCGGGTTTGCCTTCCTTCTTTTTGCGGCTCCTCATCTTGCTGGCGGACGTTGTTGCTGCTTGGGGTACAACCTCCTGGGATGACGAGGGCAAAGCGGTGGAGGTGCTTGCCGTCTCTGCTGGCTTGGTCTCAGTTGACTCGGTCCTCGCCGCGGGTGGCTCCGCAGCTGACTGTACCGGCACTGTGTCGAGGTGCTCGTGTTCGCACAGTGCCCGCAGCAGAGTTTGCTTCTCCAACAACCACTCGTTCTGCTTCTCGAGTAGAATGTCGCGCTCCTGGGCAATTCGACTGGTAAATCGGGAGCAGCTCGGTAATTTCGGTGACCGAGACAATGGCCGCATCCGCCAATATGGCCTTGGCATTGTATTCTTCTGTTCGTAACATGAACTTTATCAAGGTGGCTAGGGTGGGCATGGTGAACCTTGGATTGAACACGGGTTCCGCGGTATTCAGGACGGTGGGGGCCAACGCGTTAAGACGAGCGGTCGCGCGATCAAGGTACCGGTGTATTGTGGCGATATCTTCGTCTGGCGGTGGGGCTCCTTTTTGTGCTCGCGGATCCCGGAGATGTTGGTGCGTCATCCTAGAAACCACAAATTGCCCCTAATAGCATTTGACCCTTGAAATTGTACGGCATTTACTTGAGTGCGAACCAGCGCATCTTTGGCTCAATTGAGGATCGAAAGTACGGTGAGTACCTCAGTCTTTGATACGTGGTTATTCGAGCTTGTTAGACCTGAAGGGTCTAGTATTGGGTTTTCTGGGTTCGTGGCATTGGGAGTTTGACCTGAAGGGTCCTGATTAAATGGTTTGACCTGAAGGGTCCTATTTAATTGGTTGACCTGAAGGGTCCAGTTCGGTTTTCATTCCTAACTTCGGCTTGCATCACTCCATTTTATATGCATTACTCCATTTGGTGTTCTTGTTTCAGGTGTGTGTGTTCGTGTGTTTCTGTCAGGTAAGTTTTTGTTTTAGTCTTAGTTTTAGTTAGTCAGTAAGTCATCGCCTTCCCGCATGGGTCTGGCTGTAGTTTACCGGCACTCTAGGTCGTAGTGAGTACCTTGGCGCAGAGCGATTTTCCGTACCTTCATCATTTTGGCGGCTTGGTGTGGCGGGCTGCTGCGATGTTGAGGCGACGGGTTGCTCGTTCCTTACGCTCGGTGGGGTGTCAGGAGACTCGGTGGTCCGATCCCATATGTCGTGCTGACGAGGTGTCGTGACAGTGAGCGCAGAGGTCGCTGGGCTTCCCAGGGTCCCTCTTGTAGTGGAACCTGAGGGTTCCGCTGAACTCGGAACATTCTCCGGGGTGCTCGTGATTGTGTCCGATGAGTCTGCAGATCGGGGACCTTGGTTACAGGGTTCCTCTGTCACCCACTCCATTAGATGGGGGTCTTCGGGGTTTTCTTTTGCTGGATCGTCGATCTGAGGGAGTGGAACTATTGGTTGTTCTCGTTCTAGTTCTGTCAAATGTTCCATGAATGCTTCATCTGGAACTCCAGCGGAGAAAGCGGGTTTTAATCGGTTGATATGCACCGTTTGGCACTTTATATCGGCGACGTCTCGGATTTCATAGGTTACTTCCGTATGTTTCTTTGTTACTACCCAAGGGCCCGACCATGGGCTCCATAATTTCCGCGCGGCTCCAACTGGCGGTTGCATTTCCCTTAGATACACTCGATCTCCGGGTTGGAATGATCTCGCGGCCAGACGAGCGTTTATTATGTCGCTTCTCTTTTTCCATGCTTGGTGGAGACAGTGGATTGCAGCGTTATGGGCCGTCTGGAGATGTTTCAGGCCTGTGGTGTCTTCTGGTGAGCTTCTCAGGCTTTGGAAGGACTCGTTGGGAAGTCTTATTTCTCTTCCGAAGGTTAAGAAATTGGGAGAGAATCCTGTGCTTTTGTGAGGCAGAGATCGATAAGCAGCGAGGGCGATTGGCAGTACCTGATTCCCAGGCGGGGGTATTCTTGACTATCTTCGAGAGGATAGTTGGCGAGGGTCTTGTGAAAGCGTTCACAAACGCCGTTACCTTCAGGGTGATACGCCGTCGTGAAGACTTGACGTATCCCCCATTTGGTGCACAGTTCCTTCGTCGACCTCGCGGTAAAAGCAGTTCCTCGATCGGAGATGAGCCGTTCTGGTACGCCATGGACAGGTATGTAGCGGGTTGCCAGGACTCGGGCCACAGTTCCGGCGGTGCAGTCCGGTACGGGGTAGGCCTCGGCGTACTTGGTAAAGTGATCGATGGCGGTTAAGATATATTTCTGGGTGGTTCCGGACGTGACTGGTCCTACGAAATCCACCCCAACAATCTGTCCTGGCCTATCGGGCAAGAGCGGTTTCTGGATCGGGTGTCGGAGGCCGGATGGCGTGTTACGGCGTTGGCAGGTTTCGCACCTTCTCACGTACTCCCTGACGTCCTTCGACAAGTGTGGCCAAAATCCCAACCTCCGAACCAGCTTCTCGGTGGTCTCCGCTCCAGGGTGTCCTGACCACTCGTTTCGATGGCATCTATCCAGGAGCCACTCCCTCAAGGACACGGGCATGAGTGGGACCCATTCATCCTTACCATCCAATCGAACCTGTGTTTCAAGTACTCCGTCGTTCCGCCGCGTTTTTCCTCCTTTCTCGAAGATCACTGTCGTCTGTACCCACGAATCGATGTTTTGCGCCGCTATCATCAAGCTTTTTGGGAATTCCAACGTCAGTGCGGCTATCTCCATCCTGCTCAAACCATCGGCATGCTTCATTGCGGTCCCTGGGCGATACCTTGGTATAAAATCATATTCCGCCAAGCGTAAAACCCAACTGACCAATACGGGAGGTGGGATCTCGCAATCGCATGGCAGCTGTAAGGGCCATGTGATCTGTTTGTAATTCGAAGGGTTGCCCCAGTAGGTATTCTTGGAAATGCCTCACGGCCCAAACCACCGCGAGAAGTTCCCGTTCGGTCACGGAGTAGCGCGTCTCGGCGGGGTTGAGCTTGCGGCTTGCGTATGCTACTGGCTTTTCCTCTCCGTCGTGATCTTGGGATAAGACTGCTCCCAGGGCCGTTCCTGAAGCGTCCGTCGCCAGAACAAAGGGTTTCGAGAGGTCTGGGTATGCCAGCACCGGCTCTTCAGTAAGGCGCTTCTTTAGTTCGTCAAATGCGTTTTGATGGGCTTGCGTCCACTCAAACGGGTTGGTTTTCTTCAGTAGATCGGTTAATGGTGCGACGATCCCTGAGAAGTTTGGGATGAATCGTCTGTAAAATCCTGCGAGTCCTAAAAAGGACTGGAGCCTCAGGGATGTTGTGGGGACAGGAAACTCTCGGACGGCCTGGGTCTTTTCCGGTTCCGTGTAGATTCCTTGGGTCGTTACTCGATGACCGAGGAATCGCACCTCCGTTTTTAAGAACTCACACTTTGCCAGGTTCACTTGCAATTGGGCATCCTGTAAGCGCTCGAACACCTCTCGCAGCCGCTCGAGATGTTCCTGTAGTGTCGTGGAGAAGATGATTACATCATCCAGGTACACAAGGCAGTTTCTTCCTAGTAATCCATCCAGTACATTGTTCATGACTCTCTGAAAAGTCGCGGGAGCATTTTTTAACCCGAAGGGCATTTTGTCATATTCAAAATGTCTCCCGAGGACTGAGAAAGCTGTTTTTTCTTTAGCATCGGGGTGCACTGGTATCTGATGGTACCCGGACAAGAGATCGATAGTTGTGAACCACCGACAACCGCCCAATAAAGCCAATGTTTCCTGCAGACGAGGTATCGGGTATGCGTCTCCCTTGGTGATCTTATTCAATCGTCGGAAATCGGTGCAAAACCTCCACTTTTGTTCCTCTCCAGGTGGGGTCTTCTTCTTGACAAGAAGAACTGGGGCGCACCATGGGCTGGTGGAAGCACTGATGACTCCAGCTTCTAACATGTCCTTTAATTGCGTCTCGACTACTTCGCGAAGCGCGTGCGGTATGGGGTAAGGTTTCTGCGCCGTCACCTCGGATTGGGTAGTCGTGATTTCGTGGTAGACCTCAAGGCTGCATCCCTCACTGGTTGGTGGTTGAAAGAGCTCACGGAAGTTTAAGAGAGTTCCTTTAGCTTCTTCTCGATCGACATTCGTCAGGTGACTGAGTTTGGCTTCAATGGCTGCTCCCAATTCTGGTTGCGGTTCGTCCCACTGATCCGTAGGAAATATCTCCCAATCCTCCATTTCTGCGTCCATGTCGGTTGCGTTCCCGAGATCCAGCGTGGAATTACCTCCGCTCGTCGACGCCTCTAGAGCCCTTTGTCGCTCTCCTCCCGACAACTCGGGGGCGCTCTGGTTTGACGTTGGGGACGGTAGTGTGGTTTGCAGGGTTGCCACTCGTGCTCTGGTTCCGACGAGGTCTTTATCATCATCTATTTCATCTTCAGGAAGAATTTCTACTTCCCACTTGTGGCTGCCATCAAATTTGTAGTGGGATTTCCATGGATCAGACTCTTCTTGTGGGTCATCTTCAAGTCCGTCCAATGGTTCATCCGAGGTTACACCCGGCGATACACCCGGCGTTACACCCTGCGTTCCGGTTGGTTCCTGGGTGCATATCAGGGGCGATACACCTTGCGATACACCCGGCGTTACACCCTGCGTTCCGGTTGGCTCCTGTGTGTATATCGGGGGCGATCCACCTTGCGTTACACCCGGTGATACACCCGGCGTTACACCCTGCGTTCCGGTTGGTTCCTGGGTGTATATCAGGGGCGATACACCTTGCGTTACACCCTGCGTTCCGGTCAGTTCCTGTGTGTATATCAGGGGCGATACACCTTGCGTTACACCCGGCGATACACCCGGCGTTACACCCTGCGTTCCGGTTGGTTCCTGTGTGTATATCAGGGGCGATACACCTTGCGTTACACCCGGCGATACACCCGGCGTTACACCCTGCGTTCCGGTTGGTTCCTGTGTGTATATCAGGGGCGATACACCTTGCGTTACACCCGGCGATACACCCGGCGTTACACCCTGCGTTCCGGTTGGTTCCTGTGTGTATATCAGGGGCGATACACCTTGCGTTACACCCGGCGATACACCCGGCGTTACACCCTGCGTTCCGGTTGGTTCCTGTGTGTATATCAGGGGCGATACACCTTGCGTTACACCCGGCGATACACCCTGCGTTCCGGTTGGTTCCTGTGTGCATATCAGGGGTGATACACCTTCGGTTTCAGGGGGCGATATGGTTGGGAGGTCCTGACCCGCGCACAAGGCAGCGGTTACCTCCGACGACACACCCCGGTTCCATCTTTCTAGGGAGGTCAAGGCTCCGTCGGTCAAGGTTTCAAGGTCGGGTTCCGGTGTGAAGCGTTCCTCGAAGGTCACGATGGGAAGTTCCTCAGAGCAGCTGTGGTGCGGGGGTGAAGGGGGGGCCATCACAACCCGAAAGGTGCTGGGGAGGACTGTGTCGGCGCTTTCACGAAGGCTCAGGCGCGGTGACCCAGTTTCCTCCCTCCTCCCGAGCTGCGACACCATCCCGATACTTCCCAACTCACAACAAAGGGGGTCCATGTTCCTCCATTCCTCTTCACTTTCCGTTCTCATTCCCATCGTCGGTCCAGTTGTGAAAGTCATCGGAACCCGTCTGAGTACATCTAGACCCAGTAAGTCGAGGGTCGCCCCCTTCCGGGCGAACACGAGGAAGTTATGTTTGAAGCGGTATTTACCGATACGGGTGTCAATACATTGTTCCCCGGCGAAGGGTAATAGGGCCCCGTCCGCTCCCCATGCCATGATCTTCGTTGGTTTCATCGGGATTCCCGATACAGGTTTAGCTAGAACCGATAAGGCGGCTCCGGTGTCTATGAGCATGTTCCGGGTTTCATTCCCGAGACCCACTTCCACTTTGAGTGTTCGTATCATAGGTCGTTCCACGGCCGTTACATGGAGATTAGTCGGTTCTTGCGACTTATAACGGTTGACCTCATTCACATGTTTCGGGTCGGCGATTGGTTGCGACACGGGTAGTAATTTCCGTTTCTGGGGACAGCTCTCTTCTAGGTGTTCCCGACACCCGCAAAAGTTACAGAATATAGTCTGTTGCGGACTCTTGGGGCAGTCGACGGGGAAGTGGTCCATTGCAGCGCAGAAGATACAGGGGTATCGCGGTGCGGGTCGTTCGTTTGTTCTTAGGCGTGGTTCGTCACTGTTCCACCTGTTACGGCGGTCGTCACCGGCTCGCTGTTCCCGTCGGGGCACCGGTTGATCCTTTCGGGGGCATCGGGCGGCGAAGTGGTTGGTTCCACCACAATTGTAGCACCGTAATTCACCCGATACAGCTGCTAGGTCCCATCGTTCCTCTGTTTCTTCAGTCTCTACTAGTGTGTTCTCGAGTTCTTCCGCTCGTTCCAGGGCAATACGGAGTGAGGTAGGTCGGTTGGTTACGAGAAATGCGCTCATCTTTCTTCCGACACCCCTCACGAAGGCGCTCAGAGTTTTCCGCTCGACCCATTCCCGTTTCTCATGACGGTCGAGATGCGTTCCTTCTTCAAGTACGGCGCATCGAGCCAGTCCTCTAATGCGATCGGCGAACTGCCGAAGCGTTTCGGAGGTGTTCCTCTTGATGGTCCAGAGTAGGGCTGCGGCGTGTTGCGGGTTCTCGCGCATGAACCAGTTCATCATCTCGTCCCGTATCACTTCGTATGCGTTGTCATACTCGAGGGTATCGTCTCTGTCTATTAGGAATTGTTTCGCAGTTCCCCTGGTTTTAGTTCTCAGGAGTCTCATTTTTTGTTTCTGGGTCAATCCGGTAGTTACGGTATCGAAATTTGCGAAAAATGACCCGACACTCAGCGAACCCGGTGTATCTGGGTCCCATGGTTCCAGTTCTAACAGTAGTGAACGTGGAATACCATCCTTGTCACCGTCTTGGGTCGTCTCGTGATACTTTTTGAGTAACACGTTCATCTGTCTCATGGTTTCGGTCAGCGTATCGACCGCTTCCTTGTTGTTGAAGGGTTGTTGTTCCTCCTCATCCTCGACGTCCGAAAGTACCATGTTTCACTTTTTAAGACGCGGCAAAATAGGTAAACACAGCACAGTCAATACGGTCGGTTCCGACTCGGTAGCAGTTACTGTCTCGTAGTTCGGTCTGGGGTTGGTAGTTGTATGTTCCCGTATGACGATACGGTTTGTCTTAGTGTTCCTGTGTGACGACACAGTTCGTTGGAATGTGGGTGTAGTGGTGAGGTGTGACCTACTTTCGGAGTTACCGTTACGAGGTGTCCTACCTACCTACTACCCTTGGTTCTGACCTGTTTCGACACTTTTTGAAATAGGATCGGCCGATACCTTAGGCACAAATATTTTATTTTGTGGGTTCGTGCAGGGCGCCACCACACGCGATCCGTCAATACACCGGATCCGAAATGAGAGTTTCGGGTCCGATACAGTTCCGGGTTCGCGCTTTGCAGGAATCCCACCCGCTGCCACCAAATTTGTAAGCCTTTGGTCGGGGTATCGATCCGATCGGGAATAAAAGATTCTAATTTTGAGGTTACTGTTAGAAAAGGGGAAGTGTAACTGGTTCCAGGAACAACTGAAAAGACAAAAAACTTAAAGCTAGAAAATAGAAATACTTAGCTTGTAACGTGTCGTTGGTAGCTTGACTCGATACGGCTTGGGAGATGAGGCTGCGTTCTACTTTGAAGTTACTCTTGATGTTTATGTAAATGTTACCTGTTGTTATACCAATTGCGGTGTATCGGTTGTTGAAATAAAGAATGATGTTACGTTACTCGTTTCTGTGCAAGTGAATTTAACTACCTAGTCACCGATACCCGATACTCATGAACCAGAATCAGAACCAGGGCAAGATTGTAAGAAAATGTAGAGTAATGCAAGGTTTTTATTAGGAACAAAATGAGACTAGGGGGTCCACGACCCAGTTCTGCCAGAAGGGCGTTCTACGAGAGGCAAATGTGATTGGTTAGCTTGACTAGGCGTTACAGCTTTCTTAAGATTAGATACAAATAGGTTTTTGGTTTTAACTTCAATGTTCCAGTTCAGATACGGTTCTCTTATAGTTACTGAGTTACTCTTCACTAACTACCTACTATTGGCCAATAAGATAGGTGTTACACTGTATACACTCACGTGACGGAGTACCGGAGCGAGTCCGCACACGATGAGAGGCGAGATGAAGATGTTGAGGGGAGTAGCCGGGATCGGACTGGATCGCGTCGCGGTTCCTTCGGACGGTTCCAGGGGAGGCAGGACGGAAGCCGATTGCACTGAGGGGGCACCACTCACAGGATCTATCCTTCAATGTTCGACTGGGAGGCAGGAGGACAACTTTTGCACTAGCGCGATACTGGGTCGACACTGGTACGGGGGGAGAGCGCTTCACGGACAGGGGGGTTAGCTTCGAGACAATGCTGGCTAGGCGGGCTTCAAAGGACTGAGGTGTTCAGGTCTCTACTCCTTCATTTGACTGCTCCCCTCTCCAGTCTGACCAACCTAACCACGCCAAAAACCCCAGTTTTGATGGTCTTTGGGTGATCAGGGCTTCACTTTCTGGCTTGACAGTTGTTGTTGGTGGTTGTGTGCCCAAGGTGGTGGGAGGGCACGATGAATGGCCACGCCCATTTGTGTGTGTGGCTGTGGGCTCCTTCTCCTGCTGCTGATCAGGTCTTACTGGCCTCTGTGGCCTGGGTCTTCCTGTGACGAGGGTTGGTTCAGGGCTTACTGGCCTCTACGGCCTGGGGTCTCTCTCCCGGGGGTTGTCAGGGCTTACTGGCCTCCATGGCCTGATAGGGGGAACAGTGAGCTGCTGAGCGGCAGCTCACACCAATATGGATATTTTGGTTTCAAATTAGGTACGTTTTTTACCTGGTTGCAAAGCTTCAGCTACTTCGTAGTAAGGAAGGAAACTTAGCAGAATAGCTCTTCGAGATAGTCAAACCACCGTGAGAGTTGGAGTCTAGTCCACCAAGGGAAGTAGAGTTCCAGTCGATCCAAGATTACTTAAAAGTCAAAGTTACGTTATTCGATCGGAATTTGGAAAAAATTAATAACTTTATGATTATTGTTTTATTTTTCTTGAAAATTATTACCAATCGTGACAAACAATATTATAATACAGTATGAAAACAATTTCCATACTTAGCATGAATTTTCTGAAAATGCAGGACATCGAACTAAGCGTGGTGGAGTATAAAGGGAAACCCATCGACCGAAGATAGGATTCAAGCTTCAAAGTTGAGGAAGACTATAATAAGAATAAAGTAGACATCTTCATAAGAGGACAGACTCAAAATTAATTAGGGCAAATTTATAATGAGGTGAGAAACCAGTGATGTCTTTGAATTTTCAAATTATTCTCGAGTCTAATTTTTATTAGACAAGATGTTGTAACCCGTATGTTTTGAATTGTACTGACATTAAAGTCCTTTTCTGTGTGATTTGAGCTATCATAGAAATTTCGGAAATTTTTGCAAGAGTAGGTACCGAATCCCATAATCAAAGAAGCCAGCAATGTTTTTGAGAAGATTTTGGAGTCTAATCGATATTAGAGGAGATGCTGTAACCCATATTTTTTGAATTATACAGCGAGGAAGAAATGTTTCTTGAGAGTGATGAATTATTTTTCTGAGTAGTCGAATTTTTCTGGCAGAGACCTACTTCGGTTCATCAACTGTCAGATGACGAGTCTGAAATCCGCTTTTAAAAGAAGGTTTCGTGAATCATGACCGACTCCAGGCGTGATCGTATTGGTACCTACCCTACGAAATTTTCACGCTTCATAAGTTCGTCACTTTCACTCGAGACAAACAGTCGTCTAAGTGGTTATTGTCCAAGTTCATTAACTGGTGGAGTCGCAAGAGAGAAAGTACCGCGGCATCTCAATATATTCTCTTAGATAACATATCGGCAGTAAAGACCTACACTTCCGCAACACGCAGTCGTACAATCGCACTATATTTTTACGACTATTCGATGAACTTCTTCGTGAAATATCACGCAACCGGGTTGGATGCACGCACTTATTGAAGTTGAATCGTTCATTCTTTCTATTTTCATCCCCCTGAGGACATAAATCGTCTGTCCATGGTGTGTTCACATTATGAATACGAATAATGACATCTACAGCTAAACTCATAATATTTACTCGACCTTTCCAACCCCATTGTACAGCGAATAACTAATAAATAAATACAATTTTATTTGTAGCCGCCATAAGGTAAAATTGATCATGTCAACATCAACAATTATCAAAAAACAAGAAAAAAGTTAGATACAGCGATTAAGTAATCAATCAAATCAATCTTAAATTTTTATTGTAAAAACCTGTTGAACAATCGTCAACAAGAGGAACAACAAAATAATGGTATATAAATAAGAAAAACTGAACTCATAATATGAACTCTCAAATTCTTTGTGGTTAAACAATATTGCATGAAGATATAATTGATAATAAAGGACAATGACTTGTGATTTAAACAATAACAACACTGTAAAACATAATTATGAAACTATAATGACTTAACAAAGGAACAACAGGTGCAAAACTACTGCCGCATGAGCAGCGGTGACTGAGGATCCTGGCCAACCCAGACCCACCCACCACGGCGGCTCCCGGGGTACCAATCCATTTCTGGAGAGGTAGCCCTAACGAGTGACATGGTTCAAAACGAACCATTCATTCAAAAACAGAGCCAGGCGAGAGAGAGCAAGTGGTTCAGGAGATATAAAATAAAAACGCCGTTCGCCCATACTAAACTCGGAGGGCGGCGGGACTTCGACGTTTTCCGGCGATGTAGCCAGCAATAGATTTCGGACTTGGAAAATTTTCGTTCAAAACCCCGTTTTTCAACATATCGACTAAAAGTGTTCAGAATGACGTAAAACATGGAAAAACGCGAATTGAATTTTTCAACTTTTCAAATTTTAAAATTCGGTACCCCCTCCCCTACGGCCGCCAGGGCAAATTTGACACCACCCCTTCCTACCTACTCGGCATACTTACATGCTGCCCGAGTTTCAAGGTGAGAGATCTTCTCCTTGACCCTTTTTCAGGCAAAAGTGAAGTAAGCAATAACTTTTTTTGAAAATCCCCCCCCCCCACCCTCTGACGGCCGCCCGACCAAATCTGGCTTTGCTATCCCCCAGAGAAACTATCCAGAAATCTAGGAAAAATAGTTCTAAGTGAGAGACCCCCTCCTTGACCCATTTTTGCCACTTTTCCCGGAACCCTGATAATCGCGAAACACATTCCCCCCTTCCCTCGGCCCCTGACGGCAGCCCGGGGAATTTTGACACTAGGAATCCATTCCTCTTCACATACCCAACATCCTCACCAAGTTTAAAGGTGAGAGAGCAAGTGGTTCAAGAGATAAAAAATAAAAACGCCGTTTGCCCATACTAAACTCGGGGGCCGCGGGACGTTTTCGGGGAAAAATCATTCTCGACTTTACTGTCTTTGCAATTCAATTTTAGGTCGGGAATGATCCATATTGTTGTCAACAAGAATGTTTTTCATGAAAGCAATCCAATCGAAATGAAAAAAAAAAGTTATTGCCAGAATCCCCAGTTATTGCTAGGTTCCCCATCGATTTTCTCTATTTCTAGAATCAGATTCTAGCAATAGAGAAAATCGATGGGGAACCTAGCAATAACTGGGGATTCTGGCAATAACTTTTTTTTTTTTCATTTCGACTTTTTTTTTCATTAGCAATAGATTCTATTGCTAACTTCACCCCGGTCGCCAGGCCGACCAAGAGACATGCACACCATAAATTACACCATCTTCCGATTCAGAGGGGATCAACATCCATTTTATCATAATGAAGACACTTGAATTCGTAGGTATATCCTTCAAATCATAGGGAACCATCTTCCAATTCATGGGGGACTATCCTTCATTTTATAATGGATTTTTTAGAATGTAAATCGAGAATTAAAGAAAAAAATCATTTTTGAAAACAAGGAAGGGACATCCTTCAATTCATAGGGAACCATCTGGAAGATGGTCGTAGGGGACCATTCTTCATTTCATAGTGGATTATTTAGTCGTAAAATAAAAATTGAAGGAAAACCCTTATTGAAACTTGAAATAAAAACAAATTTTTATTCTTGTAAATAAAATTAACTAAAGAGTTGAAAATAAATTACCTTTAATAAGAAATAAAACACTTCATAAAGATAACTTTTTTATTATGGTCCCAATTCAGCATCTCCTTTTGGTTTATAATTTTCAATAATCAACCTTTGGAGTCGACCAAGAAAAAAAATTTTTGAACCCCCCTCAAAATTTGTTGGTTTACGTTTCAAGGTACGTAGAATCCAAACGTCGAATAAAAACGCTGCAAATTATTACACAATGGTTTATTATTTTTCTATATAGAACACTCGTCTACAAAATCACCAACCATCCAATATGAAGAGAAGAAAAAAAAAATAAAAAATAAATAAAAATCACCAACCATCGATCGCATTTCGGTCAGCTCTAATTTGAACGGAGATTAGGCCTCTTTTGCGATTCACACTCGTGATTTGATTTATATATATATATATTTCAATATAAACCCTTAAATTTTTGTAGGGAGCGAACAGTTAGTCCTACAGAGCTCCGCGTGGTCTCAAAAAATTCTAAAAATTCTATAGAATCTTAAATTGAAGGAAAAACAATACCTTTATATCAAAATTTTTTGAGTTAGGGCGTTTTCAAAATTTCAAAATTGATTTTGGAACCCTTAGAAGTGACCTACATCAACCAAAAGCTTCGGGGCACAACTAGACCCCAAATGGAGCCTACATACCAAATTTCATCAAAATCGGTCAATGCTAAGTGGCAAAAGTGCCGCGTACGGCGGACGGATGGCCAAATTTTTATTCGATTTTTGGATTCTACGTACCTTGAAACGTAAACCATCAAATTTTGAGGGGGTGTTAAAATTTTTTTTTCTTGGTCGATTCCAAAAGTTCATTATTGAAAATAATAAACCAAACTTTGACCGTCCGTTCGCCGTCCATGTACGCGGCACTTTCCTCGGTTAGCATTGACCGATTTTGATGATATTTGATATTTAGGCTCCATTTGAGGTCTAGTTGTGCCCCGAAGATTTTGGTTGATGTAGGTCACTTCTAAGAGTTGTAAAATAAGGGTTGCAATTTTTCAAAACGTCCTAGCTCAAACAATTTTGATATAAAGGTATTGTTTTTCCATCAATTTAAGATAGTATTGAATTTTTAGAGACCACGTGGAGCCCTGTAGGACAAACCGTTCGCCTCCTACTAGAATTGAATGGTAGGACGTACGATAAATCTGAAACACGAGTGTGAATCACAAAAGATCTCCGTTCAAATTTTAGCTGACCAAAATGCGATCGATGTATTCCTTCATTTTGGTTGGTGGTAACAATTGCAAAGCCGTGTTCTTTGCAGACGAGTGATCCATATAGAAAAATAATAAACCTCTGTGTAATAATTTGCAGCGTTTTTCCTTTTGCTATCACAATGTTGCACGCTTTTATTTATAAAATAATTTTATAAATCCAAATTTTATAAATAATTTATAAATTTTATAAATAATTTTATAAATTTTATAGTTACAATTATTGGAACTGAGATAAAGTGTTATATTTTTTATTGGATGTAATTTATTTTTAACTTCTTATTTCATCTTATTTACAAAAACGCTGCAAATTATTACACAACGGTTTATTATTTTTTATTTTTCTATATAGATCACTCGTCTGCAAAGCCACCAACCATCCATCATGAAGGAAAATATCGATCGCATTTCGGTCAGCTATAATTTGAACGGAGATTAGGCCTCTTTTGCGATTCACACTCGTGTTTTTGATTTATCGTACGTCCAACCCTTAAATTCTCGTAGGGAGTGAACGGTTTGTCCTACAGAGCTCCGGGTGGTCTCAAAAAATTCTAAAAATTCTATAGAATCTTGAATTGGAGGAAAAACAATACCTTTATATCAGAATTTTTTGATTTGGGGCGTTTTCAAAATTTCAAAATTGATTTTGGAACCCTTAGAAGTGACCTACATCAACCAAAATCTTCGGGGCATAACTAGACCTCAAATGGAGCCTACATACCAAATTTCATCAAAATCGGTCAATGCTAAGTGGCAAAAGTGCCGCGTACGGCGGACGGCGGACGGACGGCCAATTTTTATTCGATTTTCGGATTCTACGTACCTTGAAACGTAAACCATCAAATTCTGAGGGGATGTTAAAATTTTTTTTTCTTGGTCGATTCCATAAGTTCATTACCTATTGAAAATAATAAACAAAAATTGGTAAAAGCTTGCTTAAAAAAAACGTCTGCCAAGTTGGGTGGGCAGTATAGCTTCCTCACTCATTGTAACATGGACGTATAGAATCAGTTGGCGAAAAAATTATGATTCAAAGAGTTATTGAATACCAAAATATTAGCGGTCCACCGTCTAGGACCTAACCCACACAATCCCTGAAAATTTCATCGAAATTGGTTGAATAGTTGCGGAGTTTTGGTTGTAACAATAAATTTAAAGTTCGCGCATGCGCAGCGGCTATTGCTTGACCAATCTGATTGAAACTTATAGGGTGTCTCTTAGAAGTTAGTCCCTAACTAACCTCCAAATTTGAGCAAAATCGGTTCATTAGAAACCGAGAAACCGAGGTTCCAGGAAATTCACGTTTGCGCATGCGCACTCGCTCCTAATGGTCCGAAGGTGCTGAAATTGATAGGGGACCGTCTAGTACCTAACCCGCACAATCCCTGAAAATTTCATCAAAATCGGACCACAGGTTAGTATAGTTTTGCCCGGGACAAGGATTGACCACAGACAGACAGACAGACCGACAGACCGACAGACAGACAGACAGACAGACACGGAACCAAAATTATTCGGGAAGCTCTAAAACGCAAAAAGCAAGTGGAAATTTTGATTTTGGAGGACATTTTTTTTTTCACTTCTTTCACGAATACAAAGCTTCCCTACCTTCGGTAGTGAGGAAGCAAAATTTTTCTCTAATTTTACTGTCTAGATCACCTGTCTGAGAGTCGTGGGACATCTTCATTCGAGAGTTGTGGGTGCCTCCATTTCGAAATTTGATTCTTGTTTGCTAAAGAAGAACAACTGTGTAGGTACAGCACGAAACTCTATCCGAAGACAAGTATGTTTTTCCGAACCTTTCAGACGAAAGCGCTCCACGCCGGAAATCTGAAGCCCATACAGGGGATCGGGTGTGACTTCGAGTCTTCCAGACATGATAATTACCTCGTCCAAACTAGGGTATAAGTACGGTTCTGCATACCTCTCATCTTCATGAGGATTTGATCCGTTCCAACCGCGCAGAAGATTCAGCGAGGAAGGGTCAATTTCATCCCACATCGTTTTTGCACGGGACCTACAAAGAACAATGGGACGATCGCGAAACAATAGATCCGACCCGATTTTTATCTAATGAATCGGTACAGGGTTCTGAGTCATGACTTTCTTTTTCGTACGCCCAAAGTTCCCTTTTCGTAAGAATCACTTTTGCTCGGAAGATTTTCCCCCTGAATTATCGAAAACCCTCGAATTTGAAAACATTCACAGTCTTGATATCTATCACTCACCACATACCTGTCACAGATCAACATGGAGTTGGAACATCATCAGCAATGTTTTGAGGGGAAGGTGCGAAAAAAATCAATCCAATAATCGATTCACAGATAATAGAACTAAAAAAAATTGCAAATCTTGCTGAACATATTGGTATAGGATTTTATTAATTTTAGTGAATATAACCATATGAAACTCAGTGTCAAAGTTTGAATCTAGTATGATCAACTGTCTCGACGCGATATATTACGAGCGGAAAATGTTGATGATTAGACACAGAAAAAACTTGGGTCGAGCGAGCTACGGCATGTGTCTCTGGAGACGAGACTCGGACCGGTTGCGGGGCCGGGAGTTCGGGGCTCGCGTCAGGAGCATAATTCCGGGTAAGTCGGTCGCAGTTCCCCCTCGTCACAACCCAGGGTTGTGAGGCCAATGGGAAGCCTAGCAGAAAGTTTTCTGTCTATTAGACGATCGGCAATCTCTCGTTCCAACCCAAGGCGGTGATGTTTGGGAAGCCATGAGCGAAATCATCAGAACCAATTCTGATCTTCCCTTTGGAAGACAGCTGATGGCGTCCGCGACGCCAGGAATGGCTGTCGAACGAAAATCCAGCCTGAAATGGTTGTTTACTTTACTTACTTACTTTACACAGAAAAAACTGAAATCGCCGGTGATACTAGTAGTAGTAAAGTCATCATTTCGGGTTGTATTTTCGTCCAACTGCCATTCCTGGTGACGTGGACGTCATCATCTGTCTTCCAAAGGAAAGATTAGAATTCGTTCTGATGATTTAGCTCATAGCTTCCCATTTGGACGAGAGGGGGGGGGGGAGGTTACCACGAAAACATGCCCTCGCGGCGAGACTAGAACTCACGACTTTCCCGCAGTAGCCGGTCCGAGACTCGTCGCTAAATGACGCATGCCGTAGCGAGCGCGGCCACAGCTGGCACCACTAATATTGTGAGATACTAGAATTGTATTCTTCTTCTTCTACTAGTGTATTTTCTTTTTCTATAGCAGATATCTGATGGATAAAAATACTTTGTGTTATGAGTTTGTGTAGAAGAACGTACTGTGAGTCTCCACTCACTGGGGAACCTTTCCAGTGAAGAGGCTGGGTTAATTTGTTAACTCCCTTCCGATCCGAATTTGTCATAGCCACCCGCGGCGAGCATTGTCAGATTCGGATCCGTGGTCAGCTCAAAAGGTGACGTCACCCCCCCCTCAACATGAAGACGCCGTCTCCAGCCAGAGCGTCCCTCCCTCGGCGGAGGGAGCCAATCAGAAGACTCCACCTGGCAGGCGCCCGTCCGTCGAGGGAGCGGAGGGGGACCATCCAGAACAAAACCAACGAGCAGCCCCCTCCACAGGCAGACCCCCCTCAGATATTCATTAAGAGTCACCGTGAGCCCCGCAGCCCGTGAACTTGAGCCTGTTAGAGTCAAAACCGCCCCCAAATCCTTTAAAAGACGCTTTTCGTAAGATCCCTGACCATCGAAAACGCCGTCTCGCGCCGAATTGATCTGGTTGAAGATCCCCTGGATTCCACTGGACGTCCGTCGCCACAACCACCACAACCGCCACATCACACCTGGAAGGATACCTCAGGGCCCTGACACGTGTGAGTGAAAACTATAACTTACCTTTAAATCATTGGCCAATGCAGTTAGGACAGTGCGTAGAAGTAGTTCTGAAACATTTGAACAAACGTCGTAATATTGAGAAGTTGTAAACTTAAAGCTAAATACTTACCTGCAGCATAAAGATAACCTATACTTACCATACTCACCTTTGTTGAAAACCTGGAACGTTGAACTGATTTACTCTGGAAACCTGAAACACAAAGTCAAATTGGAGTTATTAAATTGTATATTGAACTATTATTTGCAAACTCATCATATTGAACATTCTAATCTTGTGCCATACTTACCTTTGTTGTTGCGTTCATCAGGCTTCCTTTCGACACACCCTTTCAGTGTGCCTAGTCAGAAACCATATTTCTTAATTAATAAATTTACCTTTTATTGTTGTAATTTTGCATTTGATATCTTTTCTCATTTACCTGGTTCCTCAGTGTGAAATCCGGAGCTTGGTGACGCGTCACACTCCGCCATCTTTTCCGAGGCTTCCCTCAGAAGCCGTCGTAGGCCCCTCCGGCAGCGTCGCATTTGGCGGACGCCATTTTCTTAGTAGGACGCCCTTAAGGCTAAACATTTCAGATTGCATCATCCCGAGGAATCCGACTGGCCGCTTCACCGCCTCGTCACAGGTAAATACCACACGCTACCCTTGTAAATTTAACAATTGTTTCGATATTTGCTTGTCTTCCCCCTCCCACCTGAGCTCGCCACGTTAGGTTTTGTGTCATTCGGGGCGATTGGGATCGGCACGTGGCGTCACAACCTCGGGCCGCTACCAATTTCACTGCGGATCGAAACCTCAACCCTGTCGAACGAACATCCCGTTTACGACTGGTGTGGCGCCACAATCGTCACAACCGCCACGAGTAAGCGGGACGCTACCTCTGTGGTCATCGACACAAGCCGCCACAAGTAGCAAGCCTACAGTACGATGGCCGGTGGAACCCATGAAAATGGCCTCTCTTCAGGAAAATGACTTTTCCCACACTATGTTTTTGTACCTTTAGGAACATGTTTCCCACGCAAAAAGACCATTTTATTTTCGTTTGTAACACCTAGATGAAGATTTGGTGCTAGCAGAACAATACCAGTGTCTAGAGTTGATAATCCAGGTGAGTTCCAACGATGACAACTTGAAGAATATTTTGTTCACTATTTATCCCCAAATAACTATTTTGTAGAACCTATAGCTACAAATATGTGCTAAAATGTTGTGGGAATAAAGGGTGCCAATTTTAGTCCGATCAGATAAATGTCAACGACACAATGTGTTCCTAAATATGAAAAATTATGAATCTGAGCTCAGTAGCTGTTTGCAAGTTTCTACTTTACCCGGCGAGGAAATGTTTGCCACAGGTACTTACCACTTTCTATCAGTTATATACAATAAAAATCTATTGATTTATCGATAATAGCGCAGCTCGCCCCTGTCCACTTAAATACCTTTTAATGTTTGTCCTGTAAATATTATTACTATGTATGTGTAGAACATTATCTAGTTTATTACCTATAGCAAAATGGGGAGAAAGCAGCAGCAGCGAGCACTTAAAAGTAACATTACCTTACAAAACCCTCAAATTACCAGCAACGGCGTGTTGAAGCTCGTACAATGTACAATGAGCTTATTTTCTCCAGTTAGATCTGAAGCACATTTTGATTTATTTTAATTTCCAATAATGATCTTATAACGCGGAGAATTTTATTTGAAATAATCAAATTCAAAACTTTGTTACGTAAAGAACTTTACTTCTATCTTTCTACAGCTTCCCAGAACTTACGAATTTCATCAACAACTCGGCAGAGAAATGAATGTAGTTATTGTTTAGAGGTCGTAAGTGTCGGAGAGAACGGATTCAAGGAAGCTGTGATGCAACCAGTCGTTAAACGTCTCCGATGCATCTGGTATTATCAAGTTTCATTTCCTGTGATTTGCTTCCCAACTTCGAACGAAAAAGACGAATATATTGCGTTGGTAATTCAAAAGTCATCACGTTTCAGGAGGTCAAAAATGATTTTTTGTTTCTCCAAAATTGTGTTGTTTAAATTGCAAGATACTGAAAAAGTTTCAACAAAAACTATATATTTAAAAAAATAAATTATTTAAATAGGTAGGTATAATACAAACAAATTTTAATTCAACATAAAATTCTTTAAAATATTAGTGAAATACACATATGCATTTTTTGGAATACATGATTCATGATTCCTGCTCTTTGATTCATTCTCATTATTCAATTATGTTGAATTTCTATGTTTATATTACGGTCCCCATAAATATTACACACGAACTAGGTCTGTGGAGGCGTCCCTACTCTCCTAGACTGGGAACGAGCTCAACAGTCCCTTCATTAGAAAAAAGTTTAAAAAAATCAAATTTGAATAGAAGGAAGAAATTAACTTGCAAAAGTAAGTTGCTCTACCAGGCGCACGCTTTGCAGAATGCGGTAGACTCGACCTGTCCCCTTTCGGAGCAATGAATGCGACTGATAATCATTTTTGTTTTGCCGCTAAAAACAACGCGAATAAATAGGGCATATCCTAGACTAGGATTACCTTGAGGTGTCAAGGCATTTCTTTTTTTATATAATATATAAAGTATAACTTTATATAACATTGTATAACTTTATATAACATTGTATAACTTTATTGTACTTTGTACATTACAGTTATGCTAGTGGTATATATATATACAACTTAACGTGGAACTTGAATTGTGGGATTCACCCAGAAAAAATTGATTGCCACAACAAAATTTTTGCCACAGCAAAATTGATTTTATATATTAAAACATGCATTTAACACTTAGTTCAATAAACAATAACAAAAATATATATAATTTAACGAAAATTTATCACAGTGAGTTGACTACTAGCAAAGAGTTTCAGTTTCCATTCCCGGCGAGATCAGAGTGCCACTTTCTTTTTAACCTTCTTTCATGTCTTGGGGCTGGAGGGTTTTAGATGATTTTCTTTATGAGTTCGTCGGGGTGCGTTCGAATTTTTTGCTATATTTTTTGCTATTGCTATTTTTTGCTTATGTTTGTCATACGACAGCATAAGAACATCTTCTACCTCCGGTATGTCTAGGTCTTTGTAGATGGTTTTATTGCTGACGAACCAGTCTGCATTGGTTATGAGGCGTAGCACTCGATTTTGAACCGTCTGTACCTTTTTAACGTGTGAATCTGCTGCTGATGACCATATGACACATCCATATTGCCATACTGGTTTAATAAGTAGCATATTTTTCAGCATGTACATTCGGGAACGTGTCTTTTGGACGTCTGAGGAAATATGGGATGCCCACGTAAGCTTAGAGTCGAGGTTCAAGCCGAGGTATCTTGTTTCTCCCGTTTCGTTAATTGAGGAGCCTGTTAACATTATGGAGCTTCGTGGTATGGATCTTCGGAGGGTGAAGTTGACCAGATGAGACTTGGATGGATTTACTTTTACTCTCCACTTGGTGCACCACTCTTCAACCGTTTGAGCATAGCGCTGTAAATTGTCCTGGGCAAGTTGAACACTGAAATTTTTAGAAAGGACAGCTACATCATCATGCCTGGGTCTATTTTTATACACAGAAAGAGCATTTGATCGGGTGTGGCACGATGGTCTACTTGTTAAGCTAAAAGGACAGCTCCCAGACACGTTGTATAGAGTAGTAAAATCTTACCTATCCAAACGAACGTTTGCTGTTAAGTATGGAACTGATGTGTCCCGATCATTTGAGATCCAAGCGGGAGATCCCCAAGGCAGTGTGCTGGGCCCCTTTTTGTACCTGGTCTACACTCACGATTTTCCAGATTCTCGTTGAAGATTGCTCACTTCGCTGAAGGCATTTCTTGGACCCTTTTCCACCCGTTTTGGTAGAATTTCGGTTATACCGCTTTGAGTGCGGCCGCGCGCCAACTCCCTATTTCTTCGAATTGAATGGGAAATGGTTGACAGATAGTGACAACGGCAATGATGTGTTCTTTGCAGGCGAGGGATCTACAAAGAAAAATAACAAACCGCTGTGTAATTATTTGTATAGTTTTGACCTAACTACCAAAATAGTCCGATCCCGCCCCAACCACGAGCGAACACTGTTCGGAGATGACAATTTATCATCGCCAGTTAATTTCCTCGAGATCGTATTGCACGGTTTCCCACAACTTATAGAAACTCAGAGCTGTTACAGTATTTCTCGTAGCGTTTGAGATAGTATCATCTATAGGGTGTCTACAAAACAAGTCTCATTCCTTCAAGGGGTCGATTCTACGCCTAATTTGCAACAAAAAAATGTCTCCTAGCAATGGGGTATTTCGGTGGGTCGGAAATTTAGGTTTTTGAACTCAAATTTGGATTCAGCACCCTTGAAAATCTATATACTACAACTTTAAGCCCAATGATACTATAACATGTGGTAGAAAAATTAATTAAAGAGATCACACGTTTGAAAAAGGCGGGCCGCTATAAATGCACACACACTAGGCAAGGACTACGCCGCGCGCGTGTGTGAGTAGAATTTTGTAGTATCCAAGAGGTCTTCCAAGGGTTTCTGTGCATGGATACTTTTTTCAAAGACAGTTGGCTAGCTACGTCACGATTGGCTGGCTACGTCACACCATTCAAATCTTCAACTTTCCTTAGCTTCTCCGATTTTTTAAAAAACATTTTCTCGACAAACAGACCCGATTACCGTTATTCCTGAGCCTTACTCTTTTGAAAAAAAAAATAAAAAAAATTGACTGAAATACCCCATTGTTTTGTAGAGGCTTCTTTTCCGAGTTACTTCAATTTTAACGGGGTTTTCCCGTGATTTTGACCTTATGGCATTAAATTGGTAATAACTCCTTTGATTTGCTGTGATAATTACATTTGACGATACCATTGAAAAGAGCGTTAAGTTTCCTATCTCCCTAATTAGGGAGACAATGAATAATATTATTGGTAAGTAGATATATTTTATTCTCGTTGTGTCGGATTTTAGTTTATTATTTTTAATAATGAACCTTTGGAATCGACCGAAAAGAAAATTTTTAACACCCCCTCAAAATTTGATGGTTTACGTTTCAAGGTACATAGAATCCAAAAATCGAATAAAAATTTGGCCGTCCGTCCGCCGTCCGCCGTACGCCGTACGGCGGGTTTGTGCTAAGTGGCACTTTTGCCACTTAGCATTGACCGATTTTGATGAAATTTGGTATGTAGGCTTTATTTGGGGTCTAGTTGTGCCCCGAAGCTTTTGGTTGATATAGGTCACTTCTAAGGGTTCCAAAATCAATTTTGAAACTTTGAAAACGCCCTAACTCAAAAAATTTCGATATAAAGGTATTGTTTTTCTATCAATTTAACATAGAAAAAGTCATTTTTTTTTTCTATAGAATCTTTAGAAATTTTTGAGACCACGCGGAGCCCTGTAGGACAAACCGTTCGCTGCTTACTAGAATTTAGGGGTTGGACCTACGATAAATCAGAAACACGAGTGTGAATCGCAAAAGAGGCCTAATCCACGTTCAAATGTTTTTCAGATGTGTTTCTTCAAGTTGGTTGGTGGTAACAATGGCAAAGCCGTGTTCTTTGCAGACGAGTGATCTATATAGAAAAATAAGAAACCTTTGTGTAATAATTTGCAGCGTTTTCTCGTTAGTGTAGAAGTATTGATTAGGTATTGGTATTAATATCAAATACAATTTTTTCCAAAATGATTAAAATTAGTATTATTGGTATTAATGATTGGTATTAATACCAAATAAAAAAATTTCAGTTGAATTTTACGGGGAATGAAGCAACCTAAAATGTGAACTTAGCAACTTTTCGAAAACTTTCCGTTTTTCAATACCCACAATGTCCAAATAATTATAAATAATGAACTATTGCCGGAAAGCCTAAAAACTGCGTCAAAATCTCAGCTTTCCAACGGTATAATCAACAAATATTTTACAAACGATTTTAAGCGAAAAATTCATGTTTGAATGCGGAAAGACGTGAACTATTTTCTACGAAATGGACGGGGAGACTTGGTGCATGGGAGAAGCGGCAGCGGTGAAGACCCCGGAGTCTCCCAGTTAAACCGTCGAAAAATGCACCTTTTTCCACGTTCAAACATGAATTTCTCCCTGAAATTCGATTGTAAAACGTTATTTTATTACACCGTCGGAATGCTGAGATCCTGGCGCAGTTTTAAGGCTTTCCAGCAATAGTTCATTATTTGTAGTTATTTGGATATTATCGGCGTTGAAAAACGGAAAGTTTTCGAAAAGTTACTAAGTTAACTTTTTAGGTTGCTTCCTAAAACGTTTAGGTTGATTCCTCGTAAAATTCTATTGAAAAAATTGAATTTGGTTTTAGAGAGATAGGGAATTTATTGTCCTTCCCAACGGAATCCTTGAATTGTAATTATTACAGCAAACTAAAGAAGTTATTACCAATTTAATGACATAAAGTCAAAATCACGAAAAAACGCTGCAAATCATTGCCCAAAGGTTTATTATTTTCTGTATAGATCACCCTTCTGTATAGATCTCTCCCTACCAATAGTTTCACTTCAAAAAATTCACACTCATGATTCTGATTTATCGAAGGAAAACCCTTAAGTTCTCGTAGAGACCGAACGGTTTATCCCACAGAGCTCCGGGTGGTATCAAAAATTTTCAGAGCGGGATACTCGACAATGGATAATCTTTTTAGTATCACCAACATAGCAAAATTAAAAGAAAAACAAAACAAAAACGCTGCAAATCATTGCTCAAAGGTTTATTATTTTCTGTATGGATCACCCTTCTGTATAGATCACTGGTTCTCCATCAATAGCACCTACCACCATCTGTATTCTCCCTTGACCTTCCCTCTCAAATTTCAGCTTCCTGCGTTCAATAGGATTGAAAATGGCTTCGGAGCTCACTCAGCTGATCAGTGATCTGAAGAGTGAAGAAGATCTCCTCGAATGCTGGAGACGCCTGGAAGAGCACTTCCATTCAATAGGAGTAAAATGGCTTTGGAGCTCACTCAGCTGATCATTGATCTGAAGAGTGAAGAAGATCTCCTCGAATGCTGGAGACGCCTGGAAGAGCACTTCCATTCAATAGGAGTAGAAATGGTTTTGGAGCTCACTCAGCTGATCAGTGATCTGAAGATTGAAGAAGATCTTCTCGAATGCTGGAGAAGCCTGGAAGAGCACTTCCATTCAATAGGAGTAAAAATGGCTTTGGAGCTCACTCAGCTGATCATTGATCTGAAGAGTGAAGAAGATCTCCTCGAATGCTGGAGACGCCTGGAAGAGCACTTCCATTCAATAGGATTGAAAATGGCTTTGGAGCTCACTCAGCTGATCAGTGATCTGAAGAGTGAAGAAGCCTTTGAGCAATGATTTGCAGCGTTTTTTACCCACCAATATTTTTTTTACCTACCAACTTTTTGTTACCTACCAGCTAGGTACTACCTACCACACCATACTGGCTTCACACCTTCACAATCAAGTTTATTAGAAAGAACTAAACGCTTCACACTCGATTGGAAAAATAGAAAGCTTCATTTGGAAATTTGATTACTGGTTACGCAGAAGGCAAAACTGTATACAAATCGAAGAAATGAACAGCGATCGCATTTTAGTCCGATAAAATTTGAATGGAGATTAGACCTCTTTTGCGATTCACAATCATGATTCTGTTTTATCGAAGGAAAACCTTCAAGTACTCGTAGGGACCGAACGGTTTGTACTACAGAGCTCCGGGTGGTCTCAAAAATTTTTAAAAATTCAATACTATTTAAAATTGGTGAAAAAACGATGCCTTTATTTCGAGAGTTTTCGAGCTAGGGCACTCTTGAAAATTTCAACCCTTAATTTTCACCCCTTAGAAGTGACCTACATCAACCAAAAGCTTCGCGGCACAACTAGACCCCAAATGGAGCCCATATACCAAATTTGAACCAAATCGGTCCAGTGTTGCTAAGAAAAGTGCCGCGTACGGCGTACGGCGGACGGACGGACATTTTTTTATTCGATTTTCGTATTCTACGTACCTTGAAACGTAAAACATCAAATTTTGAGGGGGGGTTAAATTTTTTTTTTTCTTGCTCGATTCCAAAAGCTTATTATTATTGAAAATAATAAACCAAAAGACGTAGGTACGTTTTCTTTATTGATATAAAGGCTGCATATGACCATATTTCACGGAGTGCCTTATTTTACAAGCTGTATGGCTATGGGGTTTCCACAAGGATGGTCAAAATGCTGGAGAATTTACATCGTGGGACAAGGATGGGCGTATGGACCGAAGAGGGAATAGCAGAGTATTTTCAAACGGAAGTAGGGCTGAAACAAGGGTGCTTGTTAAGTCCACTGGCCTTCTTACTGTTCATCAACGACTTACCGGAGCGCCTAGGAGGCGGGGTGAAAATTGGAGAAGCAGTAATAAAAACGTTAATGTATGCGGATGACATTGCCTTGATAGCGTATAGCCCTGGGTCCCTACAAGGAATGATAAATGATCTGGCGCAGTATTTGGACAAGTGGAACCTCACCCTAAGCCAGGAGAAATCTCAAATTATGATTTTTAGAAAAGGAGGAGGGAGACCGGCAAAAAATGAGAAATGGAGCTACCTAGGGCAACCAGTTGAAATCACCAAACAATACAAGTATCTGGGAATAACCCTAACTCCGCGACTAGATCTAGGACCACATTTCAATAAAAAGGTTGTGGAAGCAAAACATGGTATGGGTATGGTATGGGAACACTCATCAGAAAACGCCGAGTCCCACATGTCAAGCACCGAGTGTATGAGGCAACCACGCGAGCGATGGTGTGTTATGGTGCTCAAATTTGGGGCTACGAAAAACACGACCAAGTTGAAGCACTACAAAGATACTATTTGAAAAGAATACTTGCCCTCCCCCGAAACACCCCCAATTACGCGTTGTACTCAGAAAGTGGTTCCGAGCTCCTCTATTTCTACGCTCTGCAGCTACAAGTGGATTATACCGCAAAAGTAATGACATACCCGGAGAAAAGATTTGCGTGGATAGTCGCAAAAAATGTAATAGAGGAAAGGGTAGCATGGTACAAAGAATACGAGGAATTGGCCGGGCGGGTGGGCATGACTATAGAAAGAAATGGGTGGGAAAGAACAATGAATAAAGCGATTGAGAAAGCGAGATCGAAGTGGCGAGTGGAGCTGGAAAATGAGGCGAAAACTTCAGCACACCATCAGCTTTACGCAAGACTGGATAGAGGGCAGAATGGAGGATTGGAGTACAGGAACTTGGATGACATATATAAAATTAGAATGATAGCAAGGACCCGAACAGAAATGCTCACGGTTAACTACAGATGGTGGAGAGACGGGCAAGTGAACAAATGCTCAATGTGTAACCGCCAAGAAGAGGAAACATCATTCCATTTCCTTGCCATATGCCCGATTTTGAGGGAGTTTAGGGTGCGATATTTGGGTAAGGGGTCAATCACGGAAGGAGAGATAATAGAATTGTTGAATGGTAACGGCAAATTGGAAAACCTTGTTAAATATATAAGAGAAGCAAGTAAATACAGACAATTTCTGGTCAATGAATTTAACTATACATAATCTATTTATTAGTTTGTATTCTAGTACCTATATTGTATACTAATAACCTATAATTAGTTTGTACGAAAAAAGAGAATAAAATAGAGAAAGCACATTAGTTATATATTATATAACTATACAAACTAATTATATATTATAAACGTTTATTATTATAAACGATACATAAACATAATATGTTTCGAATAAAGAAAGAATAATATAATAATAAGAATAACATAATATGTATTCGCTGTTTATTTTTGATATCATGCCTGTTTATATTATAAACAGGCATGATATCAAAAATAAACAGCGAATACCCCCTGCGACGGATTGTATCCAGCAGTATAAGCCATGACTAAGTTAGGATAAGTAAGCAGAAAATGAAGCATGCGGCAAAGCGTTAAGATCTGGGTAGGTGATAGGTACAACTAAAATATTTGTAATTAATACTGATGTTCAAATGGTCAATAATAACTCTGTTTTCTATAAAAATGGGAAATTACATGCAACATGAAATTAATTAATCAAATCCTTCTAATGTATGTTTTGATAAATAAATGCTTTAATTCTCTCTCTCTCTCTCTCAAAAATTTTCAAAAATTCAATACTATTTAAAATTGGTTAAAAAACGCTGCAAATCATTGCTCAAAGGTTTATTATTTTCTGTATAGATCATCCTTCTGTATAGATCACTGGTTCTCCATCAATAGCACCTACCACCATCTGTATTCTCCCTTGACCTTCCCTCTCAAATTTCAGCTCCTGCGTTCAATAGGATTGAAAATGGCTTCGGAGCTCACTCAGCTGATCAGTGATCAGAAGAGTGAAGAAGATCTCCTCGAATGCTGGAGACGCCTGGAAGAGCACTTCCATTCAATAGGATTGAAAATGGCTTTCGAGCTCACTCAGCTGATCAGTGGTGTGAGGAGTGAAGAAGATCTCCTGGAATGCTGGAGACGCCTGGAAGAGCACCTCCATTCAATAGGATTGAAAATGGCTTTGGAGCTCACTCAGCTGATCAGTGATGTGAGGAGTGAAGAAGATATCCTCGAATGCTGGAGACGCCTGGAAGAGCACTTCCATTCAATAGCATTGAAAATGGCTTCGCAGCTCACTCAGCTGATCAGTGATCTGATCAGTGAGCAATGATTTGCAGCGTTTTGGTTTATTATTTTCAATAATAAGCCTTTGGAATCGAGCAAGAAAAAAAAAATTTTAACCCCCCCTCAAAATTTGATGTTTTACGTTTCAAGGTACGTAGAATCCGAAAATCGAATAAAAAAATTTCCGTCCGTCCGCCGTACGCCGTACGCCGTACGCCGTACGCCGTCCGCCGTCCGCCGTCCGCCGTCCGCCGTACGCGGCACTTTTCTTAGCAACACTGGACCGATTTGGTTCAAATTTGGTATATGGGCTCCATTTGGGGTCTAGTTGTGCCGCGAAGCTTTTGGTTAATGTAGGTCACTTCTAAGGGGTGAAAATTAAGGGTTGAAATTTTCAAGAGTGCCCTAGCTCGAAAACTCTCGAAATAAAGGTATCGTTTTTCCACCAATTTTAAATAGTACAGAATTTTTAAAAAATTTTGAGACCACCCGGAGCTCTGTAGGACAAACCGTTCGGTCCCTACGAGTATTTGAAGGTTTTCCTTCGATAAAACAGAATCATGAGTGTGAATCGCAAAAGAGGTCTAATCGCCGTTCAAATTTTATCTGACTAAAATGCGATCGCTGTTCATTTCTTCGATTTGTATACAGTTTTGCCTTCTGCGTAACCAGTAATCAAATTTCCATAATATGGAAATATTATATATCAAATATTGATATTATCAAGCTTTCTATTTTTCGAATCGAGTGTGAAGCGTTAAGTTCTTTCTAATAAACTTGATTGTGAAGGTGTGAAGCAGTATGGTGTGGTAGGTAGTACCTACCAATAGGTAGGTGTGGTAGGTAAAAAAAATTGGTAGGTAAAACAATGTTTGTAGGTAAAAAACGCTGCAAATCATTGCTCACTGATCAGATCACTGATCAGCTGAGTGAGCTCCGAAGCCATTTTCAATGCTATTGAATGGAAGTGCTCTTCCAGGCGTCTCCAGCATTCGAGGATATCTTCTTCACTCCTCACATCACTGATCAGCTGAGTGAGCTCGAAAGCCATTTTCAATCCTATTGAATGGAAGTGCTCTTCCAGGCGTCTCCAGCATTCGAGGAGATCTTCTTCACTCTTCTGATCACTGATCAGCTGAGTGAGCTCCGAAGCCATTTTCAATCCTATTGAATGGAAGTGCTCTTCCAGGCGTCTCCAGCATTCGAGGAGATCTTCTCCACTCCTCAGATCACCGATCAGCTGAGTGAGCTCGAAAGCCATTTTCAATCCTATTGAATGGAAGTGCTCTTCCAGGCGTCTCCAGCATTCGAGGAGATCTTCTTCACTCCTCACATCACTGATCAGCTGAGTGAGCTCGAAAGCCATTTTCAATCCTATTGAATGGAAGTGCTCTTCCAGGCGTCTCCAGCATTCGAGGAGATCTTCTTCACTCGTCTGATCACTGATCAGCTGAGTGAGCTCCGAAGCCATTTTCAATCCTATTGAACGCAGGAGCTGAAATTTGAGAGGGAAGGTCAAGGGAGAATACAGATGGTGGTAGGTGCTATTGATGGAGAACCAGTGATCTATACAGAAGGATGATCTATACAGAAAATAATAAACCTTTGAGCAATGATTTGCAGCGTTTTTACCTACAAACATTGTTTTTACCTACCAATTTTGGTTTATTATTTTCAATAATAAGCCTTTGGAATCGAGCAAGAAATAAAAAATTTTAACCCCCTCTCAAAATTTGATGTTTTACGTTTCAAGGTACGTAGAATCCGAAAATCGAATAAAAAAATTTCCGTCCGTCCGCCGTACGCCGTACGCCGTACACCGTACGCCGTACGCCGTACGCGGCACTTTTCTTAGTTACCATGGACCGATTTCGATGAAATTTGGTATATGGGCTCCATTTGGGGTCTAGTTGTGCCGCGAAGCTTTTGGTTGATGTAGGTCACTTCTAAGGGGTGAAAATTAAGGGTTGAAATTTTCAAGAGTGCCCTAGCTCGAAAACTCTCGAAATAAAGGTATCGTTTTTTCACTAATTTTAAATAGTACTGAATTTTAAAAAATTTTTGAGACCACCCGGAGCTCTGTAGGGCAAACCGTTCAGTCCCTACGAGTACTTGAAGGTTTTCCTTCGATAAAACAGAATCATGAGTGTGAATCGCAAAAGAGGTCTAATCTCCGTTGAAATTTTTTCTGACTAAAATGCGATTGCTGTTCATTTCTTCGATTTGTATACAGTTTTGCCTTCTGCGTAACCAGTAATCAAATTTCCATAATCAAAAGTCAATGGAGAATACTGAAGGCGCCTGAGTGGTCACTGATCAGCTGAGTGAGCTCCAAGGCCATTTCCTCTCCTGTTGAACGCAGGAACCTGAAATTTTAGAGGGCGGGTCAATGGAGATTGCTGAAGGTGCCTGAGTGGTCACTGATCAGCTGAGTGAGCTCCAAGGCCATTTTCTCTCCTGTTGAACGCAGGAACCTGAAATTTGAGAGGCAGGGTCAATGGAGATTGCTGAAGGCGCCTGAGTGGTAACTGATCAGCTGAGTGAGCTCCAAGGCCATTTCCTCTCCTGTTGGACGCAGGAACCTGAAATTTGAGAGGGCGGGTCAATGGAGAATGCTGAAGGCGCCTGAGTGGTCACTGATCAGTTGAGTGAGCTCCAAGGCCATTTCCTCTCTGTTGAACGCAGGAAGCTGAAATTTTAGAGGCAGGGTCAAAGGAGAATGCTGAAGGCGCCTGAGTGGTAACTGATCAGCTGAGTGAGCTCCAAGGCCATTTCCTCTCCTGTTGAACGCAGGAACCTGAAATTTGAGAGGGCGGGTCAATGGAGAATGCTGAAGGCGCATGAGTGGTCACTGATCAGCTGAGTGAGCTCCAAGGCCATTTTCTCTTCTGTTGAACGCAGGAAGCTGAAATTTGAGAGGCCGGGTCAATGGAGAATACAGATGGTGGTAGGTGCTATTGATGGAGAACCAGTGATCTATACAGAAGGGTGATCTATACAGAAAATAATAAACCTTTGAGCAATGATTTTTTTACCTACCAACTATTGGTAGGTACTACCTACCACACTATAATGGCTTCACACCTTCACAATCAAGTTTATTAGAAAGAACTAAACGCTTCACACTCGATTCGAAAATAGAAAGCTTGATATGGAAATTTGATTACTGGTTACGCAGAAGGCAAAACTGTATACAAATCAAAGAAATGAACAGCGATCGCATTTTAGTCAGATAAAATTTGAACGGCGATTAGACCTCTTTTGCGATTCACACTCATGATTCTGTTTTATCGAAGGAAAACCTTCAAATACTCGTAGGGACCGAACGGTTTGTCCTACAGAGCTCCGGGTGGTCTCAAAAATTTTTAAAAATTCTGTACTATTTAAAATTGGTGAAAAAACGATACCTTTATTTCGAGAGTTTTCGAGCTAGGGCACTCTTGAAAATTTCAACCCTTAATTTTCACCCCTTAGAAGTGACCTACATCAACCAAAAGCTTCGCAGCACAACTAGACCCCAAATGGAGCCCATATACCAATATACCAAATTTGAACCAAATCGGTCCAGTGTTGCTAAGAAAAGTGCCGCGTACCGCGTACGGCGGACGGCGTACGGCGTACGGCGGACGGACGGAAATTTTTTTATTCGATTTTCGGATTCTACGTACCTTGAAACGTAAAACATCAAATTTTGAGGGGGGGTTAAAATTTTTTTTTTCTTGCTCGATTCCAAAGGCTTATTATTGAAAATAATAAACCAAAAACGATACCTTCATTTTGAAAGTTTTCGAGCTAGGGCACTCTTGAAAATTTCAACCCTCAATTTTCACCCCTTAGAAGTGAATGACATTAACCAAAAGCTTTGCGGCACAACTAGGCCCCAAATGGAGCCCATATACCAAATTTGAACCAAATCGTTCAGTGTTGCTAAGAAAAGTGCCGCGTACAGCGGACGGACGGACATATTTTTTTCGGATTCTACGTACCTTCAAACGTAAACATCAAATTTTGAGGAGGGGTTATTTTTTTGTCTTTCTTGCTCGATTCCAAATGCTTATTATTGAAAATAATAAACCAAAACGTTAAAATTGAAATAACTCGGAAAAGATGCCTCTAAAACAAAATTGCTACGATACATTTCTTGTCACAAATTAGGTGTAGAATCGATCCCTTGAATGAATGAGACTTGTTTTGTAGACACCCTGTATAGTCATATTTACGGTTACAATGAAGCAAAGTTTCCCAATCTCTTGACAGACTTTTTTCTTCTATTTTGCCGATGTGAACTCCAGGTAACCGCGGACATCAGAAGACTTCGAGGTTCATCCATGTCGAAGCGGACCCCACGCGCGTGCCAGATGACGACCACCGAAAGAATGAAAAGCGTGAACTGATAATACTAACAGAAAGAGCAGGCAGGGAGTGGCTCCCGTTAATGAGAAGTGGGTTCGTCGGGGAATATCAACCTTTGTCCTGCCTGTTAGTCACTTTCGAGTTATGTCCCAAATAGCTGTCAGGCCTCTCTTCCCTCCCGGAATTTCCATTCAATGGGACACTACGATCGATTCTGTAACAACATAAAATCAGCTATTCACAATAAAAATATCTTTTATTGAATATTTAGAATTTTTTGATTAAATACCTTTCATGTTACCATTCTTCAATTATACCTAAGTGTGGGCAAATAACCGTATACGACACGCAAATAACTCGTATATGGACCCCATTTATAATAATGATAGTAATAATAACGGTGCATTATCCAAAAGGAACAATGTTCCCGCCAAGCCTGGATAATTTTACATTTGAATCGGTTTCTTTGAGAAGGGCGTAAGTACTTGCAATCAAACTTTCGGGAGATCAAGAAAAACTTCCTGTCTGCCGCTATTGATGAAATTGTGAAAGTAAAACTTTTTTCCTGTCTCAGCAATCAATTTGACGCGTTATCCGTATTTTTCCAGACTGTTGTCCCCCACCTCCAAAATCGCTAATCTATCTCTTAGACTTACGCCCTTCTCAGAAAAACGCTGCAAATCATTACACAAAGGTTTATTATTTTTCTGATACATCACTCGCCGGCAAAGAACACAAATTTGTCATTGTCACTACCCACAAACCTAATTTCGCTTCACATTCAAGTTTTATTTAATGAAATAGACGCTAAATAGAACAACTCGAAGGAATGAAAAGCAGTCTTTGGCCAGCTAAAATTTGGACGGAGATTAGGCCTCTTTTGCGATTCATAGCCGTGTTTCTGATTTATCTTAAGCCCAACCCTTGTGTTTTCATAGGGAGCAAACGGTTGGTCCTACAGAGCTCCGGATGGTCCCATTCGATTCTGAAAATTCAATACTATCTCAAATTGATTAAAAAAACAATACCTTTATTATTTCAAAATTTTAACCCTTATTTTTCAACCTTCAGAAGTGACTGAAATCAACCAAAACCTTCGGGGCACAACTAGACCCCAAATGGAGCCCACGTACCAAATTTCATCATAATCGGTCCATGGGAACTAAGGAAAGTGCCGCGTACGGAAAGTTTTTTATTCGATTTTCGGATTCTACGTACCTTGAAATATGTTTAGCATGGAAATACTGCTTTGGATACAGTAATTATCCAACACTAATTAATGTTAATGATAAAAATGAAAAGAAAAAGAGTTGAAGACTCGAAGGACCACCCCTGAAGGGGTAAGAACTTAGCTAGGTTAGGTACCTACCTAAAGTGAAATATGCTGTGTGGTTATCAGGTGATAAAGAAGAAAAAACAGAGTTTGAATTGATGAAACATCAACAAGAATGTGAGTTTATTGAAAAATTGAAAAGTAGGTTTTGAAATGGTTTAAAAACGAAAGATTCTATTGTTCCCCTAAATGGCCATGTGAAAGATAAGAAAGAAAAAGGGCTTAGATGTGTTAGGGTGATCAGTCCCAGATGAAAGGTTTTCCAGAAGAAAGAAGGCAGGACAGGCAGCTTCCACCAGAAATCAAAGGCAGCTTCCAGGAAGAAAGAAGGTTGAAGAAGAGTACAGGTGGTCCAGCTATTCCAAGTCCAAAATAGGTAGGATTGGAGCAATACCGCACTGCCTCAGAGTTTTTGTGGTCAAGTCTCTCTCGTTGATCACAATAAAACTACTTATTTTGATGAATGACACACAACAACTTGGATGTTCTTGGAAAACAGTTTTGAGAGAGTAGGTTGGCAAGGGAACAATAGAGTGTGTGTAAAAAGGCTGCCAGCAGACATCCAGGATCTGGACATGGTTGTTCTGAAGGCTCATGTTGCATTGGTAGATTTATGAATTACGATGGTTTTAAAATACATAGCAATATTTTTAAAGTTTAAAGACGGTTTTTTATAATTAGACAGCAATATGTTGAGAAAAATATCAAGTAAGAATGGATGCAAAAAAAAAAAACAGCAAGATCCATTTAAGTGGATGTAGAAGTAACTATTAAGTTATGGTAAACACTGGTCTATGGTGATAAGGCTGATAACGGTGATGTAGAATTATGAAGAATGTAAAATGTGAGTTGTTTAATGAAAGATGGTTTGTGGAATGGAAAATGGAAGTTAATAATGTGGATGGTGGTTTTTGGAAGGAGAAAAATGATGTTTTGGCTGCAGTTACTGGTTGTGCATGAAGTAAGTTCGAACAAAGTAAAAACCAACAAATCTTGAGGGGAGGTAAAAAAAAAACTCGGCGCTTTGCGCCTCGGCGGGGGGCTCCGCCCCCCTGCACCCCCCGGTTTATTTCTTTTTCCATACTCTGTATGAAATCATAGCAACACAGAATGTGTTTTTGCGATGCTAGTCATCCGTTAAATAAAAAACAACAATAATAAATGTGGAGTCTTCGCAATAATAAAATAAATAATTGTTAGACATTTAATTTGGTCTGAAACCCTATAAATGTTATATAAATAAATATGTAACTACAAGAAAAATACTATATAAATTGAGAGATTTCCAACGAATGGTGAACAATTTCTGTGCAATGAACACTGTGGGAGTTTTATTTCCTTACCAACGGCTTGGTTGCACGTGAAAATCATTATAAAAGGCGCGTAACGGTTTTTTCTGTCGCTTTTTCGTGACGATTTTTTTTCGGTAGGTCATCGCAAAAACACATTCTGTGTTAAAATTTTCTTGGTCGACTCAAAAGGTTCATTATTGAAAATAATAAAACAAAATCGTGTGCAATCTCACATTTTATGAATTGCAGGATTTCTAAAATCATGATAAATTACTCCATTTATCATTAGCAACCCGGAAAGTCGTGAAATATTGGGACAAAGTTGCTATAGAAATGAAAAGTCGTTTCCAATCGTCTGCCAAAGGGTGTGGCACATAGCTTCCTCGTATTCATAACCCGATTGTATAAATGATCGGATGCATAGTAGCTAATCTCAAAACATCAATCTGTAAGTACCTTGAACTACCATCATAGGGGACCATCTAAGTTCTTGCCAACCCGCACAATTCCTGGAAACATAATCGAGGAAAAGGTAGACGGTATGGCTGTTGCAAGGGTTTTATTTGCACGAGACCATCGATCCCCAAACCCCCGCATCCAATGTAAATTTCATCGAAATCGGAATTTTCAAGGATTCTATGACACATAGTCAACCACACAGCTCAATTTGAGGTCTAGTTGTGCCCCGAAGATTTTGGTTGATGTAGGTAACTTCTAAGGGTTCAAAAATGAGTTTTGAAATTTTGAAACGCCCTAACTCAAAAAGTTTTGGTATAAAGGTATTGTTTTTCCTTCAATTTAAGATTCTATAGAATTTTTAGAATTTTGTTGAGACCACGCGGAGCTCTGTAAGACAAACCGTTCGCTCCCTACGAGAATTTAAGGGTTTAAAGGAGGATTTAAGGAGAATTTAAGGGACGTACGATAAATCAGAAACACGAGTGTGAATCGCGAAAGAGGCCTAATCTCCGTTCAAATTTTAGTTGACCGAAGTGCGATCGATGTTTTTCTTCATGTTGAATAGTTGGTGGCTTTGCAGACGAGTGATCTATATAGAAAAATAATAAACCATTGTGTAATAATTTGCAGCGTTTTTTGTTTAAACCTCGAACTGTGAAAACAATCAAAGCTCCCGTTACCTTGGTAGACTCGGATGTCACAGATGAAGAGTTTGTTTAAACGAGAAGGAGCAAAACACTGAAACTTCTTCTTAAAGCTCTTTTAATTGCTCAGAAAATATTGTTTTGTTGGTTAGTCATCAAAACAAAGACATACCTGACGTTAGAACCATTATTTTTTTGTTGGACAATTGGCGATTTCAGCGTAGATTTCATCATGCTCTTTTGGAATACACTGCTTGATCTTCTGACTATCAACCACAGAGTAAGGGAGACAAGTTATGCTATCAACGATCAAGTTACACTTGATCAAGACATTCCCGCTGGGGCAGGTGAATGTCTGTCACATAGGAGGAAGCTAAGGAGTTGATGCATTACGGAAGGAAGCTATGATTGTAGTAACTATGCATTGTTATTACCTAGTTGTCATGATTCCATTGGTATCAAAGTAGCCGGATTTTGAGATCGTTCTACTTTCTCTTCATTATTCGATGTTCTCTACATTCTACTTCTACTTGTCATATATCGTTCAATATAAGTGTTCCCTAAACCCGTGTACTAGTCCTTCCTCAGCTAGGATTACAACAGTGGCGACGAGGATTAAAACAGCTACATCGTTTAGTAAGTACTCAATCTCGATTGTCCCAATTTGAATTTCGTGTTCCGAAAAGGCACATAAATATGAAATGGCAGAAGGGGACGTACCGACGATGCTAAAATTATTGGAGACAGTGATGAAGCAGAATGACGTCCTCATCAAACAGCTCACGGCTAATTCAAAACCAGTTGTCATTTCAAACTTAGATAACTTTGATAGCACGAAGGAAACCTTTCGTCAATACAGGAAACGTTTGGAAAATTGGTTCCATCTCAAAGATATACCTCCTGACCAGTGGGGGAGGGAACTTTTTCATTTTATTGGTCCTACCCTCTTCAAAACTTTAACTTCACAAACCCTTCCAGCGGATCCTAATGACAAAACTTATGAGGAACTAACCGATTTTCCTGAAAACCATTTGTGCCCAGATCCTAAGACGATAGTCCAACAACACAGATTTTAGTCGAGGTTCCAATCTGAAGAGGAATCTGTAGCTCAATACGTTTCCGAACTGCGCAACCTTACTTCAACATGTCAATTCGCCTTCACAAAGTCACGGAGCGCGCTCCAATATAATGGGGTCATTTCAAAATTTGGGGTTATTTCTTGTCACGCAGCTTTTGTGAACACTCTATTTGTCTTGGAAATTCAGAATTTTTTCAGGGAGATACAGCAGGTTGGTGTCTACAAAGATCACATAGAATGAATTTCACTAATCAATTAACTCAGATAATTAAAAATCATTAATGATCCCAATTCTCTCTCCCTACACCTGTCACAGAGGGTAGGTTGGGAACTTTGAAAATTTTTGGAGAACTCTATATTCATATTTTAATTTAAGTAAAAAACGTTATTGGTCCAGGATACTCTCCTCTTCAGGAATAAATTAGAAACGAACGAAAATTCCATGAATTGGAAGGGTTTTTGCTATGTTTTGATGCTGTCACAAGGTTTTATTCTCTCTCCCTACAATTTTTTTGAAATGCCTGCCCACTCCTGGAAAACGATTATTTTGTGTCATGAAAAACAAAAGTGAACACTGCTGCAAGATGGCTTCCGAAGCTACTGAAGTTTGTTGAATTTCCAAGCTCCCAGTTGTGTGGGTTATGTTGTGAAGTGTTGAAGCTTTGAGAGTAGGTAAATACTTTCTCTCTCTCTACAACCACCTCACTCATCAGGGTAAGTGTTCAACTAAGTTTAATTAAACTCAAATTACAATTATGAATGCCATAGTGTTATGTATTTTTTCTAACGTTCAGAATCAATAATGTTTAGGCCAGTAGAGAGTGATAACCTCACAAATCTCTCTCCCTACAACCTCTCTCCTACAACCTCTACCTACAACTTCTGGGAAGAGGCTGGTTCGTAGGAAGAGAGATGGAATTGCAGGGAGAGAAGTTTTTTTTTCAAAGCCGTTTACATTTTTAAGAGTTACCTGAACTATTTACACCGCTGGGTCATATAATTCTGACTTTTCATTAACCCAAATTTTACGAAAGATTAGACTGATTGAAAGACTTGAAGAATCTGATAATTCCGATGTACCTAGATTATAGCTTCGGACTGTGATTGCGATAAGTAAATGAGACTCCTAAACTAAGATTCTCGTATTTTGAAGGAATAAAAAGGTTTCATGAGTTCAACTCACACTTAGTTTTCTCTCTCCCTACAAAGTCGAAATTATGGAAAAAAATTCAAAATTCTATAAATTTGAAACTACTTGATAAAGTGTGCGCCCACTTCAGGATCTGCCTCAGTGGTCAAAACAAAGGACGTTTACGGGAGAAAAAACATAAAAACTTCAACAATAATTTATGGAAAAGTTCGAGGACAAAATAACCCCAAATTTTGAAATGACCCAGATAGTAATGAAAAATCATCCTCCATCGAAATTCCGTCGACAGCGGTTAGATCTTAAGTCACTAGGTCTGAAGAATAGCTGTTTAAGATGTGGACGCGACAATCACTCATCCAGGGAGTGTCAAGTCGATAGGGGCAAATTGCGTTGTAAATCTTGTCAAAAAAACGGGCCATGTTCAAAAGGTCTGTCTCTCGAATTTCCTAAGCAACGCCAGATCTAACGCTCATGTCAAAACCGTTGAGTTAGAACCAGAGTTGTCGGATGATGATTTTCTGGATGGCCCGCTTGATCGTAGATGAGTGCAGTTGGGACCTCTGTTGAAGCTTGAGGCGGCATGTTATTTTTCTGGTGGGAAGTTGAGGGGGCCATGGATGATGCACTCAGTTCTCCGGCAGAATACGGTTCCACTTTTCTTTTACAAAAATGTTCCCTTCTAAAAGAAACCAGGATAATTATGGGCGATTTCTATCATGTTAGAGACGTCATTCGTATGCCCTTTCAATTGCAAACGGTTCAATTGCCTAGGGTTAAAGTACAGAAAAATTTAAAAAAAAACTGAAATGACATTTTTGTAGACTCACGTCCTTTAAAAAAGAAACCGATTTTGTAACAAACACACTATTTCTATTAATTATAAAATCCAAATCAGAGATTAAAAATTGAAACTACCAACTTTTGAATTGAAAAATGAATGAATGGAACAATGAGAGAGAAAATAAGACAACAAGAATAAGAAATAAATAGAATGAATAAACAATAAGAAAGGAAGAGTGGTCGAAAAAGTTATGATAAATAGAGAAGGCGAGAATAGGGAGTAAGAAGAGCATTGAAGTGTGTTGCAATGAATGAAATTGTTGATGAGTGGTGATGAGTTGAAAAAGTTTGTTGGAGAATATTCTAAGTGTGGGGAGAGACCTGACAGCGAGAGGCAGACTGTTCTAAGCTCTAGCTCTGAATTGCTGGAGGCTGTTGCTTTTTTCAAACATTAGTAGATAATATCTACTATCACTGCTGGAGTAAAAACAAAATTTATGTAGATAAACCCATCAAAACACACTACGTAAACTGATTAGAACCAAATTTTTAACAGCCATAATTTTCACGCTTGAGTAAAAAGTACCAAAAAACGCTGCAAATTATTACACAATGGTTTATTATTTTTCTATAGATCACTCGTCTGCAAAGCCACAAACCATCCAACATGGAGAAAAACATCGATCGCATTTCGGTCAGCTAACATTTGAACGATAGATCAGGAACACTCGTGTTTCTGATTTATCGTACGTCCAACCCTTAAATTCTAGTAGAGAGCGAACGGTTTGTCCTACAGAGCTCCGCGTGGTCTCTAAAAATTCTAAAAATTCTATAGAATCTTAAATTGAAGGAAAAACAATACCTTTATATCAAATTCTTTTGAGTTAGGGCGTTTTCAAAATTTCAAAATTTATTTTTTGACCCTTAAAAGTGACTTACATCAACAAAAATCTTCGGGACACAACTAGACCCAAAATGGAGCCTACATACCAAATTTCATCAAAATCGGTCAATGCTAAGTGGGGAAAGTGCCGCGTACGGCGGTTGGACGGCTGAATTTTTATTCGGTTTTTGGATTCTACGTACCTTGAAACGTAAACCATCAAATTTTGAGGGGGTGTTAAACAATTTTTCTTCTTGGTTGATTCTAAAGGTTCATTATTGAAAATAATAAACCAAAAAACCATAAACAATTTCGCTAAATACTAAAAATGAACGGCGACCGAGTGAGACATCATTTCCTTATGAAAGCTACCCCTCTGTTTCTTCGAACTGAGTGTGAATCGGTTATTTCTTCCAAATAAACTTCATGGTGAAGTACGTAAGTAGTGGGTAGGGATGCCAGGGGCGTCGGGTGGAAATATACGTCAGGCAAACAGCTAGGCTGCAAATTATTACACAACGGTTCATTTTTTCTGTGTTGACCATGAGCCAGCAAAGAACTCAGCTTTGCCATTGTCCCCAACTACCAACCATGTTTTATCTTCACAATCAAGTTTATTTGGAACGCTTGTGTGGGACGCTTCACACTCCATTCGAAGAACTAAAGAATTCCTTTGTTTAGAAATTGTATTACTGATTGCAAAAGGATGCAAAACCGAGTACAACCCAAAGAAACGATCGGTGATCGCATTTTGGTTAGCTAAAATTTGAAAGATAATCAGGCCTCTTTTGCGATTCATAATCGTTTTTCTGATTTATCGTAAGTTCAACCCTTAAGTTCTCGTAGGGAACGAACAGTATGTCCTCAAAAGCTATGGGTGGTATCATTCGAATCTAAAAATTCAATGGTAGGTACCTATCTTTAATTTGTGAAAAAAACAATACCTTCATATCGAGAGTTTTCGAGATAAGGAGGGCGCCTTTGGAAGTTACATCCCTTCCATTTCACCGCTTAGAACTAACTGACACAACCAAAAGCTTCGGGGCACAACTAGATAATATCATATTATGATAATTAAGAAAAGTTCCGCGGACGGACGGATTTTTTTATATTCGATTTTCAAAATCTACACGTACCTACCTCAAACGTAAACCATCGGATTTTGAGGGTGGTCAAACTTTTTTTCTTGAAAACAATAAACCAAAAAAGAGAGACTCTGAATTTAGACCTAATAAGACGTGAAACCTTCATTATACAATGCATGTTATGCAATTATTTTCAAGTGTATCAACTAAAAAACGTCTGCCTAGTGGGTGTGGCACATAGCTTCCTCGTATCCATAACCCGATTGTATAGATGATCCGATGCATAGTAGTTAATCTCAAAACATCGGAACAAGTTAATCTGTAACATCCCTGAAAATTTCATTGAAATCGGATGGAAAATGAAGAAGTTATGGCTGTTACAAGGAACTTCACGTTTGCGCATGCGCAGTAGCTACTATCAGTCCGAAGGTGGTGATTTTCATAGGGGACCATCTAAACACTAATCTGTAACATCCCTGAAAATTTCATCGAAATCGGATGGAAAATGTAGAAGTTATGGCTATTACAAGGAAATTCACGTTTGCGCATGCGCAGTGGTCGCTATCAGTCCGAAGGTGGTGATTTTCATAGGGGACCATCTAAATACTAATCTGTAACATCCCTGAAAATTTCATTGAAATCGGATGGTAAATGAAGAAGTTATGGCCGTTACAAGGAATTCACGTTTGCGCATGCGCAGTCGCTTCTATCAGTCCGGGGATGATGATTTTCATAGGGGACCGTCTACACACCAACTCGCACAATCTCTGAAAATTTCATAGAATTCGGACAATAACTTCGTATAGTTATGCGCGTTACAAGGAATTCATGACAGACAGACAGACAGACACACAGACACGGAACCAAAATTGTTCAGGAAGGTCTGAAACGTAAAACGCGAGTGGAAATTTTGATTTTGGAGAACTTTTCTTTTCATCCTTGAAAAGTGAAAACAAAGCTTCCGCTACCTAGGTAGACTCGGAAGCAAAACGATTAGGAACAGTGAAATACATTAAAATCGGGAACGAGACACCAGCCAACGTCAAACAGCTGCTATTTGCGGTGGCGAAAGAACGAACTGCTTTCCTTCCTTGAGATAATGTGGTTGGATGGATATGTTATGTATTGCCATGCTTGGTTTAATTAGTATCCATGGCTCATCTTCTGCTTTCAAGGTCACGAAACAGTTTTCCGGCTGTTTGCCATGATTGATGGGCATGTTAGTGGGGGTATAGCAATACTTGACCCCGCGCTGACCCCCCACCGCACCACCGATCATCGCCTCTCACTCTAAACGGTCCCGAAAAATTCATTTTTTCGAACTGCTTGCCTTGCATCACAGATGACCTGAGACAAGCCTTGCATCGCCCGCGCTAGTTCGCGTATCATCCGCAATCTGTCGTAGTTACCGACCTTTTCAACTCTCTGGTGTGTTGAGGGCTAGTATCCAGGGCAAAATACGTACTTTCTTATTCCATTCTCCTATTTAATCTAACTTCCTTAATAATAACGAAATATTCCCTAAATATTATAAAAGTTTTCCAAAATCGGCAAAATATTACATGCAAAAATGAAAATATAGGAGAATCTCAACAAAAATTAATTTTTTATTTGCATAAGTACCTATTAAATAGGTACTTATGCAACTACAAATTGCCTTACTACAATTTTGTAGTAAGGCAAACAGTGTTTGCTATGTTTGCCTGGAGGAGACGCCACTGAGGGATGCCTATGGTTGGTAGGAAGTGACAATGGCAAAGCTGAGTTCTTTGCAGACGAGTGGTCTATATAGACAAATAATATACCTTTGTGTAATAATTTGCAGTGTTTTGATATACTACGTAATGGGTAGCTCGAGTTTTCAGATTAGAATGGGTGTAGGCTCCCGTCTACATCAGCCTGTGCACCTCAAGGTCATGTTTTAGCTCGTCTTCAATTATTTCGTTTTAGTTCAGATACTCAAGAGAAAGAGTACCACTGACACCGTCAGGGTGACTTATACGGTTTGTCCGTTGAAAGGGTTCCCCGATGTTGAGATTGCGACATCACAGATGATGGGAAACATGAGGGACGACCTCATGTTTTATTGTAAAAATACTACCTACTGTTTATTGGGTTCAAAAAACTTAGTTTTCTTCTTTTCCAATTTTAAAAAATGAACTACCTACCGACTTTTTTAAACGTACGTGATTGGAACTAACTCTATAATTGGTCCAACAAACATCTTGGTACTTGAACGATTTTCAAATTTGTTACCTTTGAGCTAATTGTTGGTATCTGATAAACTTTATTGAAGACAAACTTATTTTAGTAATCTTCCCTTTATAGAAGTCGGTGGAGGTTCACAGTTTTCACTCTTGCGATATTCGCCTAGATCAGCGGTTCCCAACTGGTCTGGGGGGTCCTTAGGATATACGTTGACTTCTGCGTCTGGCTTCATACGACAACTAACGCTAGCACACTGTAGTTTGGCTTTATGTGTTTCAGAGATGTCAGTTATTGCTATATTGTTAGTTATTTATTGCTAGTGCTCACAGAGTACTGGAGACAAGTTAGTGCTAGTGCAGTTTGCTAGTGCTAGTGAGGTCCCTGACCGAGTTGTTTACATGTGTGATTTTGTGCAACATTTTAGTGATTGAAAAGCTTTGTTTTTCACGGAAAGATAATTACGCGTACGTTATGGACCGTTGGTTAAAATGTGGGTCGTTGAAACGGCCTAGGCATACAGACGAAGAACTAGAAAATGCTTTCGATGTTAGAGTTAATAAGTCAGTGACTCTCGAACCGAACTTGCTAGTATCTCTTGAACCCAACTCGTCGGCGTCTCTTGAACCTTGTAAATACTCTGTATTTTCACGAATAAATCCTAAGTTTTATAGCATTAGTTTGATTTATTTTTTCACATATTTTGGTTCTTTTTAGGTAACTTTAGATAGTGGGGGTCCTCGTCATTGTAGTATGTTGAAGAAGGGGTCCTTGGAAAAATTTAGTTGGGAACCGCTGGCCTAGATAAACTCCTAGTCGTGGTCGTGGTTCGCCACATAGCAAGCAAATCGACTTGGTTTTACCGAACCATCGCTTTTTGGCGAATATCGCGTGTGCTCAGACGAGGTGAGGCTTCAGGATCCAGTAGGCGCTCGGCTATTTAGGACGAATGACACACTTGTCCGGATCTTTCT
>CM019180.2:7529269-7593365 GCA_009739505.2 Apolygus lucorum
AAATGACCAGTGAAGAAAATGCCCAAAAAAGTGAAGCCTGTGTGGAAAAACACCGCGAAAATTGAGGAAAACTGATCACGTCACACCCCGGGGTTCCTCCCGCAAAACTGTGCTCTGGCGAAGCGTAGAAAAATAGTGTCAGAGAATGTCAACAGGTAGAGTTGTAGGCGCCCTTGTGACCATATGAAACGATACACTCAAATAATGTGAATCAAATTTCAAAACTAACTAATATAAGAGAAGGTGAAGACTAATAATGCTTGATAAACTAATAGGCAGAATCGTATTGCAAAAAATAGTTAGTAAAATAATTGCTTCTTTTGGTCACTTTCGCATCTAAGTTCTTTCTGCCAGTTCATGGCGCACTCCTGTATTCGATCACTTAAGCTAATAGTTTAATGTATGCTTCCAGAAGTAGCACTGCTGTCGTAAGGGGCAGCTCGTCACATCACAACATGGCTGCCCCTGTACACAGGTTGTCACTACATTTAAAATGTCCATCTTCCTTAAATGCTCTAAATTTGTTGGATGCGTCTTTGATCAGCACAGTATGGTTTTCTTCCGTACAAATGAACCCTCTTTCGAGAAAAAAGAAAAAATGTGAGGCAAATTTCCCATTAGACCTTCCGTTGGTGACTTTCCATAAGGACTTGAACTTCCTAAACGTAGTCCAACATTATTGATATCTTGAGGGTGCACGTCATGAGAAAATTATATATATTAATTATACAATGGGAGAGATGGATGAAAGAAAGTACCCTTCGTAATAGTCTAACAATACAAACATGAGGACGGGGTGGTGTTACTACGAAGCACTCCTGCCGAGATCCTCACATCCGTGTAACTCCGAGGCACTTTCGCGCAACGTGAAAGGACGCAGCCATAACTTTGATGTTACCCCCCCCTTCAGTGTCATCTATACCTAGAAGCGATGTGACCTTAGAGAAATCAAGGCTTCACGCCTGTAAGTTCCATCCTTCGAGAACATCTCCTTCATAATTTGAAGGATACATTATATGATATATTATAGGATATAGGATATAGATATATTATATGATATATTATATCCTCCTGTACGATAACAATGCAGTCTAATATTATTCCGAAGTTTCTTATATCGATCCTTTGAAGCTATAGGACGACTGAAATTAATCCTATAGCTTAGAAAAACTTAACTCTACTTATCTCCTGTGTTAGTTAAATTGCAGGTACTCTTTTTTTTTGTTGCATTTTTTGTTCAATTACGCAAACCTAGTCTTCTAATTACCAGCAGTTATTAGTCTGCCACTCTAAGGTTGGTCAATCAATTGTCGAGAAAGCGCACGTTTACCTATAATGCAAACTTAATGAGTTATGTCTCCCCAATACAGATGGCAGCTCAGTTAACTCCTTCAAAAAAAAAAAAAAAAAAAAAACTCGGCCCTTCGTGCCCCGCCCCCGGATGGTTACTGCTTAAAGACTTCGGCTAAAATTCAAGAAACACGCAACATGCTTAGCCGTGTTTTGTTTGTTTGCTGTTTTCTTTTACTATGAATTTGTGTGTCTTTTATTTTAATTTAGATCTTTATGGGCCACTAAATCGATGTTGGTTACCCGCGAATGTTGTTTACAGTTCTTTTAAATCAGACGTATATCTCAGCTTCGTCCATTTACAGCAGTTTTGGCAGTATATAATTAAGCATAAATTGAGGGCTTTTCAACGAGTGGCTGTTCAACATCGTGGAATTAAAACCCTGGAAACGGATCGGTTGTAAGTAAAAATCATTACAAAATCCCTTGCTACTTTCGTTCCACGGTTTCGCCCAGTTAGGTGATGGCTAAAGCATGTCCCTTGCTAAAATCAGAATTGTATCATCAAGTAAGTAGGTATTATTCCCAACCCTAACATCTAGTCATGAACCCCAAACCAAATACCTAATTTATTTCAAGGATGAAAAATGTGAAATCTTCCAGTATTTTATTGAGCTATTGATGGGAAAATGCCATCACCTAACCTACACAAACAACCTCTTAAGATACCTAGTTATGAACATAAATTATGCAGGTGGCTCTAAGATAAAGCGCTAACTGCCTCATTCTAGATTATTCCAATTATTGGAATATCTTTTTTCAAAGACTAGTACTTACTTGTACATTACCTAGTGAATTATGTAAGAATTGGTCACTCTGCGAAAAACAAGAATGAAATGACTAAAAATGTTTTAAGGTTATTAAAGACCCCCTCAAGGACCTCTTAAGGTTATTGCATAATAAACTTGTTCAATTATAGTTACATGTGTTCCACAGCCAGCTAAATAGTTCATTGTTCTAGTAAATTATGACATTATTTTAAGTAAATTTTAATTATTTATTATGATATTTATAAATACTTATCTGTTACTATACAAGTCGATTGTGAGACTGCCATGTTTGTTTCTAACCCAAACTTCTGTTGCTCTCAGGCAACTAGTAGTACTAAGTACCTACTACGAAGATTTAGGTAAATGTTAAACAAATCTTTTTCAATGATGCAAAAAAAGTTTGCCCAGTGGGTGTGTCACATAGTTTTCTCGTACCCCGAACTACCCACCACGTGGCACACGTTTTATATTTATTTACATAATAATGTTTTCATTTCAATTTCAATGATCCATGATCCAAAGAGGGCTATCGACATTAGCGCATTGCATCCTATTTAACCAAAGATATTCTAGAATAGGAAATAAATTATTATTATTATTATTATTATTATAGTTTGTAGTTAAGATGTCTTGAATTCATGAGGTAGAATTTCATCAAACACTCATTGTACTGAACCAAGGCAGAAATACTTGGAACTGAACGGTATTTGTCGTATCCTGTCACTTGGTACATGGTTCCTATATGTTTTTATCAATTTATTCGTATTTACAACTATATAGTATTTGTATAGTTACAAAATTTCCGTCCTCAACTCTATTATAAAAACCATAATAATGCTAAAATGAGCATAAATATTTCGACTACTCAATTGCTTTGGTTTGATCTTCTATGGATGTGTAATGTTTATTTTCATATATTATTTTATTTATCGGAATTCAGATGTATTTTTGGAAAATATAACCAAGCAGAACAGTAGCAACCTATGTGCATTACCAATTCGTTTCCTCACTTATTGCCCTCCTAGACTGTAGGTACCTCGATAGTACGGTTTTCAAAGAGTTCTCAAAACATCGTCGTTTTCCGTCAGCAACCGCTAAATAACATGAACGCTTTCAATTTGCGTATTGTGCGTCGCTACTTTTCATTTGCAGGACCATGTAACATATCGGACCGTGATATTAACCCACTTGCTCCCACGAAATGGTTGAAGTCATCTAGTCGGCTATTAACGAGGTTAGTTAGGCGTTAAGTCGGCCGGCTCAGTCACTTTCGACTGTCTTAACGATTTTTTCTATGCGGTCTATCTCCTCACCAGGAATGTTTTCGTTTTCTTGCGACAATGCCGAGATTTTTAGGTATTTTTGTTTCAAGAAGTTTTGAATGGTTTGAAATAAAATTGTCTGTACTTAAAGTTTTACGAGTTTCAAAAGCTTTCAAAACTTGGCCTGATGGTAATGAAAAACTGGAAATACCAACCTTGGCCATTTTAATTTTTCTCCACTTCTTCATTGGTTCAAATTTACCCTGTATAAGACATACAAGCACTACAAAGCATATCTTACGAGTACGAACTCCTCATGTACATGGACTGTTTTATGTCTATCTGAATAAAATGGGAAAGGTATCAGCCCCAACATGTATACACTGCCAGAACACAGGAGATGACGATGTGAACCACACCTTTTTCAAATGTACTTACCAAATGGACGCCTGAAAGAAGTCAGCTGATGGCAGAACTGGGGTTAGCTCCCCAGGGTTCAACACCAGAGGATGTTGTCAGCAGGATACTGGATGAAAGGAGCTGGACATCTGTGGAAGAGTACATAGAGAGCATCCTGACAAGGAAGATACTCTTCGAACAAGAAAGAGAGAGGAGGGAGCATCTGATTCGCCTCTCAGGACTCAGCCTGAAGTAATGTGTTAAATGGTTCCGGGCTGAGTTCCAACTTGCGAGAAAAGAAGGTGTTTTTTAGTGGGTTTGCATCCCACATAACCTGATGGCTTAAAATCAAATACCCACTGGAATTACAAGTAATCTTATTTCAGAATCGTGGAGAATGATTTTAGACTCTTGCTTATTCATGGGATGCCTTCACAAAAAAAAAAATGATTGAATGAAAAATTATTTCCGCGGAACCTTTTCTATCTGAGTACACCATACAGTTTCATGATGCTTGATGATAACTGAACAAATATATTACTTACCTTCTCAGAAATGTGCCCTTGATTATCACAAAACTGCATTAAATATTACGAAACGTTTTCGAAAAACGCTCGTCTCATTCCGTTTTTAACTGAATTTTTTTATTTTTATTTTTTGTATTCTGTAAATTCAAGATTCGATTGGAGCAATCAGAGCTTCAATTCGGTTTTTCATTTTTTGGTTTATTATTCTCAATAATTAACCGTTGGAATTGACCAAGAAAACAATTTTTTAACACCCCCTCAAAATTAAATTAAACAAATTTTGTTGGTTTACGTTTCAAGGTATGAAGAATCCAAAAATCGAATAAAAATTTGGGCATCAATCCGCCGTACTCCGTACACGCCGTACGCCGTATTGACCGATTTTGATGAAATTGGGTATGTGGGCTCTATTCGGGGTCTAGTTAGGCCCCGAAGATTTTGGTTGATGTAAGTCACTTCTAAGGGTTGAAAAATGAATTTTGAAATTTTAAAAATGCCTCAACTCGACAAATTTTGATATAAAGGTATTGTTTTTTCATCAATTTAAGATAGAATTTATAGAATTTTTTGAGACCACGCGGAGCCCTGTAGGATAAACCGTTCGCTCCCAGAGAATTTAAGGGTTGGACGTACGATAAATCAGAAACACGAGTGTGAATCGCAAAAGAGGCCTAATCTCTGTTCAAATTATAGCTGACCGAAATGCGATCGATGTTTTTCTTCATGTTGGATGGTTGGTGGCTTTAGAGAAGAGTGATCTATGTAAAAAATAATAAACCATTGTGTAATAATTTGCAGCGTTTTTTTTTCATCAAATAGAACATTTTGCTTGCTAGTGGCAATACCAGATATCTAATTTTTTTCCCCATTCTTCAGGAGAGCCAAAAAACTGATCTGCACAACAGGTGCTTTCTCAAAAATGGATCTCAATACGCATCAGGCGCTATCTAAACTCCTAACATTGTGCCCTTGATTATTGGTGTATAAGAACTTATTTATCTCCTTCGTAGGACTCACTTTTCCCCTACCACTTCCTATCACGTACATAAACAAAAAAAAAAAAAAAAAAAACACATGAATTTCTCAATAATACACGTTGGAAAACTACCATCGGAAATGTCGCCTTCCTGCATCGCCATGGTGAAAACACTGAGATAGCAAGTGTTGACAAACGACTTGAGATAGACTGTTAACTGAATCGCGATTTACGCGCTCCCTATTGCTCCGATGAAGAAACTAACTTCACCATTCGATTCCTCGCCAAATTTAACTTGAAAACAGTTCTTAAACCGAAACATACAGAAAATGAGCTGCTGTTGCCACTAGCTTGACGATTTGGAGACACTCGAAGGTATCAGTTCTAATAAATTGACGAAAATACTTCACCGATACCAGAAACAACATTTTGCAAATATTTTCTTCCTAGTACTTTAAAAATGTATGCCACGCTGTTTTTTTTACGGCATTGGTCTTTATTAAGGCATTTCCGCAAACTTTACAGCGGAAAATATAGTTTGATTGTTACTTAGTAATTACATAAAATATATAATGAACTAATCTATGGTTTAAAATGGACTCAGTTTTTAAAAAAAAAAACATAAATTCTCTGGTATAGTCTATGGTTTACTCTAGAAACGATGGTTTTCATTGAAAACGGCAGAGGAATTTCCCACAAGAGAACCTGCAGCAGGGGTTCCTTCTCTCTTTTTCAAGTGCTGGGCACGTCAGCATGTGAAGGACCATTTCTTCGGTATCAAAGCCAAATCGGTGTAAGACGACGTTTCCACGCCTATCTTATGCAGATATGACTTCGTGACACTAGTTCCACATCGGATTGTAAATGTACACTTAAAAAATTCTTTGGAATTTACCGGAAAGCTGGAAAACCACTGCTATTTAGGTGAGGTTGGAAACATGTTGATATATCAAAAATATATATATTGTCGCATCAATTGTCAACCTTGAAAGGAAATATCAGTGAGGAAATGTTGAATTGGAAAAATACAGTTTACAATGAAACTGACGAAAATGTCAAATCCGCCATAGGGAAGGTCAACAATGCTATAGGGAATCTCTTCAATTAATGGCAGGATTACACTGGTTTCGTGGGCAATACATTTATTGAGTGGGAAGCAAAATTTAATGAGAGGCAAATTGATTTAGAAGCTAAGTTGAATAAATGAACAAAATCAATTAACAAAAACATTCGATGATAAAAGAGCTCAATAGTCAAGTTTCCGGTCATGTAGTTGAGTTAAGAAACCAAACAGTGTGGTGAGATTTGCATATACAGGAGAGTTTTCCGAACATTAGTAGCGAATCGTTCTGGTCAACATCCAATGATGTACTTATTTGAAGGATTTGGATGAGTATTTTAGTATTTTTCCGATAATCACCTCCACAGAGAAGTTACGTATAGTTGAGTTGTCTTTGAAATGGAAAGCGTCAGGAGACTGGAGCTGGTGGAAGCGGCAGCAGGAATCAGCTACTACAACTACAAAACGCTGCAAATTATTACACAATGTTTTATTATTTTTTATTTTTCTATATAGATCACTCGTCTGCAAAGCCACCAACCATCCAACATGAAGAAAAACATCAATCGCGTTTCGGTCAGCTAAAATTAGAATGGAGAATAGGCCTCTTTTGCGATTCACACTCGTGTTTCTGATTTTTTTATGACCAACCCTTGAATTCTCGTAGGGAGCGAACGGTTTGTCCTGTTGAATCATCAAAAATTACCTTCTCTCGACCGGGGATCGATCTCCTATCGTTCCGATTCTGAATCGGAGCTCCTACCACATGAGGTAAGGAAGTGAATGGACAGAAATGCAAAGAGGTCGCTGATCACAACAGTCCTATTATAGGACTCTATAATAGAGCTCCGCGTGGTCTAGAAAAATTCTGAACATTCTATACTATCCTAAATTAATGGAAAAACAATACCTTCATATCAAAATTTTTTGAGTTAGGGCGTTTTCAAATTTCAAAATTGATTTTGAACCCTTAGAAGTGACCTACATTAACCAAAATCTTCGGAGCACAACTAGACCCCAAATGGAGCCTACATAATAACTTTCATCAAAATCGGTCAATGCTAAGTGGGGAAAGTGCCAAATTTTTATTCGATTTTTGGATTCTACGTACCTTGAAACGTTAACCAACAAATTTTGAGGGGGTGCTAAAAATTGTTTTTTCTTGGTCGATTCCAAAGGTTCATTCCAAAAAGAAAAGGAAACCTCAAGAACCTCAAGATAGCAGCCTTGGCTCTCTCGACTCGACTCGAAAATAATAAGGTCCGTCACTCGATTAAAATAAATGATTGATAATTTAAATTTCAATGTGAATAAATATTTGGAAAGATGAAATTTTACTTCAATTTGAATAGTTCTCCTTGGACATCAAAAGGGAAAATAACACCGCAATACGCTCTAGTGGCATGGTAGTGTGTCAATTGGGAATGTCCTAATTTTCTTAAATATCCGTATAGATCTGAGGGTGGACAGATGGGCTTGATGGGCGGTTTCTTTTGCGTTACTCATGGCATTTTTGGTCAGTTAGTTTGCGCTTATTGGAATCAATCATATTGGAATTTTTCGTTACTCTGACACCGATCTTCACTTTCGTTCAATAGGACACAAGGAACTCAGCTAGGGAGAGTGATCAAACTCCTTTACGGTCCTGCCGCGAGCAAGCAAGTAGATGAGATTAAGATGGAAAGGGCCGATAAACGCGGAACTGACCCACTTTCCCAGTTTTTGAAGAGCAGGTTCAAAATCTCGAAAAACAGAAGACGCCGCTCGCGGGTCCTCTACAAAGAGTATCATTAGCATTGCAGAGCTCCGGCAGTCCGCTATCATAGATGTCGGAAACGTTATGACTAGCTCGGTATGCAACTTTCAAGTGGTGGTTGATTGTTGTATGTTGCCAGATTCGTGAGGAATTTGGACGGCAAGAACACGGAACCAGGGGCTCTGTCAGATTTCGCAGGAAACTAACTATGTAATATCGAATCAGTCTCAATTGACGACTGTACTAGTGAGGAATCCAATGAATGATTTTGGAGTCGTTCAATGAAATACATTAGGGCCAATACTATTTGTAATATACATAAAATTTATTTCTTGTTGGTGGTCGAATCGACTCTGGGTCCTCTTTGTGAATAAAAAGGTAGAAACGTTGATTTTTGGTGTTTAATTTTCATTTCTAGCTCCAGTTTCGCTGTGACAACTTGCCAGCATCTTCAGGCTTGTCAGTCTTATGTAGAATGTACTTCTAGTCATTTGTTCTTTCCTTTCTTAATCTTTCTCTCTTCATTCAAAATAGATCTTTTCAATAGATCCAAACTTCTTAGATGGTAAAATTGTTTAGTAATACATCCTTTAACGTTGATTAAGAAAGAGTTTAGATCTGACATTACTTTAATTTAATTGCAGAAGAAAAAATTTCTCATAGCAATTTTTTTTATGAGAAATTTTTTTTTCCGCAATTAAATTAAAGTAATGATAGATCTAAACTCTTTCTTAACCAACGTTAAAGGAGGTATTACTAAACAATTTTACCATCTAACAAGTTTGGATCTATTGAAAAGATCGATTTTGAATTAATGGAGAAAGATTGAGAAAGGGAAGAACAAATGACTAGAAGTATATTCTACATAAGACTGACAAGCCTGAAGATGCTGGCAAGTTGCCCCAGCGAAACTGGAGCTAGAAATGAAAATTAAACACCAAAAATCAACGTTTCCCCCTATTTATTCACAAAGAGGACCCAGATTCGTTTCGACCACCAACACGTATTATCATCCGACTCAACACCCTTCAACAATAAAATTTATTTATTTATTTATAATTTATTCGCCGATATTGAGCGGTTTTGCAAAGATCCTACCCTACAACACGGGCCAAGCCTAACGTCGAGTAGGAAATCCGAGCAAATCGCATCCCTTCATGCATTTATATTAATGTAAAAGTGTACAAAATGCACAAAATAAATATCTATCTATCTATCTAATCCATTGAAGATCCATCTTTATTCATGAATAAATATCATTCCTCATTCGACGACTTCTCAAGGATTTTATTATTTTACTATTCAAATCCGAAAAATAACATCAAAATTTCGCGGAGCTCTCAAATTCCGAATCAAAATTTCAGAATTATGTTGAGGAAGTCAAACTTTTGGCACCATTTTTGTTGCTCCGAGTCATAACATCTTCTTCTCGATAAATATTTGGATTCCATGTTAATGTTAATAAAAATTACTCTTGATTACATATACTGAGAATCTCGCCTATTATGAACCAAGCATGTAATTCACTTTTAGCATTTACTTCATAATGATTAATAGTATTAATAGTCAATATTTATCCGACCGTCACTTTCGACCGACTACGTCACAACTCAAGAAAGCGTTACCATGTTCAGTTCAGCAAATGCCATGTGAGCATTTGTCGCGAAATAAACATATTTAAAAAATTTTTGGTGGGTAAAAATGGCGTAAAATTAATCAATATGAAATGATCTGGCTGTTGAACCACAGGTCTACCGTCCGCAGTTTTGACATAGATATGTCTTTTGGCTGGGGGTCATGACAAAATAAGCGTGATCGTGATCAAAAAATGTAATAAGTAATTAAGTTTAGTGCAACGTTTTTGTTGGACGTTTTGTTGGAACTATCGAGTAAACTAGGTATTTCATTTCGTTACTAATCACGCTACTCTAGGTCAGAAAACAAGGAGGTCACTTTTCCTTAGCAATTAACAAAACAATTCCATGTTTTGGTTGTCATTTCACTTCAATTGTTTAAATTTAAAACAACAGATTTTTAACCCTATCACAACTGGAACGGTAGTTTTTCTAGTTACGTAGGTGAAAGAATTGGAGAAAGTTCAAAACAAGGGAAGGGGTTTCAAGTAAAAATATACTTTATTTACAGGTACTCGTGAATTTCAATAAATTACTTAACCTAGAAATAAATACTTAAATAATTGTAAAAATAAATATTATTTAAAAAATGTACACAAGTTTACAAAGTGCTTGAATTGAGCAAATAGATACATTCGACTGTATCTCACGTGATGTACACCAATCCTCAACAGGCGGTTACCAGATCGTCCCCAGCCACACGATGAAAAAGTTCAGGTCGGCTCCCAATGCTTTACAGGAGGCTCATCCGCAATGGAATTCGATCTGCGAAAATTTCGATCTTGTGGCTGTATCCTTATGTGGAGGAAAGGACGCTGGGTTCATGATCGAATTTCAAATTGTTAGTTACAATTTTTAGTTTGCTGCAGGGAGGATTTTTTGTTGGTACTTTTGCCATTGGTTTTCCGATTCGATATTCCAAATCGACAATTTACTGTCGCGAATTAGTCTTTTTTCAGTCCAACGCCAACAGCGAACAGAGCGAAGAAGAAACCAGCAAAACCTGTAGATGCTACGATCAAGATCAAACCACCGAGCAAGAGTGGCACAAGAGTGAAGAATTTGAGTTTGTAAGCTAAGAGAAGGGGCAGCATGTACTTCCTGAGTTTTTTGAGACCTTTGATTTTGTACTTCTTGACGCCTTTCCCTTTGTGGCCCTTTTGGTGGACGACATTGCCGTCGTCGTCTTCTTCGTGGTGATGATGGTGGTGAATCGTGGTCGAGGCGGTGGGTTTGGTACCCTTCTTCTTCTTGTGGTGTTTTCGCTCAGCTGATTTGGATGTAGAGACTTCGACGACGGCCACCTTGACGGGGGCCTTGTGATGGATGGCCTGCGATCTCTGCGTCGTCGAGCGGTGGGCATCGTCTGAAACAACAATAAAAAGAAGGTTATTTCGATTTTAAAATAGGTATTGTAATTTCAATCAATATTGTAAAGAACAGACGTTAATAGTTGCATCAAAAAAACTATTTTCTCTTTAAGAAGATACCCTGTGACATGGATAATTATTATGTCTATGGGCTGGTGGGAAGGGGGGGTTGTCATGCGAGTATTTTATTTCGATGGTGTACGATAGGTTATGAGGAAAAGATTTTTGTTAAGCAATTAGTTTTACCAATACTCTCAGGGTGTTGATAATGAGGAATTTCACCATGTCGGAATTTCCTATTTTTGACCCCAAAATTGGATTCAGCACCTCGAAAAACCTCATACGGCAAACTTTCAGCCCGAACTTCCTAATTTAAGAAATAAACAAAACAGTGTAGAAAATACGAATGTTTAAAAAAACGGGGAAAATGACGTCATCCTAGAATAGTTCATTTATGGCCGCTTGAAGCGCTGAGATCGAGAAATCTATAGTCCCCAGATGCAAAATTTCACGAAACAGTAAAGTTCGAAACGAAAAACTGAAGAAAAAAAAAATAGTAAAAGCAAGATGGGGAAAATTAGGTTTCCTTTGTTTTTGTTTTATAAATTTTCTATTAGAAAACACGATTTGGGCGTCCCAATGGGCAACACTGGGAGGAGACGGCGATCCGAACAGCCCAATCAGCGAGCGTTCCCGCTTCACGTCTGTTTTCCCGGTTACTTTTGAACTCAAAAATTTTGATTGTCTCCCAAAAATAACAGGAGACTTATTTTCCGAAATCAGCCCGATTTTCATCTATCCCACACCATTAACTATTCAGGAAAAATGCAAACAGAATTTGTTGAAATTCCTCATTACAGTAATCATGCTGATCCAACCTTCACACAGCCAACCAAGGACCATTAGGTGGTTTAGTGAACCGGTTCTCGTGAGAGTTTAGGGCTAGCTAGTACGAGAGGTTGTTTGGATTAGTGACCGCTCGCGGGCGGGATCGCAGATCCTAATATTTTCTCGAGTTGGGTCGTTGGTAAAACCCTTTCCACTCAAAGAGGTGAGGATCAGGTCATCAGGGTGGATTTACATGTACATCCATTTGTTTGAAGCATCCTCCATTTTTTTGGGGTGGTACTGGTTTTATGGATTTTCCTGATTAAACTGGTACTGATATACCGGTGCTGATCCTACTGGTTTACTGATATATTAGAATTCTGGTATACTGCGCGGCCGTGCCAGCAGATCCTCAAGTTTCGCTGCACGGCGTGCAAGACGTTCTGGCAGCGGCTGAAGAAGTCCAACGACGCCCAGAGGGAGCTGCCAACCTGCCCGGACGACCACAAGGAGAAGCGGCAAACCTTCAACCTGCCCCGGATGTAGACGTTTCAAGTATGAGGCAGGGCTGCGACGAGCGTACCCCTCGCTACCTCTGCCCATACCCAGCGTCATCGAGGACGACGCTGGCTCCCGGAGCGGTGGGGGATGTGAGCTGCCGCTCAGCAGCTCACTGTTTCCCCTGACAGGCCACAGAGGCCAGTAAGCCCTGACCCCCTTTGAGAGCAAACCCCCAGGCCACAGAGGCCTGTAAGCCCTGAAAGCCCTTGGACAGGAACCCAGGCCGCAGAGGCCAGTAAGCCCTGAAGGAGAAGAAGAGAGAAGACCCCAAAGGCCACACATCAAATGGGGCGTGGCCCCTTCAAAGTGCCCTCCCACCACCTTGGGCACAAACAACACAATCACACAAATAGTCAAGCCACTGGATGAAGACATGCAATTCTACCAACCAACATTTGGTGGAGTTAAGTTGGACAACCTGGAGGGGAGGAGAAAGAAAGGCCATTGTCATACTTGGAGAGATTCATTCCCTGATGCGCCGCCTAGCCAGCAAGTCTTGAAGTGTACCCCCTTTCGTCTTTGAAGCTCTCTCCCTTGTACCGTAACGCTCGAACGTCACCGTACCGTATCGTCCTCCTGCCTCCCCCAGTCAAGTACAGAGATAGGTTTTACCAAGTGAGTGGTGCTATTCTGATACTGTGATTGCTCGTCCTGACCCCCCTGGAACCGTGTCGTCGTGGTGTATCGCGCGCGTAACTCCAGTCCTGTCCCGGCTACTCCCCCTGAACTCTCATCTCGCCTCTCATCGTGACCAGGACTCGCCCCGGTAACCCTGCACGTGAGTGTAACTGTGATAATCTATCTCAAATTGGCCAATTTAGGTAGAAGGTGGAACGAAGTGAAACTCAGTTTAGTCACTATTGTATATTTGTCTAAGAGGATCTCGAACTGGAACGATAAGCGTAACTCTAAGAGAACATCTAAGTCAGCTTGTAAAACGTACCGTAACCTTAGTAAAATTAGTAAAAACCACATTTTTGTTCATAATAGCTAAGCCCATCAGGCAGTGTCGGGTCGTTGGCCCCGTATCGTATCTCGAGTCAATCTTATTAAAATCACTTTTCTAATTCATTCTTTTCTTTCAACTCACCCTGGTTCTGGTTCTGACTTGGTAACGGGTATCGGTAATAGGTAGTTAAAATCATTTCAAAAGACAACAGTAACTTCAGTAACTTCAGTTTTTATTCAACGAACCGATACACCCTAAATAACAAACAAATACAGGTAAAAGTAAACAGTATCGTCAAGGTGTGTCATCGAGCCTCATCTCCCAAGCCGCCTCGGACGGAGCTACCACGACCCACCAAAGTTAAGTATAACATCAATTCTTAGCCTAAGTGTGTCGCTCTTCTACCTTTCAGTGACCCGTTACACCCCCAATTTCAATAGGAACCTTTTAGCTTCTCCCCCTCCCGATCGACTGGTACTCTAACCCCACAGGCTTACAAATTGGTGGCAGCGGTACGGATTCCTGCAAGCGTGAACCGGGAACTATATCGGACTCGTAACTTTCACTCCTCGAGTCCGGTGTATTGACGGATCGCGCGTGGTGGTGCCCTGCACGAACCCACAAAACAAATATTTGTGCCTGGAGTATCGGCCGATCCGCTTTCAAATAGTTCAAAACAAGTCAGAACCCAGGGTAGTAGGTAGGTAGGACGCCTCGTAACGGTAATTCCGAAAAGTAGGTCGCACCTCACCACTATACCTGCATTCCAACGAACTGTGTCGTCACACAGGAACACAACACAAAACCGTATCGTCATACGGGAACACACAACAACTAACACCGAACCACTAGACAGTAACTGTGACAGAGAACCGAACCGTATCGACTGTGCTGTGTTTACCCATTTTTCCGCGTCCTTACAAGTGAAACATGGTGCTCTCGGACGTCGAGGATGAGGAGGAACAGCAACCCTTCAACAATAAGGAAGCGGTCGATACACTGACCGAGACAATGAAACAAATGAACGTATTGCTCAAGAGGTATCACGAGACAACCCAAGATGGTGACAAGGACGGTATTCCACGTTCACTACTGTTAGAACTGGAACCGTGGGACCCAGACACACCGGGGTCGCTGAGTGTCGGGTCGTTTTTTGCAAATTTCGACACCGTAACCAGTGGGTTGTCTCAAAAGCAAAAAATGAGACTCCTGAGAACCAAGACCAGAGGTACTGCGAAGCAGTTTTTGATCGACAGAGACGATACCCTCGACTATGACAATGCCTACGAAGTGATACGGGACGAGATGACGAACTGGTTCATGCGCGAGAACCCTCAACACGCGGCAGCCCTACTCTGGACCATCAAGAGGAACAACCCAGAAACGCTTCGGCAGTTCGCCGATCGAATCAGGGGATTGGCTCGATGCGCCGTATTGGAGGAAGGAACGCACCTCGACCGTCATGAAAAACGGGAGTGGGTCGAGCGGAAAACTTTGAGCGCCTTCGTGAGGGGTGTCGGAAAGAAGATGAGCGCATTCCTCGTAACCAACCGTCCCACATCACTCCGCATCGCCCTGGAACGGGCGGAAGAACTTGAAAACACCTTGACAGAGACGGAAGAAACGGAGGAACGATGGGATCTCGCGGCTGTATCGGGAGAATTGAGGTGCTATAACTGTGGTGGAACCAACCACTTCGCCGCTCGATGCCCCCGAAAGGACCAACCGGTACCCAGACGGGAACAGCGTGTTGGTGATGACCGCCGGAACAGGTGGAACAGTGACGAACAACGCCCAAGAACTGATGAACGACCCGCACCTCGATACCCCTGTATCTTCTGCGCCGCGATGGATCACTTCCCCGTGGATTGCCCTAAGAGTCCGCAACGAACCATATTTTGCAATTTTTGCGGGTGTCGGGAACATCTAGAAGAGAACTGCCCCGAGAAACGGAAACTACTGCCCGTATCGCAACCAATCGCCGACCCGAAACACGTAAACGAGGTCAACCGTTACAAACAGGAACCGGCTGGACTCCATGTAACGGCCGTGGAACGACCGATGGTACGAACCCTAAAAGTGGAAGTGGGCCTTGGAAACGAGACCCGTAACATGCTAATAGATACCGGAGCCGCCTTATCGGTACTGGCGAGACCTGTATCGGGAATTCCAATGGTACCGACCAAGGTCATGGCATGGGGAGCGGATGGGGCCCTATTACCTTTCGCTGGGGAACAGTGTATCGACACCCGTATCGGCAAATACCAATTCAAACATAATTTCCTCGTGTTTGCCCGGAAGGGCGCAACCCTTGATTTACTGGGTCTGGATGTCTTGAGACGGGTACCAATGACGTTCACAACCGGACCGACGATGGGAATGAGAACGGAAAATGAAGCGGAATGGAGGAACATGGACCCCCTTTATTGCGAGTTGGGAAGTATCGGGATGGTGTTGCAGCTCGGGAGGAGGGAGGAAACTGGGGTCACCGCGTCTGAGCCTTCGTGAAAGCGCCGACACAGTCCTCCCCAGCACCTTTCGAGTTGTGATGACCCCCCCCTCACCCCCGCATCACGGAGGTTCGCAGGAGAGCCCCATCGTGACCTTCGAGGAACGCTTCACAGTGGAACCCGCCCTTGAAACTCCGGACAACGAGACCTTGACCCAACAAGAGGAGTGGAACCGAGGTGTAACGTCGGAGGTGACCGCCGCGCTGTGTGCGAGCCATGACGACGACCCTGTATCGCCCCAAATACACCAAGAGGAAGTGACCGGTGTAGTATCAGGTTCAAGTTATATCAAGTCGTTCAATGTTCACGAGACCTCAAGGTCGAGATTGTCAGTTGAATAAAAACATTTAAACGAATCGCAGTGAGCTTAATTAATCAAATAATATCCTAATAATACATGGTGTCAGGTGTATTTCATCGCAGTATACTTGGAGATAAAGATCGTCTGGGAGAGTGGAAGGAATAACCGTGCCGATTTATTACGGGAATAATAACAAACACCGATAAGCCGTGGTGCCGTGTTACTTCTCATCCGCTCCGGGCGTGTTTCGACCTACAACATGTCCGAAGATTCGGAAAGCGAAAGTGCTAATAGCTCGTCAATTTCGATAGCAGAACGGTTGCAGGTCAGTGGATCATTATTTAAGCTACCTACTCTGAAGTTTGACAACAATATCGCGTTCAAATGGCCCAAATGGAGACGTTTGTTTGAACTAAATATGAAGGTGTCTGGGAAAGATGTGAGTAAAGATGAAGATCTAAAGATTGCAATTCTCTTAACACATTTGGGGGAAGACTCACTCGATGTGTACAATTCATTTCCTGACCCTAAGAACACTTTGAAACTTCTACTGGGACATTTTGATCAGTACTGTGTTCCTCGAATCAATCTGGCCATTGAAACCTTTAAATTCAATAAGCTGTCACAAGCCAAGTCTCAAAGTTTTGACAGTTATTTGACAGAATTAAGAACTCAGGCAGATAGATGTGGGTTCAAATGTAGTAATGAGAGCTGCTCAGAGTCGTATGCAAATCGAATGATCAAAGACCATATTATTTGCAATATCAATGATTCCAGTGTACAACAAGAACTTTTGAAAGAATCAAAAACAATGACACTTGAAGAAGTCACGGAAATTTGTCGATCAGCAGAAATGGGAAAACAGTACGGTAAAGAAATCGCCGGAACACAAGAAAATATTGATGTTAATGCAATAATAAAAAAGTATCAACGTAAAATTCAAAAAATCAAAAAACAAGAAAAAAATGATTCAGAAAAGAACAATATTCGTGTAAAAAATGCGGATCTCGACATGTCCCTAGATCTTGCCCAGCTTTTGGAAAAAATTGCAATCTTTGTGGAAAGCCAAACCATTTCAAAATTGGTTGCTTCCGTAATAAAGATAAGAAAAAGAGAGTATACGAGATCGGAAATGACAGTGATTGCTCAGAGGGCACAGATTCTACGGAGATTTTTGGTTGTGAAAGCTTGGATGTCATTATCAACAGCGTCTCCGCGAAATATGACCATAAATGGAAAGAAGTTTTTATGGTAAACGGATATCCAATTGAATTTAAATTGGATACGTGTGCAAATGCAGACATCTTACCACTAAAATACTTGTCCTTGCTTCCCAGAAAACCGAAAATAGATGAAACTAAAATGAGGATACGATCGTACGGAGGACATATCACAGTCCCGATGGGAAAAACAACCCTGAAATGTTGTTATAAGGATAAAACCGAAATGCTCACTTTCATAGTAATAAAAGGGGAAAATGAATCCCCGATACTTGGCGTTAAAACTTGTGAGAAGTTCAATCTTGTCAAAAGGTTGTATAATGTCACACAAGTTGATGACGTAAAAATTGATAAAAAACATTATGGAACTTGTGGATTGGGGATAAAATTAAAAGAAAAGTCTGAAAATACTCAATTAAACAAATTTGATAAAGAAAAAGAGAAGTTCATAGAAAATAACATTGATGTTTTTTCTGGTGTAGGTAAAATACCAGGAACAATTAAAATAACACTTCGACATGATGCTATACCGGTAGTACGATCTGCACGTCGCCTACCTGAAATGTTGAAAAATAAACTTAAACTTGAACTTCAGAGACTAGAAAAACTTGACATAATTGAAAAAGTCAGCGAACCTACTGACTGGGTTCATGATATAGTTTTGATCGAGAAAAAAGACAAAAGTGTGAGACTATGTTTGAATCCAATTCCATTAAACAAATACATAAAACGAGAACATTTTTATATACCTACTTCAGAAGATCTAATATCTAACTTGGGAGGAAAAACTCTGTTTTCTGTGCTGGACATGAAAGAGGGATTTCATCAATTTCAGTTGGACGAAAGCTCAAAAAAACTTTGCACGATGAATACAGTTTTCGGTAGATATTCATACAAACGCGCACCTTATGGAATTTCGTGCATGCCAGAGATATTTCATCGTGAAAATAGTAAGATTTTTGGTGATATTCCGGGAATCCAAGTACTTTTCGATGACATTATAGTCACGGGTACAACAGAAAAAGAACATGATAGCAACTTACAGCAAGTCGTTGAAAAAGCAAGAGCTTACAATGTAAAATTCAACAAGAGTAAACTTCAATACAAACTGACCAAAGTTCGCTATATGGGTCTGATTTTTTCAAGAGAAGGGGTTACTCCAGATCCTGTTAAAGTAAGAGCGATTACAGAAATGGAAGAACCTACCTGTGTAAAAGACATACAACGATTTTTGGGCGCCATAAATTTCATCAACAAATTTATTCCAGCATATTCACGCGTTACTGCTCCTCTACGAGAACTGCTTCAAAAGAAGAAAACTTGGGAATGGAAGGAGAAACACAAAAAATCGTTTGAAGACTTGAAAAAATTAGTCACCATGGCTCCGACTCTCAAGATTTTTGATCATCAGGAAGAAATCATAATTCAATGTGATGCAAGCAAGGACGGTTTAGGTTGCTGCTTGTTGCAGAAAGGACAACCTGTTGCATTTGCATCAAGAAGTTTGAATCAGTCCGAACAAAATTACAGTCAGATTGAAAAGGAAATGTTGAGCCTATGTTTCGCGATGAACAGGTTTCATTATTACGTATATGGTCATTATAAAGTTACTGTATACACTGATCACAAGCCATTGATTAAAATTATTAAAATGACTTGTACAAAAATTCAGCAAGATTGCAACGTATGCAATTGAAAATACTTAAATATAAATTTGACTTGGAATTTATACCAGGATCTCAAATGTTTATAGCAGATATGCTATCCAGAGCCTTTTTGAAGGAAGTTGGCTCTGAAGATGTTGACATGTCTCAAACCATACACGCCATAACATTGGAAGAATACTTACCGATTCCAGAAGAGGAAATCAAGAAGTTGAGAGAATCCACGAGCCAGGATAATGTCTACAATAGATTATTGGAGTTGATAGACATCGGGTGGGTTGGAGTTGACTGAAAACTTTTACCCCTAGATCTCAAAACTTACTATGATCTCCGATCGGATCTTGATGCAAGAGAAGGTTTGATATTTTTTAATCACAAAATTGTGATACCACCCCTTTTACGTCGTGATATGATGTCGCTGATCCACTCACAAGCTCATCTTGGAATTAACAAAACGGTTGCGAGAATGCGATCCATCATGCATTGGCCAAAAATGTCTCAGGACATTGCTGATTTTGTGAGTTTGTGCAAGACGTGTCAAACCTTTCAAAATAACAACGTTAAAGAGCCTTTAATAACAACTTCGGTTCCAAAATATCCGTACCAAATTATAGGCATAGATATTGGAGAGCACCACAACTTCACGTTCCTTGCCATAGAAGATTATTTTTCAAAATGGTTGGACAACATCAAGCTAAAATCAAAAAGTGCTAAAGAAATTGAAAATAGATTGAAAGTGGTCTTCAGCACGCATGGAGTACCTGAAGTGATTTGCTGCGACAACAACCCTTTCAATAGCGTAGAAATGAAGAAATTTGCAGAACGTTGGGGGTTCCAACTAAAGACTTCATCTCCACACTATCCAAAATCTAATGGCCTTGCTGAGCGTGGTGTTGGGATTGCGAAAAAATTAATCAAAAAGTGTATCCACTCAGGAGGTGACCTACGTCAAGCTCTTCTGGAATACAGAGTTACACCAATCACCGGTCTTAATCAGGCTCCAAGTCAACTACTTATGGGAAGACTACTTCGCACTAAAGCTCCAGTCACCACCGAATTGCTGATTCCAAAATTTATTAATGAAGAAATAGGGCAGAGAATGGAGGACATCAAGTCTAGGCAAAAGAGTCATTATGACTTAACCGCAAAAGCGAGGAACTCATTTGTCAAAGATCAACCTGTTTATCTTAAATTTAAAGATGAATGGAGAGAAGCCAAAATCAAAGATTTGTTGCGAGAGCCAAGATCCTATTCTGTTGAAGACAAAGATGGGAGGATATTAAGGAGGAACTCATTCTTTTTACGTTCAAGAAAGGAACACCCTGAGAACGTACCCATAATTCAACCTCTCACTATTAAGACTCCTTCGCCTAGAAAATCGCTAGGAAAAGAGACATTACAATCGGGCGATCAGACAGTACCTGCCTCAAGGAAGTCAACTGAAGTGCGACAAAGCACTTCACCTCCTCGAAGCAGTATCAACCGAAAGTCGTTCTCCACAGAAGATCATAGATCGAGTTCTTCAACATCGTCTGCTTCAGTGACTCGTTCTGGAAGAATTGTGAAGGCACCAGAGAGGCTGAATATGTGAACTCAATTACTAAATTGAATTAGGAGAGAAAATGTTCATTTTCGGAAAACTGAACCTTTAGATTTTTTACGCAATTTAAAGAAATTGTGGTTGCAAAGAAATTGATCAGTAAAAATTCATTTTAATTTTCTTTCGATACTTAAGTTTTAGATTTGAACGTTTGTGAAGACATTTATTTTAAATTGATTCTGCTCTTGAAGAGGAAGATGTAGTATCAGGTTCAAGTTATATCAAGTCGTTCAATGTTCACGAGACCTCAAGGTCGAGATTGTCAGTTGAATAAAAACATTTAAACGAATCGCAGTGAGCTTAATTAATCAAATAATATCCTAATAATACAACCGGAACACCGGGAGTGTCGCCGGGTGTATCGCCGGGTGTAACGGCAGGTGTATCGCCCCCAATATTTCAAGGGGAAGTGACAGGAACACCGGGTGTGTCGCGGGGTGTATCGCCGGGTGTAACGGCGGGTGTATCGCCCCCAATATCTCAAGGGGAAGTGACAGGAACACCGGGTGTGTCGCCGGGTGTAACGACAGGTGTATCGCCCCCAATATTTCAAGGGGAAGTGACAGGAACACCGGGTGTGTCGCCGGGTGTATCGCCGGGTGTAACGGCGGGTGTATCGCCCCCAATATCTCGAGGGGAAGTGACAGGAACACCGGGTGTGTCGCCGGGTGTATCGCCGGGTGTAACGGCAGGTGTATCGCCCCCAATATTTCAAGGGGAAGTGACAGGAACACCGGGTGTGTCGCCGGGTGTATCGCCGGGTGTAACGGCAGGTGTATCGCCCCAAATATACCACAAGGAAGTGACTGGAACACTGGGTGTGTCGCCGGGTGTGTCGCCAGGTGTATCGCCGGGTGTATCGACGGGTGGAACGACACAAGAATCCCAAACCAAAATACAGAATTGGAACTACAACTTGAATAGCTGCGGTTACCAATTTGGTGACAGTGACGCATTGGAAGCGGAACCCATACCCGAATGTGAATTGGACGAGGAAGAAGACTTCCCGGAAGTACAAATGACAGTGGCTACCATGCAAGCTGGACGACCGTCACTAACGTCAGACCAGAGCGCCCCCGAGGTGTCGGGAGGAAGACAACAAAGGGCTCTAGAGGCCTCGACGAGTGACGATAATCTCGTTCACGATTCCGCAGTCCCGAACGACATAGAAACCGAGATGGAGGACTGGGAGATGATACCAACGGATCAATGGGACGAACCACAACCGGAGCTGGGAATAACCATCGAAGCCAAACTAGCTCATCTATCGGGCACAGATCATGAAGCAGCGAGAGGGACCCTCCTGAACTTTCGTGACCTATTTCAGCCGCCAACCAGTGAAGGATGCAGTCTCGAGGTCTATCACGAAATTACGACTACGCAACCCGAAGTGACCGCTCAGAAGCCCTATCCCATACCGCACGCGCTCCGAGACGTGGTAGAAAAACAATTGAAAGACATGTTGGAAGCTGGAGTCATCAGTGCTTCAACCAGCCCATGGTGCGCTCCGGTTCTCCTTGTCAAAAAGAAGACACCACCGGGCGAGGAGCAAAAGTGGAGGTTTTGTACTGATTTTAGGCAATTGAACAAAATCACGAAGGGGGATGCGTATCCAATACCTCGCCTGCAGGAGACCCTAGCTCTGTTGGGTGGTTGTCAGTGGTTCACGACGATTGATCTCCTATCCGGATACCATCAGATACCCGTGCACCCCGATGCGAAAGAAAAAACAGCGTTCTCAGTCCTGGGGAGACACTTCGAGTATGACAAAATGCCCTTCGGGCTGAAAAATGCTCCCGCGACCTTTCAAAGGGTCATGAACAATGTTTTGGATGGATTGTTGGGAAGGAACTGTTTAGTATACCTGGATGACGTGATCATTTTCTCCGCGACGCTGAAAGAACACCTTGAGCGGCTTCAGGAGGTCTTCGAGCGCTTACAGGATGCCCGGTTGCAGGTGAACTTGGCAAAGTGCGAATTCCTGAAAACGGAGGTACGCTTCCTTGGTCATCGCGTCACTACAGGAGGAATCCACACCGAACCCGAGAAAACCCAAGCTGTCCGTGAATTCCCAGTCCCGACGTCCTCCCTAAAGCTTCAGTCCTTCTTAGGACTAGCCGGATTTTATCGACGATTTATACCGAATTTTGCAGAAATCACAACACCGCTAACTGATCTCTTGAAAAAGACGAATCCATTCGAGTGGAACCAGGTGCACCAGACCGCCTTTGACGAACTCAAGAAGCGCCTTACCGAAGAACCTGTATTGGCATATCCCGACCTCACCAAACCGTTCGTTTTAGCCACAGACGCGTCAGGAACGGCCCTCGGAGCGGTTCTGTCTCAAGAGCACGACAGAGAAGAAAAACCCGTAGCGTACGCAAGCCGCAAGCTCAACCCCGCCGAGACCCGCTATTCCGTGACAGAACGGGAATTGCTCGCAGTAGTGTGGGCCGTAAGGCATTTTCAAGAGTACCTACTGGGACAGCCCTTCGAGTTGCAAACGGATCACATGGCCCTCACAGCTGCTATGAGACTAAGGGACCCCACCTCCCGTATCGGTCGCTGGGTTTTGCGCTTAGCGGAGTACAATTTTATACCAAGATACCGCCCAGGAACCGCCATGAAGCACGCAGATGGTTTAAGTAGGATGGACGTAGCCGCGCTGACACTGGAATTCCCGAAGAGTTTGATGATTGCGGCGCAGAATATTGATTCATGGGTCCAGGCTACCGTGATCCTTGAAAAGGGAGGGAAGACGCGGCGGAACGACGGAGTGCTAGAGACGCAGGTTCGACTGGAAGGAAGGGACGAGTGGGTGCCACTCATGCCCGTGTCCTTGAGGGAATGGCTCCTTGACAGGTGTCACCGGAACGAGTGGTCGGGGCACCCTGGAGCGGAAACGACAGAAAAGCTAGTTCGGAGATTGGGATTTTGGCCACACTTGTCAAGGGATGTGAAGGAGTATGTGAAGAGATGCGGGACGTGTCAACGACGTAACACGCCGACTGGTCTTCGACACCCGATCCAGAAACCCCTCCTACCCGATAGGCCAGGACAAATTGTAGGGATAGATTTCGTAGGACCAGTCACGTCCGGAACTACCCAAAAATACATTCTGACAGCCATCGATCACTTTACGAAGTACGCCGAAGCCTACCCCGTACCTGATTGTACCGCCGGCACCGTAGCACGCGTTCTGGCAACCCGCTACATCCCCGTTCATGGTGTACCCGAACGATTGATCTCAGACAGAGGAACCGCTTTCACGGCCAAGTCGACGAAAGAATTGTGTAACAAATGGGGGATACGGCAAGTTTTTACAACGGCGTATCACCCCGAAGGTAATGGCGTTTGTGAACGCTTCCACAAGACTCTCGCCAACATCCTCTCCAAGATCATCGGACGAACCACCGCATGGGAGTCAGCGTTACCCATTGCCCTCGCCGCCTACAGATCCCTACCACACAAAAGTACGGTTTTCTCTCCGAACTTTCTAACTTTTGGAAGGGAAATGAGATTACCCAATGAGACCTTCCAAAGCATCAAAGGCCCACAAGAAGAGACCACTAGACTCAAACATTTACAGATAGCCAGAAACGCAGCAGTCCAATGTCTTCACAACGCATGGAAACGAAGGAGTAACATCATCAACGCACGCTTGGCAGCCAGATCTTTTCAACCTGGAGACCGAGTATACTTGAAGGAAATGCAACCGCCATCTGGAGCAGCCCGTAAACTATGGAGCCCATGGTCAGGACCTTGGGTCGTCACCCTGAAACATTCTGAAGTCACATACGACATCCGAGACATCGCAGACATAAAACGTCAGACGGTGCATATCAACAGACTGAAGCCTGCTTTCGCAGCCGGAATCCCAGACGACGCGTTTATGGAACACCTGACCGAACTGGAACGGGAACAACCCATAGTTCCACTGCCCCAAATCGACGACCCAAGAAAGGAGACAACTGAAGACCCCAATTTTATGGAGTGGGTTACAGAGGAACCCTATAACCAAAGCACCCAAACTATAGACTCACCTGATACCACAGCAATCATCACGGAAACTGAGCAGAGCCCCGCTGGACCCTCAGGTTCCACGACCAGAGAAACGCCAGGAAGCTCCGCCACCTCCCCACCAACAGTAACAACCCCACATCAGCACGAGATCTGGGACCAAACCACCGAGTCCCCTGACACACCACCGAGCGAAAGGAACGGACGAACCGTAGCCTCACCATCACAGCAGCTAGCCACAACCAGCCGCCAGACCAATGATGACACGGTGAACCGTCCCGAGCCGAGGTACTCACTGCGACCCCGAGTACCGGTGAATTACAGCCAGATCAATACGGGGAAGTGATGACTTACTGACTAACTTCGACTACGACTATGACTAACACTTACCTGACATGGAACGAACACATACACATAAACATCTGAAACATAAACACACACATACATTAATAAGATTGAACTCGAAAAGGACCCTTCAGGTCAACCAGTTAAACAGGACCCTTCAGGTCAAACCATTTAACTAGGACCCTTCAGGTCACCTTCCCAAGCCCATAGACCCGGAAAACCCGTTTGTAGACCCTTCAGGTCTAATCATGCGTAACGAATCGAAATTTAAAACTGAGACTCACCGTGCTTTCAAGCCTGGATTGAGCCAAAACTGCGCTGGTTCGCACTGAAGTAAATGCCGTACAATTTCAAGGGGCAAAATACTATTAGGAGCAACTTGTGGTTTCTAGGATGACGCATCAACATCTAAGGGATCCCCGAGTTCAGAAGGGACCACCACCGCCGGATGAAGACATCGCCCTTCTCCATCGATACCTCGACAAGGAAGAAGCGCGTCTCGCCGCCCTATCGCGAACCGTCCTAAACACCACCGAGCCCCCTTATAACCCCCGTTTCGTGATGCCCACTCTGGCCACCCTTATAAAATTCATGCTGAGGACTGAGGAACAGCATGCGAAAACCATTCTAGCAGATGCCGCCCTGGTCTCCGTGACCGAAATCACCGAATTGCTCCCAACTTACCACCGAATAGCACAGGAAAGGGACATCCTGTTAGAAAAGCAAGAAGAATGGTTGGAGGAGAAACGTCTCCTTCTGAAAGCACTCGTGGAACACGAACAACGTGACACCGTGCCGGTACAGGAAGCTGCAGAGCCACCTGCGGCGAGGACCCAGCCAACTGAGACCCTCCCAGCTGAAGGGGAACGTACCCCCGACGGAGCACCTTCTTCCAGCGAATCCTCCTCCTCTTCAGATTCACAAGGGAAGCCAGCCAAAAAACCGAAGGCCAAACGACCTCCCCTTCGCAAACCACGAGGCAGCATGACGGAGGCCGACCAGCGCACCGATGACTCAACCCCACCCGAGCCACGGTCCGCCATCTCCGACCCACCGACACCTACAACCCCGGATCTGCCAGAAGAGATTGTGGTAACCGCCACCTTGCCCTCACCCATCACCAGCCTTGAGAACACTCTGGACGAATCGGCAGCCGCAACACCCCAACAAACTCCGGAACAGCAATTCGCCACGTGGATGTCCACACCACTGTACGCTCCACGACTCCAGCTCGAGCGATGCGAGGACCCCAGAACCGTCTCGCCCTTGGTCCTCCGACTGAAAAGGTCGTCGGCCCCAAAAGGACCAAGGACATGCCCCGTCTGCACACGGCCGTGCCAGCAGATCCTCAAGTTTCGCTGCACGGCGTGCAAGACGTTCTGGCAGCGGCTGAAGAAGTCCAACGACGCCCAGAGGGAGCTGCCAACCTGCCCGGACGACCACAAGGAGAAGCGGCAACCTTCAACCTGCCCCGGATGTAGACGTTTCAAGTATGAGGCAGGGCTGCGACGAGCGTACCCCTCGCTACCTCTGCCCATACCCAGCGTCATCGAGGACGACGCTGGCTCCCGGAGCGGTGGGGGATGTGAGCTGCCGCTCAGCAGCTCACTGTTTCCCCTGACAGGCCACAGAGGCCAGTAAGCCCTGACCCCCTTTGAGAGCAAACCCCCAGGCCACAGAGGCCTGTAAGCCCTGAAAGCCCTTGGACAGGAACCCAGGCCGCAGAGGCCAGTAAGCCCTGAAGGAGAAGAAGAGAGAAGACCCCAAAGGCCACACATCAAATGGGGCGTGGCCCCTTCAAAGTGCCCTCCCACCACCTTGGGCACAAACAACACAATCACACAAATAGTCAAGCCACTGGATGAAGACATGCAATTCTACCAACCAACATTTGGTGGAGTTAAGTTGGACAACCTGGAGGGGAGGAGAAAGAAAGGCCATTGTCATACTTGGAGAGCTTCATTCCCTGATGCGCCGCCTAGCCAGCAAGTCTCTGAAGTGTACCCCCTTTCGTCTTTGAAGCTCTCTCCCTTGTACCGTAACGCTCGAACGTCACCGTACCGTATCGTCCTCCTGCCTCCCCCAGTCAAGTACAGAGATAGGTTTTACCAAGTGAGTGGTGCTATTCTGATACTGTGATTGCTCGTCCTGACCCCCCTGGAACCGTGTCGTCGTGGTGTATCGCGCGCGTAACTCCAGTCCTGTCCCGGCTACTCCCCCTGAACTCTCATCTCGCCTCTCATCGTGACCAGGACTCGCCCCGGTAACCCTGCACGTGAGTGTAACTGTGATAATCTATCTCAAATTGGCCAATTTAGGTAGAAGGTGGAACGAAGTGAAACTCAGTTTAGTCACTATTGTATATTTGTCTAAGAGGATCTCGAACTGGAACGATAAGCGTAACTCTAAGAGAACATCTAAGTCAGCTTGTAAAACGTACCGTAACCTTAGTAAAATTAGTAAAAACCACATTTTTGTTCATAATAGCTAAGCCCATCAGGCAGTGTCGGGTCGTTGGCCCCGTATCGTATCTCGAGTCAATCTTATTAAAATCACTTTTCTAATTCATTCTTTTCTTTCAACTCACCCTGGTTCTGGTTCTGACTTGGTAACGGGTATCGGTAATAGGTAGTTAAAATCATTTCAAAAGACAACAGTAACTTCAGTAACTTCAGTTTTTATTCAACGAACCGATACACCCTAAATAACAAACAAATACAGGTAAAAGTAAACAGTATCGTCAAGGTGTGTCATCGAGCCTCATCTCCCAAGCCGCCTCGGACGGAGCTACCACGACCCACCAAAGTTAAGTATAACATCAATTCTTAGCCTAAGTGTGTCGCTCTTCTACCTTTCAGTGACCCGTTACACCCCCAATTTCAATAGGAACCTTTTAGCTTCTCCCCCTCCCGATCGACTGGTACTCTAACCCCACAGGCTTACATACTAGTATAATGGTATACTGGTATATACTGATGATAGTATAATGTATACTAGTTTACTGGAGTTGGTAAACTGGTCTTACACAGGTATACTGGAACTAGAACATTGTTACTTGACCTGGTATAATGGTATACTGGTGTACTGGTATGGTAAATATTATCAATATATATAGGTAATCATTCATCATTCCTCAAGTAGAAACACTTAAAGAACCTTTGTCCAGAACCTTTGTCACTTTGTCCAGTCACCAACACTTGTGCTTGGTCCTAGATCCAGGTGTGGACATAAAGTAGCCATTGTCTGAACCTTCAGAGAAGTCTTCTTTTATAAGCCAGCTGTTTGGCGTTAAGCTTTCGGATTTTTCCTTGCTTCGCACAACATGTAATCGTTTCCTCCCACTAGCTAACCTCACCAAATCAGCTTCATCTTACTCAATATCGTGCATCTGTTACAACACATTATCAACACTTGGTACTGACATCATCCCCGTGTGGGAATACAAAGCGTTACTACCTTCGATAATGAGGAGAGGCGAAATTAGTTCGATATCGATCACAACAGTTGCTTCCATGCTTTCATGCCTCCACTCCACCTCGACGTAACCGGAGCAACATCCTTGTTACTATCCTTTCAAACTCGAAATCAATAATATCTTGTCTGTGGGAAGTTCTGGCAAAACGTCCTCTTTCAAACCATCCAAAATGTCAGCGACCAAATCCGTGTCGGTGGATTTCGAAATTTTCGGCAAAGTTCAAGGAGTCTTTTTCCGCAAGTACACGCAAAAACGGGCTCTCAACTTGGGCCTAGGTGGTTTCGTTATGAACACATCCAAAGGCACCGTCGTTGGAAGGATCGAGGGTGAACAAAAGAAAGTGAAGGACATGAAGCAGTGGTTGGAGAAGACAGGGAGCCCAAAATCCAGAATCGACAGAGCAGTATTTTCCGAAGAAAAACCGATGACCCAGGCCTCAGCATCAGGGTTCGTGATCAAACAAACAGCATGAAGTTCAATAGGTGATATTATTTAAGATTTCATTCAACGATTGTCAAATTTAATTGTTTATTCCAATAAAATGATGCACTAGTAGTTTGTCATTGAACTTAGCATTACATCCTAAGCAGCACTAAGCATCCTCAAAACTTCTAGCTAAATCGAACGATCAGGTAATACAAAAATGATGCGTTTGAGCATGCTGCTGTTTTCCGATGTTGATGCAATTTATAAAGATCGTGTAGAGACCACAATCCGACCATGATTTCGTGGTTATGCATTAATACTTGAAAAAATATTCCACCGTTACAATCGATATTATCGGACATTTAAATATATTCATCTAAGTAATTACATCTGCAATTTTAGAACTTGGCTGCCAAACCCATCTGGCAGCTTTGTCAGGGTCTGGGATCCGACCCCGGACGTCACGGGTGAAGGACAGGACAAGGGGGAGGGGAAAAGATTGTTTCAGAGTTGTTGGAAGGAAGGTTGAGCCTCTTGGAGATTGAATTTCCCTTTAAACGAATAGGAAATGTAACGCTCTTTCCAACGGTGTTATTTGATTTGAATTTGCATTAGAAATAAGGGATCATGACCGTCTAAGTGCTGCAAGGTTGAAAGCTCAAAAAAAAAATATATATATATGCCAAGTGGGTGTAGCACATAGCTTCCTCGTATCCATAACCCGATTGTATAGATGATCTGATGCACAGCTGATCTCAAAGCATCAATCCCTAAGTACCTTGCACTACCCATAGGGACTGTTACAGTAACTGTTACGTGTACAGTACACGTCTACAAACACAATCTCTGCATGTTGTTTGAAAATGTAGATATTATGGCCCTTACAAGGATTTCACGTTCGCTCATACGCAGCGCGTGCTAACAGTCTGTGGGAGATGGTTTTCATAGGCAACCATTTACACGCTGTTTAATACCTCGGGATTATGAACGAAAGAACTAGCATAATATAAAGATTTCACAACGAAATATATTGAACTACAGTAGATGAAAAGCGATAAAGTTTGTATAACGATCTAAATGGTGTAGGAGCAGAAGGAAACATGGCGGGCGTTGTCGGCAGAGAAGGTTACCCCAAAGATTTGAAAGGCAGCGGCTGCATGGAACTATTCTGCCCATTAAAAGACCTGATTGTTCAATTCAATTGATCTATTTCTTATTATTATCCTTTTGTTCTAGCTCATTATTACTAAATGGGATCACCTAACGGTTGCATAATCAGAACTAATGAATGTAATTGTGGTTCAGCCGCCAAGCGGCAGAACTAGGAACTAAGTTCGTAGGGGTTGGCAGCACTAACTTTTGGTCTCCCGCCTCAAATAGGCGGGAAGTCCAAACACACGCCATCCCGCACAATCCCTGAAAATTTCATCGACTACGGATGATAATTGTCGAAGTTATGGCTGTGGCAAGGATTTTATGACAGACAGACCCACAGACAGACACGGAACCAAAATTGTTCAGGGAGGTCTGAAAAGTAAATCGCGAGTGGAAATTTTGATTGAGAACATTTTTTTTTTCAAACTTGAAAAGCGAAAACAAAGCTTCCGCTCCCTTGGTAGACTCGGGATCAAAAGGCATTTTGAGTAGATTGAGAAAAAATGGCTAAGTTAAGAAAATACAGCTTTTTTGCTGCAAATTAGTTGTAAAATCGATCCTTGGAATATGGTCCTTCCCGATGGTAGATGCCCTGATCAATCAACATGTCGATCAGGTTAGGTCTACGGTGAGTTTCGAATGCGGTATTGAACCAAGTCTCGCATGCAAGAAAGGAGAGAATCCATGAGTATCCGGAAATCTCAGTTTAAACTGCTGAAGGTAGGCACTTTTCTACCGACAATGACTGCGACTATAGTGAAACTCAGCACGACCGGTAACAATGAGAACTTCAGGTACATCACCAGCTCGACTTCGTGACCAATAACACGAAGTGGAAACCGATCGGCGCTCTCCAGCCACAACATTCGCTAACCACACCGGATTTCACCGTCGCGAACGTGCTATTAGCTCAGGACTGACAACGACTCAGATCCTACTCGGTGGGTTTGAGGTCAGTTTTGTCTTCATGGTAACAAGGAGGGTTTACAACTCGATTGCTGTACTGCTTGAGTGACTACTAAACGAAAATTTGACTCCCAAAAATGGTGAGTGACTTGAAAATTTGATAAGATTATAATCAAATTTAATCAGTGATTTAATTCATCAGCATCACGAGTATCAGTCAACAAGATTATTCAATTCAGCAGAATCCTGTACCTCCAACTTGCTATTCCTTTGGGATCCAACAGCTTTTTGAGACATTGCTATATTTCAAGAAACAAAAAAACCTTCCAGGTTTTTGAACAAGTTCAAAAACTTTCCAAATTGAAGTTTTTTTCCATCTTTTTGTTGAAGTTTTGGCGCACTATTTGGCGCAATTATTTCTGGCCAAAAATGTTACTCAACTAAATCATCCCCTTAACTTTGCAGTTCACCTTCCAAAGAAAAACGCCTTAATCGAATTTTGAAGATGTTAACTACAATCACCTCAACTATAAAATTTGTGACGACTGTTTTCACAAACAAACATAATCACATATTCAGCAAGGTAGTTGAAGTGTTCACTAAAAGGTGTTGAAGCGTTTTTAAACTGAATAAAGTCAATTTTCCAACTCGCATTTTTTCTCAAAACCGACCAAATTTGACTTTTTAACCCTTAAAAATTCAACCCCTTCTGAGAGGTACGAGTATCTTGGATTTTTTTACTTGAATATCAGGTTGAATGAGATGTGCGCATGGGTCGGAAAAACTGTTTATCGTTATTTTTTATCGTTATTATATTATATTATTTAATCTAAACTAGACCTCATTTTGAAAATTTTGACATCAACCGCAACCCTCTAGCGTGAGAAGACCTTTTTCTATTATTTTTCCAAAGTTTCGAATGTTTATGACGTCACAGTGGGCTGGGGGGACCCGCCCAGGCGGGAGGGGCGCGTGACGTCATAAACTTTCGAAACTTTGAAAAGTCATAGAAAAAGATCTACTAATCCAAAAAGAGAACGGCTGGTGTCAAAACTCCCAGGATTAGGTATACTTTCGATTAACATTAAAAAAAAAAAAAAAATCAGGCGCACCCCCATTAGGTATGTACGTAAAAACGCCATTTTCGTCAATTTTCGGGTAGTTGTTTTCTCCCTTGAGACGAAATATCCTCAATATTAGTAACATTGTTAATGTTAAAGGGTTAAAAATGTTTTCCTCGTTTGTTCCAAAAGAGTCTTTATTGAAAATGATAAATCAAAATTGGGATTTCAAATTTGCATTGTTTATATTCTCCAGTCTTCATTATTAGGCGATTCAGTATTTCTTGTTTAACCATTGTAAAAGATAAACAAAAGTATTCAAAAATTAATTCATCATAAAAAATTCCTCTATCATGGAAGAGTTTTTATTCGCAATATTCATTTTCTAGTTTTCATTTCTCTCAGACTGTATGAAGTTGAATATTAATTGTAGCAAGTATATTCAAACGGAAAAGTCTTTTGATTGTGATTTATTGAGAGTCCGTTCAAGGAAGCCCCGGGAGAAAAGGTTGTCTCACTCGAGCGAATACGATAATTCTTACCACCTATCACAGTCTCAGAAGCGAAAGGAAATTCTGTCTGATCCTCACCTTTCATAACCCCTTAGCAAGATATCCTTTCTTAAAACGAGCCGTACATAAGTAGTTCTATCACTGAGTAGAAACAGTAGCTTTCATGTGACAACTTGTTGTGGTTCTGAAGAATGGACAAGATTAACACAACGAAAGAAGAACAATACAATGGAAATGTCCCAGTTCTACAAAAGATCGAACATCTTTCTTCCACGAGAAACTTTTCCAGCCATTACTCGACGATCAGCTTTAGGACGTGAAGAAGGATTCCTGAAGTTTCTATAGCTGTACCTACTATACATTACGCTTTGGAGTTTCAAAAAATAATTCTTCGTTGATCGTATAGGCGAACAAGTGAAAATTGCGATTTAAATCAATATATTTATAATTGGTATAGATTTATGTTCATTACTGAACTGAATACATCAATGAATTGATATATTTATAGGAATAATACAGATATAAAACAGTCGCGATTCTGATCTATGAACATTAGGGTGTCCCTTATTTCACGATTTTTATTATTTGAAGGTCTTACCCCCTCATTTTGTTCCATTGAGTACCAAAGTACCCCACAAAAAAATGTGTCACCCTCGGACAACGCTAACACGTGCCGCGTCTCCACTTAAGTTGATAATATGAGAACCACCAAAAAGCCACCTTATTACGAAAACGTCAAAATTTTTCCTGCGTCTCGTTCTTCTCCGAATGAGTACAACTTTTCACACATTGTTATGAAAGGTCTGCTGAAGCTTTGGTAAAAATTTGAACTCAATTGGGTGAGGAGAGTGGCCCGAAGAAACGTTTGAATCAAGTGAAACTGAGATTTCCCGGTGAAAAACGGCGCTCAGGGCTGGAGCCAAGCGACCTGTGCTTGTAATAACTTCTTTCCACGTTATTAGGAAAGTATGTTGAAAAGTTAATCCTAAACTCTTCAACTAGTAAACCACAATGTAATTGTACCTAAAGGCCAATATTAATTGGTCTTGAAAAATTATTCTCTTGGGAGCTTCCTCTTTAAGGTCTTTCCCTTACAGTTTCCGTACAATTGCTAATATTCCCAGTTATACTGAAGCGAGAACTGGTTTTGGTTATTGTCAGTATTAAGGAACGTTGAAATTTATTTTACAGCTCTTTTTTGCCGCATACAAGTCCAAGTGAGGAAAGCGTTTCCTTTGCTCAAAGGAATGAGATATTTTATCCATGAAAGAAAGAGGTTTTATGCGAAGTCATCCAGAGTCTTCCGTTTAAATGCAAAATATAGTGCGTTGAATTGAAAAATTACAGTTTAGACGAATTAATGAATTTATAATTATCTCCTTACTACTTCTTATGAACCACGCCTGAAATAGAGTAGACCTGTGAAGGCTTACTAAAATGTCTGTGAGCCAATTATTTCCGAAGCAGCTTTAGGGAAGTTTTGTCAGCATTTGTGGTGTTGTCTCACCGATGAAGTATAGTGGAAAACTTGAACGGAGACAATCAAATGACCTAAGGGAAACAGTAGGTGATATCGCATGAAGAACTTTCTGAGTGATTGAATGGTGAGTTCAGTCCTATTCATCAAAACAATAAATAATACCCAACATAAAATTAATTTGGTCGTGTTTTAAATCATTACTTTGCATTCAATTTTTTTCAATGGGAGACTCTGGATGACTCCGTACATTGCTAACTCAAAAACTTCGTTCTACGTCTCAAAAGATCCAGCGCATTTATGAGATACAAATTCCTTCAAGCAAAGGAAACACACTCCTGACTTAGACATGTCAACGATGCAGCAGAAAGAGCTGTAAAATTAACTCAAGACTTCCATGGTCTTCTGTTGCCTGACAGTAAGACAGAGACTATGAGAGGGAGTTCCATGAGAGAGAATACATTTAAGCTCAATAATAAATGAATACATTGTTGTTTACAAGTTGAAGAGTTTTGGAGTTTTCCTCAACTTTTCAACATACTTTCCTAATAACGTGGAAAGAATTTTTAGTCGATTGATGGGCGATTACATGCACAGGTCGCTTGGCTCCAGCCCTGAGGGCCGTTTTTCACCGGAAAACCTGAGTTTCAGTTGATTCAAACATTTCTTCGGTCCACTCTCCTCATCCTTTTGAGTTCAAATTTTTACCAGAGCTTCAGGAGACCTTCTAAAACTACTTGTGAGAAGTTGCGCTCAATGGAGAAGAACGAGGACAAATTCTGACACTTTCGGATTAAGGTGGCTTTTCGGTGGTTCTTATACCGATACCTTAAAGCACAAAGGTGCTATGTCCAAAAACAGAGTTTTGAGAAAAACGCTTGCTTAAAACCACTTGCTTGAGCAAGTCCAATGATGCACCCACTTGAAGAAGCAAGGGAACATTCTAGAACATAATAAAGCTTGAGCGTATTTTCCGGCTACATACTCAACAACGATTTAACTCTTTTTTTCTCAACAGGAATAAAGAGCAGAAAGTAGCCCTATCAAAGAGGTGAACCGGGATCAAGTCGTGATCAGTTTCATTTGTTTCTAAAATGGTTCCTCCTAAGCCGTTGAGGAGATTGCATGGAACAGAATGGGGCCTCCAGTCAGCTACCTACTATCCAAATTCAACTACCCACTCTCGAATTGTATGCCGTGCATTCCGTCCATAAAGATTCGGAAAGGCCAGCGGAACTAAGAGAACGAACTAAATAAAAGGGTACACGCTACGCGTTCCACATCGAGAAGCTTGAAACGAATAGGAATCAAAGTGCCGACTTGATTCTTTTGTACCACTTTTTCGGAGCATGAAACCAGCATCGACTTACCTACTCATGTTTTCCTCTTTGACCGATCGCCGATCATACGCTTTCTCAACTCCCGTCTAGACTTTGGGATATCTTGATATCACTCCTCATCCCACACCCTCCTAACAGATCAGATTGATAACATGATAACTTAAGTGCCTCATTAACAACCACGGTTGGTTGGTTTTCACGGGTCTACTATCTGATAAGGACTAACTTGATAGAAACCGGAATGATGACCACTTGTTCCGTTTTTTATCAATGGTGTCTTTAATTACGTCGGTCGATTCTTTCATGGAATAAAATTTCTTTAATTGTGCATCGAAAATCGCAGTTTTACTTTTCAATCAAGATCATTAAGATCATTATAATATAACAGCATAGGGTATGAAAATTGATCATCAAGTTGTGATGATGTCTGTGGTTGGGAAAGAGGTAATTTTTTACGTTCCTATCCGATGGAGAATAATAGAAAACAACGCTCAGGGAAATGAACTGCACGCTGATCTGGGAGTTATTCGACTTGAAGGGAAGAATAATAGCAAATTAAAGCACAATATTGTAACGATCGGTAAAAGCACAGATCTGATGGTAGTGTTCTCTTTTTCTGGTAGAAAGCTGTTCCTTTATATACATCATAGTATAGAATTTTTAGAATTTTTTTTGAGACCACGCGGAGCCTTGAAGGACAAATCGTTCGTTCCCTACGAAAATTTAAGGGTTGGACGTACGATAAATCAGAAACACGAAAGTGAATCGCAAAAGAGGCCTAATCTCCGTTCAAATTTTAGCTGACCGAAATGCGATCGATGTTTTTCTTCATGTTGGATGGTTGGTGGCTTTGCAGACGAGTGATCTATGTAGAAAAAATATAAACCATTGTGTAATAATTTGCAGCGTTTTATTTGATTTTTGGATTCTACCTACCTTGAAACGTAAACCAACAAATTGTGAGGGGGGGTTAACACATTTTTTTTTCTTGGTCGATTCCAAAGGTTCATCATTGAAAATAATAAACCAAAACCACCAAACATTTTTTTTTCAATGTTCCGTCACGAAATTTTGATGGCAAAACTGAATTTGGTAACGGAAAAATTCTGATTCAGAACCCCAAAAAACATAAGGAATCGGAGAAATCAAAAACCCCTTAAAATTTTCCTGTGAAAAACACATTTTGACTAGGCTGAAATAGCAGTGTAGTATTCCTGGATGTGGAGAAATACCTGTGTACAGGCCTGAAAATTTTGGCTTACGTAATACTGCAATTTACTCAAATTAGATACCGTAAGGGTCTTTCAGACCGCCTATGCACACCAAGGGTAACGTAACATCCACGTGACGAAAAGTGGGGAAGCAAAACTGCCAACTTGAGAGCCGTTTTTCATGACCGAGTGGCGCCGCTGCAAAGAATAACGGGACTAGTCTTGCTGTACTAGGCTAATAACGAGAAACTTCGTAGAATTCTCGGTGCCATATTGCATCGTTCTTTTAATAGTCGATATGATTCAGACAATCTCTTTGGAAACCGCTCGGTCATCTTCAACGGAGGAATCAACTCTGAGAAGTAGGTAAACCAGGATGGATAAAAGGCGCCATTCTGTAGGTGCATTCCTCGCTCCTTCAATTCAGTGATTTAACATAGCTCCGTGGCCTAACGACACCGTTCCTACAGAATTTCTTCTCTTTCATCCAACTCGTTTCACCCTTTCCCACACCTTTGTCAACTGTTCGATGTATCATAAAGTCTGTTCCATACTTTGATCTTCAATGGTCAATATTGTCCTTCAGTGCCGCTCCAGAAAGGCAACATCCTATTGTCAAGTTTTCATATCCCGTTTTTTTCGACCGGTCTTCCGCAAGGTTGACTTGAAAAAGTGACAATATTTTGGTGAATTACGAGAATAGTGCGGTACTGGATGAATTTCATAAATCATTGTCAATGTTGTTTTGAGAAATGCATGTCCACGTCTGTGTAACTCAACTGCAGACAACAACGACACAGAGAATTTTTTTCGTTTTATTGACTTTATTTTGCAGTATACAGCCGTTACAAATTAAAGTTAACTATCTACACCATTAAATTATAAGTGTAGGTACATCATCTCTTTTTTTTATAATTTTACAATTTTTATAATTAGGTAGGTACATTACTTTTGTAAAATTTTTTGTAGAAAGTAGAAATTCAACAATAGTCCTGTAGACTTCCGAAAATCCAGCGTCATAGATTTATTATGATTGATTTACGACTTATGATTTTCTTCATGTTTTCATGACATTATTAATAAAAGTTTGTGTTTATCGTTCGTTGAACAAGTGAAGTACATCGTTTACTTATAAAATAGTAAAAACGGAAGTAATCAAAGTAAGAAAAGGCAAGAAAGTGAGATAGGTTGAGGAGGCTCAACATAATACATTTGATATTAACAGGGGAGATCATACATGTTTTTGCCCTTCGTACCTCTCAAACTGTTACATTAGGCAGTTTTTGAGGAACTCATACAAACGAAGTTGAGTCTTCAGTTGGAAACCTGTCAAACTATAAAACACATCAATAATGCCATTGCTTATGCCATATTCTCACTTTGGAATGCACCCATGTGTATTGCGAGTTGTATTCATGATTGACATTCGAAGTAGGTATGAGCCCTTTTCAGCTCACTTTCAGGGACTTCAGCACTTCTTCTTAGCGATGATGGCTTGTACCATAATTTCATATGAAAGGTTTACACAAAATAAATCCTTAAAATGTTTCATTATTGAAGTTATTATTGTTTATGAAAGGTTTGCACGAATAAATGAGGTTGCCAAAAGAAATGTCACTTTCCGAAAATTGATAACGCCTTCAATTACGCCATGCGACCAACCCGCAACAATTTAACTATTAGCACTGGCGGAACCCCTCGAGCCGCCTATTATAATACAATATTATTGAGAATGAATAAATTCGTTGCCCGCCAGCGAGACAACCTTCTCCAGAGAGTTCCGAGTTGAAGGTGTTACGACATTCTTCTAGTTCATACTACTGTTACTTCTATTATTCAGATCTGTGTTATGATTTTATTATTGACATTTTATGTATTTACTTTGCCACATAATTGACATTTTATGTCTTTACTTTTACACATAAACGAAAAAAAGTCGCGAAAAAGCGCCACAGACACGTAACATTTTTTGTATTTTTCTATGGCACATAGGTAATTGAAATTTTATGTACTTACTTTTTCACATTATTAACATTTTATGTATTTACTTTGGCACATAATTGACACTTTATGTCTTTACTTTGCACAAAATTGACATTTTATGTCTTTACTATGGCACATAATTGACACATTATGTCTTTACTTTGGCACATAATTGACATTTTATGTATTTACTTTGGCACATAATTGACACTTTATGTCTTTACTTTAAACAAAATTGACATTTTATGTCTTTACTATGGCACATAATTGACATTTTATGTCTTTACAATGGCACATAATTGACACATTATGTATTTACTTTGGCACATAATTGACATTTTATGTATTTACTTTGGCACATAATTGACATTTTGTCTTTACTTTTGCACAAAATTGACATTTTATGTATTTACTTTGGCACATAATTGACACTTTATGTCTTTACTTTTGCACAAAATTGAAATTTTATGTATTTACTTTGGCACATAATTGACACATTATGTTTTTACTTTAGCACATAATTGACATTTTTTTTATTCACTTTGGCACATAATTGACATTTATGTCTTTACTTTGTCATATAATTCACGTTTTATGTCTTTACTTTGGCACATAATTGACATTTCATGTCTTTACTTTTACACATAAACGAAAAAAAGTCGCGAAAGAGCGCCACAAACACGTAATATTTTATGTATTTTTCTATGGCACATAATTGAAAATTTATGTACTTACTTTTTCACATAATTAACATTTTATGTATTTACTTTGGCACATAATTGACACTTAACGTCTTTACTTTTGCACATAATTGACATTTTATGTCTTTACTTTGACACATAAACGAAAAAAGTCGCGAAAAAGCGCCACAAACACGTAACATTTTATGTATTTTTCTATGGCACATTATTGAAATTTTATGTACTTACTTTTTCACATAATTAACATTTTATGTATTTTCTTTGGCACATAATGTCTTTACTTTGGCACATAATTGACATTTTATGTATTTACTTTGGCACATAATTGGCATTTTATTTATTCACTTTGGCACATAATTGACATTTATGTCTTTACTATGTCACATAATTGACATTTTATGTCTTTACTTTGGCACATAATTGACATTTTATGTCTTTACTTTGGCACATAATTGACATTTTATGTCTTTACTATGTCACATAATTCACATTTTATGTCTTTACTTTGTCACATAATTGGCATTTTATGTCTTTACTATGGCACATAATTGACATTTTATGTCTTTACTTTGGCACATAATTGACATTTTATGTATTTACTTTGACACATAATTGACATTTTATGTCTTTACTTTGGCACATAATTGACATTTTATGTATTTACTTCGCGTATGATTGCCATTTTATTTATTTTTTCTTTGGTACCTACATAAACGAAAAAACGTCACGAAAAAGCGTCTCAAAATCGGTCACAAAAATTAGTAACGGTTAGTTTTTAATGATTTCAACTTACAACCAAATCGTTGCAACGGAGCTCTATCTTCGTCATTCGTATTCGTAGAAAAATTGTTCACCATTCGTTGGAAAGCCCTACATTCATGCATAAATGACTGAATTAAATGTCCCAATGTGCTGCAGACTCGTATGCAAGCGTTTTAAAAAAAATTAATCATTATTAATATGCACACCATTTGATTATCATGTCTATAAATTTAAATTATATCGTTATGCACACTGCTATTATTTATTTGGACAATGCAATTATTAATTTAGACAAATCTTTTATGTTTTAGGGTTCCATTGAGTACAGAAACTCGGCGTTGATGTCATACATGGTCTTGATTGAAAGGGTATGATAAATTTAGGACAATTTTGACGCAGTGAAGTGATCTTTTGGATGGTCCACGACCGGTTCCAGCTTCCAGCTTCACCCTCCTGCCGGATCAACTCGAGTGACCTTAATTGTGCTTCGACCATCTTCCCCGACCACAAGGGAGTGACTCGTTCATCTCGGGAGCCGTAACGGGACCTTCTCACTCTCAGGCGACCCTCTGGGTCTTCGGCGGTACATCGCGCACCTGTTCGAGCATCGAACAAGACCTTTTGATTGAAAGGAGTCTCGTTAGTGAAAACAATCATCGTCATTTTCGCCAATCAATCGTGGATGATTAAGATCCAATCAAGGTTTACAGGCGATCAACATTTGAAATCCTCCATTCCAAAGCCGCTGGTTAAACAACATTCAAGAAATCTACAATTTTAGGGTTGTTTTTCTTCAAGTTTTAACAAAAATATCATGAAGACAAGTCTGCATGAATCTCTCATCTCGAGGTCATAACAGCTATTATCGGTACTTAACAAGAGATGAATAAAGGGCATCACTCCCTCGTGATGGACTCCTGGCCACAGGTACATTTCCTTTAGAATCCGAAATAGTATGCTCATCAATTAAAAATTACAATTTCAAAATAATAATAATACAAAATTCGGCGCTTCGCGTATCGCCAAGGGGCGACCCCAACTTCCCATTTTGGACGAGAAACTAAAGTCACTCGTCGGCTAGACCTCAACTTCTACGGTGTGCTCGATTAAAATCTACCTCGGTGAACTAGACTCTCACTTCCTTCGGTTGAGGTTTTTTAAACGGGTTCCAAATGCATTGATCTAGTTGTTACCGTTATTTTAGTTTCTCAAATTGAAATTGAGAGTGGTGATTACAGGTTGAGTTCATCATAATCCACTCAAAATTTCAGAGAAAGCCTTATCCCAACCCATTGCTTTAGTAGAAACAGCAAAGGTCAAATCAACGTTCGAAAAACTTCACTTTCATGTGATTGAATTCAGATCACCATGATAATAGTCATTTCGTAATTTTCCACTTAACAATGAACCAGGAGGTAGCGAGTCTGATCACCTGCACTTATCAGAGAGAGCAAAGCCGTTTTGCTTGTTCGTAATGGTTCACTCAGATTCATAAAAGTTGTTTCAGAATAATGAGATAGCCTCTAATCACGGTTTTCAAGAAATGAAAGGTCGATTCAGAACCCCATGGTTAGGTAAACTGCACGCTAACTAATTAACTGTTCACTGAAAGGTCTTCCTGTAATATGAAATTATCATAATAGCTTCCTGTAGGAGGATATAGGATCGTCGGAGAATCTAGTTTGTCATGGTTTGCTGTAAATGTGCATCGTTGCATCCACCTTCATGGCCATTGGGCACAATCATCGAGTCAATAACAGAGGAGATGGTTGAGGAAATTTCTGATATACCTTCTCTCAACAGAATTGACTGTTTAAGGGTGGTTCCAGTTAGCTCGTGGTTTTCTGTTGAACCTAACTAGTATCTACATGAATTACTTCATGTTACTGTGTTTTCCTTTCTCGATGTACCAACAACCGCTCTGGTCAATATTTATCATGAATATATTATTATTGAGAATTGTCTAGTAGAGGTAGGTTGATTGTCGAGGTCATTTAGTGATTTTACAATTTCTATGATCTTCGACCTTATCTTACAGATCATCCGATGCATAATAGATAATCTAAAACATCAATTTCTAATTACCTTCCACTATCCTTGTAGGGGATCATCTACATGTCAACCCGCACAATTTCTAAATATTTCTTCGAAATCGGATGGAAAATGTAGAAATTATGGCTATTACAAGAAATCCACGTTTGTGGATGCGATGTGGCTACTGTCGATTTGAGGCCATGATGTTCATTGGGGACCATTTACACGCCAATTCTAACAGTTCCTGAAAATGTCATCAAAATCGGATTGAAAATGTGGAAGTTATGTCTGCTACAAGGATTTACGTTTGCGCATGATTAGAAGCTACTATCAATTTGGGGGCCGTGATTTTTATAGGAGACCATCTACTCCAAATAATCGCTGAAAATGTCATCTTAATCGGATGGAAAATGTTGAAGTTATGGCAGATACAAACAAATACACGTTTGCGCTTGCGCAGTGGCCACTATCACTCCAACTCGCACAATGCCTGAAAATTTCATCGAAATCGGACGAGAAATGTAGAAGTTATGGCTGTGACAAGGATTTCTGAACTCACACACAGACAGACAGACATGGATCCAAAATTATCCAGGATGACCTGAAACGTAAAACCAGGAGAAATTTTTGATTTTGGGGAACTTTTTTTTCAACTTTGAAAAATTTAAAATAACGCTTCCGCCACCTTGGTAGACTCGGAAGCAAAAAGTACAATTTAGTAAACTAAACAACCATGAGATAGAATTTTCGTCCGACTGTCATTCCTGGCGTCGCGGACGTCATCCACTGTCTTCCAAAGGGACGACCAGAGTTCGTTCTGATGATTCGCTCATGGCTACTTACTGTGAAGCGGGGTTCACCAACGCCCCAACCCGAAAAATTATCATGACCTGCGTTACCGCTCTCGAGTAGTCACCTATCCAGCCAATTTCTCGGGCCGACTGGCCTTAACTTCGATGATCTCACGGGAACAGGTTCACTAAACCAGTGAACGGTCGTTGGTTGTCTGACCTATTCCAAATGATCAGAATTCAAATTTTCTGTAGATATGCAATGAATATTCGATAGAAAGGGAATTGATCTTGGGTGGACCACCCTCTCTACTACGGTTATTTATAGGATTGGAAAACATTTCAAATTATAACAGCCCTTGCATGTTAAGCGAAAAACTTGAATATTCCATTTTCGAGCTTCACAGTAGCTCTTTTCCTTTTAGACATCCTTTCTTCATCATTGAAAGAATTGCCCGCCATTAAACCGTTTGAGTTACTCAAATACGTACTATATTCTTGAGCTGATGTCCTTACTTGGGTTTTGGGTACCAGGAAGCTATGTGCCACACTCACCACACCGAAGAACTTATTCTCTTACCAGTAGTTTCTTGGATGGGTGGACTACTCCTTTGACATGGTCACCCATCGTATAACGAGGCTATATACAAACATAACAGTGCCTCACGTTCTTAGTGGTTCCGTGCACGGAATCTTCAAAATTCAACAACCCAGATATTATTCATCTTGCCGTTTCTCGCCTCAAAGGCCATCTTACGAATAAACTGTTCAGGTTACCGCTTTGTGATTCGCATCAGTTCGGCCTCGGCGAGTACTGTAATCACAGCTCGAGATCTTCCCGGAAGGATTTTCGGGCGTGTGCACCTCCGAACTGTTTATAGCCCAGTTTGAACCCAATTGGGACCATCCCTAATTTTCAGGCTCCTATTTCATATTCATGGAAAGTCACGCATCTATGGCCAGGAACCGGAACTGGGAGATGATCAGTGAAGACATTCAAAGAAAATTAGTAAAATACTTAAACGTACTTCTGATATTACGGATGTTAACAGGAACATATTTAATAACGACGGTGAAGCATTGAGAAAGTTCCGAGATTTTATGCTATTGAAATCACGTAAGAGCCATATCGAGATCATGTATCTCCAGTAAGATGATGAAGTGGATGACTAGGATCAAATTGAGTAGATAAAACAAAAACTAGGCCAATATAACGAATAATGGTGAAAGGAATTGGAAATAGACGGAATAACAGAGAAATAGAAAAGTTTTTTCGCTCTCCTGTAAAATGGGCAAAATGTGAGATAGATTGTATAACTAATGTGGTTCATGCACACTTCTCCCCATGTTACTATAACAAGAAATCGTAGTTTAGTTTCAATCAATTTAGTTTCTATTGGAGGGTCTGGAGATTCGATCATAAACTAATAATAGTTGATGTTCCAGCAATTAATTATTCAACAGTATGACCATTGGTTCAGCCGTTTGACCATGGTTTACCCACTAGTGGCCGCTATGTCGCCCACATTAGAGGACGCTAGTGGTACTCTGTACGGCACATTCATTTTTCATCATTTCTCCCAATTTTTGGATATTAAAATCTATGTTCAATGAATAGGACGGACAGGAAAGGTAGGTAATATTATGTCAGATAATGAAAGTAGCGAGAAACTATAAAAATTCAAATTTATTAGTCACACCAAAAATGTAGTTCGAGATTCATTATTAAAATAGAAATATTATGGAAATACTTATAAAAATTGTGATTAAAATCGAAACTTGTAAAAAAAAAAAATTTTAAAACAGCTGCCAAGTGGTTGTGGCACGTTTTCCCTCGTTTTCATGAATGAATTGTATAGATGATATGATGAATTACACCACGCCTCAGAACGATAATCTCGAAATACATTGCACCACATTTCTTCGAAATCGAATGGAAAATGAGGGAGTTATGGCTGTGATAAGGAATTCACATTTGCGTGGGTACCATCTACACTCCAATCGTGGGCGTCGGTGGTCTAGTGGACAGTGTACCCGACTGCGGTGATAAGATGAGAACCGTCTAGCGGGGACGCGCGTTCGAGTCTGGTCGTCGCAGAAAGTTTTCTGTCTATTAGACGATCGGCAATCTCTCGTTCCAACCCAGGGCGGTGATGTTTGGGAAGCCATGAGCGAAATCATCAGAACAAATTCTGATCTCCCCTTAGGGAGACAGCTGATGACGTCCGCGACGCCGAGAATGGCAGTCGGACGAAAATTCAACCTGAAATGGTTGCTTACTTTACTTTACTTACTTTACACTCCAATCCACACAATCCCTGAAAATTTCATGACAAGTTAATGGCTGTGGAAAGAATTTCATGACAGACACACACACAGACCAGGAACCAAAATTGTTCAGTAAGTCGCTAATGTAAGGGTATAAGCAGATCTCACGAAATTACCAGAAAGTGATTAGAGAGTGGCTCCAAATAGACGAAAGTAGATGCATGAAATAAATTAATGCACAATCACTTACATTGTAACACGTACCTATGTAGAAAATTCAAACCTATATAATAAAAATTAAAAACTAAAAAAATTGAGGATTTGAATAAAAATGAGTAACTAGTTCCATTTGTGTAGGCGGATCTGCTGTAGAATTACCATTGGAAGTCACCGACATCAAACCAAGGTTTACCGCCCTCAGACTTCAGACAGGTACGGTACAGAGTACCGCATAGCGTCCACTCGTGGGTTAAGCTGTTTGGGCGTGATTGTTTCAATCTTCCAGGAGCGATTTTTCTGCGCTGTCCAGGATTTGTTGGTTTAACAGTTTGGGTGTGGAAAGGTCAGTCGTTTGGGCATGGTTGGTTTAGGGTATGGGCATTGTGTAGCCTTCAAAGCGTGGTTGATTCAACCATGGTCCAGCTGTTTGGGCGTGATTGTTTCAAGATGCGTCACTCAGCGTATCAATCGTAACTAAATCATAACTCATCGACAAATCTTAACTCAATCACACTTTTGATGTTTTAGTCTTCAATTCTTGACTCCACAGTTTGGGTTTTGTTGATTCAAGCTATGGGCATTGTGCAGCCTTTATGGCGTGGTTGGTTCAGCTGTTCGGACGTGATCGTTTCAACCTTCCAGGACTGATTTTTTCAGCCGTCTTGGAGTTGTTGGTTCAACAGTTTGGGCGAGGTCAGATCAGTCTGTTGGGCGTGGTTATTTCAGGCGATGGACATTGTGCAGCATCCACGCCATGATGGTTAGTTAGGCGCCGTTGTTAAGCTATTTGGACTTATTGTTTCAACCTTCCAGGAGTGATTTTGTCAGCCGTCTTGGAGTTGTTGGTTCAACAGTTTGGGCGAGGTCAGATCAGTCTGTTGGGCGTGGTTATTTCAGGCGATGGACATTGTGCAGCATCCACGCCATGATGGTTAGTTAGCCGCCGTTGTTAAGCTATTTGGACTTATTGTTTCAACCTTCCAGGAGTGATTTTGTCAGCTGTCTTGGAGTTGTTGGTTCAACAGTTTGGGCGCGGTCAGATCATTCGTTTGGGCGTGGTTATTTCAAGCGATGGACATTGTGCAGCATCCAAGCCATGATGGTTGGTTGGGCTGCATGGCCGTGGTTAAGCGGTTTGGACTTGATTGTTTCAACCTTCCAGGAGTGATTTTGTCAGCCGTCTTAGAGTTGTTTGTTGAAACCATTTGCCGTTTTAGACGTTTGAGCGTGGTTGATTCAGGATAACAACATTGTACAGCCTTCAAGATGTTGTTGACTCAGTCTTTTGGTAATGGTTCAGCTGTTTGGGCGTGACTGTCTCAACGTCCTCAAAGGTAATTCTACAGCCGTCCGAGAGTTCATGTTTCAATGTATTTCGGGCGTGGATGGTACCACAGTAAGGGCATTGTGCAGCCTTCATGGCGTGATTGGTTCAGCCGTTTGGCCATGGTTTAGCTGTTTGGACGTGATTGTTTCAACCTTCCAGGAGTGATTTTTTCAGCCGTCTTGGAGTTGTTGGAACAACAGTTTGGGCGCGGTCAGATCAATCGTTTGGGCGTGGTTATTTCAGGCGATGGACATTGTGCAGCATCCACGCCATGATGGTTGGTTGGGCCGCTTGGCCGTGGTTAAGCTGTTTGGACTTGATTGTTTCAACCTTCCAGGAGTGATTTTGTCAGCCGTCTTGGAGTTGTTGGTTCAACAGTTTGGGCGCGGACAGATCAGTCTGTTGGGCTTGGTTATTTCAGGCGATGGACATTGTGCAGCATCCACGCCATGATGGTTGGTTGGGCTGCATGGCCGTGGTTAAGCTGTTTGGACTTGATTGTTTCAACCTTCCAGGAGTGATTTTGTCAGCCGTCTTGGAGTTGTTGGTTCAACAGTTTGGGCGCGGTCAGATCATTCGTTGGGCGTGGTTATTTCAAGCGATGGACATTGTGCAGCATCCAAGCCATGATGGTTGGTTGGGCTGCATGGCCGTGGTTAAGCGGTTTGGACTTGATTGTTTCAACCTTCCAGGAGTGATTTTGTCAGCCGTCTTAGAGTTGTTTGTTGAAACCATTTGCCGTTTTAGACGTTTGAGCGTGGTTGATTCAGGATAACAACATTGTACAGCCTTCAAGATGTTGTTGACTCAGTCTTTTGGTAATGGTTCAGCTGTTTGGGCGTGACTGTCTCAACGTCCTCAAAGGTAATTCTACAGCCGTCCGAGAGTTCATGTTTCAATGTATTTCGGGCGTGGATGGTACCACAGTAAGGGCATTGTGCAGCCTTCATGGCGTGATTGGTTCAGCCGTTTGGCCATGGTTTAGCTGTTTGGACGTGATTGATTCAACCTTCTGGGAGTGATTTTTTTCAGTCGTCTTGGAGTTGTTGGTTCAACAGTTTGGGCGCGGTCAGATCATTCGTTTGGGCGTGGTTATTTCAGGCGATGGACATTGTGCAGCATCCACGCCATGATGGTTAGTTAGGCCGCTTGGCCGTTGTTAAGCTGTTTGGACTTGATTGTTTCAACCTTCCAGGAGTGATTTTGTCAGCCGTCTTAGAGTTGTTTGTTGAAACCATTTGCCGTTTTAGACGTTTGAGCGTGGTTGATTTAGGATAACAGCATTGTACAGTCTTCAGGATGTTGTTGACTCAATCGTTTGGCCATGGTCCAGCTGTTTGGGTCCTCAAAGGTATTTCTACATCCGTCCGGGAGTTCATGTATCAATATAGTTCAGGCGTGGATGGCACCACAGTATGGGCGTTGTGCAGCCATTAGGGCATAGTTAGTTCAGCCGTTTGGCCGTGGTCCTGCTGTTCAACCTCTTGGGAATGATCTGTCCAGACATCAATGATTCTTTGGTTCAACGTTAAGGTGTGGTTCGTTCATTTCAGTTTCAATTGATTCTAGTAAACTCAGAATGGTTAAAATGGTTCGTACTTTATCGAGAGAGGAATATTTCACTGCTCAATTGAAACTTTGCCTAGCTAATTTCTGTTTTTTTTCCTTGTTCCATATAACTTATTCAAAAATATTTTGTTTTTGAGAGGTTTATAATACCAATTCAGTGGCAAATGACAAAAATGTCATTAAATAAAAAATATCATCATAACATCCTCATTGTAAATAAAAAATACCCATTACCATTAACATGTTGCGACAGTTACTGAATGATCGATCAGAGACCACTGATTAATTCCATCAATTTCATCCATTCAATCAAAGGTTCCCAACATTCAGAGAAGACAATTTCAAGAAGATGATTACAAATTTATTCCTACTTATGTCGAGTGTTTTTGGGTATTTAATACAAGGTTTCGAGCACGCGGCAGGTTTTCGCTTTAGACCGACGTTGGTAATCACTGAGGTTACGTATGTGTTGAAGCTCTATAAGTGGTGTGAGATTCGCCGTGCAGTTTTCGAAGGTAACAGCGCACATAAACTGATTATTCGTGATAGGGAAGGCTTGTTGAGCGTCTAAACGAGCCGCTCGGCGCAGGTCCTCTCATATCAGATTGAGCGAAATCACCTCTCATCGAATGTCAGCTGGCAAGAGTGGGTACCATCACGAGCAAATTACTCACATCAGCGCAGCCTGCCACTCGGATGCAACGGAGCCGCATAATTATTACGGACATCTCGCGTGAGCTCTTCCATTGTCATAAATGTTCACTTTTCTTCGCTGCAACGTAATCTCACAGATGTGGAATCGCCTCTCTTCTTACACACATAATTATGGTTCATTATGCACTTGGTATTTTCTTGATTACATAAAACTTTGTTGACACCAACTATATTAAGTTGGGTGGAAGAGAGAGCTACGTCTGATCAAAAGGTTGGGAGCTTTATTTATTTGTAATACACATTCGAAATTGTTAACCAGTTCCGCTATTTATAAAAATACAATTGTTTCAATTATAAGTTATTTGAGAATTAGTCGTAACCAGCAAGTATGTATGTGCCGCTGAGGATGTAAGGACATCATCATCAGGCCATCGAAGGATTCATAGAATGAGATAGAGAAAAAACACTTTATTGAACATTTCCAAATTGATAGAATTGGTAATTAGGTTTAGAACATAGGAGATTAATATAATTAGTCAGTGAGCATACTATAGTACTAATATTTAAATATACTATAATTACGGAGTGCGGCCGCATAACTCGCTCTTGCGGCGAGTGCAGTTGCACCGTCTTGTTGGAACCAAATATCCTAAAAAACCAAACAAAATTCTGTGACACCCAATAACAAAACGCTGCAAAATCATTGCCCAAAGGTTTAAAATCACCCTTCTGTATAGATCCCTCCCAACCAACCAAAGGTACCTACTTGGGTATTTTTGAAAATTTCAAACCTTCATTTAATGAAGGTTCAAAAATTCAAAATTCAAAAATACCCTAGTATGGAAATTTACCATTTGGTTGATGATTGGGGTTGAACTTTTCAAAAATTCCCTAGGAGGTAGTAGGCACCTATGGTTGGTTGAGAGGGATCTATACAGAAGGGTGATCTATACAGAAAATAATAAACCTTTGGGTAATGATTTGCAGCGTTTTTTTTTACCTACCAACCATTGGTAGGTACTACCTACCATACCATACTGCCCTCACACCTTCACAATGTAGTTAAGCTGGTACTACCTACCACACCATACTGGCTTCACACCTTCACAATAAAGTTTATTAGAAAGAACTAAACGCTTCACACTCTATTCGAAAAATAGAGAGCTTCATACGGAAATTTGATTACTGGTTGGTCAGGAAGCTAAACTGAATACAACTCGAAGAAATGAACAGCGATCGAGTTTTGGTTAGCTAAAAATTCAACGGTGATCAGGCCTCTTCTGTGATTCACACTCATGATTCTGTTTTATCGAAGGAAAACCCTCAAGTACTCGTAGGGAGCGAACGGTCTGTCCTGCAGAGCTCCGGGTGTTCTCACAAATTTTTTAAAATTCAATACTATTCGTGAATACTATTGGTGAAAAAACGATACCTTTATCCCAACATCAACAAAATGATTCGCGGCACAACTAGTGTGCCAGTGTTAATTCGGAACGTGTTAACCCGTAAACCATCAAATTTTGAGAGGGTGGGGTTATATGTTTTTTCTTTCTTGATTTTTTCTTGGTGATGAGGTTATTCAGGAGGCTTTGGTAATGTTTGAACTTATTCAAAAAACACACCAGAATTTGAAATTGAGTTTATTTTCAAGTCAATAATTTTAGTGATATTTTCATTGTCTGTAATTCTTTCAAATCGGATCTTGAATTATTAATCTACATAAGATAAAAGTCTATAATTTCAAGCAATTTCTGCTAAAGTAATTTATTAATAAGGTATAGTAACAAAAATTACCATTTTGGGACAATGTTTTTCTCCTTTCTTTTTTTTAAATGAAGCTCCCAGTTAGCTAACCTAATAGTTCGAGGCATTTTAGCAAATAATAAATTATAGGGTACTTTGAAACGGAAGAAATCATGGGAAACTCAAATTTTCTGTGGGAGTAAAATTTACGTCGAGGGTTTCCATTGGGCGCACAGTGCTGTGGGTTTCCATTTCAGGGTTGATGATTTTATGTTCAAAACCATGTAAAACAAAACTTTAGAAGAGTACCTTTATTGTAAAAAACAAATTTCAAACTTTCTGATTCATGTGTTTTATTCATTTTTGAAGAAAGGAAGGTATGCTGCCTCATCCTACTGCAGCATTGTTTTCACATCTGAAGGTTCGAAGAAAAAATTTCTCCAAAATCTGAATTTACATTCGCGTTTTACGTTTCCTGAACAATTTTGATTCCATCTCTGTCTGACTGTGTGTGTAATGAAATCGTTGTTACGGGCAAAACTATACGTACTAGTAGTTATAGTGAGATTTCGATGAAATTTTCAAAGACAGTGCGAATCATGCAAATTGAGATGATTAAAGTTCCCTATAAAAAACAGTGCATGAGCGTAGCTACTGCGCATGCGCAAACGTGATCATGCTGGGATTGGGGAGCAGACGGTTCCCTATGAAAACCATCGTCCCGGACTAATAACTTTCAGAGATTATTCAGATGTGTGTAGATACTCCCCCATGAAAATCATTGGCTCCAAATCGATAGCAGTCTTTGCGCATGCGAAGACGTCAAATGCTTGTTACAGTCATAACTTCCACATTTTATATCCGAATGATGAAATGTTCGGGGATATTTCAGTTTGGCCATGTAGATGGATCTCTTTGAAAATCATGGCCGACGAATTCACAGTAGCCACTGCGCATGCGCAAATGTGAATTCCTATGAGCTGTAACTTTCTACATTCTCCTCCCGAATTCTATGAAATTTTCTGGGATTGTACGAGTGGGCGTGTAGTTCATCCCCTATGGGGGCAGCGTACCAGAGAGAGTCATGTTTTTTGATGAGCTACAATGCATCGCATCATCTATACAATCGGGTGATGGATATGAGGAAGCTATGTGCCTCACCCATTTGGCAGAGTTTGTTCTTATTTGCTCTGAATCCACCCTACAGAGTCTTAATCCTAATCGAAATGCTGAAACTCAAATTGTTTTCTTATTTCAGAGTATTGGAGGTCAAAAAGTCGTAAGTACAAATATCACAGAGTGAAAGAACGGAAACTTGCAACAGATATCGAGCTCTGAATGATTATTGGATTTGAAACATATTCAAACTAATAATATATTCCTACTCTGCTAGAAATGAGGGTTCCAAGATTTTCCTAACACAATTCTTGTACATTCCAATTCACGTAGCATAAATATCGAATGGATTTTCTGGCCGATGGACTCACGACGAAGACTTCCTCGCTCCTTCATCAGCCGACCTCATCAGTTTGGTCGGATGCATTTTTGCACGTCCACGGTGATCGTCTGGAGCCAACGACAGAGCGCAACAACGTCACGTACCTTCGATAAGGCATCGCCACATCAGCATTAGGTATGTCTTGAGGACCAATAGTAATCGATTTCATAATTTCATAATGAGTAAACTGTGGAGTAGTTCAAGTTAGCTAATTTTCACATTATAAAGTACATACAGTATTACATAAAATTCAAGATTAAAACGCTGCAAATCATCTCCCAAAGGTTTATTATTTTCTGTATAGATCACAACTCCAAGAAACGAACAGCGTTCGAGTTTTGGTTAGCTAAAAATTCAACGGAGATTAGGCCTATTTTGTGATTCACACTCTTAATTCTGTTTTATCGAAAGAAAATTCTCAAGTACTCGTAGGGAGCGAACGGTTTGTCCTACAGAGCTCCGGGTGGTCTCAAAAATTTTTAAAAATTCAATACTATCTTAAATTGGTAAAATAACTGTACCTTTATTTCGAGAATTTTTGAGCTAGGGCACTCATGAAAATTTCAACCCTCAATTTTCACCCCTTATAAGTGACTGACATCAACCAAAAGCTTCGCGGCACAACTAGACACCAAATGGAGCCCATATACCAAATTTGGACCAAATCGGTCCAGTGTTGCTAAGAAAAGTGCGGCGTACGGCGTACAGCGGACGGACGGAAATTTTTTGATTCGATTTTCGGATTCAACTCACCTTGAAACGTAAAACATCAAATTTTGAGGAGGGTTTACAATTTTTTCTTGCTCGATTCCCAAAGCTTATTATTGAAAATAAAAACTAAAAATCATCATTGAAAAACTGGCATTGTATGAGAAGAGAGAGAGATTATGCACACCATGGTGTGCAAATATTACGTCAGCCTACACAGAAGGTAAAAGAAAGTTACTGATCATGAAGCTCAAAGAAGACCACCAATCAACTAAGGAACGGTGGACTGGGAGTAACCGAAGAGGACGAAGAATGCTTTCTGATTTTTTGTATCACCATTAAAATTTATTCATCTCCTTTGAATGACTTCGGTGCAACTTTTGGCAAAGAACTGAACTCCTGGTCGTAGCATAAATCGGTTCAAAAACCCTAAATGAAAGTGGGAGGTGAGAGTCAGTCCATGTTACTAGTTTCATGTTTTTACGTTCCTCATGTTCCATAGATTCCTGTTAAATCATCCAAAATTAACTTCCCTCGACTGGGGATCGATCTCCAATCTTTTCGACTAGACTACATTTATATTCCTGAATTGATCTCTATACCACAGTGCCAAGGAAGTGAATGAACAGAAACGCGAATAGAATCGCAACATTCCACCAAACTGATCTAGACAATACCTGGCACGATGAAATAATCTCATATCTTTGCGACTTCGGGCAAAATCTAAACTATAGTTATATCGAACCACTCAATAGAGCATTTATTAACTATACCCTTCTGCCGAGTTGATGGGAACAAAGCTAATTCTCGATCAAATACCTAGTTTTATTATCGTGAAGAAAAGAGTTATTAATTGGGAAGGGAAAGGTTTAGAAACTTGTCGGCGTGTCGATTGATTGGGCCTGAACGGTGCCGCTCCCCTTGTTCTAATAGACGCTCTGATTGTTTCTGCTTCCGTGAGCTTGAACAAGGGAGCTGGTATGGATCAAGGTGGATGAGCCTTCGAGGAGCCAAACAAGACATTTCTCATCAAGGAGAAGAAGGCGACAGTGACTCATTCACTTTCCGATTCAAGACAAAAATGAATGTTGTCAGGACTGATGGATGAAAGTAAATGTTTATCTGTAATTTGTCAACACATTGACAATAATACTGCATTATTGAACATTTATCTTTATTCTTTGGGTTTATTATTTTCAACAATGCATCTTTAAAATCTAGCGAAAATCGAATAAAATATTCCATTTGTTTCCCGCCGTTCTTATGCTATACACTACACTTTGCTTAATTCTTTTGGACCAAATTTCACGGAATTTGATAAAGAGGCTCAATTTGTTGTCTTGTGCCCCGAAGCTTTTGGTTATTCTCAGTCACTTCCAAGGGGTGGAAAGAAGGAATTAAAATTTTCAGAACGGCCTTACTCATAAAATTTAATTGAGAAGGTATTATTTATTATTCAATTTAGATTAAAGACTATTTTTTTTTATCGTATGGACCCACCTAGAGGTTTTTAGGACCAACCTTTCGCACCCTGTGAGGATAATTAATGTTCACTGACTTTTTTGATCAATTTAAGATGTTTAGGAAGGTAGTGTTCAATTTTTAGAAACAACTAAACACCCAGAGCTCTAAACGATCAATCATCGTTTAATGAACGTTGATCGTGAAATTAATCAGAATTACACGTAGTTCTCTACTAGCCTAGTCGTAAAAGTTCCACCACTCCCTCCCACAAATAGTTAGAAGGTAGTATTTGACAGTTCTCTCGCAAAAGTACGGTACCTGTAAATGGGACGTTGGACGAAGAAGTGAGCACAGGGAACAGGTTTCTCTGTTTTGTTAAGTTATACTCAGGTTGCGTTCATAATTATATTCAGCTCAATCAAATTAATATACCATCAATAGTTCTAATATGCCACTGAAATCTCTAAAAACGAACTCGGCTGTGACTTCAGCACAACTTGCGAGTAAATCTGGAAACTCATTTCTCCGTCAACTCAAATGGGCTTCCGAGCAAGTTGGAGTTGGAGGCATGTTTCCACCGCAATTATGATCTGCCAAGTGAAAATAATGTCGTCTATTGTTATTCCATCTTATTACACAATGGTTTATTATTTTTCCGAATGGATCACACGTGGTTTTCCCATTCACAACCCACCAACAATATTATCGCGCAAGGTCAACAATTAGTTTGACAGAGAGCATTTACCAAGAACATCGTCCTTGTCAAAGAGTAGTGGGCACCTTCATAACGGTAGTTGATTCTTGGTTGTAAGGGACAAACACTGAGTGGCAAGAACTCCATTCGATGAAACTGGCAAAGACCGCACTTGATCAGCTGAAATTCTAACTGCTATTGAGCAAACATTCATTTGCGATCATCTCTGTTCAAACTTCAAGACTTCATAGGGAGTGGACGGATGGTCCTACAAAGCTCTCGGTGGTCTCATATAATTCTAGAAACGCAGAAAATTATTACACAAAGGTTTATTGTTTTTCTGTATGGATTCCGCCTAAAAAGAACTAAGATTTTGCATTGCCACTACCTACTAACCATATTTTTGCTTCACATTCAAATTCAATTAGAAGAAATTCACGCTTCACCCAGTTCAAGTTGTAGGTGCCTTCAGTATAAAATGGTAACTTGTTGCTGAGTACACGTAACTGATTACAACTCGAAGAAACGAACGATCACGGTTTTGGTCAGCTAACATTGAACGGAGATTAGGCCTCTTTTGTGATTCACACTCGTGTTACTGATTTATCGTACGTTCCCTTAAGTTCTCATGGGGAGCGAACGGTTGGTCCTACAGAGCTCCGGCTGGTCTTATTCGTTCTAAAAATGCAATACCGTCTTAAATTGATGGAATAATAATACCTTTATATCACATTTTTTGAGCTAGGGCGTCTTGAAAATTTCAGCTCATATTTTTCTACCCTTAGAAGTGACTGACATCAATCAAAAGCTTCGGGGAACAACTAGACCGAAATGGAGCCCATATACCAAATTTCATCAAAATCATGGTAACTAAGGAATGTGCCGCGTACGGCTAACGGAAAACTGTTTTGGATTTTGGTTTCTGGGGGACTAAAACTTACGATTTTAATCTTCTGTCTCGACTTGTTCTAGTAATTGAAGGTGAAAAGAAGCCTTAGAAGTGGTCCTGTCTCTCGAGGAAACCTACGTGTTTTAGTGATTTCAACCTTCTGTCTCGACTTTTTCCAGTAATTGAAGGTGGAAAGAAGCCTTAGAAGTGGTCCTGTCTCTCGAGGAAACCTACGTGTTTTAGTGATTTCAACCTTCTGTCTCGACTTTTTCCAGTAATTGAAGGTGGAAAGAAGCCTTAGAAGTGGTCCTGTCTCTCGAGGAACCTACGTGTTTTAGTGATTTCAACCTTCTGTCTCGACTTTTTCCAGTAATTGAAGGTGGAAAGAAGCCTTAGAAGTGGTCCTGTCTCTCGAGAAAACCTACGTGTTTTAGTGATTTCAACCTTCTGTCTCGACTTTTTCCAGTAATTGAAGGTGGAAAGAAGCCTTAGAAGTGGTCCTGTCTCTCGAGGAAACCTACGTGTTTTAGTGATTTCAACCTTCTGTCCTCGACTATTCCAGTAATTGAAGGTGGAAAGAAGCCTTAGAAGTGGTCCTGTCTCTCGAGGAAACCTACGTGTTTTAGTGATTTCAACCTTCTGTCTCGACTTTTTCCAGTAATTGAAGGTGGAAAGAAGCCTTAGAAGTGGTCCTGTCTCTCGAGGAAACCTACGTGTTTTAGTGATTTCAACCTTCTGTCTCAACTTTTTCCAGTAATTGAAGGTGTAAAGAAGCCTTAGAAGTGGTCCTGTCTCTCGAGGAAACCTACGTGTTTTAGTGATTTACAACCTTCTGTCCTCGACTTTTTCCAGTAATTGAAGGTGGAAAGAAGCCTTAGAAGTGGTCCTGTCTCTCGAGGAAACCTACGTGTTTAGTGATTTCAACCTTCTGTCTCGACTTTTTCCAGTAATTGAAGGTGGAAAGAAGCCTTAGAAGTGGTCCTGTCTCTTGAGGAAACCTACGTGTTTTAGTGATTTCAACCTTCTGTCTCGACTTTTTCCAGTAATTGAAGGTGGAAAGAAGCCTTAGAAGTGGTCCTGTCTCTCGAGGAAACCTACGTGTTTTAGTGATTTCAACCTTCTGTCTCGACTTTTTCCAGTAATTGAAGGTGGAAAGAAGCCTTAGAAGTGGTCCTGTCTCTCGAGGAAACCTACGTGTTTTAGTGATTTCAACCTTCTGTCTCGACTTTTTCCAGTAATTGAAGGTGGAAAGAAGCCTTAGAAGTGGTCCTGTCTCTCGAGGAAACCTACGTGTTTTAGTGATTTCAACCTTCTGTCTCAACTTTTTCCAGTAATTGAAGGTGTAAAGAAGCCTTAGAAGTGGTCCTGTCTCTCGAGGAAACCTACGTGTTTAGTGATTTCAACCTTCTGTCTCGACTTTTTCCAGTAATTGAAGGTGGAAAGAAGCCTTAGAAGTGGTCCTGTCTCTCGAGGAAACCTACGTGTTTTAGTGATTTCAACCTTCTGTCTCGACTTTTTCCAGTAATTGAAGGTGGAAAGAAGCCTTAGAAGTGGTCCTGTCTCTCGAGGAAACCTACGTGTTTTAGTGATTTCAACCTTCTGTCTCGACTTTTCCAGTAATTGAAGGTGGAAAGAAGCCTTAGAAGTGGTCCTGTCTCTTGAGGAAACCTACGTGTTTTAGTGATTTCAACCTTCTGTCTCGACTTTTTCCAGTAATTGAAGGTGGAAAGAAGCCTTAGAAGTGGTCCTGTCTCTCGAGGAAACCTACGTGTTTTAGTGATTTCAACCTTCTGTCTCGACTTTTTCCAGTAATTGAAGGTGGAAAGAAGCCTTAGAAGTGGTCCTGTCTCTCGAGGAAACCTACGTGTTTTAGTGATTTCAACCTTCTGTCTCGACTTTTTCCAGTAATTGAAGGTGGAAAGAAGCCTTAGAAGTGGTCCTGTCTCTCGAGGAAACCTACGTGTTTTAGTGATTTCAACCTTCTGTCTCGACTTTTTCCAGTAATTGAAGGTGGTAACAAGCCTTAGAAGTGGTCCTGTCTCTCGAGGAAACCTACGTGTTTTAGTGATTTCAACCTTCTGTCTCGACTTTTTCCAGTAATTGAAGGTGGAAAGAAGCCTTAGAAGTGGTCCTGTCTCTTGAGGAAACCTACGTGTTTTAGTGATTTCAACCTTCTGTCTCGACTTTTTCCAGTAATTGAAGGTGGAAAGAAAGCCTTAGAAGTGGTCCGTCTCTCGAGGAAACCTACGTGTTTTAGTGATTTCAACCTTCTGTCTCGACTTTTTCCAGTAATTGAAGGTGGAAAGAAGCCTTAGAAGTAGTCCTGTCTCTCGAGGAAACTACGTGTTTTAGTGATTTCAACCTTCTGTCTCGACTTTTTCCAGTAATGAAGTGGAAAGAAGCCTTAGAAGTGGTCCTGTCTCTCGAGGAAACCTACGTGTTTAGTGATTCAAATTCAATTCAACCTTCTGGTCTCGACTTTTTCCAGTAAATTGAAGGTGTGAAGAAGCCCTTAAGAAGTGGTCCTGTCTCTCGAGAAACCTACGTGTTTAGTGATTTCAACCTTCTGTCTCGGACTTTTTCCAGTAATTGAAGGTGGAAAGAAGCCTTAGAAGTGGTCCTGTCTCTCGAGGAAACCTACGTGTTTTAGTGATTTCAACCTTCTGTCTCGACTTTTTCCAGTAATTGAAGGTGGAAAGAAGCCTTAGAAGTGGTCCTGTCTCTTGAGGAAACCTACGTGTTTTAGTGATTTCAACCTTCTGTCTCGACTTTTTCCAGTAATTGAAGGTGGAAAGAAGCCTTAGAAGTGGTCCTGTCTCTCGAGGAAACCTACGTGTTTTAGTGATTTTCAACCTTCTGTCTCGACTTTTTCCAGCAATTGAAGGTGGAAAGAAGCCTTAGAAGGGGTCCTGTCTCTCGAGGAAACCTACGTGTTTTAGTGATTTCAACCTTCTGTCTCGACTTTTTCCAGTAATTGAAGGTGGAAAGAAGCCTTAGAAGTGGTCCTGTCTCTTGAGGAAACCTACGTGTTTTAGTGATTTCAACCTTTCTGTCTCGACTTTTTCCAGTAATTGAAGGTGGAAAGAAGCCTTAGAAGTGGTCCTGTCTCTCGAGGAAACCTACGTGTTTTAGTGATTTCAACCTTCTGTCTCGACTTTTTCCAGTAATTGAAGGTGGAAAGAAGCCTTAGAAGTGGTCCCTGTCTCTCGAGGAAACCTACGTGTTTTAGTGATTTCAACCTTCTGTCTCGACTTTTTCCAGTAATTGAAGGTGGTAAAGAAGCCTTAGAAGTGGTCCTGTCTCTCGAGGAAACCTACGTGTTTTAGTGATTTCAAACCTTCTGTCTCGACTTTTTTCCAGTAATTGAAGGTGGAAAGAAGCCTTAGAAGTGGTCCTGTCTCTCGAGGAAACCTACGTGTTTTAGTGATTTCAACCTTCTGTCTCGACTTTTTCCAGTAATTGAAGGTGGAAAGAAGCCTTAGAAGTGGTCCTGGTCTCTCGAGGAAACCTACGTGTTTTAGTGATTTCAACCTTCTGTCTCGACTTTTTCCAGTAATTGAAGGTGGAAAGAAGCCTTAGAAGTGGTCCTGTCTCTCGAGGAAACCTACGTGTTTTAGGTGATTTCAACCTTCTGTCTCAAACTTTTTCCAGTAATTGGAAGGTGTAAAGAAAGCCTTAGAAGTGGTCCTGTCTCTGGAGGAACCTACGTGTTTTAGGTGATTTCAACCTTCTGTCTCGACTTTTTCCAGGTAATTGAAGGTGGAAAGAAGCCTTAGAAGTGGTCCTGTCTCTCGAGGAAACCTACGTGTTTTAGTGATTTCAACCTTCTGTCTCGACTTTTCCAGTAATTGAAGGTGGAAAGAAGCCTTAGAAGTGGTCCTGTCTCTCGAAGGAAACCTACGTGTTTTAGTGATTTCAACCTTCTGTCTCGACTTTTTCCCAGTAATTGAAGGTGGAAAGACCTTAGAAGTGTCCTGTCTCTTGAGGAAACCTACGTGTTTTAGTGATTTCAAACCTTCTGTCTCGACTTTTTCCAGTAATTGAAGGTGGAAAGAAGCCTTAGAAGTGGTCCTGTCTCTCGAGGAAACCTACGTGTTTTAAGTGATTTCACAACCTTCTGTCTCGACTTTTTCCAGTAATTGAAGGTGGAAAGAAGCCTTAGAAGTGGTCCTGTCTCTCGAGGAAACCTACGTGTTTTAGTGATTTCAACCTTCTGTCTCGACTTTTTCCAGTAATTGAAGGTGGAAAGAAGCCTTAGAAGTGGTCCTGTCTCTCGAGAAACCTACGTGTTTTAGTGATTTCAACCTTCTGTCTCGACTTTTTCCAGTAATTGAAGGTGGAAAGAAGCCTTAGAAGTGGTCCTGTCTCTCGAGAACCTACGTGTTTTTAGTGATTTCAACCTTCTGTCTCGACTTTTTCCAGTAATTGAAGGTGGAAAAGAAGCCTTAGAAGTGGTCCTGTCTCTTGAGGAAACCTACGTGGTTTTAGTGATTTCAACCTTCTGTCTCGACTTTTTCCAGTAATTGAAGGTGGAAAGAAGCCTTAAAGTGGTCCTGTCTCTCGAGGAAACCTACGTGTTTTAGTGATTTCAACCTTCTGTCTCGACTTTTTCCAGTAATTGAAGGTGGAAAGAAGCCTTAAGAAGTAGTCCTGTCTCTCGAGGAAACCTACGTGTTTAGTGATTTCAAACCTTCTGTCTCGACTTTTTTCCAGTAATTGAAGGTGGAAAGAAGCCTTAGAAGTGGGTCCTGTCTCTCGAGGAAACCTACGTGTTTTAGTGATTTCAAACCTTCTGTCTCGACTTTTTCCAGTAATTGAAGTGGAAAGAAGCCTAGAAGTGGTCCCTGTCTCTCGAGGAAACCTACGTGTTTTAGTGATTTCAACCTTCTGTCTCGAACTTTTTCCAGTAATTGAAGGTGGAAAGAAGCCTTAGAAGTGGTCCTGTCTCTCGAGGAAACCTACGTGTTTTAGTGATTTCAAACCTTCTGTCTCGACTTTTTCCAGTAATTGAAGTGAAAGTAGCCTAGAAGTGGTCCCTGTCTCTCGAGGAAACCTACGTGTTTTTAGTGATTTCAACCTTCTGTCTCGACTTTTTCCAGGAATTGAAGGTGGAAAGAAGCCTTAGAAGTGGTCCCTGTCTCTCGAGGAAACCTACGTGTTTTAGTGATTTACAACCTTCTGTCTCGACTTTTCCAGTAATTGAAGGTGGAAAGAGCCTTAGAAGTGGTCCTGTCTCTCGAGGAAACCAACGTGTTTTAGTGATTTCAACCTTCTGTCTCGACTTTTTCCAGTAATTGAAGGTGGTAACAAGCCTTAGAAGTGGTCCTGTCTCTCGAGGAAACCTACGTGTTTTAGTGATTTCAACCTTCTGTATCTTCCAGTAAAAACTACTCTTTGAAGTGGTCTTGCCTCTCGAGTGAACCAACGAGTTTGGAGTTTCCAACATTCTGTTCGACTTTTTTCAGGAATTGAAGGTGAAAGCGAACCCTTCAAGTCGTTGCCCTTTGTTTGTGTGTCTTTTGTCTCTCGAATTAATCAATGATTTTTATTACTACATCGGTAATTCCAACCTCCTTTCCCGACTTTTTTTCGAGAATTAAAAGTGAAAACAAGTATTCGAAGGCTTGTGTTTTCGACGACATCTCTAGAAGAATCAATGATTTTCGGTATTTATAACCTTCTTTCTCAGCTTTTCCCAGGAATTAAAGGTAAAAACTAATTTTCAAAGTTTGACAGACTATCTCGTATCAATTCTTTCATGTTATTGTCATCATTATCTGCTTTTTACGAACGACGGCGAGTCTGAAAGCAACGTTTCAATGTTGTCCTAAATCTGGACTATTGAAAAGATGAAACCACATAAATTCAAATGCGGATAGTGGAAATTAGAAAAGAAGCACCACATCCGCGGTTATTACCTGCAAAAATCGATGCCCAATTGATTTCATTGCATAGCAACTTGCATACAATTTGTTTTTCTGAAATACCGTTCTTTTACTATAATTATGTAAGTATGGTGACTTCGGATATACCTGGCAACTTGGGTACCAGTGGTGAAGGGAAAGGTTCACCTCTGCTATCAACTCGCAGGTATATCTTCGGTCTTTTTGTCCTAGAGAATCTAGGCGCTTGGGTGGTCGGGCTCACCAACTAGGTTAATGAACTCGACAGCCCAAGTGATCGCACGAGTTTGTTGGGGGGTTGATTTGAAAATGAATATTGGCTGAAAAGAAAACAAGACAAAAGTCGAAACACAGATAAATTATAAAGAAAGGTATTTACCTGTGAAGAATTTAGAATTAAAGATGCGTGGCGAAAAGCGTGGTGAAAAAGCGTGGCGAAATTGCGTGGCGACCTGAAGCGTCCCGTGGCGATTTATGCTGAAAGTTAAAAGCCTGAAGGGCTAGATGCAATTTGGATACACAAAGGGCTCCGGCCTGATGGGCTTACGTGGCGGTCCTGAAGGGACTTGTCCAAACCTCGAGGCGTGGCGATGCACTAACCTCAACTATTAAATTGGTAACCAGGTATACTCTGACAAAAGGTAAACGAAAATACAAATATATGGCACTTTTATTAATTAAGAGACAACTTCAAAGTTCGTGGCGATTTGCATGAAGGTAAGTTTATAATGTAAATGAATAGTACTTTGTTCAGTATGGATTCCTAATATGTCGTTACAATCCATTAATCATTTGGTATTCAGTTCAATTGCAAGGTCAGAGAAATCAATGGTTCAATCAGAAAGTCTACTAAAGTTCAATTTCAGATAAGCTTCGTGGCGAAAATGTTGTTAGTGTTATTATGTTTACTCTTATGACTACACGTCACTCCTAATTCATTGGCCAATGGAATGAAATGTAAATTAGTTTGTGCACTCACGTGGGGCCCGAAGGTAACCTTTCGATGTTGTGTGGCGAGGTAGGATCCGTGGCGGCTGATGTCCTTGGTGGGTCGTACAGCGTGGCGGCTTGGGGGGATACTGGGGGTGTTGAACTAACTCACGGCACGGAGCTCTCGGTGGTTGTTAACTTGGCAGCGGTGGGAGGGGAGTAGTGTCGTCCAGGCCTGACCCGAGGTTCCGTCTTCTCTCCCCCCTCCTCCCGCGAGTGGTGTTGGCGGGGGCGGCGGTGATGGTGGGGGGAGAAGCTCTTGCCGCTTCCTCCGGCCGGAGGGGGAGGGCGCGCGAGATGTTGGTTGGCGCCTCCTGATTGGGCCACGTTGACGTCACCTACGAGTCAGGCCGAATGGGGTCGGTGGCGTTGACCCGGCCCCACCCTACTGGAGTAGCGCTCCTGTGGGCGGGAGCCCACACCCCCCGTCCCCCCGGGAGCCAGGGTCGTCAAAGACGACACTGGGGATGGCTAGGGGTTCGGAGGGGCGCGCCTTCTGATGGCCTGCTCGTAGGCGTGGCGACGGCAGCCTCGGCATCGGGTGGGATTTCGGCTTTTCGAGTGGTCCTTGGCGCAGGTCGGCAGCTCCTGCCCCTTCTTATGCATTGCCTTGAGCCGCTCCCAGAACTCCTTGCAGGCAGGACAGCGGAACTTGAACATCTTTGGAGCAGGTCGTGTGCACACGGGACAGTTGACTTTCTTCTGGCGTGTGATTTTAATCTTCAGCCCAGGTCTTGACGGGGGTGGGCTGCCTGCCTGCAATATGACTTGGGGTTCTCTAATCGGAGTGGGCAGCGGCTCAGGTGGTGTTTGGCTGATTTGTTCTTCGTCCCAATCTGAATCTGCGAAGATCCCGGTACGGCTTCGTGTGCGTGGAGGAGGGCTAGGCGACGGAAGAGGGATGCCGCCGTCGGAGACCTCAGGGGAGTAGGACTTGGAGGAGAGGGAGAGTCTCATCGCCGATGGAGCCGGGGAAGGGGCCAACTCCCCCACGGCTCCTGCAGACCTCGTCGCAGGTGCCCTCTGCTGGTGCCTGTGAGGGGTGCCTCAGATGTCCGCGTCCGTGCCGCAGGTGGCTCTGCGTCCACCTGTGCCTTGGCCGCTTCGCCTCTGCTATGGCCTCGTTGCGTTCGAGTATGAGGGTCCGCCTGTCCTCCAGCCACTGCTTCTGCCTCCGGAGGAGGGCGTTTCTCTCCTGGACGATCCTCTGGTAGGCGGGGAGCCACATGGCGAT
>CM019180.2:7593465-7799630 GCA_009739505.2 Apolygus lucorum
TTTCATTTGTTTCTACAATGGTTCCTTCTAAGCCGAAGAGGAGATTGCATGGAACAGAATGGGGCCTCCAGTCAGCTACTATCCAAATTCAACTACCCACTCTCGAATTGTATGCCGTGCATTCCGTCCATAAAGATTCGGAAAGGCCAGCGGAACTAAGAACGAAACTAAATAAAAGGGTACACGCTACGCGTTCCACATCGAGAAGCTTGAAACGAATAGGAATCAAAGTGCCGACTTGATTCTTTTGTACCACTTTTTCGGAGCATGAAACCAGCATCGACTTACCTACTCATGTTTTCCTCTTTGACCGATCGCCGATCATACGCTTTCTCAACTCCCGTCTAGACTTTGGGATATCTTGATATCACTCCTCATCCCACACCCACCTAACTGATCAGATTGATAACATGATAACTTAAGTGCCTCATTAACACCACGGTTGGTTGGTTTTCACGGGTCTACTATCTGATAAGTACTAACTTGAGAGAAACCGGAATGATGACCACTTGTTCCGTTTTTTATCAATGTTGTCTTTAATTATGTCGGTCGATTCTTTCATGGAATATAATTTCTTTAATTGTGCATCGATAATTGCAGTTTTACTTTTCAATCACCGTCGGAGTCATTCAACATACCTAGTCATAATAATTATGACTGATCTTAATTATAAGATCATTATAATATAGGGTATGAAAATTGATCATCAAGTTGTGATGATGTCTGTAGTTGGGAAAGAGGTAATTTTTTACGTTCCTATCCGTTGGGAGAATAATAGAAATCAACCGCTCAGGGAAATGAACTACACGCTGATCTGGGAGTTATTCGACTTGATGGGAAGAATAATAGCAAATTATAGCACACTATTGTAACGATCGGTTAAAAGCACAGATCTGATGGTAGTGTTCTCTTCTTCTGGTAGAACGCTGTTCCTTTATATACATGATAGTATAGAATTTTTAGAATTTTTTTTTAGACCACGCGGAGCCTTGAAGGAAAAACCGTTCGTTCCCTACGAAAATTTAAGGGTTGGATCGTACGATAAATCAGAAACACGAAAGTGAATCGCAAAAGAGGCCTAATCTCCGTTCAAATTTTAGCTGACCGAAAATGCGATCGAGTTTTTCTTCATGTTGGATGGTTGGTGGCTTTTGCAGACGAGTGATCTATGTAGAAAAAATATAAACCATTGTGTAATCATTTGCAAGCGTTTTTATCCGATTTTTGGATTCTACCTACCTTGAAACGTAAACCAACCAAATTGTGAGGGGGGGTTAACACATTTTTTTTTCTTGGTCGATCCAAAGGTCATCATTGAAAATAATAAACCAAAACCACCAAACATTTTTTTTTTCAATGTTCCGTCACGAAATTTGGTGGCAATCCGGAATTCGGAAACGCAAAAAATTCTGATTTAGCAACCCCGAAAAACATAAGGAATCGGAGAAGAAATCAAAAACCCCTTAAAATTTTCCTGTGAAAAACACATTTTGACTAGGCTGAAATAGCAATGTACTATTCCGGGATGTGGAGAAACACCTGTGTACAGGCCTGAAAAATTTGTTTTACGTAATACTGCAATTTGCTCAAATTAGATACCGTAAGGGTCTTTCAGACCGCCAATACACACCAAGGGTTAACGTAATATCCACGTGAAGAAAAGTGGGGAAGCTAAACCACCAACTTGACAGCCGTTTTTCATGACCGAGTGGCGCCGCTTCAAAGAATAACGGCAAGTACGGCGGTCTTGCTGTACTTGGCTAATAACGAGAAACTTCGTGGAATCCTCGGTGCCATATTGCATCGTTCTTTTAATAGTCGATATGATTCAGACAATCTCTTTGGAAACCGCTCGGTCATCTTCAACGGAGGAATCAACTCTGAGAAGTAGGTAAACCAGGATGGATAAAAGGCGCCATTCTGTAGGTGCATTCCTCGCTCCTTCAATTCAGTGATTTAACATAGCTCCGTGGCCTAACGACACCGTTCCTACAGAATTTCTTCTCTTTCATCCAACTCGTTTCACCCTTTCCCACACCTTTGTCAACTGTTCGATGTATCATAAAGTCTGTTCCATACTTTGATCTTCAATGGTCAATATTGTCCTTCAGTGCCGCTCCAGAAAGGCAACATCCTATTGTCAAGTTTTCATATCCCGTTTTTTTCGACCGGTCTTCCGCAAGGTTGACTTGAAAAAGTGACAATATTTTGGTGAATTACGAGAATAGTGCGGTACTGGATGAATTTCATAAATCATTGTCAATGTTGTTTTGAGAAATGCATGTCCACGTCTGTGTAACTCAACTGCAGACAACAACGACACAGAGAATTTTTTTCGTTTTATTGACTTTATTTTGCAGTATACAGCCGTTACAAATTAAAGTTAACTATCTACACCATTAAATTATGAGTGTAGGTACATCATCTCATTTGGTTTATTATTTTCAATAATGAACCTTTGGAATCGACCAAGGAAAACAATTCTTAACACCCCCCTCAAAATTTGATGGTTTACGTTTCAAGGTACGTGATACGTACCTGAATCCAAATGGATTATACTATAATCCAAAAATCGAATAAAAATTTGGCCGTCCGTTCGCCGTCCGCCGTACGCCCGTACAACCTTACGCGGCACTTTTGCCCTTAGCATCGACCGATTTTGATGAAATTTGGTATGTAGGCTCCGTTTGGGGGTCTAGTTGTGCCCCGAAGATTTTGGTTGATGTAGGTCACTTCTAAGGGTTCCAAAAAACAATTTTGAAATTTTGAAAACGCCCTAACTCAAAAAATTTTGATATAAAGGTATTGTTTTTCCTTCAATTTAAGATTCTATAGAATTTTTAGAATTTTTTGAGACCACCTGGAGCTTTGTAGGACAAACCGTTCGCTCACTACTAGAATTCAAATTTTGGACGTACGATAAATCAGAAACACTAGTGTGAATCGCAGAAGTGGCCTAATCTCCGTTCAAATTAAAGCTGACCGAAATGCGATCGATGTTTCTCTTCATGTTGGATGGTTGGTGGGCTTTGCAGACGAGTGATCTATATAGAAAAATAAAAAATAATATACCATTGTGTAATAATTGCAGCGTTTTTTATAACTTTACACAAAATTTTACAATTTCTATAATTAGGTACATAAGTTTTGTAAAATTTTTGTAGAAAGTAGAAATTCAACAATAGGTAGAACTGTAGACTTCCAAAAATCCAGCGTCATATAATTATTATGATTGATTTACGACTTATGGTTTTTTTTAATGTTTTCATGAAATTATCAATGAAAGTTTGTGGTTATCGTCCGTTGAACAAGTGAAGTAGATCTTTTATTTATAAAATAGTAAAAAACGGAAGTAATCAAAGTAAGAAAAGGCAAGAAAGTGAGATAAAGAAAAATAGGAATCACCCACGATCCAGTCAGAGGAGGCTCATCATACTACATTTGATACTAACAGGGAAAATCATCCATGACGGCATGATTTGCCCTTCGTACCTCTCAAACTGTTACATTAGGCAGTTTTTGAGGAACTCATACAAACGAAGTTGAGTCTTCAGTTGGAAACCTGTCAAACTATAAAACACATCAATAATGCCATTGCTTATGCCATATTCTCACTTTGCGAATACACCCAAGTGCACCCCCCATTCGAAGTAGGCATGAGTTATTATAGATTCGAGAGAGCGGTCATAGGTGAGCCCTTTTCAGCTCACTTTCAGGGACTTCAGCACTTCATCCTAGCCATGATGTCTCGTACCATAATTTTATATGAAAGGTTTACACAAAATAAATCCTTAAAATTTTTCATAATTGAAGTTATTATTGTTTATGAAAGGTTTGCACGAATAAATGAGGTTGCCAAAAGAAATGTCACTTTCCTAAATTTAATAACGCCTTCAATTACGACATGCGACCAACCCACAGCAATTTGACTACTAGCACTGGCGGAACCCCTCGAGCCACCTATTATATTGAGAATGAATAAATTCTGGGCCCACCAAAGCGACCACCTTCTCCAGAGAGTTCCGAGTTAAAGGTGTTACGAAATTCTTCTAGTTCATACTATTGCTACACTATTATTTAGATCTATGTTATAATTATATTATTGACATTTTATGTCTTTACTTTGGCACGGAATTTAAATTTCATGTCTTTACTATGACACATAAACAAAAAAACATCACGAAAAAGCGACACAAACACGTAACATTTTATGTATTTTACTATGGCACATAATTGAAATTTTATGTACTTAATTTTTCACATAATTAACATAATATGTATTTACTTTGGCACATAATTGACACTTTATGTCTTTACTTTTGCACATAATTGACATTTTATGTATTTACTTTGGCACATAATTGGCATTTTATATATCTACTTTGGCAAATAATTGGCATTTTATGTATTTACTTTGGCATTTTATGTCTTTACTTTGGCACATAATTGACATTTTATGTCTTTACTTTGACACATAAACGAGAAAACAACGTCACGAAAAAGAGCCACAAACACGTAACATTTTATGTATTTTACTATGGCACATAATTGATATTTTATCTACTTACTTTGGCACATAATTTACATTGTATGTATTTACTTTGGCACATAATTGACATTTTATGTCTTTATTTTTGCACATAATTGATATTTTATGTACTTACTTTGGCACATAATTGACATTTTATGTCTTTATTTTTGCACATAATTGATATTTCATGTATTTATTTGGCACATATTGGCATTTTTTGTATTCACTTTGGTACATAATTGACGTTTTATGTATTTACTTTGGCACATAATTGGCATTTTATGTATTTATTTTGGCGCATAATTGGCATGGTATGTCTTTACTTTTGCACATAAATGACATTTTATGTATTTATTTGGCACATATTGGCATTTTATGTATTTACTTTGGAACATAATTGGCATTTTATGTTTTTAGTTTGGCACATAATTGACATTTTATGTATTTACTTTGGCACGTAATTGGCTTGTTATGTCTTTACTTTGGCACATAATTGTCGTTTTATGTATTTACACTTTGTATTTTGAGCTGTATTTACACTTTGACACATAATTGCCATTTTATGTATTTACTTTGGGTCATAATTGGCATTTTATGTCTTTACTTTGGCACATAATTGACATTTTATGTCTTTACTTTGGCACGTAATTGACATTTTATGTATTTACTTCGGCACATAATTGACATTTTATTTCTTTACTTTGGAACATAAACGAAAAAACTTCACGAAAAAGCGCCACAAAATCGGTCACAAAAAATAGGTATAGTTAATTTTTAATGATTTCAACTTATAACAAAGTCGTTGTAACGGAGCTCTATCTTCGTCATTCGTGTTCGTAGAAAAGTCGTTCACCATTCGTTGGAAAGCCCTACATTGATGCATAAATGACTGATTTAAATGAGCCAATGTGTTGCAGACTCGTATGCAAGCGTTTTTAAAAAATTAATTATTATTATTATTATGCACACCATTTGATTATCATGTCTATAAATTTAAATTATATCGTTATGCACATTGGTATTACTTATTTAGACAATGCTATTATTAATTTAGACAAATCTTTCATGTTTTAGGGTTCCGTTGAGCACAGAAACTCGGCGTTGATGTCATACATCGTCTTGATTGAAAGGGTATGATAAATTTAGGACAATTTTGACGCAGTGAAATGATCTTTTGGATGGTCCACGACCGGTTCCAGCTTCCAGCTTCACCTTCCTGCCGGATCAACTCGAGTGACCTTAATTGTGCTTCGACCATCTTCCCCGACCACAAGGGAGTGACTCGTTCATCTCGGGAGCCGTAACGGGACCTTCTCACTCTCAGGCGACCCTCTGAGTCTTCGGCGGTACATCGCGCACCTGTTCGAGCATCGAACAAGACCTTCTGATTGAAAGGAGTCTCGTTAGTGAAAACAATCATCGTCATTTTCGCCAATCAATCGCGGATGATTAAGGTCCAATCAAGGTTTACAGGCGATCAACATTTGGAATCCTCCATACCAAAGCCGCTGGAAAAACAACATTCAAGAAATCTACAATTTTAGGGTTGTTTTTCTTCAAGTTCTAACATACATTATGAAGACAAGTCTGCATGAATCTCTCATCTCGAGGTCATAACAGCTATTATCGGTACTTAACAAGAGATGAATAAAGGGCCGAGCATCACTCCCTCGTGATGGACTCCTGGCCACAGGTACATTTCCTTTAGAATTCGAAATAGTATTCTGATCAATAAAAAATTACTATTTCAAAATAATAATAATAATACTAAATTCGGCGCTTCCGTATCGCCAGGGGGCAAGCCCCCTTGGACCCATTGGAGCTTAGGTGTTGATTATAAAAACATGCAACATGTTTTTGAAAAATTTAGTGCAGAACCTTTAGTCGTAGGTAGGTATAATGCAAAAGTTATATGATCCCTAGCAACATATTTATCTATAAAGTATTAAGAAAAACTCGCATTTCGCGCCTCGAAAACCGGTGTGTCATAAAAGGCGCGTGACCGGAATGTCATAAAAGGCGCGTGACCGACGCGCTTCCCCCTCCCGCGTAACGTTTTTCGGGTAGTTACCCTAGGGCAATAACATGTTCCATGTTAAAAATCATCCGTTGAGCCTCACCCGTCGATGAGGTGTCTGTTTGCAAACCTTCGTGTTGACGCCATGGATCATGTATCCATGACGAGTACATAATCTTTGGAGTACATAATTCCCAAAACAGACATATGACTCCCAAGTTTCCTTTGGTCGGATAGACCCCAACTTCCCACGGTAGGCGAAATTCCAAACTCACTCGTTCGACCTCAACATCCCTGGGTGGAATGGACACCAACTATATTCAGTGAGATAGACCCCAACTTTCCTTGGAGATTGAGAACATAATTTCACTCGCCGACTGGATTTAAAATTCTTTCAATGGGCTATACTCCAGCTTCTCTCGGTGGGCTAGATTACTTTCAATGAGGTGTATACCCCAACTACCCTTTTAGCAGTAATTAGGACTCCAACTTCCCTTGCAAGGTGAGATCCCACATTCATTCAGTTGACCAGAGACCTAACTTCTACAGCATACTAGATTCCCAATTTTCTTGCTTTGGAAAAGCCCCATATTTTTCCTTGGTGGAGTAGACACTTATTCCAGCTTAGTTTTATTTGTTTATTTCTCTTCCGATCTCCACTCAGTTACTAAAAGTCTGATGCGACTGAGGGGTCACGCCATAAATTAAAAAATAAAAATAAAAACATTTGAATGGCCCAAGAGATGAAGGAATGAAGGGGAGTGCCTATATTAAAAAAAAAAAAAAAAAAAAAAAAAGCTGCAAAATATCACACAAAGGATTATTATTTTTCTGTATAGATCACTGGCCTGCAAAGCTCACAGCTTTGCCGTTGTCACTACCTACCAACCATATTTTACCATCACAATCACGCTTATCTTGAAAAAATAAAAGCTTCACACTCGAAGCGAAGAAATAGGGAGTTGCGGGTGCCTTCATTAGGAAATTTGAAAACTGGTTGCTGAGGACGCATAAGTAAGTAAAACTCGAAGAAACGAACAACGATCGCATTTTGTTCAGCAAAAATTTCAACGGAGATTAGGCATATTTTCCAATTCACACTCGTGTTTCTGATTTATCGTGAGGCCAACCCATAAGTTCTCTTAGAGAGCGAACGGTTAGTCCTACAAAGCTCTGGGTGGTCTCATTCGATTCGAGAAATTCAATACTAATTTAAATTGAAAAAAAAACAATATATTACCTAGTATCAAAATTTTAGAGCTAGGGCGTTTTGAAAATTTCAGCCATTATTTTTCAACCCTTAGAAGTAACCTACATCAACCAAAAGCTTTGGGACACAACTAGAATCCAAATTGAGCCCATATACCAAATTTCATCAAAATCGGTACATGGGAACTAAGAAAAGTGCCGCTTAAGTGGACGGACGGCCAAATTTAAATTCGATTTTTGGATTCTTGAATTTTTGGAACGCAAACCAACGAATTTTGAGGGGGGTGGAAACAAATTTTTTTCTTGGTCGATTCTAAAGGTTCATTATTTTCAATAATGAAACAGACCTCCAGTTGAAGTATGAGAAGTGGGTTAGACCTTACTCTTCGCTGTGGAATAGACCCAAACTTTCCTTGTAGGGCGAGATCCTACTCGTAAATTCACTCTGCAGCCTAGATCTCAGTATCTTCCAAGGGCAAAACACCAAATGGGGGGTGCGCCTGATTTTTTCAACATTTTTAATCGAAAGTGGGCCTCATTCTGAGAATTTTGACACCATCCGTTGTCTTTTTGGATGTGTAGATCTTTTTCCATGATTTTCCAAAGTTTCGAATGTTTGTGACGTCACGCACCTCTCCCGCCTGGCGGACCCCCCCAGCCCACTGTGACGTCATAAACATTTGAAACTTTGAAAATCATAGAAAAAGGTCTTCTCACGCTAGAAGGTTGCGGTTGGTGTCAAAATGTTCAAAATGAGGTCTAGTTTAGATTAAAAATAACGATAAACAGTTTTTCCGACCCATGCGAACACCCCATTTCCTGGTGAGATGGACCCCAACTTCCCATTTTGGACGATAAACAGTTTAGTTACTAAAGTCACTCGTCGGCTAGACCTCAACTTCTACGGTGTGCTCGATTAAAATCTACCTCGGTGAACTAGACTCTCACTTCCTTCGGTTGAGGTTTTTTAAACGGGTTCCAAATGCATTGATCTAGTTGTTACCGTTATTTTAGTTTCTCAAATTGAAATTGAGAGTGGTGATTACAGGTTGAGTTCATCATAATCCACTCAAAATTTCAGAGAAAGCCTTATCCCAACCCATTGCTTTAGTAGAAACAGCAAAGGTCAAATCAACGTTCGAAAAACTTCACTTTCATGTGATTGAATTCAGATCACCATGATAATAGTCATTTCGTAATTTTCCACTTAACAATGAACCAGGAGGTAGCGAGTCTGATCACCTGCACTTATCAGAGAGAGCAAAGCCGTTTTGCTTGTTCGTAATGGTTCACTCAGATTCATAAAAGTTGTTTCAGAATAATGAGATAGCCTCTAATCACGGTTTTCAAGAAATGAAAGGTCGATTCAGAACCCCATGGTTAGGTAAACTGCACGCTAACTAATTAACTGTTCACTGAAAGGTCTTCCTGTAATATGAAATTATCATAATAGCTTCCTGTAGGAGGATATAGGATCGTCGGAGAATCTAGTTTGTCATGGTTTGCTGTAAATGTGCATCGTTGCATCCACCTTCATGGCCATTGGGCACAATCATCGAGTCAATAACAGAGGAGATGGTTGAGGAAATTTCTGATATACCTTCTCTCAACAGAATTGACTGTTTAAGGGTGGTTCCAGTTAGCTCGTGGTTTTCTGTTGAACCTAACTAGTATCTACATGAATTACTTCATGTTACTGTGTTTTCCTTTCTCGATGTACCAACAACCGCTCTGGTCAATATTTATCATGAATATATTATTATTGAGAATTGTCTAGTAGAGGTAGGTTGATCGTCGAGGTCATTTAGTGATTTTACAATTTCTATGATCTTCGACCTTATCTTACAGATCATCCGATGCATAATAGATAATCTAAAACATCAATCTCTAAGTACCTTCCACTATCCTTATCCCCTATACCATACCTATACCATCTAGTCGTACTTGAACATGTAAACCTGTACAATCTCTAAATATTTCTTCGAAATCGGATAGAAAATGTAGAAATTATGGCTATTACAAGGAATCTACGTTTGCGGATGCGATGTGGCTACTGTCGATTTGAGGCCATGATGTTCATTGGGGACCATTTACACGCCAATTCTAACAGTTCCTGAAAATGTCATCAAAATCGGATTGAAAATGTGGAAGTTATGTCTGCTACAAGGATTTACGTTTGCGCATGATTAGAAGCTACTATCAATTTGGGGGCCGTGATTTTTATAGGAGACCATCTACTCCAAATAATCGCTGAAAATGTCATCTTAATCGGATGGAAAATGTTGAAGTTATGGCAGATACAAATAAATACACGTGGCCACTATCACTCCAACTCGCACAATGCCTGAAAATTTCATCGAAATCGGACGAGAAATGTAGAAGTTATGGCTGTGACAAGGATTTCTGAACTCACACACAGACAGACAGACATGGATCCAAAATTATCCAGGATGACCTGAAACGTAAAACCAGGAGAAATTTTTGATTTTGGGGAACTTTTTTTTCAACTTTGAAAAACGCTAACTTTGAAAACTTTAAAATAACGCTTCCGCCACCTTGGTAGACTCGGAAGCAAAAAGTACAATTTAGTAAACTAAACAACCATGAGATAGAATTTTCGTCCATTCCTGGCGTCGCGGACGTCATCCACTGTCTTCCAAAGGGAAGACCAGAGTTCGTTCTGATGATTCGCTCATGGCTACTTACTGTGAAGCGGGGTTCACCAACGCCCCAACCCGAAAAATTATCATGACCTGCGTTACCGCTCTCGAGTAGTCACCTATCCAGCCAATTTCTCGGGCCGACTGGCCTTAACTTCGATGATCTCACGGGAACAGGTTCACTAAACCAGTGAACGGTCGTTGGTTGTCTGACCTATTCCAAATGATCAGAATTCAAATTTTCTGTAGATATGCAATGAATATTCGATAGAAAGGGAATTGATCTTGGGTGGACCACCCTCTCTACTACGGTTATTTATAGGATTGGAAAACATTTCAAATTATAACAGCCCTTGCATGTTAAGCGAAAAACTTGAATATTCCATTTTCGAGCTTCACAGTAGCTCTTTTCCTTTTAGACATCCTTTCTTCATCATTGAAAGAATTGCCCGCCATTAAACCGTTTGAGTTACTCAAATACGTACTATATTCTTGAGCTGATGTCCTTACTTGGGTTTTGGGTACCAGGAAGCTATGTGCCACACTCACCACACCGAAGAACTTATTCTCTTACCAGTAGTTTCTTGGATGGGTGGACTACTCCTTTGACATGGTCACCCATCGTATAACGAGGCTATATACAAACATAACAGTGCCTCACGTTCTTAGTGGTTCCGTGCACGGAATCTTCAAAATTCAACAACCCAGATATTATTCATCTTGCCGTTTCTCGCCTCAAAGGCCATCTTACGAATAAACTGTTCAGGTTACCGCTTTGTGATTCGCATCAGTTCGGCCTCGGCGAGTACTGTAATCACAGCTCGAGATCTTCCCGGAAGGATTTTCGGGCACGTGCACCTCCGAACTGTTTATAGCCCAGTTTGAACCCAATTGGGACCATCCCTAATTTTCAGGCTCCTATTTCATATTCATGGAAAGTCACGCATCTATGGCCAGGAACCGGAACTGGGAGATGATCAGTGAAGACATTCAAAGAAAATTAGTAAAATACTTAAACGTACTTCTGATATTACGGATGTTAACAGGAACATATTTAATAACGACGGTGAAGCATTGAGAAAGTTCCGAGATTTTATGCTATTGAAATCACGTAAGAGCCATATCGAGATCATGTATCTCCAGTAAGATGATGAAGTGGATGACTAGGATCAAATTGAGTAGATAAAACAAAAACTAGGCCAATATAACGAATAATGGTGAAAGGAATTGGAAATAGACGGAATAACAGAGAAATAGAAAAGTTTTTTCGCTCTCCTGTAAAATGGGCAAAATGTGAGATAGACAGTATGACTAATGTGGTTTATGAACACTTTTCCCCATGTTACTATAACAAGAAATCGTAGTTTAGTTTCAATCAATTTAGTTTCTATTGGAGGGTCTGGAGATTCGATCATAAACTAATAATAGTTGATGTTCCAGCAATTAATTATTCAACAGTATGACCATTGGTTCAGCCGTTTGACCATGGTTTACCCACTAGTGGCCGCTATGTCGCCCACATTAGAGGACGCTAGCAGTACTCTGTACGGCACATTCATTTTCCATCATTTCTCCCAATTTTTGGATATCAAAATCTGTGCTCAATGAATAGGACGGACAGGAAAGCTAGCTAATATTATGTCAGATAATGAAAATAGCAAGAAACTATAAAAATTCAAATTTATTAGTCAAACCAAAAATGTGGTCCGAGATTCATTAATAAAATAGAAATATTATGGAAATATATACTTATGAAAATTGTAATCAAAATCAAAACTTGTAAAATAAAAAAAAATGAAAAAAACAGCTGCCAAGTGGTTGTGGCACGTTTTCCCTCGTTTTCATGAATGAATTGTATAGATGATATGATGAATTACACCACGCCTCAGAACGATAATCTCGAAATACATTGCACCACATTTCTTCGAAATCGAATGGAAAATGAGGGAGTTATGGCTGTGATAAGGAATTCACATTTGCGTGGGTACCATCTACACTCCAATCCACACAATCCCTGAAAATTTCATGACAAGTTAATGGCTGTGGAAAGAATTTCATGACAGACACACACACAGACAGTCCAGGAACCAAGATTGTTCAGTAAGTCGCTAATGTAAGGGTATGAGCAGATCTCACGAAATTACCAGAAAGTGATTAGAGAGTGGCTCCAAATAGACGAAAGTAGATGCATGAAATAAATTAATGCACAATCACTTACATTGTAACACGTACCTATGTAGAAAATTCAAACCTATATAATAAAAATTAAAAACTAAAAAAATTGAGGATTTGAATAAAAATGAGTAACTAGTTCCATTTGTGTAGGCGGATCTGCTGTAGAATTACCATTGGAAGTCACCGACATCAAACCAAGGTTTACCGCCCTCAGACTTCAGACAGGTACGGTACAGAGTACCGCATAGCGTCCACTCGTGGGTTAAGCTGTTTGGGCGTGATTGTTTCAATCTTCCAGGAGCGATTTTTCTGCGCTGTCCAGGATTTGTTGGTTTAACAGTTTGGGTGTGGAAAGGTCAGTCGTTTGGGCATGGTTGGTTTAGGGTATGGGCATTGTGTAGCCTTCAAAGCGTGGTTGATTCAACCATGGTCCAGCTGTTTGGGCGTGATTGTTTCAAGATGCGTCACTCAGCGTATCAATCGTAACTAAATCATAACTCATCGACAAATCTTAACTCAATCACACTTTTGATGTTTTAGTCTTCAATTCTTGACTCCACAGTTTGGGTTTTGTTGATTCAAGCTATGGGCATTGTGCAGCCTTTATGGCGTGGTTGGTTCAGCCGTTTGGACGTGATTGTTTCAACCTTCCAGGAGTGATTTTGTCAGCTGTCTTAGAGCTGTTTGTTGAAACCATTTGCCATTTTAGAAGTTTGAGCGTGGTTGATTCAGGATAACAGAATTGTACAGCCTTCAGGATGTTGTTGACTCAGTCGTTTGGCCATGGTTCAGCTGTTTGGGCGTGACTGTCTCAACGTCCTCAAAGGTAAATCAGGATCAAAGGTCGTAAGGATAGTACCACATTATGGGCGTTGTGCAGCCTTTATGGCGTGATTGGTTCAGCCGTTTGGCCATGGTTAGGACGTGATTGGTTAGGACGTGACTGTTTGGGCGTGATTAATTCAACCTTCCAGGAGTGATTTTTTTCAGTCGTCTTGGAGTTGTTGGTTCAACAGTTTGGGCGCGGTCGGATCAGTCGTTTAGGCGTGGTTATTTCAGGCGATGGACATTGTGCAGCATCCACGCCATGATGGTTAGTTAGGCCGCTTGGCCGTTGTTAAGCTGTTTGGACTTGATTGTTTCAACCTTCCAGGAGTGATTTTGTCAGCCGTCTTAGATTTGTTTGTTGAAAGCATTTAACGTTTTAGACGTTTGTGCGTGGTTGATTCAGGATAAAAGCATTGTACAGCCTTCAGGATGTTGTTGACTCAATCGTTTGGCCATGGTCCAGCTGTTTGGGTCCTCAAATGTAATTCTACATCCGTCCGGGAGTTCATGCATCAACATAGTTCAGGCGTGGATGGGACCACAGTATGAGCAGCCATTAGGGGATAGTTAGTTCAGCCGTTTGGCCGTCGTCCTGCTGTTCAACCTCACGGGAATGATCTGTCCAGACATCAATGATTCTTTGCTTCAACGTAAAGGTGTGGTTCGTTCATTTCACTTTCAATTGATTCTAGTAAACTCATAATGGTTAAAATGGTTCTTACTTTATCGAGAGAGGAATATTTCACTGCTCGGTTGAAACTTTGCCTAGCTAATTTCTCAGTTTTTTTTCCTTGTTCCATATAACTTATTCAAAAATATTTTGTTTTTGACAGGTTTATAATACCAATTCAGTGCCAAATGACAAGAATGTCATTCAATAAAAAACATCCTCATTGTAAATAAAAAAACGCTGCAAATCATTGCTCAAAGGTTTATTATTTTCTGTATAGATCACCCTTCTGTATAGATCACTGGTTCTCCATCAATAGCACCTACCACCATCTGTATTCTCCCTTGACCTTCCCTCTCAAATTTCAGCTTCCTGCGTTCAATAGGATTGAAAATGGCTTCGGAGCTCACTCAGCTGATCAGTGATCTGAAGAGTGAAGAAGATCTCCTCGAATGCTGGAGACGCCTGGAAGAGCACTTCCATTCAATAGGAGTAAAAATGGTTTTGGAGCTCACTCAGCTGATCAGTGATCTGAAGAGTGAAGAAGATCTCCTCGAATGCTGGAGACGCCTGGAAGAGCACTTCCATTCAATAGGAGTAAAAATGGTTTTGGAGCTCACTCAGCTGATCAGTGATCTGAAGAGTGAAGAAGATCTCCTCGAATGCTGGAGACGCCTGGAAGAGCACTTCCATTCAATAGGAGTAAAAATGGTTTTGGAGCTCACTCAGCTGATCAGTGATCTGAAGAGTGAAGAAGATCTCCTCGAATGCTGGAGACGCCTGGAAGAGCACTTCCATTCAATAGGAGTAAAAATGGTTTTGGAGCTCACTCAGCTGATCAGTGTTCTGAAGAGTGAAGAAGATCTTCTCGAATGCTGAATACGCCTGGAAGAGCACTTCCATTCAATAGGAGTAAAAATGGCTTTGGAGCTCACTCAGCTGATCAGTGATCTGAAGAGTGAAGAAGATCTCCTCGAATGCTGGAGACGCCTGGAAGAGCACTTCCATTCAATAGGATTGAAAATGGCTTCGGAGCTCACTCAGCTGATCAGTGATCTGAAGAGTGAAGAAGCCTTTGAGCAATGATTTGCAGCCTTTTTTACCCACCAACATTTTTTTTACCTACCAACTTTTTTTTACCTACCAGCTAGGTACTACCTACCACACCATACTGGCTTCACGCCTTCACAATCAAGTTTATTAGAAAGAACTAAACGCTTCACACTCGATTGGAAAAACGCTGCAAATCATTGCTCGTTTATTATTTTCTGTATAGATCACCCTTCTGTATAGATCACTGGTTCTCCATCAATAGCACCTACCACCATCTGTATTCTCCCTTGACCTTCCCTCTCAAATTTCAGCTTCCTCCGTTCAATAGGATTGAAAATGGCTTCGGAGCTCACTCAGCTGATCAGTGATCTGAAGAGTGAAGAAGATCTCCTCGAATGCTGGAGACGCCTGGAAGAGCACTTCCATTCAATAGGATTGAAAATGGCTTTGGAGCTCACTCAGCTGATCAGTGATCTGAGGAGTGAAGAAGATCTCCTCGAATGCTGGAGACGCCGGGAAGAGCACTTCCATTCAATAGGATTGAAAATGGCTTTGGAGCTCACTCAGCTGATCAGTGATCTTAGGAGTGAAGAAGATCTCCTCGAATGCTGGAGACGCCGGGAAGAGCACCTCCATTCAATAGGATTGAAAATGGCTTCGGAGCTCACTCAGCTGATCAGTGATCTGAAGAGTGAAGAAGCCTTTGAGCAATGATTTGCATCGTTTTTTACCCACCAACATTTTTTTTACCTACCAACTTTTTTTTACCTACCAGCTAGGTACTACCTACACCATACTGGCTTCACACCTTCACAATCAAGTTTATTAGAAAGAACTAAACGCTTCACACTCGATTGGAAAAATAGAAAGCTTCATATGGAAATTTAATTACTGGTTACGCAGAAGGCAAAACTGTATACAAATCGAAGAAATGAACAGCGATCGCATTTTAGTCCGATAAAATTTGAATGGAGATTAGACCTCCTTTGCGATTCACACTCATGATTCTGTTTTATCGAAGGAAAACCTTCAAGTACTCGTAGGGACCGAACGGTTTGTCCTACAGAGCTCCGGGTGGTCTCAAAAATTTTTAAAAATTCAATACTATTTAAAATTGGTGAAAAAACGATACCTTTATTTCGAGAGTTTTCGAGCTAGGGCACTCTTGAAAATTTCAACCCTTAATTTTCACCCCTTGGAAGTGACCTACATCAACCAAAAGCTTCGCGGCACAACTAGACCCCAAATGAAGCCCATATACCAAATTTGAACCAAATCGGTCCAGTGTTGCTAAGAAAAGTGCCGCGTACGGCGTACCGCGGACGGCGTACGGCGGACGGACGGAAATTTTTTTATTCGATTTTCGGATTCTACGTACCTTGAAACGTAAAACATCAAATTTTGAGGGGGGGTTAAAATTTTTTTTTTCTTGCTCGATTCCAAAGGCTTATTATTGAAAATAATAAACCAATACCCAATACCTACCATTAACATGTTGCGACAGTTACTGAATGATCGATCAGAGACCACTGATTAATTCCATCAATTTCATCCATTCAATCAAAGGTTCCCAACATTCAGAGAAGACAATTTCAAGAAGATGATTACAAATTTATTCCTACTTATGTCGAGTGTTTTTGGGTATTTAATACAAGGTTTCGAGCACGCGGCAGGTTTTCGCTTTAGACCGACGTTGGTAATCACTGAGGTTACGTATGTGTTGAAGCTCTATAAGTGGTGTGAGATTCGCCGTGCAGTTTTCGAAGGTAACAGCGCACATAAACTGATTATTCGTGATAGGGAAGGCTTGTTGAGCGTCTAAACGAGCCGCTCGGCGCAGGTCCTCTCATATCAGATTGAGCGAAATCACCTCTCATCGAATGTCAGCTGGCAAGAGTGGGTACCATCACGAGCAAATTACTCACATCAGCGCAGCCTGCCACTCGGATGCAACGGAGCCGCATAATTATTACGGACATCTCGCGTGAGCTCTTCCATTGTCATAAATGTTCACTTTTCTTCGCTGCAACGTAATCTCACAGATGTGGAATCGCCTCTCTTCTTACACACATAATTATCGTTCATTAAGCACTAGGTATTTTCTTGATTACATAAAACTTTGTTGACACCAACTATATTACGTTTGATGGAAAAGAGTGCTATGTCTGATCAAAAGGTTGGGAGCTTTATTTATTTGTAATGCACATTCGAAATTGTTAACCAGTTCCGCTATTTATAAAAATATAATCATTTCAATCGTAAGTTATTTGAGAATCAATCGTAACCAGCAAGTATGTATGTGCCGCTGAGGATGTAAGGACATCATCATCAGGGCATCAAAAGATTCATAGAATGAGATAGAGAAAAAACACTTTATTGAACATTTCCAAATTGATAGAATTGGTAATTAGGTTTAGAACATAGGAGATTAATATAATTAGTCAGTGAGTATACTATAGTACTAATATATAAATATACTATCATTACGGAGTGCGGCCGCATAACTCGCTCTCACGGTGAGTGCCGTTGCACCGTCTTGTTGGAACCAAATATCCAAGAAAACAAAACAAAATCCTGTGACACCCAAAATCAATGGCAAAATCATTGCCCAATGGTTTAAAATCACCCTTCTGTATAGATCCCTCCCAACCAACCAAAGGTACCTACTTGGGTGTTTTTGAAAAAAAAAGTACCCTAGTATGGAAATTTTCCATTGGGTTGATAGTTGGGGTTGAAATTTTCAAAAATTCCCTAGGAGGTAGTAGGCACCTATGGTTGGTTGGGAGGGATCTATACAGAAGGGTGATCTATACAGAAAATAATAAACCTTTGGGTAATGATTTGCAGCGTTTTTTTTTTTTTTTTACCTACCAAATTTTTTCTACCTACCAACCATTGGTAGGTACTACCAATACTGCCCCATACTGCCCTCACACCTTCACAATGTAGTTTATTATAATGAACTAAACGCTTCACACACGATTCGAAAAAAATAGGGAGCTTCATAAGGAAATTTGATTATTGGTTGGTCAGGAAGCAAAACTGAATATAACTCGAAGAAATGAACAGCGATCGAGTTTTGGTTAGCTAAAAATTCAACGGAGATTGGGCCTCTTTTGTGATTCACTTATGTGATTCACAAGTACTCGTAGGGAGCGAACGGTTTGTCCTGCAGAGCTCCGGGTGGTCTCAAAAATGTTTAAAAGAGGGATTGTACGAGTTGGCATGTAGTTCATCCCCTATGGGAGCTGCGTAACAGAGAGAGTCATGTTTTTTGATGAGCTACAATGCATCGGATCATCTATACAATCGGGTTATGGATATGAGGAAGCTATGTGCCACACCCACTTGGCAGAATTTGTTCTTATTTGCTCTGAATCCATCCTACAGAGTCTTGATCCTAATCGAAATGCTGAAACTCAAATTGTTTACTTATTTCAGAGTGTTGGAGGTCAAAAAGTCGTAAGTACAAATTACACAGAGTGAAAGAACGAAAACTTGCAACAGATATCGAGCTCTGAATGATTATTGGATTTGAAACATATTCAAACTAATAATATATTCCTACTCTGCTAGAAATGAGGGTTCCAAGATTTGCCTAACACTATTACTGTACATTCCAATTCACGTAGCATAAATCTCGAATGGATTTTCTGGCCGATGGACTCACGACGCGGACTTCCTCGCTCCTTCATCAGCTGACCTCATCAAGTTTGTTCGGATGCATTTTTGCACGTCCACGTTGATCGTCTGGAGCCAACGACAAAGCGCAACAACGTCACGTACCTTCGATAAGGCATCGCCACATCAGCATTAGGTATGTTTTGAGGACCAATAGTAATCGATTTCATAATTTCATAATGAATAAACTGTGGAGTAGTTCAAGTTAGCTAATTTTCCCATTATAAAGTACATACAGTATTACATGAAATTCAAGATTAAAACGCTACAAATCATCGCCCAAAGGTTTATTATTTTCTGTATAGATCACAACTTCAAGAAACGAACAGCGTTCGAGTTTTGGTTAGCTAAAAATTCAACGGAGATTAGGCCTATTTTGTGATTCACACTCTTAATTCTGTTTTATCGAAGGAAAATCCTCAAGTACTCGTAGGGAGCGAACGGTTTGTCCTGCAGAGCCAACTGCAGAGACCCGGAGGGGTGGTCTCAAAAATGTTTGAAAATTCAATACTATCTTAAATTGGTGGAAAAACTATACCTTTATTTTCAAAATTTTCGAGCTAGGGCACTCTTGAAAATTTCAACCCTTAATTTTCACCCCTTAGAAGTGATTGACATCAACCAAAAGCTTCGCGGCACAACTAGACCCCAAATGGAGCCCACATACCAAATTTGGACCAAATCGGTCCAGGGTTGCTAAGAAAAGTCCCGGGTACGGCGTACATCGGACGGACGGAAATTTTTTTATTCGATTTTAAAACGTAAAACATCAATTTTTTTTTTTTTTTTTGGGGGGGGTTTAATTTTTTTTCTCGATTCCAAAGGCTTATTACTGAAAATAATAAACCAAAAATCATCATTGAAAAACTTGCATTGTTGGATAAGTATTAGATTATTAAACCCACGAATCCAACACCATGATGTGCAAATCGACGGTGGAAGTGCAACATGTGATATAAAAAAAATGGGTTTTGAGGTTTTCATAACACTGGATCCAGCGTTTCACGGTGGATCTGAAGGTAGCTATAGTTTTTCAGTTGGAAGCTCTGAAAATTGTTTATTGCTGCTCAAGCAACACTGGGTATCAACAAGTTCAAAAGCAACATGTGGTATGGAAGTCAATTGAAAGGGAGTTTGTATGAGACACCTTCTGGCCTTGTGGTCCTGCGCAAAAAGTGAGTATTTTCTCTATCAGTAAAAGCTCTTACCTGTTGTTGTATGATTGTGGTAATAACTAGCTGTAGTACTCAGCAAAATTCGATAATTTTTCTTGGAAATACACCCTGCTTATAGTTGAAATTGAATGGGAAACAGAGCGGTGTTGATCATACATGTTGCGTCAATAGACAATTCTTGATACAACATGTTCTTCTATACCAAAATAATATTTAATATTACGTCAGCCTAAGCAGAAGGTGAAAGAAAGTTACTGATCATGAAGCTCAAAGAAGACCACCAATCAACTAAGGACTTGGAGTAACCAAAGAGGACGAAGAATGCTTACTGATTTTTTGTATCACCATAAAAATTCATTCATCTCCTTGGAATGCCTTCGGTGTTACTTTTGGCTTAGAACTGTACTCCTGAGCAGAAATTGGCTTAAAGACATTGTTCGACGTCATTTAGACGCCATAAATAAAAGCGAGAGGTGCGAGTCAGTTTCCATGTTACTAGTTTCATGTTTTTACGTTCCTCATGTTCCATAGATTCCTGTTAAATCATCCAAAATTAACTTCCCTCGACTGGGGATCGATCTCCAATCTTTTCGACTAGACTACATTTATATTCCTGAATTGATCTCTATACCACAGTGCCAAGGAAGTGAATGAACAGAAACGCGAATAGAATCGCAACATTCCACCAAACTGATCTAGACAATACCTGGCACGATGAAATAATCTCATATCTTTGCGACTTCGGGCAAAATCTAAACTATAGTTATATCGAACCACTCAATAGAGCATTGATTGGCCCTTCTGCCGAGTTGATGGACATGGAACAAAGCTGATTCTCGATCAAATACCTAGTTTTATTATCGTGAAGAAAAGAGTTATTAATTGGGAAGGGAAAGGTTTAGAAACTTGTCGGCGTGTCGATTGATTGGGCCTGAACGGTGCCGCTCCCCTTGTTCTAATAGACGCTCTGATTGTTTCTGCTTCCGTGAGCTTGAACAAGGGAGCTGGTATGGATCAAGGTGGATGAGCCTTCGAGGAGCCAAACAAGACATTTCTCATCAAGGAGAAGAAGGCGACAGTGAATCATTCACTTTCCGATTCAAGACAAAAATGAATGTTGTCAGGACTGATGAATGAAAGTAAAATGTTTATCTGTAATTTGTCAACACATTGACAATAATACTGCATTATTGAACATTTATCTTTATTCTTTTGGGTTTATTATTTTCAACAATGCATCTTTAAAATCTAGTGAAAATCGAATAAAATATTCCATTTGTTCCGCCGTTCTTATGCTATACGCTACACTTTGCTTAATTCTTTTAGACCAAATTTCACGGAATTTGATAAAGAGGCTCAATTTGTTGTCTTGTGCCCCGAAGCTTTTGGTTATTCTCAGTCACTTCCAAGGGGTGGAAAGAAGGAATTAAAATTTTCAGAACGGCCTTACTCATAAAATTTAATTGAGAAGGTATTATTTATTATTCAATTTAGATTAAAGACTATTTTTTTTTATCGTATGGACCCACCTAGAGGTTTGTAGGACCAACCTTTCGCACCCTGTGAGGATAATTAATGTTCACTGACTTTTTTGATCAATTTAAGATGTTTAGGAAGGTAGTGTTCAATTTTTAGAAACAACTAAACACCCAGAGCTCTAAACGATCAATCATCGTTTAATGAACGTTGATCGTGAAATTAATCATAATTACACGTAATTCTCTATTCTCTAGTCGTAAAAGTTCCACCATTCCCTCCCACAAGTAGTTAGAAGGTAGTATTTGACAGTTCTCTCGCAAAAGTACGGTACCTGTAAATGGGACGTTGGACGAAGAAGTGAGCACAGCAACCAACTAATTGGCACTACAGTCCAGGGTGAGCCTTGGCCTCCACTAAGACACCTCTCCAGCTTGTCCGATCCTGTGCCGTTGTCATCCATTCATAGCACCTCAAGTCGTGCTGTGTCCTCCTCTAAGTTGTCACTCCATCTCTGCCTCGGTCTTCCTCTCCTTCTTGTACCATTTGGTCTGGAGAGCAGCAGCTGTTTGCTTGGGTCGACGTCATCCATTCGGAGAACATGTCCAGCCCATCTCAACCGTCCCAGCTTAACGAACTTTACTACAACGTAATCTTCGTACAGCTGGTACAGTTCTTCATTTTTTCGGCGTCTCCATTGTCCATGGTCAAACAGTGGTCCCAGGATTCTCCGAAGGATCTTCCTCTCAAAAACCCTGAGCACACTCTCAGACTGCTTTGTCATCACCCATGATTCTGACCCATAGGTTAGTACAGGGCGAAGCAGTACTTTGTACAGCGTTATTTTAGTTTTTCTGGAGAGGGCTCGAGACTTGAGGAGTGGCAACAGTCCAAAGTAGCACCGGCTGGCAGAAAGAATTCTAGCATTGAGAAGTGAGTAGCAAGAAGTGAGCACTGGGAACAGGTTTCTCTCTTTTGTTAAGTTATACTCAGGTTGCGTTCACAATTATATTCAGCTCAATCAAATTAATATACCATCAATAGTTCTAATATGCCACTGAAATCTCTAAAAACGAACTCGGCTGTGACTTCAGCACAACTTGCGAGTAAATCTGGAAACTCATTTCTCCGTCAACTCAAATGGGCTTCCGAGCAAGTTGGAGTTGGAGGCATGTTTCCACCGCAATTATGATCTGTCAAGTGAAAATAATGTCGTCTATTGTTATTCCGTCTCATTACACAATGGTTTATTATTTTCCGAATGGATCACACGTGGTTTTCCCATTCACAGCCTACCAACAATATTATCGTGCAAGGTCAACAATTAGTTTGACAGAGAGCATTTACCAAGAACATCGTCCTTGTCAAAGAGTAGTGGGCACCTTCATAACGGTAGTTGATTCTTGGTTGTAAGGGACAAACACTGAGTGGCAAGAACTCCATTCGATGAAACTGGCAAAGACCGCATTACATCAGCTGAAATTCTAACTGCTATTGTGCAAACTTTCATTTACGATCATCTCTGTTCAAACTTCAAGACTTCATAGGGAGTGGACGGATGGTCCTACAAAGCTCTCGGTGGTCTCATATGTGCGCCTTGATTTTTTTTAGATTTTTAATCGAAAGTAGACTACATCCTGAGAATTTTGGCACCAACCGCGACCTTCTAGCGTGAGTAGATCTGTTTCTATGAATTTTTAAAGTTTCGACCATTTTTGACGTCACGCGCCCCTCTCGCCTGGGCGGGACCGACACTGTGACGTCATAAACGGTCGAAACTTTAAGTATTCATAGGAAAAGATTTACACACGCTAGAAGGTCGCGGTTGGTACCAAAATTCTCAAAATGAGGTCTAGTTAAGAATAAAAATAACAATAAGCAGTTTTTCCTACCCAGGCGCACACCCTATTCTAGAAACGCAGAAAATTATTACACAAAGGTTTATTGTTTTTCTGTATGGATTCCGCCTAAAAAGAACTAAGATTTTGCATTGCCACTACCTACTAACCATATTTTTGCTTCACATTCAAATTCAATTAGAAGAAATTCACGCTTCACCCAGTTCAAGTTCGAGTTGTACGCTTCACTATAAAATGGTAACTTGTTGCTGAGTACACGTAACTGATTACAACTCGAAGAAACGAACGATCACAGTTTTGGTCAGCTAACATTGAACGGAGATTAGGCCTCTTTTGTGATTCACACTCGTGTTACTGATTTATCGTACGTTCCCTTAAGTTCTCATGGGGAGCGAACGGTTGGTCCTACAGAGCTCCGGCTGGTCTTATTCGTTCTAAAAATGCAATACCGTCTTAAATTGATGAAAAAATATTACCTTCATATCAAATTTTTTGAGCTAGGGCGTCTTGAAAATTTCAGCTCATATTTTTCTACCCTTAGAAGTGACTGACATCAATCAAAAGCTTCGGGGAACAACTAGACCGAAATGGAGCCCATATACCAAATTTCATCAAAATCATGGTAACTAAGGAATGTGCCGCGTACAGCTCACGGAAAACTGTTTTGGATTTTGGTTTCTGGGGGACTAAAACTTACGATTTTAATCTTCTGTCTCGACTTGTTCTAGTAATTGAAGGTGGAAAGAAGCCTTAGAAGTGGTCCTGTCTCTCGAGGAAACCTACGTTTTTTAGTGATTTCAACCTTCAGTCTCGACTTTTTCCAGTAATTGAAGGTGGAAACAAGCCTTTGAAGTGGTCCTGTCTCTCAGGGAAACCTACGTGTTTTAGTGATTTCAACCTTCTGTCTCGACTTTTTCCTGTAATTGAAGGTGTAAACAAGCCATTGAAGTGGTCCTGTCTCTCGAGGAAACCTACGTTTTTTAGTGATTTCAACCTTCAGTCTCGACTTTTTCCAGTAATTGAAGGTGGAAACAAGCCTTTGAAGTGGTCCTGTCTCTCAGGGAAACCTACGTGTTTTAGTGATTTCAACCTTCTGTCTCGACTTTTTCCAGTAATTGAAGGTGTAAACAAGCCATTGAAGTGGTCCTGTCTCTCGAGTAAACCTACGTGTTTTAGTGATTTCAACCTTCTGTCTCGAATTTTTCCAGTAATTGAAGGTGGAAACAAGCCTTAGAAGTGGTCCTGTCTCTCGGGAAAACCTACGTGTTTTAGTGATTTCAACCTTCTGTCTCGACTTTTTCTAGTAATTGAAGGTGGAAAGAAGCCTTAGAAGTGGTCCTGTCTCTCGAGGAAATCTACGTTTTTTAGTGATTTCAACCTTCTGTCTCGACTTTTTCCAGTAATTGAAGGTGGAAACAAGCCTTTGAAGTGGTCCTGTCTCTCAGGGAAACCTACGTGTTTTAGTGATTTCAACCTTCTGTCTCGACTTTTTCCAGTAATTGAAGATGGAAACAAGCCTTAGAAGAAGTCCTGTCTCTCGAGGAAACCTACGTTTTTTAGTGATTTCAACCTTCTGTCTCGACTTTTTCCAGTAATTGAAGGTGGAAACAAGCCTTAGAAGAGGTCCTGTCTCTCGAGGAAACCTACGTGTTTTAGTGATTTCAACCTTCTGTCTCGACTTTTTCCAGTAATTGAAGGTGGAAACAAGCCTTAGAAGTGGTCCTGTCTCTCGAGGAAACCTACGTTTTTTAGTGATTTCAACCTTCTGTCTCGACTTTTTCCAGTGATTGAAGGTGGAAACAAGCCTTAGAAGTGGTCCTGTCTCTCGAGGAAACCTACGTTTTTTAGTGATTTCAACCTTCTGTCTCGACTTTTTCCAGTAATTGAAGGTGGAAACAAGCCTTTGAAGTGGTCCTGTCTCTCAGGGAAACCTACGTGTTTTAGTGATTTCAACCTTCTGTCTCGAATTTTTCCAGTAATTGAAGGTGGAAACAAGCCTTAGAAGTGGTCCTGTCTCTCGGGAAAAACCTACGTGTTTTAGTGATTTCAACCTTCTGTCTCGACTTTTTCTAGTAATTGAAGGTGAAAAGAAGCCTTAGAAGTGGTCCTGTCTCTCGAGGAAATCTACGTTTTTTAGTGATTTCAACCTTCTGTCTCGACTTTTTCCAGTAATTGAAGGTGGAAACAAGCCTTAGAAGTGGTCTTGTCTCTCGAGGAAACCTACGTGTTTTAGTGATTTCAACCTTCTGTCTCGACTTTTTCCAGTAATTGAAGGTGAAAAGAAGCCTTAGAAGTGGTCCTGTCTCTCGAGGAAATCTACGTTTTTTAGTGATTTCAACCTTCTGTCTCGACTTTTTCCAGTAATTGAAGGTGGAAACAAGCCTTAGAAGTGGTCCTGTCTCTCGAGGAAACCTACGTTTTTTTAGTGATTTCAACCTTCTGTCTCGACTTTTTCCAGTAATTGAAGGTGGAAACAAGCCTTAGAAGAGGTCCTGTCTCTCGAGGAAACCTACGTGTTTTAGTGATTTCAACCTTCTGTCTCGACTTTTTCCAGTAATTGAAGGTGGAAACAAGCCTTAGAAGTGGTCCTGTCTCTCGAGGAAACCTACGTGTTTTAGTGATTTCAACCTTCTGTCTCGACTTTTTCCAGTAATTGAAGGTGGAAAGAAGCCTTAGAAGTGGTCCAGTCTCTCGGGGAAACCTACGTGTTTTAGTGATTTCAACCTTCTGTCTCGACTTTTTCCAGTAATTGAAGGTGGAAACAAGCCTTAGAAGAGTTCCTGTCTCTCGAGGAAACCTACGTGTTTTAGTGATTTCAACCTTCTGTCTCGACTTTTCCCAGTAATTGAAGGTGGAAAGAAGCCTTAGAAGTGGTCCTGTCTCTCGAGGAAACCTACGTGTTTTAGTGATTTCAACCTTCTGTCTCGGCTTTTTCCAGTAATTGAAGGTGGAAACAAGCCTTAGAAGTGGTCCTGTCTCTCGGGGAAACCTACGTGTTTTAGTGATTTCAACCTTCTGTCTCAGCTTTTTCCAGTAATTGAAGGTGTAGACAAGCCTTAGAAGAGGTCTTGTCTCTCAAGGAAACCTACGTGTTTTAGTGATTTCAACCTTCTGTCTCGACTTTTTCCAGTAATTGAAGGTGGAAACAAGCCTTAGAAGAGGTCCTGTCTCTCGAGGAAACCCACGTGTTTTAGTGATTTCAACCTTCCGTCTCGACTTTTTCCAGTCATTGAAGGTGGAAACAAGCCTTAGAAGTGGTCCTGTCTCTCGAGGAAACCTACGTGTTTTAGTGATTTCAACCTTCAATCTTGACTTTTTCAAAGAATTTGAGGTCGAAATGAGCCTTAGAAGTGGTCCTGTCTCTCGAGGAAACCTACGTGTTTTAGTGATTTCAACCTTCTGTATCTTCCAGTAAAAACTACTCTTTGAAGTGGTCTTGCCTCTCGAGTGAACCAACGAGTTTTGGAGTTTCCAACATTCTGTTTCGACTTTTTTTCAGGAATTGAAGGTGAAAGCGAACCCTTCAAGTCGTTGCCCTTTGTTTGTGTGTCTTTTGTCTCTCGAATTAATCAATGATTTTTATTACTACATCGGTAATTCCAACCTCCTTTCCCGACTTTTTTTCGAGAATTAAAAGTGAAAACAAGTATTCGAAGGCTTGTGTTTTCGACGACATCTCTAGAAGAATCAATGATTTTCGGTATTTATAACCTTCTTTCTCAGCTTTTCCCAGGAATTAAAGGTAAAAATCGATTTTCAAAGTTTTACAGACTATCTCGTATCAATTCTTCCATGTCATTGTCATCATTCTTCATCATTATCTGCTTTTCACGAACGACGGCGTGTCTGAAAGCAATGTTTCAATGTTGACTTAAATCTGGACTATTGAAAAGATGAAACCACATCCGGGGTTATTACCAGCTAAAATCAATGCCCAATTGATTTCATTGCATAGCAACTTGCATTGCAATTTGTTTTTCTGAAATACCGTTCTTTTACTATAAGGTAAAAGCACCAATAGTGGACACTTTAAGGAAATGTTTGCATTGAATTCTCAATAGATACGATGTATTTTGTTTGAGAACGATAAACCTTCATTTTTTACATTCTCCGACTCTTCTTCTTTTGATTCCACACCCAAAATCTCTAAATAATTCACTTTAAATATTTATAAAATAATAATTACAAAAAGCCTACTATGTGGGCAAAGTGGACACCAAAATTTCCTTTCGTTTCTATAGTGGACACTTTCTGCATGTATAGTGGTCATCACTCGTGTACTGCCTTTTTCGAGGGATTTATGCTTTAAATGGGGTCTTTAAGCCAGGATATTGAATAAAATTGTTCAATTATAAAATGTAATAGATTATTATCACATTTACAGTAGGTAGATAGGAGAAAAATACGGATTTCACATGACTGTTTTCATCAAATTGATGAGGAAATCACTTTTCGATCACAAAAACCCACGAAACACTTTACTTTAGTAATAAATTTGTTGTTTAAAACTGGAACAGGCTGTTGGTTTACATTTCAAGGTACGTAGAATCCAAAAATCGAATAAAGATTTGGCGGTCCTCCGTACGGGGCACTTTTGCCACTTAGCATTGACCGATTTTGATGAAATTTGGTATGCAGGCTCCATTTGGGGTCTAGTTGTGCCCCGAAGATTTTGGTTGATGAAGGTCACTTCTAAGGGTTGAAAAAAAAGGATAAAGAGTTGAAAGAAAAGGGGTTTGAAATAAGGGTTGAAATTTTGAAAACGCCCTAACTCAGAAAATTTTGATATAAAGGTATTGTATTCCCATCAATATAAGATAGTATAGAATTTTTAGAATTGTTTGAAACCACGCGGAGCCTTGTAGGACAAACGGTTCGTTCCCTACGAGAATTTAAGGGTTGGACTTACGATAAATCAGAAACACGAGCGTGAATCGCCGAAGAGGCCTAATCTCCGTTCAAATTTTAGCTGACCGAAATACGATCGATATTTTTCTACAAGTTGGTTGGTGGTAACAATGGCTTTTACCGTGTTCTTTGCAGACGAGTGATCTATATAGAAAAATAATAAACCTTTGTGTAATAATTTGCAGCGTTTTGCAGCTGTAGCCAATGGGGTCCCATTTTTGACCTGTATGATCACAATTAGACTTGTTGTTTCAATAGTGGACATTTGTGATTCAAAAGATGACACCCCCTGTCCACAGAACAGAATGAACAGAATGATCTCAAACTAACGTAGCATATACAGCAGTTATTGAGAACAGTCTGAACACAAAAAAAAACTCAGAATAAAAAACCATTCATGTTTCAAAAGTGGACACCCACTGTCCACTTAATGAACATTGGTTGTTTAGTGTTTGTTAAGTGGACACAGGGCCTAAATGCTCACACAAGATAATTTGCAAGAAATCCTTCATGGAAACTAATCTATACTATCTACTTGAACGTCACAAAAAAACCAGAAGTCGCTCTAGCAATTATAAATTCCAAAAATACTGTTGCAACATACCTGTCTCCTAACGAGGTTCAGCAGCAAACACTACGTGCTAGCGACAGACTTCAACTACGCCACTTTCAAATGGTTATTATTCTTTCCTATGATGCTCTGGAGTATTGGTAGTTCTACAGTAGCTTCATAAATGGCACAACCTTCAAATTCTATGGATTTCAAAGTAGTTTGGCGCCTATTACTCTTATTTTTCACATTTATGCAAGCAAGTATCCACTATTGGAACAGTTTCCACTATACCTCCATTTACCTTAATTGATAGCACTAGAGTTTTCTCATAAGGTGGTCTAAGTAAGGAGCTAGCCCATGTAAAGATCTCCCAATTTCGATGGTGCTGGACGTAAGGATCAACATGATCCTGAGTTCTTGTTATTGTCCTTTGATCCAGCTAGTTCATGTTTTTGCGACGCCAAGTTTCTATACTAACACCTAAGAAGATGTTTTGTTGTGATGTACCGTTTCTTGCAATGCTCACTCACATTGAGCTGAACAATAACAATGTGAGGAGTGTTTTGATGCAACTGCATAATGGTCTGCAGTTACGACCACATCCGTGAGAATTCAACCTGCTGTTCAAGATTCACCGCTTCATTGTAGACGAGAGAATAAGGCAGGTAAGTATTTCATAACATCTAGTCACCCTAGAAAGTTTCTCGCCAATTATAAATAATTGACTAATCCATTAATGTTTCAAGGTACATTAACTTTTGATTTCACCTATTATATACATTAGTTTTCATCGGACGTATATTGTCTAGTCAAGTCTTGGTCGTGGGGGAATGATACTTTTCAACACGATTTATTATTTTTGACGATTTGTCTCTTTTGTCGTGCTCAGGGTGAAATTTTATTGACAGTCCAAACTACCTAATCATAATAGTTCTTCAGCTTCTGCTGTGTTAATACACAAAATCGTAAACTCATAATGTATTTTGCATCCTTACTTTCGCAGATAGAGAAGTTTTGTATTTGTGCCTTAGGTCGAAATGTGTTCCCTGTTGTATCCCGCATTTCAGAACTTATTTGATCAATTTAGAATTGACGTGAATTTCTCGTTTGGGGCGAAAGAAGAAATCTACACTATCATTCACCTTGGCAATGGGGTATGCGCATGGGTTGGAAAAACTGTTTATTATTATTTTCTATCGAAACTAGACCTCATTCTGAGAATTTTGACGCCAATCGCGATCTTCTAGCGTGAGAAGACCTTTTTCTATGATTTTTCAAAGTTTCGAATTTTTATGACGTCACAGAGGGCTGAGGGGTCTCGCCCAGGCGGCAGGGACGCGTGACGTCATAAACATTCGAAACTTTAAAAAATCATAGAAAAAGATATACCTATCCAAAAAGAGAACGGCTGATGTCAAAATTCTCAGGATGAGGTCTACTTTCGATTAAAATTTAAAAAAAATCATGTGCACACCCCATTGTATGTTGTACCCACTGAAACCTGCATCTGGGACTTTGCCATGAATATATTGACATAGTTGGTGATTGCTTAAGATGGATACTTTCTCATTCTCCCTTCTAAGCTGTTTCTTTGGGTTATCAATGGCTAGGTTGTTGTGATTATCAGGTCATGGCTATTGTGAACATCATTTAGGTCTGCCCTGCTATTATTTATCATTATTCAGGTCTGTCCTGTCACTCCAATACGCGACAAGCCTTACCGTTTTACAGTCGTGAGAGTTATTCGCGTTTTAATTACCCTCTTGGAATCGATATGCGGAGCTTCTAAGAGATTCGCCCAGGCTACACTCACCTTAGCTTCGTTGTCAGAAATGGCACTCCAAGATGCTTAAAATGCTGCGTCTCATTTTGCTGACACAGTAACTTTGATTCGATTTGTCCGTTTCCGAACGCTTCCAATCTGTAATTGATTTATTTTAAAACTTTCTCATTCTTTTTTTTTATCTTCTTCTTCAGATTCTACAACTCTCATCATGAATTTTTTGAACTAGCAACATTCCACTATATGTCCCAGACGTTTACAATTTTCGCTCTTGCAGTCCATGACAGAGAAATCTTTGCGGTGGTACAGAATAGTTACCCAAGAAACGACCGGTGAAGTTAAGAAGTATCTCAACAAATGTTAAGAAAAATAACAAGAAATATAGAAAAATTATTAGTTTTCCTAAAAGCCTCCTTTTAAGCTCATTGCTCGTATGGAATATGTTTGATTGTTATAATGTTACAAATTATGACAAATTTTAACAGGAAAAAGAAGCCAATGACTAATTCACAATAAATACACCATGATTCTAAGTTTTGTAGGTAAATGTTTTTGTTAAAAAAAGATAAGCCGATAGGTTAACCGTATTATTAGTTCTCTTCTACCTTTAAAAATTATACGATTTCCTCTTTTGGATCGAAATGTTCTGAAAACCAACTGATCCAAGGTATGGCAACTCGCTATGTTATCCTCATTCAGATCATTACTGGTTTTGAGAAAGTGATGAATCGAACGACGGGATTGAAATTCGTAGGAAATGGCCTGCATTAATGCAGTCCTAAGAAAATTATCATATAGAAGTAGAAGTAGGAGCGAAGTTTAAAAGCTTAAAGAGCTTTTTAAAACATAAAACAGAAAGAGGATTTTGATTGGGGAGCTTAGATCACTGTTTGCATAAAATTGTTTCCCCAAGTTCGGTCGAGGGAGAGCAAAATCAGGGACTATATTGCTAAATGCAAACTAGGTTTTGTTTATCAACATGATTACGAACCTCTTTGACGATTCTGGTAGGCTTTTCTTCCAATCAGGTTCTGAGGGAGTTCGTGTCTCACGTTCTAGTCTTCCGTTTTCAATGCGGACCGAACCTGTTCATTAACCTCGAAATTTCAAGCCAATTTTTTTTGTCGAACTCGTCAGTTTAGTTCATTCTGTATGCCATAAATTAATTTTTTCCTCGGACGAACTGAAGTCAATGAATTCTACATTGAAAATTTAAGGCTTCCGTGAAGGGAGGACAGTGAAATTACTTCGATACAATACCTTTATATTTAGTCTGTCTGAGGTCAATGCATTCCATATCCCGTCTTGCCCAAGCATAAGACAAAATCATGATGCACTTCACATTAAAACTTCAGGGGTTTCCCATAACATCAATTTCAAACGATTCATCATATTTGAGAATTCGAGTGGTTAATTGGAGCTGATCTTGAAATCAATGTGATTAAACTAATTGTAGTCATGTGAATAAACAAGAACAAAATCAATATGATTGAAAAAAGTTAGATTGGGCTCATGTCTAACAATTCTAAAATTCATCAACATGATAGGTAGAATCATGTTTTACCTCGAGAAATTATCAGCTGTACTACTACTCTATAATATTTTCCCTATATTTGTCATATCATCATCCCCTCTCTGCAATATGGGGGTTAACAAGGACATTTCCAATTTTCTTGGAGTGTGTTCAGTGCTGGCGGAATTACGGAATCACTTTTTGGGCGTTGGGGGGCTGGAAATGCCTGCTATAGTGAGACTCCTGAACGACAGTGTGACCGATTTGGCCATAGGTGTTGGAGAAATCGCAACCTGGGCGTTGAGAAGTTTAACTGGGACTAGTGTTCTCATGCATTTATTATTATTATTATTATTATTATTACTATTATTATTATTATTATTATTATTATTATTATTATTATTATTATTATTATTATTATTATTATTATTATTATTATTATTTTGGCTAAACCCACTTGGCAGACCGAGATACGTCCATGCCTATCATGTTTTTTTCTGTTAAATAGTAACAAATTGTATTGTTGTATAATGATTAGGTGTTCACCATTATTTTTAAAAATAAACATGTTTTCTTCTTCTCCTTCATCATCATGCGTGTGAATTTGTCTTAATGTACATGGAGTTACTCAAGTTGAGCATCTCGGCAGGTGTGTGTCTGCGTGGAATCACCAAGCATCCTACAAGTCTCGTATCTCAACTGGGAATCGGGAACTATTTTCCTCATCATCAAAAGCCCTGGGCTTTCTCCTCATTGCTAGGTAGCTTATGAAGACCAACTGGGAGGTCTTCAAGCAATAAATATACAGACATATCGGCTTGAGTAAGTCTTTAGAATCACCAGAAGAAATTGAACACGAGCTCGAGCATCTTGTTTGCAGAATACAAACTGTTGCTTGGGAAAATACACCAACACTAACAAGGCCAATTACCCTCGGGAAATTGTCACTGCTATAAAAGATAAACGCAAGGCCAGTAAACGATGGCAAGTAACTAGAGTACCAACCATAAATCAGCATGGTACAAGGCAGAACTGAGGTCTTTGACTCAGGAGATCAATGAAGAAACCCAAGAGCACTATATCATGGGACTCACAAGTCATCGTGATATTGATTACTGACTTTGGAAGGCTAGGTACCAAACATCTTAAAAGATATCTACAAGCTTCCCCATGAAAAATTCCGATGGGAGTTGGGCTAAGAGTAATAAAGACAAAGCAAATATTTTTGCTGATTACTTAGCAAACGTATTCACTCCAAACATTGCTATTACAGATGAGAAGACCCTAGAGATCACAAATGGTATAGATCAAGATGTCGACATTCCACCCATTAGTATCAAAGAGATTAAGCTCATAATCGATAAGGAAATCAGTCCAAAGGCTCCTGGCAACGACCTTATCACTGGTCAGATCCTTAAACATCTCCTTCGTAAAGCCATTGCAAAAATAACCATGATTATTAATACAATTATAAAACACCGTTGCATTGCTCAGTTGAGGAAGATTGCCGAGGTCACAAAGATTCCTAAACCTGGAAAGCCTCCCACGAAGCCAAGTTCGTACAGACCAATCTCACTTCTACCAGTATTATCAAAATTATTTGAACTACTAATCCTAGACTAGTACCCATAATCGAAAACCGTAAGCTAAGAACATTTTTTTTCTTTTGACCTTGAAGAGTGAAAACAATGCTTCCGCTACTTTGGTAGATTCGGAAGCTAAAACGCTGCAAATTATTACACAAAGGTTTAGTATTTTTCTATATAGATCACTCGTCTGCAAAGAACACGGCTTTGCCATCCAACCAACTTGAAGAAAAACATCGATCGCGTGTCGGTCAGCTAAAATTTGAATGGAGATTAGGCCTCTCTTGCGATTCACACTCGTGTTTCTGATTTAGCGTAAGTCCAACCGTTAAATTCTCGTAGGCAACGAACGGTTTGTCCTACAGTGCTCTGCGTGGTCTCAAAAAATCCTAAAATGCTTTGCTATCTTAAATTGAAGGAAAAACAATACCTTTAAGTATATACACATTTTTTGAGTTAGTACGTTTTCAAAATTTCAACCCTTAGAAGTGACCTACATCAAACAAAATCTTCGGGGCACAACTAGACCCCACATGGAGCCTACATACCAAATTTCATCAAAATCGGTCAATGCTAAGTGAGGAAAGAGCCGCGTACGGCGGACGGACGGCCAAATTTTTATTCATTTTTGGATTCTAGGTACCTTGAAACGTAAACCAACAAATTTTGGAAGGGGATTAAACAATTTTTTTTCTTGGTCGATTCCAAAGGTTCATTATCGAAAATAATAAACCAAAATCGTAGATATCCACGCGTTCGCAATGTATGATGCATAATTCAGCTAATTCCATTGTGAAATTATTCACAATGGAGTGGAGATAATATTTTGATGAAACTATAGGCGGACAGTGAAAGCCAAAAATGTGTAGTTCGTGGTTCTGAATGAAAAATCCGCGGGGTCAAATTTTGGAATTCAGCTTCTATTCAACACGTGTTACTCCTTGACAACCCATTATTCACTACATCTTCCGAAATGGCGATTGGGCGTGGTTGGCGGGAGGATTAATTGTACTGCCGATGTCGATAGTCAGGGTTGGAATTACATGGTAATCTAATAACGGAGGGAAAAAAATGTGCCAAACGGACGGGAGTTCGAAGGTCGAGGTCCATGAGAATGGGAAGAGGTCAACGCTGGACTTTCTATTACAGGTACGCGAGGCGACCGATGGCCATCCCGACTGGAAAGCGAGAGCTCATCCTCCATGTGGGTCCGTGACTTTTCTCGCCTAGCACCGCGTTTTCGCCTTCTTTTAGCCCCTCGAAAAATAACGACGATTCGGGTTTCGCTTTTCGACGCGTGGGTGGGATGTGAAATCCGACAAGAACGCACATCTATGCTATTCAAAGAAATCCTACCACGCGAAATTATACGACTTTGGCTTCCTTTGCGACTTGTTTGTAAGCATCAAAGCGTTTTGAGAGGCCGAAAAACTCGAATCGAGCAAGAGAGTCGGAAAACAAATGTGGCATACTATATGCTGCCGTCCTTAGCAAGAAGGGCGTATCTCGGATTTTGGCGATTTTCAGGTTTTTGCAAATCTAGAATCTTTGGAGTCTTCTGCACCTTATGATACCTCATTCATGTACCTATGGGTACGAAAAGGTACACAAAAATGCTAGTGACAAAGAGCGTATCTCTGAAATTTCTTGAAATCCTTAGGCGATTAGGCGTATGTCGTTTTTCCTAAGCCTAAAAGGCGGATATCTTGCCGAAAACCTTTCTCTACTAAGCAAGAAAGCCACACCTCCTGAGATACGGCTTCTTTGCTTAGCAAAAATTCGAAATGTGTTCTTGGCAACCAAATTGCTTAGCGGAAAAGCCGGATCTCGTAGGGTGCTCGCTTATTAATGATAAGTCACCAAACAAACTGGGCTGGAGGGCTTTTCCATGTGATTAAATTTAATAATCTGCGTAAAAAAATAAGTAGTGTAGAAACAACTAACGAATCATGTTGAAAACCCCAGCTAAAATCTGCATGAAGTGCTTGGAATGCTTACCAAATAGGCGTATATCTCGAACATCACCCTCATTTACTAAGCGAAAAGGGCGTATCTCTTCTAAATTGGTTATGACGTGAATTCCCAGGAAAAAAAGGCCTTAGTAAGTTGGAGAATGATTAGACCTACCGTATGATGTCCCGAAAATGGGGTAAAAGTATAATTAACTGGACGCGAAACTTGAAAAACGAATAGTGCTTGTACTGAAAATCATGATTTTCGGATTTGCGCCCTTCTTGCTGAGGACGGCAGTATACAAGTCCATTGACAATTTTGGAAGTCCACAAAATTCTCCATAAGTGAAATGCATCCAATTTGAAGATACTAGCTCCCTATTTAGGATAGAACGACAGCTGATGAAATACCACTGCTATATAGTGAACAGTAGTGGAAGCCATGGCCAACAAATAGGAAGGCCAACATTGGTGATGTTTGGTTTTTTGGAAAAATACTAGGGCATTTTTGAAAATTGTAACCCTTCATTTCCATTTAATTGGTGGTTGGGGTTGAAATTTTCAAAATGCGCTAGTAGGTAGTAGGTACCTATGGTTGGTAGGGATGTATCTATACAGAAGGGTGATCTATACAGAAAATAATGAACCTTTGGGCAATAATTTGCAGCTTTTTTTTACCTACCAACTTTTTTTTAACCTACCAACCATTGATAGGTACTACCAACCACACCATACTGCCTTCACACCTTCACAATCAAGTTTATTGGAAAGAACTAAACGCTTCACACTCGAATCGAAAAATAGAGAGCTTCATATGGAATTTTGATTACTGGTTGCTCCGAAAGCAAAACTGAATACAAATCGAAGAAATGAACAGCAATCGCATTTTAGTCAGATTATCAGATTGGACCTCTTTTGTGATTCACACTCGTGATTCTGTTTTATCGAAGGAAAACCGTAAAGTACTCGTTGGGAGCGAACGGTTTGTCCCGCAGAGCTCCGGGTGGTCTCAAAAATTTTCAAAAACTCAATACTATTTAAAATTGGTGAAAAAACGATACCTTAATATCGAGAGTTTTCGAGCTAGGGCGCTCTTGAAAATGTTAACCCTCAATTTTCACCCCTTAGAAGTGACTGATATCAACCAAAAGCTTCGCGGCACAACTAGACCCCAAATGGAGCCCATATACCAAATTTGAACCAAATCGGTCGAGTGTTGCTAAGAAAAGTGCCGCGTACGGAACCCACACTCCGCACTCTTTTGGGCGAAATTGATGATTTTTCCAGAAGCTACCTAGATGACTCCAGAAACAACAAAACAACACAAATTAGATGATCCATCTCAGTAAGAGTCATGAATTTTCCGAATAGGTGATCGAAATATGGATCTTTCACCTTTCAGTGGGAAAAAGTACCTTCACCGTGTTTTCGAAGAAGCTAAATACCCAAAATTTCATGCAGGATTAATGTGTTCATGAAAATAGAACCAAATTATTGGAAACTTCAATAGTAATATTCCTAAATATGTTTATACTTATTTACTGTGCTAAATAAATAATGACAGATCCGCCATTTTGAACCAGATTAAGCTAAAATTCTCTATTAGCTCGTATTATTTCTAGACCTATCATAAATACTACTGCCATGGACCGAAAAACCTGAGAGCTTGCCAAATCCACTTCCATTTCGCTTGTTTAAGAATATGACAGATCAACAATGTAACAAACATAAAAGTCATAAATCTATGTTAGGTTCCCCAGCAAAATTCCGAACACCCGCCATTCAGGACATGAAGAACAGTGAGAAGTCCATCTCCACGGGGTGCTATATCGCTGCCCTCCTTCCGATTGTCAACATATTTCCCGCTTCTTCCTCTTCTATTGGGTCTTCTCTCCACAAATTGAAAACATTGAAAAGAAAAAAACCATTTCAGAACGCAATGCGTTCTTTTCATAACTGACAATTGGAAACGAGGCCATATCGGTCACACTATTGTGTTTAATCCGTAAAAAATAGGCTCTAAGTTATTCTCCGAGCTCCTCTCCATTTTACTGCGACCTGAAAAATGTGTCCCACTCAATTCTGAACAACGACAAACATAAACATAAAAACTTTTAGAGAATCGAATACTCCAATTCTTGGTATTGTACACAGGCTGTTACGAGGTTCTACAAGAACACTCAACGGCTGTGATGATTTCTCCAATTGGTCTCATTTTTTGGAGGTAGATAATGTCACTCGAGACAGATGAATAAACAAACAACAATCGAGCTGTTTTTGCTACCTAAGGACGAGGAACGAAAGGCAACCGGCTGAGACCCCCTTAACTGGTGTACCTGTGACAGAGCTCTCACAGGTGATTTTTTAAAAATTTTTAATCAAAAATTGACCTCATCCTAATAATTTTGACACCAGTCCTTCTATTTTTGGATGAGTAGATCTTCCTCTATGATTTTTCAAAGTTTCGAATGTTTATGGTCCCTGGGCGGAACCCCCCAGGCCACTGTGACGTCATAAACATTCGGAACTTTGAAAAATCATAGAAGAAGGTCTTCTCACGCTAGAAGGTTGCTGTTGGTATCAAAATTCTCAGAATGAGGTCTAGTTTAGATTAAAATAACAATAAACAGGTGCACACCCCATTTATGACCAACGAGATCTTATTGAATCGATAACTAGTGTCAGGAATTTTTTGAGACGTCTTTCGGCAGAGGTAATACAGTTTTTGTATTGTTTGAAGCGGATGATCGAAGGTATAAGACAACGACAAACCATTTCGAGGGTATTTATTAGCTGAATGTCTAGCAGAAAGTCAGACGTTCTCAAGGCACTCGATTGACAAATTAATGATCTGTTGAGTTGTAAAGTTTAGGATTACTGCTAGAAGTTTAGTTGTGAAATCTTCCACCACACAACAGCATCAAAATGAAGAAATTCTAGTTTACTTCTCATTTTGAGAAAGGAGAAAGATATGTTAATTCTGCAGAGCGATTTCTCTTCGAAATTCACCTGAAATTGTACGTAATTAGTTCAAAAAGTGTGCAAAATGTTCTTGGATCCCCAAGATCAAATTCCTCAAAAGATCCCCAAAATATCAAAGTTTGAATATTATAGGAAAGCCACCTTATAACCACTTGAATCTAAAGAATACAAATCCATATGCAGAATTACAATATTCTCCGTAAACCAATGAGGAGTAAACGGTATTTTTCGGCACCAAAGATGCTGCCGTTTCTTATTTCAAATTCTCACTACAACCTCGTGAAATTGGCCTCAACTCTGTTGGAATGATTATCTCCCACGGCTTACCTAGCGCTTTGAACTCTTGGTTGGGAAATTCGGTATAGGTCTCCTGTTTTCCGTCAAAATTCGCTCAGTGAAACATCTCAAAAACGTCAGTAAGTGGTTGGAGTAACCTAAGATCGTGCCACACCTTATTCACTTCAATTCAGACAGTTATTTAAACCAATTTATGTACACTAAGAAGAATAGAGTAGGTTAGTGTCTATTAAATATTGGGCAAGAAGGTCATCATCACGGCGAGTACTATGGCCAAAGGAAGTCGCTTCAAGAAAGTAAAGATCGGTGTTCTTGGATGAATCAGTGACTGGGCGTGTAACTGATCCATTCCGACACACTTAAGAGTCCGTGGAAGTGTCACGTGCCGCGTTATTTGAGCTCCGACCAAACTAGCAACTAGTCTTTCTGCACGCTCCACAGATCATTCTCAACTGCTTCATCTCACCGCGTTTTTCTTCCGTAGATGCTGACTCTTAAAATTACTTCTCATCGAAGTTCACAAAACAATGTAGCCCAGAAAACGTAGCTTCTACTGTTAATAATAAATTAATGTATAATAGCAAATTATCTGTAAGCATGTTCAGAACACTAAAATCCCTTTCTGAAGACATTATTATTTTCTGGCTCATCCCGTTCAATCTGTCAGTCGTTATTACAAATATATCGCACCCTTGCTCCGATAGTGTTACAACAAAAAATTTGGTGGTTTTGAGTTATTGGTATCACTGGATTCAGAAGAAAAAGCTCTATCAATCTCCAAAAACCGTTTGAATTTGAGGGAATCCAGTCGCCGCCAGAATGCAGTTAAATCGTTGTTGACGACTCAGGTGAAATCTGAACCATTCTTCTATAGGGTCATATCTTCAGTTGTGACAGCTCCCGAAAGGGTATCACGGAAGCAGCCTTCCGGGGTATCAGCTCCCGGGCATGGGTGTTACTCCTTGTTCAGTAGATATGATATTTGTATGTTGTAACATTGTTGATGACAGAGGTCCAAGATTTTGAAGGTGTTATCTCTACTTATTACTCTATTGATGACTGAAAGTGCAATCTTTTCTCAGGGTCAAAATGTAACAGTATTTATTATTCAAAAATGGACCCAAACACTCGAGCAACAAAAACAAGGTCCACAGTTTTCATTCTGTTCCATCGGAATGTTGTTCATAAAGCATTGAAATGTGATACTGCTCTTTAGCTTCACCTAGAGCGCTGAAAGTTGACGTACCTACATCGTATTGGGGACATAAGTGATGGGGAGAATGACAAATCGGCTGTCGAAAAAGCAATCTCAAAGTTAGGTAGCATTGAACTGTAGAGCTAGATTTTCTCCTGTTTTCTCAATATGCCACACGCAGCCACTGCAGCTGTATGACCTTGATAAAGCAAAATTTTTGCCTGTGAATTTGGTCAAGGTTATGAATCATAACTATGAGGGATCGGATTTGTATGTATTTAAAAATGCAAAACATTTAACATTTAAAATGATATGTATTTATTTTTGTATAATATGCGGTTAATATGTAGAAATGTTGAAATATTTTCAAAAATCAACAGCAAAAAAGCTCAAAATGAACAGTTGTTCAAAAGTAAGAATGGTTCGTTAAAAAAGAGTAGTGAAAGGTGGAAATTCTCTTTGAAATTATTCGCTATGACATGGAACTTCAAATGCTCGAAAGTGAAGCGACGACGGTCTGGACGAAAAATCGCCATGTAACTACTGAGCGACCGACCATTCAATGTCCACAGAAGTTATCAATGCGTTCTTGAAGGCAGTTATCTCGTTGGGAGTGAAGGCAGCACAATCACTGGAGATTTCAGACCCTTTGAGAATATCCGCAATAGTACGTATGGTCAACCACCCCTACCCTTCCCCCGTGCAGGTATTCAACGATCAATTGCCTGTTTGAGATTTTATTTTAGCATGAACATGCTTTAGCCTTGGTCTAACTACCCGAAAAGTGTCACGCAGGGGTTATTCTCCATCCCATCCCTACTCCGCCAAAAAGCGCTGCTAAAGCATATTCCATGTTTCTTGAATTTCAGCCAAAGGACGTAAGTAAGGCGAGGCCCGAGTTTCTGTCCAGGTTTTTTTTCACGACATGAAAAAATCGCACTCCGAACCAAAAATTAATCCAGAAGAACCAAGAAACCAAACCAAGAAAGATCGTAAAAGATCGATGCATCACAACAATTAAATGGAAATTCATACGATTTACACCCACTCCTATCGATGTCTACACAAAACCACAGGCTGAAAATGGGTGAGGGGCCTTGACTGTGGTTCACAGCCAAGTGATCCGTGGTCTCAACAAAATATCATCTTTCAAATGAAGGACTCTTCCTCAAAATTATGAAAAACTGCTCAAAATGAAAAAATATGTGGTTTTTTCATAGATATGTGTAAATATGTATTTACAGCGAAATATGTGAAATAATGTAAAATTTGTAAAACGAATGTAGCGAAAGTATGTAAAATAAGAGTAGGCTTAATCTGTTCAGAAGTTGCTTATTTGAACACCTCTTCTTCAATACTGCCAATATATCATTGCCTAGAAATAATGAATAAAAACATATGAATCCGATCCCTATTTATGATTAATCTTGCAGTCAAAGCCTCAAATAAATTCCTTAACACATATCCGAATGTATACTAAGCACTGATAACTATAGATATTATATATACCTTTATGTTAACTCTAGATACATGTCTATACGAAATATTGGTAATTTTGATTGTATTATGTTTCCAGACTTTTTTGCATGATCCAGCCTCACATCGCAAGGAAAAAACAAAACAAGCTTCTCCCAGTTAATATTGAGTTTTTTCCTGCTATTCTCCATTGCTCCATGGAGAAAAGCAACGTGCTTCAGTATCCGATGGTATCGGTGTGGTGTGAACTAAATTATAGAGGTGTTTTGACTCCTAGTAATTGAGATGCAATCAATCTTCCGACGTACTTTCGCTCTCATATGCAAAGTGAAAGCTCGTCGGGATTTTGAAATTGGAGCGCTAATCAGAAATAGCGAGCAGCAACTATTATGTCTTACCTTCTATTAGAGACGGTAGGTAACGCGTTGGGATAATGATCGAGAACCTCTCGCTCAATTCGTAAATACTCCTGATAAAACAGGTGCTGAAAGTCGAGGTTTGTTTATTGGTTCTTCATCTTCCATATAACTATTATACAGAATCGAATTTTTCAGTTCGTTCACTTCAAAATTCCACTGTTCAGGAAAATAATGAAGATTAATACTTAAATTTCGAAATGTTGTAATCATAGACGGTATTCATAGATTTTTGGGACTTGGTTGGAATCTGTTCTCTTTCGTGACGATTGGTCCGACAGAGTCGCCTTCTGGGAAAACCATCACAGATACCTTCTAGTTAGAAACCCTTCTTGAAACAACTTGAAACCCTCAGGTAACTGGGGATTTTGTGGAAATATTCACAGGAACTTTGCTTGCTTAGGTACCATTCGCAGACGTTTGGGTTCTTGAGTGTGTTATTGGCTTTCACGGGACTACATCAAACATTGAAGAGTTTTTAACCCTAAATTGGAAAGGGGGAGTAACCCTTACTCCTCACTATGTTGTACCTTAGTAGGTTGTATGGGCATAGGTAGCGCCACTAAACTCATGATATGCCCCAGTAAGATGTCTAGATAGTGATGCAAGTGCAGTGGTCGTGAATGGACGCCCCTTTTCCAAGTGTCGCGGTTTCTTCTAAAAGTCAGGGAGTAAAAATTACTCCATCTTTCCGAAAACGTAGGTCTAGTGGAGTAAAAAGTACTCTTTATTTTTGTTTAGGGTCCTCAAATTTAACATGTACCAACGCGTTTGTGATTCAGAAATATAATTTCAGAACGGAATCACAAAGAAGATCAAGTGAACTGATTACTTGAAAGAGAAAAATTCATCACATCGCCAGTGAAACGATACGAAACCACATTCTGCAAAGGCTGCTAGAAACCCATTTGTGGTACTCATAAAGTCAAATCTTGCCCAAACTGTTACCAGTTTGGTATGTTGAAAATTAATGTTCATAATTTGATTTCTTCCTAGTACCTTTGTTTATTCCCAGCTTCTCATTTTTACTAAGTCATAGCGTGATGTTTTGAATTTTGTTATAAGACTGAAATTTCTACCAATGTTTAGCCAATTAGATACAGTAACTGAAGGAACCCAGTCCGGCGAATAGTAGACCATACATATAATAACTATACCTACCACGAGGAGGTTATTGCCATGTCATGTTATGAGCCTTCCTATTCAGATACATTCAGATATTTACGGGTACATTATTTACTGGTATCATAGAGTAGGTATTATTCACGTGACAAATCAATGTATAAATAGTTATTTACATCGTTGTTTGTCGCTATTTTTTCTAAATCCATCACTTAAAAATGAGAACAAAATTGAGTATTTGTAAGTGGAAGTAAAAATTACTACTGTAACTACTTTCTATTTTAAGTAAGCCCTCGAGCTGACCTTTCCATTCTAGGGTTAACAAAATAGAATTATCGATCAATCGGCGAATATCCTATACAATAAAATTGTCCGATTGGAACTATGGAAATTCGATTTTTTGTAAATTTGAGAGCCTTAGCATAGAAAAGCTGATTTTGTGATTTTTTTATGGAACAATAATTTTTGTTTTAATCAAACAAATGTATATTTGAATAGATTTATTGGAGTGAAAAACTTGGTAGACACTGTTTAATAATATCAAACATATCATAGATCATATCGCACGCTGGAAGCAATACTAGTACAAGAAAAAACAATCGGCGAACTCTTGGAGCAATACTGGTATAAGCCCAAAATCGACGATTTTTAGCTTAATATACCATCAAAAAGCTCTCGACGAGCCCTATCTGGGGGTAAGACCAGTTTTAAGATAGATCAAAAAATGGCCTCAAGAGAGCAGAAGAACCACTAATCTTTTGAGCGTTTTCGTCACCTTTCTTCGGGAGAATCTCAGTGATGTTCCAGACTTCAAAGCGAAATGTCGGCACCCTCGGTGTTATACCGGTTTATCTAAAGTTACTATCTTAGTTATAGTTATTGTAGTGGTTCTTTTTCTTGTTTAACGCAGATATCTATCTAGTTTTGCACTACTAATTGCGTCTTTGGGGGGGGGCGAAGGGGGGGGGGGAGTAATGCTTAAAAAACTTGGGTTTCCACGCATAATTTTGTAAACGCTGCCCATGCCCCAATTTCCAACTGATTCGCCGGTTTCTTTTTTGTTCGACTCAGAAATCTTCCGAATTACTCACTATTTCAGCAGAGTATCCAAATTAGCATGGGGGGGGCGAGTGGGGGGGATAATGTTCACAAAGTATCCGATTTTTCAGTATTTAGGTTCCTTTACAGCTTACTGATAGTGTCCAAGCTTTGAAATTGAGGAAAGATTCTCATTATACTACCAGATTTTGATGGATTATTCTCTGTACCTACCACCATGGAACTAATAGTGGTGACACAATGGTGCCAGGACACCATAAACCGCTTATTTCGTGTTTTTTTTTTTTTTTTTGTGTGTTTCACCTAGAATTTGGATGTGAACTACCTAATACGGACTGCCTACCAAAACTAACGGATGAAAGTTCAACGCTTCGAAGTAGTAAATTAATTAATGCTGATAAACAATGAAAAGAGAAAATGGAATAAATTGTGTGGCATACGTTGTTGGGATAGTGTTCTAATAGATTGGGAACATCAGAATAGCAAAATAAAAATTAGAACGCCGGTGGCATGAGAGAAACCTTGACCAAAATCTTTAATTGCCATTTCCCTAAAGTTGCGTTTTTAAACGTGTACCAGTATTGACCAAAGAGTTTGCACACTCATTTTTTTGTACCAGCATTGCTCCCAGCGTGCGATATTACGATCTAAAGAAATTGAGTAAACAAAATTTGTAAAACGAATGTTGTCTGTGCAAAATTTGGTTGATTGGTATTTAACCATGGCATAACCACTCTTCGAAGGTTTGTATACTAGGAGCAAATAATGTAGCGATTCGCGTTTTAACGAGGTCCAAATGTGCCAGAAGTTGGATATTGACCTCTTTAGCTTCGAGTGATGACGTATCATCTCAAAAACAGGGCAGGGGAGAGTCTAGATGAAAATATATAGCGACGGCCTTTCACGCCAGGACAAACAACTGGTTTTTGTGGATGGCATCCGAGAGGGAAACCCGTAAATTTGGGAGGTACCTAAGGTGTGGGCATGCTCGTTTTTGAAGCACGGATTATACGGTCATGACTTCAAATCTTTGGGGTGTCATGTTGACTGAATTATCTTGGAGGATATCTGGTAAGGATAGTGAGCTCGCATCGTATTATTTGCTCTTTTACGGAAATGCGAGAACTTGCGACCTCTTGGTCGTCCTTGGAGGTTCTATGTACAAATATGAAGCATATTTTCTACGAGGGAAGGAAACCGAACGATTTCTATCAGTTTGAGGTAGGTCATGAAGGTAGGTGGGACTGGTCAGGCATCAAGTTTAGCTCAGAGTTTTGGTTTATTATTTTCAATAATGAACCTTTGGAATCGACCAGGAAAAAAATTTAACTCCCCCTCAAAACTTGTTGGTTTACGTTTCAAGGTACGTACAATCCAAAAATCGAATAAAAATTTGGCCGTAAGTACGCCGTACGTGGCAGTTTCCCCACTTAGCATTGACCGATTTTGATGAAATTTGATGTAGGCTCCATTTGAGGTTTAATTGTGCCCCGAAAATTTTGTTTGATGTAGGTCACTTCTAAGAGTTGAAAAATGAATTTTGAAAACGCCCTAACACGAACGATGTTGATATAAAGGTATTGTTTTTCCATCAATTTAAGATAGTATAGAATTTGTAGAATTTTTTGAGACAACGCGGAGCCCTGTAGGACAAACCGTTCGCTCCCTACGAGAATTTAAGGGTCGGACGTACGATAAATCAGAAACAGGAGTGTGAATCGCAAAAAAAGGCCTAATCTCCGTTCAAAATATAGCTGATCAAAATGCGATCGATGTTTTTCTTCATGTTGGATGGTTGGTGGCTTTGCAGATTAGTGATCCACGTAGAAAAATAATAAACCATTGTGTAATAATTTACTGCGTTTTTCTTTCTCCCCTTCGACCATTTTTTCGAGAAATAGGAGTCCCATGGACGTCTCCGTCCGTAATCGTCAAATTCTTAATATCATCCTCTCTAAGGCCCAAGGCTTGTGGGCATCAAGGCGGCAATCTGCTGATATCAAGCGCGGTAGTGGTTGTTGTTCAACGTTTCTACTGCCCAAATACGTCATAATGTCCAACTTTCATTCGTTTCGTTCAACATTTCAAGTTTAGACAAACTCGATTGTCTTAAACAACGTTTAACGATGATTTGGGTTGGTGAAAGACGCTCGCCATCTTGCCGGGTTTGTTCCTTCAAATTAACTATTAACGCGTTTAGCTAAGCAAGTTTAGAACAACTTTTGGTGAGAGTGGGCCTAAGGCCAAAAGGATGGCACGAAAAATTATCGTAGATTCGCGAATTTTGTTGGAGATATAATTTTTACGATAATGAGAATAATTTCGCGTCGATCCCAACTCGTTCTCACTCATGCCTCATGTTCAACTCCAATCACCAGCAGATGCTGATGGATCATGCGATTTTGATTCATCAGACGATGGCTAGTCCGACCTTGTCTTGTGGCTGATCCCGACTTTTCATCGATGAAGTACGTATTTCATGTATTTTGCTTCCGAGTCTACCAAGGTAGCGGAACCTTTGTTTTCACTTTTCAAGGACGAAAAATAAAGTTCTTCAAAATCAAAATTTTCACTCGCGTTTGCGTTTTAGACCTTTCTGAACAATTTTGGTTCCGTGTCTGTGTGTCTGTCATGAATTCCTTGTAACGCGCATAACTATACGAAGTTATTGTCTGATTTCAATGAAATTTCCAGGGATGTTACTGAGTAGTGTTTAGATGGTCCCGTATGAAAATCATAGAGAATGGTTTTTCATAGAGGGATTCATTCATAGAGGGATGTTCCCCTGTGAGAATCTCAAATCCTATTCATTGCATCACTAGGCCTCAATAGCTCAGAGGTAGCACATAGAATTATCCCCCAGGGGTCCCGGGTTCGAATCCCAGCGAAGGCTAAGCATTTTTTTGATCCAATCACATACATCTACTCACTTACATTTTTCATCCGAATTCGATGAAATTTTCTAGGATTGTCCAGATTAGCATGTAGATGGTCCCCTATGAGGGTAGTGGAAGGTACTTAGAGATTGGTGATTTGAGATTAACTACTACGCATCGGATCATCTATATAATCGGGTTATTGATGCGAGGAAGCTATGTGCCACACCCACTTGTTTTTATGGCGACCCCGAATTTTGAATCTTTTCTTTTGAGTCGATAATGTGCCTCATTTTTGCTTCCTCACTACCGAAGGTAGGGAAGCTTTGTATTCGTGAAAGAAGTGAAAAAAAAATGTCCTCCAAAATCAAAATTTCCACTTGCTTTTTGCGTTTTCGAGCTTCCCGAACCATTTTGGTTCCGTGTCTGTCTGTCTGTCGGTCTGTCTGTGGTTAATCCTTGTCCCGGGCAAAACTATACTAACCTGTGGTCCGATTTTGATGAAATTCTCAGGGATTGTGCGGGTTAGGTACTAGACGGTCCCCTATCAATTTCAGCACCTTCGGACCAATGGGAGCGAGTGCGCATGCGCAAACGTGAATTTCCTGGAACCTCGGTTTCTCGGTTTCTAATGAACCAATTTTGCTCAAATTTGGAGGTTAGTTAGGGACTAACTTCTAAGAGACACCCTATAAGTTTCAATCAAATTGGTCAAGCAATAGCCGCTACGCATGCGCGAACTTTAAATTTATTGTTGCAACCAAAACTCCGCAACTATTCAACCAATTTCGATGAAATTTTCAGGGATTGTGTGGGTTAGGTCCTAGACGGTGGACCGCTAAATAAAATTCTACGTTGAAAATACCTACCCGCATGAAAATACCCTATCCCGCATATTATCGCCAATATTTTGGTATTCAATAACTCTTTGAATCATAATTTTTTCGCCAACTGATTCTATACGTCCATGTTACAATGAGTGAGGAAGCTATACTGCCCACCCAACTTGGCAGACGTTTTGATTATGTGATCATTTTTACGATACATGTTATAGTTTTGCCTTTATTTGTATTGCGGTTGTTTTATTATGATATAGTTCACTGTCTGAAATAGTTTACCACAATGGTACCTATACCAAAAACAAAGTAACTTCAAATGTAAACGGGTATTTGGGTACCTATTTTTTCATTTTAAAAATAAATAAATTTGTTTTGATTTGATACCTAATGTTCCAATAGGAATTACATCGATACTATTAAATGATGGTTTAGTACTGATCAAGTTATCAAAGCAACGAAAAAACAAAGGAAAACAGCGGATTCATAATTCGACGTCCCAGAGACGTCTCCGTCCGTCAGGGAACCACTTCGGATTGAAGGTTAATTCGCTGTTATTCTGTTTTGTAATAACTCATGTATTTAAATCTCAGAATAAAATGGAAACGGAGAAACCCCCTGAGGAGACCCTTTTGGCTTCCGACGACGCAGGCACAGGAGGTTGTTGTTTTTCTACTTGCCAAATCAACTTAGGCAAGTCCAGTACCTACAAGTATCGAACACAAGAAACTAAAATCGTAACATATTTCTTTGTGGTCATTCTATATTCTTTAGTCATTCTATTTCTATTATTATTGTTATTACACTCCACCACTCTCTTGAACTTCCCTAATCTTTGGAACCATCAAAAGGTAAATAACCTTCACTGTATTATTCTTATTTTCTAGATTTCTCAAAAATTAAGTATTGTAGTTCTGCATATAGCGATAAGTGCAATAAAATTGAAGGTCATCTTCTACCATCGATCCATGTTAATATAAGAACTCAAATGATGTCGCATTCGTACACAGTACAATTGAACCCATCGTCACACTTCTTTCATTCACATACCAAACCTAAAGTGCAGTGAAAATCAAGTTCCCTCGTAAAACCCTCAGATCTTCGTCAACGAAAACCGCAGGAAAGAAGAGCCACTCACTGACCCCCTTTTTGGAACGACATGCCTCTTCCATGCGAGTTGATTATTCTGGATTATAGTAAAAGTGAAAGTCTGAAGATCCGCATTATTTTGTAACTCGGTCTTTCCTCGTTCGGCCTCATCGTGAAACTGGTTCTATTTTCTTCAACACCGCTCACGCTCAGGCACTCCCGCATGATTTATCGTTTTCTAGAGGTATTTCTTCGGTTTCGAGGAAAAACCTGCTTGCGGATGTTATTAACTTCCAATAACAGCCAAGAAACATGCTATGGGAGTGTGGCACATAGCTTCTCCATATCCACATGTATGGTTGTTCTAATAATCAGATCACAATACTTTGTTGGTCCCACTGCAACACCTCGTATCATACATTTTTGTCGAAAATGAGTTTTCGGTATCTCGCGTTGAATCGATTGAACGACTCAGTTACACTATTTTCCAGAATGAGGTTGCTGATATCGCCATTCAAGCAACACCACATATGTCATGAATCTAACGGCAACAGCACTTATCATCACTAGTTGAATTGAAAATGACAGACGCTAATGGTGATCCTCAGTGATGCGACTGTAACTTAATGTTATAATTATTATCAATTATTAGAGAACCTGATGGACAGAAACGGGAAAAATATCACAAAATAAGATGAATAAATGATTGGTTTAGGTCCATGAGTCTGATATGTTGAGTTGGATGAATGATAAGTGGAGTTGCCCGCATGAACCTTCCGTACAAAAACCAGTTTTTTGCTGTTTTGTAAAATTTGGAAAATGTATGATACGTGTGAGACCGACGACTTGTTTTCAATAAAAAAAATTTAGACTCCTACAAAGTAACAATTCTGTTAGAATTGTGGCAGATGAGAATATCTGAGCGTACGAAGTACTCACTCGTAAAATACCAGGTAATTTTTGAAATTGCACCGAGTTGACTCAAATCTGCCAGTGACAGGGATTTACAGACACTCAGGCTCGAAACCGACTTTGTCCAGGTTGGATGGAGTTTTCCTTTTGATAACCAGATTGCAAAAGTTTTGAAGTTGTGCTTTATCTTTGAAAAACCTTGTTAACCAACTTGAAGAGAATTTTCGAAGCAAATGCGATGGACTCAACGTGTTTACTTTGTATGGACTTGTTTTGAATTTTCTTTCACTTAAACTGTTTTGTAACATTCTAAGACAATTCCTGAAATTAACCAAAATTCACCAAGTAAATATAATATATCATATTATATGTATAACTCCGGACGATAACTTGAGCAATTATTTTGCAAAAATTTCAAGTTTGTGCCAAAATGTTCATAACAACAAACGAAAAGACGAGTGCCAAAAACTTAAACAACTCGAAGGAGTCAAAATTTGAAACAATAGAGTCAAAAATCATTAGTAATTTATTATGTGATATGTTCGGAAACATCACAGAATTTCCGACAGAGTTTTTGAAAAAATTTCTCACAAAAGCAATTATTTTGCAAAAATTTCAAGTTTGTGCCAAAATGTTCATAACAACAAACGAAAAGACGAGTGCCAAAAACTTAAACAACTCTAAGGAGTCAAAATTTGAGAAAATAGAGTCAAAAATCATTAGTAATTTATTATGTGATATGTTCGGAAACATCACAGAATTTCCGACAGAGTTTCTGAAAAAATTTCTCACAAAAGCAATTATTTTGCAAAAATCTCAAGTTTGTGCCAAAATGTTCATAACAACAAACGAAAAGACGAGTGCCAAAAACTTGAACAACTCGAAGGAGTCAAAATTTGAAAAAATAGAGTCAAAAATTATTAGTAATTTATTATGTGATATGTTCGGAAACATCAAAGAATTTCCGACAGAGTTTCTGAGAAAATTTCTCACAAAATTTCATAAATTAAAAATTGTACAAAAATTTTAAATTAAAAAAACAATAGGTAAATTCCCGTTTATTGGAAACCCGCGTATTATATTTACATGTGTATTCTTGAGGTTTCAGCAGTTAAAAAAGTGGAAATTGAAGATTTTATCATCCACTCATGCTGCGCGAGGACTTTTTAAAATTATTTATCGTATATTGGTAATATGTATTTTGAAAACTCTCACCAATCACACTTTTCTACGATGAGTACAGTCACTTTGAAGAGACTGCGAAAGAAGTTGCATTGCCCTAAAATATCGCTGATCTGACTTTCTTCCAAGTAAGATCATTGGCTCAAATCACGAGGTACAAGTTTCGTCTAACAGAAAGGTAGATTTGCCGAAGAAGAAGGAAGCTTTATGAGATCTACTGCAGGTTATATCCTTTCCTGGAACTTTACCATTAATTTGCGGTTAGATTCATAGGTGGTGTTAACGTACAATATATTGATAGATTCACCATGATTGTGGAGGTTTTATTGACCACCCAACACTTTCATCTCCTTACACGACCATGAGGCAACCCTCATCAGAGAGGGTGATAAAGAAATTAGTCCAACATCCATTATACTTTTACTCAACCAAGAATGGAGGGTAAAACGCGTTATCAAATGAAACTTTCCTGCGGTGGAGTTCATAAAACTCCCTACTTTTTACTTTAATTAAGAAGAACCGTTCGATCGAAGAAAGCCCTTATACCTCATGAACTGCTTGTGGCATTCCAAAGTAACTCTCCGGTTCCTGCCTCACCTACCGTCCGTAAAGTTTCTCTTTAGGTCAACGGGACGTACATCTGCTTTAATAGCCCAAGAAAACTGATTCGTTTCAGGTGTGTTACGACAGAAGTAACTCGTCCGTCTTTACCGTACGGTCGCTTCTTTTCGGATGGAAAACCTCTATACAAGAAAGCTTAAATATTGTGAACAGAGCAATGTTTGCAGATTTCGAAAAAAAGCACTCTGTTCTCAAAACCATCTATAGTATTTGACCCTAAGACAAGAAAATGATGTGCTGCCCCTGGTCGGTTTAAGGATTTTAGTAACTAAAGTTACTGCAGAAACCGTTTCTGCTGATGGCTGTTTAAGATCAGAGGGGACTTTTTGACAGTAAGGTAGGTACATGCCTTATGAGTCCGACTACCAAGGTCGTGCAATTTGTAGTAGTGGGGAAATTGAGGACCATTTTCAGTTTATTGGGAGATGTAAGGCACTATTCACGGTAAGAAATAGATATTTGAGAATAGCGGAACTAAATTGGGAAGAGTACCTATCTGCACTATTGAAAACCGGATATCAGACTTGGGTAAAGTATTGCAAAGTTTCTTGGAATGTAATATATAAAACAATATCTGAATATGGATTGGTAGGATAATGTGGTAATCTACCTATTTGAAGGAAAATTTACCTATAGCTTTGTTACTATAAATTTCTATAAAAATTGTTACTATATCTAAGGATGAGATAAATCATATGCTGATGCAGGACACTATTTAGTTGGTATAATGGGGAATTTGCTTCAATTTCAGATTCTGAAATTTCAAGTCAAATCCTATATTAGGGCTCTAGAATAACATTTAACCCCAATAATACTCAAGAGAAAGAAATTACCCTACATGAAAATGCCTAAATAAGTGAATCCTCAGTCAAAAAATATTGTTAAGTAATGCATGCATTCCTGGGGACGTCCCATTGGTTAAGCGGTAGATCATTGTAAACCAGTTGGTGAGCGATAAAACTGTTTCACTCGATATAATTTATTTAGTATTTTAGGCAAGGAATAGTGGTCCCCCCTCGCCATCATCCACCATAACGTTTCTAGCGGCATGGGAGCATCGAATTTGAAGAGATTTTGAAAATCCATGATCTACGATACCCAACATGCGAATTCAAGTTCAACCCCCCCCCCTCCCCTCAAGGTCCAATGTTGGATTGAATACATCCGTAATCAAGAAAAAAAAAAAACGCGAAATATGCAGTTTATGTTGCCCTGGCACCACTATTAGTTACATGGTGGTACAGAGAATGATTCATGAAAATCCCGAAGTATATTGAGTGTGGTGAACCACTATTTCTCATAGTATTTTCGCAATAAAAATACCGAGAGAGGTCCTGGCAAAATTTGAGGAGCCATCCCCTTCAGGAACAACCCTTCCAGGGTAGGAAGGGGGTCGCCTCGAGTGGGGACTCACCCCTTCTCGCAACTACCCCTTCGTTATAAGGGCGTACTCCGGACCTTGAGGATCCATTCAATTCAAAAAGTTCCTAGCCTTCAGCCAGTCACAAACCGCCTATTCTGCCAGTATCTTGATCGAAGTGTTTTCTGGAAAAGTTGAAGTTTTTTTTTCAAGATTTTCCCAAGTCAAATCTTTGCCTACTCCAAACCTTATAAGACTGCTCACTACCCTTTTGATCAAAATTCCTATATTACTATTTACTGGAAGGAAATGCTGACGTCCTTTTGGTTTTGATCGCTATCCGACCAGTAAATAGTAATTTGCTCAAGTGAATTCAATGTTAAACAAGTTGTGAGGTTGAAATGAGACGTTTTCGAGTCAGTTCCTGTCAACGGCCGTTAGTTAACTAGTAGTAGCTCCAAATTGGAATGCTGACGTCACTTGACTGCTCGCTACCAATTTGGATGCATTGATATCTAGTCGGTAAAACCGTGCAGGGTAGTAAGAAGCTCCAGTAGGGGGAGGAGTAGGTAACAAAATTGTCCTGAGTCAATTTGCGTTCCCTTGGAGTCAGAACAATTTGAATGTTTTCCTCAATTTCAAAGCTCGGATACAATAACTGAGCTGTAAAGGAGCAGAAATATTGAAAAATCAGATATTTTGTGAATATTATCCCCCCACTCGCCCCCTTATCATGCTAATTTTGATACTCCGGTGGAATAGTGTGCAATTTGGAAGATTTCTGAGTCGAACAAAAAAAGAAACACTCGAATCGGTTGGAAATTGAGGCCTGGGCAGATTTCACAAGATTATGCCCGCAAACGCACGTTTTTGAGCATTAAACCCCCCTTTCCCCACCTCAAATGCAAAATTCAAAATTCCGGCGACGTAGAGCACAACCAGATAGATTTCCTCGTCGAATGAAAAATAACCACGATAATCGGTTGGAAATTGAGGCCTGGGCAGAGTACACAAGATTGTACCCAAAAACGCACGTTTTTTGTGCATTTACCCCCCCTTTTCCACCCTTAAAATGCAAAATCCGAAATTCCGGCGACGTAGTGCACAACTAGATAGATTTCCGCGTCGGATAAAAAATAACCACGAAAATCGGTTGGAAATTGAGGCCTGTGCAGATGATACAAGATTTTGTCACACACACACACACACACAAACATTTCTGCTTCCGAATGTACCAAGGTATTTTTGAGTTGAGTGGTAACGGCATCTCATTCGACGAAATACTCCTAAAAATTGCGCTCGAAATCAAGTGCAAAAATTCAGGATTATCATCAAAAAATAGATAGAGAATTTCTATGATAAGAACTAAGACGTACCACAAGTACATGACATGTACTGACATGTACTTACTGTAGTAAGTACATTGTACTTACTGAGTGAAAAACGCAGTAAATTATCAAAGAATGGCTACCCTGCTTAATAATTTAATGTGCAATCTGCTGCACTATTATAGTCCATCGCGCAAATGGTTATCCTTCTGGACCGGAAGACGAAGTCGGTGTCAGCGAATGTTTAGCTTACGAGCTACCGCTTTACTCAGCCGACCGTTACTTTCACATAAAACTTAATGGCTTGCGGATGTAAATAGTCCGGGCATCTTGTCACTCATCATTCCGAGTTTGATCCGTTTTTCCATGAGAACCAACATTGCGAGGGAAGGACTAATGGAGGAAAGAGGATACAGTCGCTTTTAGCTAAAAGGAGCTTCTTTAGACACGCGGATCATCAAGAACTACGAGAGAAAACGAAACTTTAATTTTCAGGTCAAGAAAAGTAATCCGTAAGTACGAGAATAGTTGCTCATTTTTCCGAGATAGTAAAAGTTATTGTTGCAATTTTTAATGATGTGTGGATGTGTGGGATCATCAACAGGTAATCATGAAAAGCATCTGCCATGAGTGTGGTTTTTGATTGCTTCTTAGCCTAATTTCAATTTTAATATTGTAATCGATGTCGAATCTCGATCTCTATTGATTTCCTAGCCGACTGGAACCTTCAGTTCCACGATCGATGGCATGTTTTTCGATTACCAATCATTTGAAGTTGAAGAATCGATTTTTGTGAATATTTTCGTCTGAGAGGCAATTAAAAAAAATTCTCGTATGATTTTGCTCCTAAACACCTCCTGAGTATGAATAAATCGTTTCTATCTCGTATGAGGACGAAGAAATTGTCAGGAAAAGGGGTGTTTTCTGTAAAGATTGGTGCTGTGCGGGTCTAGTCTATACGCGCATTACTCATTGTTTGTGCAGGCGCCGAGCAAAATTCCTCGCCTGGGCCAGATGATAAACAAGTAAGCAAAGAAATTAATTTGACGAAAAAAATGCGATTTTTTTTTTTTTTTTTTTTTTGTCATAATTATGCGCAGAAGCGATGGAAAACCTACATTAGGCGCTGACTTGCTCGAAGAAAGTTTGAGGACACGGCGAAACTCGCGAATGGGCTTCCGCAGCCAACGTGTTAAGGCCTGGTTTCACAATGTATGGAAACTCCTCAGTGCTGATGTTATTGAATAGGTTGAAACTGATGAAGCTTACTGAGGATTACACGTGAAGTAGAAGCGATTATTTCGTCCGAATTGCAGAGTACAGCACAAACGAATCTCATTTAGCAGAAATAGCTTGAGGCGTCTGACAGCCGGTTTCGGAAGGGGGTCGGACGTAACTATCATCCATCTGTCAAGCAGGGGACAAAAACGCGGTAAAAGAGGTCGACCGAAACGCAGTTTCCCAGTCTGTTACTGATCCCAGCAGGATTGAACCATCACAAAACGAGTTATAAAAGGACGACCATCACAAAGAACTCAACAATCAAATCTTGATCAGACTACTCTCTTCTGGAAATAACGTCGACCTGGGAAAATTGATGAAACTGATTGTCCTCATATAATTACTTCAATCGCAACTGAAAGTTTTTATCATAGGAATATCTACGAAAATTACTGTGAACTTTTTGTGAAAAAACTATATTCGTATTTCCGTTTATACAGTTTCCCTTCAGTAAGGAGGTGGTTTCAAAATTCCTCGCTTGTTTGCTACGTTTGTCACCAAATGGTGATAGGATACAGAGAGGGTGGCGAGGCTGGAACGTCGGAGGTAAAGTGAGGAAGAGGGACAACAGTCCGAACAAAGTCTGGTCGGTATGAGTTCGGTTGAGTTACCCTTTCCTTGAAACTATAAAATTCGGTTGGATTATCGGCGAGTGACTTAATTAATATCTATTTCGGCTTCCTAATTAAGGTCCAAACCTTGATTAGGTTATCTCGGCTCCCAAGTTCCGAATAACATTCCTTCCATGATAAGTAATTTCAAGTCTTCAGGGGCAAAATACCTCCAAAGGTATTTTGGACCAATCTCGAATGTGTGAGGTCCCGAAATTTAATGTTACGGTAATAGAAAGTTGCTAGATGTAGAAAATAAATTATAACTTGCAAATTCAGAAACCAGAAAAGGAATGAATTAGGGATGTCCCCAAAGTATCGATACTTTTTTCAATAGTATCGATATGTATGAAAAAAGTATGAAAAAAAGTATGATATCGATACTTTTTGAAAAAAGTATCGATACATATCGATACTTTTTTCCTGATATATATCGTAGTATCGATACTTTTTTCCAGTATCGGAGGCGATACTCTTTTACCTCTCACATTAGATGAAAGTCTCGAATTTCAGGAGGTGCCTCTTTCTCTACGTAGATTGTCGGGAGACCAACCACTTAAACAAACTAAACAAAGATGATGTACCACCACCTCCAGCTCTCTATGATAACCTGCTGTCCTCCATCATCTTGGAAGGACCACCAAAATGTTAACCCAACGAAGTGCAATACGAAAACAAGTGCCTAAACAAAAAATGAGTGATTTATTGTTTTGTTGATTCTATATTAATTATTATCCTCGCGATGGAGAGGTGTCACACTGATAGAAAGAAACATAAAAGGCATTTTCACCCATTTTTGTGAAAGTTCTTTAAAATATCGATACTTTTTGAAAGTATCGTAACGATACTTTTTGATACTTTGTAGATGTATCGATACGATATTATATCGATACTTTTGAAGTATCGGACATCCCTAGAATGAATCTTTATTTGTGAAATCTGCCAATGATAATATTATGGGGTTGAATGTAACTATTAGGAACTATCATCATCACATCTTTAATGTCGAAACAAAAGAATTTAGGAATTATGAATTGTTATAAAAAATTATCAAGTTAGATTGGGATAAGTCCTACACGGTTTCTCCGTACCGATGGCACATCTTCGATATTCTCATCATACGATCGTGGTGCATCTAACTTCTTGGAGATGATGCCTTTTTTCTTCATGTCGATTATCCACACTTGTCGACCTGGTTGAAGAGGAGATAAATCTCTGGTCCCATGCCTTTTGTCAAACAACTTTTTCATTCGACCACGTAAATATTCCTCTTTCTCCTTAACTTCTTCGCCATTAGGAGTTCTCGGAATTAGATTTTTCTCCAAGATTGGGAGAATTGTCCTCAGCTTGCGCCCCATAAGCAATTCGGCGGGAGAGTATCCGTTCTCCAGAGGAGCGGAGTTATAAGCCAATAGTGCCAACATTAGGTCTTCGTTCTTGATCAATAAACGTTTTGCCATATTCACTCCAGATTCAGCCAGTCCGTTCGATTAGGAGAAATGGGGGCTACTTTTATTGAGGGCTATTCCCATTTTCTGGCAGAATTCTTTAAATAGTTGGCTGCTGAATTGGGGGCCATTGTCCGAGCGAATTGAATGAGGAACACCGAAGGGGGAAAAGAGCTGTTTCAAATGGTTTAAAGTAGCTTTCGAAGACGTGGTGGTAGTGGGAACTATTTCCAGCCAACTGGAGAAATAGTCTTGAACAATTAGGAAGTGTTTTCCTTTCAGTTCCATCATATCCATTCCCAGGGAACTATTACTATCAGGTACTATTATCATCACAGAATGCACCTGATATCACACTGTATTACTTCGGTTCGGCTCTGCATAAACCTCCGAAGGTATAGCAATTTAAATTTATATTGTGGTAGGAATAATCGGTTTTGTTCAGGCGAGGTTGATAGTGACTATTGGGGAAGGAGGAGGTCACAGGTATCCAAATCCCACTATGGGAGCCGAGAAAAAACATTTATCTTATTTACATGTTTATGCATTTATCTTTAACTAAATCTAGAATGGCTTCAAATGATGTGTCGGTGAGTAATTCTCATGAAATTCCGCAAATAAGAACAACGTTTGTTAGTTATGCAAATTTCGGCAAATTTTTAAAATGTATTGTCAAGAGTGACACAATACCGTTATGTCGCTGTGATAATATTATGATTACATTATTGCTTCCGAGTCTACCAAGGTAGCGGAAGCTTTGTTTTCACTTTTCAAGGTTGAAGAAAAATGTTCACCAAAATCAAAATTTCCACTCGCGTTTTACGTTTTAGACCTTCCTGAACAATTTTCGTTCTGCGTGTCTGTGTGTCTGTCATGAAATCCTTGCCACAGCCATAACTTCTACAATTCTCACCCGATTTCGATGAAATTTTCAAGGATTATGCGGGTTTGCTTGCATATGGTTCCCTATGAAAATCGTCACCCCCGGACTAATGGTAGCTACTGCGCATGCGGAAACGTTTATTTCCTTGCCAAAAGCGGTACGGTGTTCTAGGGGTAGTCGTGGGATGACAGATACCCTTTGCCGTGCCTGTCGGAGTGGAAATGAACACCTGTATCTTGTAGTGCAGCAGTGTCCACGAACTCATGGGGGCCGCATCCTACGTCATGATGCGGTCGCCAAGCAGATAGCAGGTGCCTTGTCATCCAGCGGCTGGGATGTTGAAAGGGAGAGATTATACCACATGCCAAGTGACCAGGGCAAGAAGCCTGACATTGTTGCCGTCAAGCCTGACAGGCGAGTCCTGGGCGTTCTCCCCATTATATTTGATTTATTTATTTATTTTGTTTTATGGCGTGCCCCCTCCCTCAGAGAGACCTCTAGTCTTTGAAGGGAGATTATTTTTAAAAGAAAAATTAAAAAAAATTACAGCCATAACTTTTACAATTCCCATCTGATTTCGATGAAATTTTCGGAAATTATGCGAGTTGGGGTGGAGATGGTCCCTTATGGAAATCATGGTCCCAATTGATAGAATTTTGAGCACATACGCAAACTTGAAATCTTTGTAACACCGATAATTTCTACATTTTCCAACAATATTCAGAATTTATGCGGTGTGATGTGATGTGCATTGGTGATGATCCCGTGAGATGGTATTGCAAGGTACCTAGAGATTGACGTTTTGAACTTAACTACTATGGTTACGAGGAAGCTATGTTCTACACTCATTTTGCAGATTTTTTTTATTATGCATTACATTGTATACAATAGTACACATATGCTTTTTGGAAAACTCTTGGAATTGTATAGAATGTTCCAAAACGGATTTCTGTGAAAACTAGGCGCTTGCCAGGGAACAAGTCCCCTGGACCCCCAGATGCATACAGCGTTTGGATATAATTCAAGAAACTTGGAACATGCTTTAGCCGTGTTTTATTTGTTTCTGTTTCCTTTTACGATGAATTAGTTATCTGCTGTTTTCATTTAAGCTGTTCTTGGGCCTACAAATTACGTAAATATGGGCTCACAAGCCCCTTAAATGGAAGTATAAATATTATGTTAAATGTTATATTACTCTCGTGCTTTAGGTTCACCTTCCTTCGCAATAAAACCCCGCTAAATTTAGATTTAGGCTCTTACCGCGAAGTTGTTTACATATCTTACAACTCATGACAAGCAATGCTGGTTTGATCCAGGATTGAACGCCGGGTGTATTCAATAGAAGCAGGATACTTGGAAATATCTAATGTTGTAGTTTTCATCCATGTAATTATGATAATCTACACATCTACACCCAGTTTCTTCCATAATTACAGCCGTTTTGGCAATATATGATTTATGCAGAAATTTAGGACTTTCCAACGAATGGTGAATGATTTTTTCTTGTTTGTAACAACATGGTTGTAAGTGGGAATTATTGTAAAATTTCGTGACACATCGCCGTCCCCCAAAACGTCTCTTTTTGCCAGTAAGCTCAAGGCTAAAGCATGTTCTATGCTAAAAATTTGCCATTGCAATAGTTTCATTTTCCTTGAAAATTCGTTGAAATATATTACTGTCATTACAGTTGCAATGTTACTACAGAATTATTGTGAACAGCATATTTCGAGAGGTTTGCTATGATAATTTTGATGATCACAGCACTTTATATACCAACAATATATTATTTATTAATTTCGATATAAAAATGTGTAGATTATCATATCTACATGGATGAATACTACAACATTAGATATTTCCTACTAGCCATGGACTGACTTGTACCTGCTTCCATTGAATACACCCGGCGTTCAATCCTGGATCATACCAGCATTGCTTGTCATGATGATTCCGAGGTGAAACCAGCTTTCCAGCAGGTATAAACATCAAGCGAAAAAAAACAGGAATAGAAATGGAGAGTAGATGAGACACAACGATGGTAGTTGAGCGTGACACAGCTGTTATCGTCTGAGGTGTTATACCGCTTTTCTTGACGACATAACGAGTAAGCATAAGTCTTCAACGTAGATTCATTAGGTAGCTGGCACACTTCAGATCACGGATACCATTCCCGAGTTCAGCTTTCGTTCGTACAATCATCGAGGTACGAATCTAGTATTCGAATTAATTTCGGTGCCATAATTATTATTTATTTGATATAATTTCTCTTCACAAACCTTTGTTGCATCTTTGTATTATGGTTTTTGAGTTTTCTTATTCGTCAGCATTTTATCGATACACATTGCAGGTATGTTGCACGTGACGTCACATTACCAGGCTAGAATGCAGCATAATGTAGCCTTAAACTTGAGGGATATACTGCAGCATTGCTGACAATTAGCTGAGTACTTATGGTAGGTGAATTGCCACCCTGATAGAACCCCAGGTTGTTGATGTGATGTCCATTCATTACTCGATAGGTAGAGCTGTTTACAATATGGGAATACATTGAGAGTACACAGTACCCGATATCAACCACAGTGATAATTGGTTAATAAATTGGATATCCAAAGACAATAATAGTGCAATTAAATAAATTGATTGGTACCCGATTTGTTCCAAATTCATTGGTTTTTAGGATGATAGGAATGATTCCAGTGAAACTTCTGGGATAACATGGTATTGAGGGTAATTTTAATTGGGATTGTAACGTGACGTCACTGCACACGTGTGTGTGTGTGTGTGTGTGTGTGGTGGGAGTTTTAATTTATTTATCAGATCTCAATCTCAGGAACATACCTTTAATGTAGGCAGAAATTTAGAATCAGGCTTGAGATGTGAAGTTGGACTCACCATAATGGAATGGTTCCATCGTGCACGAAATCAATGGATTTGACCAACATCACTCGTGATCGTTTCAAATGACCATTAAGACAGCTTGACATTTATATTAAATATAAATGTCAAGCTGTCTTAATGGTCATTTGAAACGATCACGAGTGGTATATGCAAATTTTGCATATACCTTTTTCCTACCCTAAGAAAGGGGTCAGAATGCGAAGGGAATGCAACATGTTTCAATGTGCTTTTCTTTTCCCAAATATTCTTGATTAATTTCCAATATAATGCCTATATCGATTTTCTCCATTCGTTCATGCTTTTAGATATGAACTCTAATTACATTGATTGAGCTGAAAAGTTTGCAAAGGCTTCTATGTAAAGGTTTTTACTTCAGAATGATTATTTTTTTTCACTTTATGAAGTGCGTCAGCCTTCTCAGTCGATACTGATGGATACAACATGCAAATGTAACGACGTATGAGCAGGATAATTGAGTTTCAGTTCGAATAGATGAAAAACGAAAAGAAAGGAGCACCTTGAGATGCTTTTACGTTTTAAAATGATGCCTTCTAAGTGAAGGGAGATAAATAGAAGAATTGACATACCTATTTCTTCAGATGTTTGGGTATCCTCAACTTCTTCCTCTTCAACTTCTTCCTCCCCGACGTCGTCCTCAGCTTCGTCGTCGTCGGCGCCCTCCTGCGAATACTGCTCCTCACTTTCAGACTCCTCGCCCAGGTTGTGGTTGGACAAGTAAGGCCTGTCTATTTCAGGTACGTCGGATTTGTGGTTATATTTCGATTTCGATGGGGATTTATACCTGGCGTCGAGGTCGCCAGGCGGCGTCGTCAACAAGACTCCATTGACCGCCGTCGGCTTCACGATCAAGTTGTATTTCGACCAAAGACCCGTACTGTTCAGGGCGCGTTCTTCCGAACTTTGACCGGCGACCGACACTACGACTGCGGCTAGTAGTGCAAAGCCCGCGCACCTCAAGCACCCGTAAATCATTGTTCGTTTATAAACCTAACAACTCTTACGAACGACCCTAAAAACTACGGAATCTACTTCCTACGAGACACCACTTGTAACAGACTGTTTTTTGTGTATTTTTTTCCCGGTGTGGCGCGAAGGAGCAGCCCTAACTCACACAAGCATAGTAGTCAACGACTGTGGTCTGACGGGAGGCACTTGCTTCAGACCCCACCGTTCTCTTGGCCGCATCTCCCTCCACTCAGCCTTCCAGAAAGCTCCTCTCCCGTGACAAGTCGCTTTGCGTCCGCAAGTTATCATTACGCTGCCCACATCCAACATTTTTCCAGTTAATGAACATTAGGACATCCACTAAAAGGTAAAATATGCGAAAATTCCTAGGCACCAAACTAATATCGGTTTATCCATTTTCCATCCATGTACAACCTGTTAGTTGCAAAATTGTGTTGCTGGGGTTGAATAGGAACTTTTTCGAGTGTCAGCACAATTTATGCATAAAGTGACCCATTTTGATTCGATCTACGTTTAACTACGTTTAACCCTCCAACGCTACGGTGAACCTCGAGGACATGAATACTACGGTCGGGTTGGATTCAAACCAGCATACGTTTTTAGAGGATTTTTAAAAATTGTAATGTAAACAGCTTTATCTGCTCAAACAATGCGAAAACTACTCCTGAAGGTATTATCAACAATTCACATAATTTTAATATAGTAAAATCTTAGCAAAATGACTTATTTTCATTATGGAACATACGAGTATACCAAGGGTTGAAAGGCAGAAATGACCAAGTGCGCGTGCTCCCCCGAAATTCACAGTTTTTGTGTGATTTATGAGTTTTCCTCTTGATTTACCTCATGAATGGACAAAATGATGATCATGAGGGTTCGTGAAGTACCTTAGGTACCTTTACCTTACTCTCATATAGCAGATAAGCACGGAAAATCTAACACTTGTTTTATGTATCACGAATATTCTTTATTATAGAAAATAAAATTGATTGATTAGAAGGAACTAAAATTGAAAACAATTTAGCCAGCCGAACCAACCAACAAAATAGTGGGGTAGATTAACATAATACAAATTTGTCACTTTGGCTTTCAATTCAACCAACTGATTTACGATATTTTGGCCGGCAGAAGAGACTATTTTGACACTAGATTTGATAGTTTTTTACTGGTGACGCTCGCCTTTTACTGGCAGAAATGACAGTTCTGCCAGGAGAATGCAAATAGGGGTGAAAAGGGAAGGGTGGAGATACTGTAAGGGTTCTTTGAGCCCTTTATTTTTGATAATCGAGAAATTAATAATACTAGCTTGTAGTGGAGGCTTATGTGTTATCTGACGCATTGAAACCTCAATATTGGATAAAATGGACTTGGTCACTTCTGCCATGCAGCTCCCTGACATATTATGTCAATTACTCGTGAGATAGGCGGTAGTCCCAAAAATAACCCAAAAATTTTAATATTTCAATCTTTCCCCTCCTCATTCCATAATGAATTAGGCAGCTGATAATTGGAATCTGAAAATGACAACAAAAACCATCTAAAATGATAAATTCTCTCTACTTCTTGGTCGTCTCAAATTTGAAGTTTCAATTTAATCCATTCTCACGATCTTATCGAGGTTCTATTAAGTTCAGTTTCTGGTGAACTCCCCTTTACATCACAGGGGTTTATACAGTGTGTAAGCCTAACTGGTCTGCCATACGCTACCAGTCGATTCTACAACTAATTTGCAACAAAAAATGTCCCATAGCAATTTCGTTTAAAAGGCTTCGTTTTCGAGTTATTTCAATTTTAAACTTTTTTTTCGTGATTTTGACCATACGTCATTAAATCAGTCATAACTCCTTCAATTAGCTATGATAATTACAATTTGAGGATACCGTTGGAAAAAGAATCAAATTTCCTATCGGATAGGTTCCTTACTTCTTCTTTGAGTCAAGGTTTAAGAAATAAAAAAGCACTCTAAAAAGAGAATTTTACGTTATTTGGGAAACACTAAATTTTTCAATCGCAAATTAAACAACAAGGGCCAATATTTTTTCAAAATGCAAGGACAGTAAAAACTGCGCAAAATCATCAGCTTTCCAACTGTATAAACAAAAAATATTTTACAGCCAAATTTAGGGGAGAAATTTGTGTTTGAACGAGGAAAAACGTGCATTTTTTCAACGAAATCAGCGCTTCCGCCTCCTGTTTCCGGGAGCCTCGCGGTCTACTGCGGCGCCGACACCCACTTCCATCGTCCGACCCCTCAGATCGTCTAGCTGGAGCGCTGATTTCGTTGAAAAATGCACGTTTTTCCTCGTTCAAACACGAATTTCCCCCCTAAATTTGGCTGTAAAATATTTTTTGATTATACCATTGGAAAGCTGAGATTTTTGCGCAGTTTTAACCGTTCTTGCAATTTGAAAAAATATTGGCCCTTGTAGTTTAATTGGCGTTTGAAAAATTTAGTGTTTCCCGAATTACGTAAAATTCTCTTTTCAGAGGGTCCGATAGGAAATTCAATGTTCTACCCAACGGTATCCTCAAACTGTAATTATCATAGCTCATTAAAAGAGTTATGACCAATTTAATGGCGTATGGTCAAAATCACGAAAAAAAATTTTAATTGAAATAACTCGAAAACGTAGCCTTTTAAACAAAATTGCTACGAGACATTTTTTGTTGTAAATTAGTTTGAGAATCGACTGGTACCGTATGGCAGACCAGTTAGGCTTACACCCTGTATATTTATCTTCCATGTAAACACATACTTCATGTAGCTTTTCTTGGAGTAAATTGTTCATCACTCTTCTATAATTATTTGGAAAATGTTAACATAATAAGTCATCTGAAACTGATGTTCTTCCTCGATGGGTCTGTTTTCACTGGGACGCTGGAACAACTCCTAACATCATTTTTAGTGGAAAAACAGTTACACGGACGAGCCCAAATAAAACAATTGTACGTTAACTTGCTGAGTTCCTTAATTGGTGATGTGTATTCATTGGTCGGATGAATCTTTATTTTATAACGGTGAATTCCACTCTAGACTTGGAGGGATATTGATACCTCGTTAACTTCTTAATTTCCATGGAACAAACCTCATCGCAGTAAAAGTGGACCGAAACGGAACCGTTCAGAAACCGGTCATGCGTGGTTGGGTCATTAACACACAGACACACGGTAGGAATTTGAAAGAGATTATCCATAAGTCACGGGACGAAATGGGCCGTAAATGTTTGATACATAGTATTATTGAGCTCATAATATCGTCATCTCCTTGATTACCTAACGTGAGTAAGAAGTTGTTTTTATATCAAACCCCAAAGTACGATCAACTTACGAAGAAGAATATATTATGTAAAGTGTCGAGTGAGATAATGGACTGCCTCACTATAAAAAACGTCTGCCTAGGTTGGTTGGCAGTAGGTGTAGTTTTGTCATATTACTTGAAATACGAAATTAGTTGTAGAGATTATTGGACCTGAAATATTGAAGAACAGAATTTTACTCAAGTTTTAGAACTCCATACATGAAACATAACCACCAAGTTACGACGTTAGTGTTCACAATCAACAAACATCAATACAATAAAAAATTGATTCCTCAAAAGTTTATGTTTTTTGAATTTTTTGACATTTTCATGTCTTTGCTTTGGCACATAAACTGAAAAATCGTCACGAAAACTTGCTCACGATACCAATAAATAAAATAGACTCACTGTGTTGCGTAGAGAACAACAACTGTTTTCTTATTTTGATGCTTGGGTACATGAACTAACAACCATACTTGAAGTAAGTTACTTCACTACTTTGTTGTGTAGTGGTTGACATGAAAATGTCCCAATGTGTTGCAGACTCGTATGCAAGCATTTATAATAATTATAAACCAAACTATCTATAATTTTTAATAATACCTAATTTATAATAATTACCTAACTACCAGCCTGGGGGTGATGATTTTCTTAGAAGACAATCCACACAATCCTCACATCCCTGAAAGTTTCATCGAAGTCGGATGAGAAAAGTAGAAGTTATGGCTCTGGCAAGGATTTCATGACAGACAGACAGACACGAAACCAACATTTTTTTATCAGACACGAAGCACATATTTTATCGCTCAACTACTGGTCTAATTTTATATTGATATATTAATTTATTTAAAATATTTACTAATGTCAAGGAAATGTACCGATAGCTTTTCTGTTTTCTTTCTTACATAATTATTTATATAAACTCACATGAATTATTCTTCTAATATTGGCTGAGGTACTGCTCGTCTCCCTACCGCAGGCTATGCCCACATTGGTGATTAGTTTTCGATTACCTTCTCCCAATGTATATTACATAATTACCATTATTTTTTGTAAAGTAAAAAAAAACAAGTGGTTGTGGCACATAGCTTCCTCGTATCCATAACCCGATTATATAGATGATCCGATGCATAGTAGTTAATCTCAAAACACCAATCTCTAAGTACCTTTCACTACCCTTATAGGGTATATCTACACGCTACTCCGGATAATCCTAGAAAATTTCATCAAATTCGGATGAAAAATGTAAGTGAGTCACCACTCAAAAAATATCTTGGCACGGCTGGGAATCGTACCCGAGGACTTCTCACTTGCCAAAATGACTCGCTATACATGTGCTACGGGCGCCAGACAGAAGGTAATGTAGAATTTGAGGTTGTGACGTACGCACGGCTGTTACACGGATTTTACGTTCGCGCATGCGCATCGGCTACTATAAGTCCGGGGGTGATGATTTTCATAGGGGACCATTTACAATCTAATCCGCATAATCCCTGAGAATTTCATTGAAATCGGATGGAAAATGTAGAAGTTATGGCCGTTTCAAGGAAATTCACGTTTGCGCATGCGCAGTCGCTTCTATCAGTCCGGGGATGATGATTTTCATAAGGGACCATCTAAATACTAATCTGTAACATCTCTGAAATTTTCATTGGAATCGGATCGAAAATGTACAAGTTATGGCCGTTACAAGGAATTCACGTTTGCGCATGCGCAGTCGCTTCTATCAGTCCGGGGGTGATGATTTTCATAGGGGACCGTCTACACACCAACCCGCACAATCCCTGAAAATTTCATCGAAATCGGACAATAACCTCGTATAGTTATGCGCGTTACAAGGAAATCATGACAGACGGACAGACACACAGACACACAGACAGACAGACACACAGACACACAGACACGGAACCAAAATTGTTCAGAAAGGTCTAAAACGCAAAACGCGAGTGAAAATTTTGATTTTGGAGAACTTTTTTTTTTCATCCTTGAAAAGTGAAAACAAAGCTTCCGCTACCTTGGTAGACTCGGAAGCAAAAATTGAACTAATGGGACGTCCATTAGAATGCCTGCATTACAAACAACATGTTTATCGATAGACATGTATTGTAATAAACCTATCTCTACTGCTGCTTTAGTGATTATTGGATGATTGGCCCAACATAATTATGATTGACCAAGGTTGTTGAAGGAAATAATAATATTGAGATTGTTTCGACACAATAATTATGTTCATGATTTAATTTAAGAATAATTTTACACTTTTGTGGGATTTCAGATTATATTTTTATAAGATAATGCATTTTTGGCTCAGTTTGACTATACAGATTTACAGTTATCAGGAACGCTGAGTCCTCCGTCTTCATTTTCTATATTTGTAAAGAAAATTCCAGCAATGGATGCCCGCAAAGTGTGATGTCTCTGGTATAATGTCATGGTACATGTCATGTACCATGCATTGCATCTCCAATTCAGAAGCCATTCATGCATCCAAACCACAAAAACGAAGAGTGAAATCTTACCAGTGGTAACTCCATTGTCCACTTCCAATCCAGGGAAGGTTCAAAGTTTAAAATTTTCCACGTCTAGAATGTTAAATGATCATTGATAAGAAGAGAATGCCGTTGATGGTAATCTGTTCAACTCTTGCAATATGGAGACACTCTAAGATAAGCCCCTATAATTATCACACACTTATCAAACATTTGAACTACTGGCAATAGGGACAACAACAATTGTAAGGGCAACTTGGAAAATACCTTAGGTTTTTTACAGTAATTCTTGCAAATATAAGACGATGAAATGAAAAGTTATCAATTTCTGGTCATTCGAAAGGATTTGAAAAGAAGCGGCATGAAGAGAGTGTGGCCTCCCCACCACTTGAGTTTCTGTAGTAGTTCTTTCTGAAAGTAGATGGCGCAACTGAGGCAGCCTCAAAAATGCTTGCACACCATTTTGGTTTATTATTTTCAATAATGAACCTTTAGAATCGACCAAGAAAAAAAACACACCCTCTCAAAATTTGATGATTTATGTTTCAAGGTACGTAGAATCCAAAAATCGAATAAAACGCTGCAAATTATTACACAACGGTTTATTACTTTTATATAGATTACTCGTCTACAAAATCACCAACCATCCAATATGAAGAGAAAAATAAAAAATAAAAAAATGAAAAAAAATAAAAAAATAAAAAAAAAAAATAAAAAAATATAAAAATCACCAACCATTGATTGCATTTCGGTCAGCTCTAATTTGAACGGAGATTAGGCCTCTTTTGCGATTCACACTCGTGTTTTGATTTATATATATATTTTCATATAAACCCTTAAATTTTCGTAGGGAGCGAACGGTTTGTCCTACAGAGCTCCGCGTGGTCTCAAAAAATTCTAAAAATTCTATAGAATCTTAATTTGAAGGAAAAACAATACCTTTATATCGAAATTTTTTGAGTTAGGGCGTTTTCAAAATTTCAAAATTGATTTTGGAACCCTTTAGGAGTGACCTACATCAACCAAAAGCTTCGGGGCACAACTAGACCCCAAATGGAGCCTACATACCAAATTTCATCAAAATCGGTCAATGCTAAGTGGCAAAAGTGCCGCGTACGGCGGACGGCGTACGGCGGACGGCGGACGGCGGACGGACGGCCAAATTTTATTCGATTTTTGGATTCTACGTACCTTGAAACGTAAACCATCAAATTTTGAGGGGGGTGTTCACATTTTTTTTTTTTCTTGGTCGATTCCAAAGGTTCATTATTGAAAATAATAAACCAAAATTTGGCCATCCGTCCGCCGTACGCCGTACGCGGCACTTTTGCCACTTAGCATTGACCGATTTTGATAAAATTTGGTATGTAGGCTCCATTTGGGGTCTAGTTGTGCCCCGAAGATTTTGGTTGAGGTAGGTCACTTCTAAGGGTTCCAAAATCAATTTTGAAATTTTGAAAACGCCCTAACACAAAAAAATTTTGATATGAAGGTATTTTTTTTCTTCCAATTTAAGATTCTATAGAATTTTTAGAATTTTTTGAGACCACCCGGAGCTCTGTAGGACAAACCGTTCGCTCCCTACGAGAATTTAAAGTTTGGACGTACGATAAATCAGAAACTCGAGTGTGAGTGGCAAAAGATGCCTAATCCCCGTTCAAATTAAAGCTGACCAAAATGCGATCGATGTTTTTCTTCATGTTGGATGGCTGGTGGCTTTGCAGACGAGTGATCTGTATAGAAAAATAAAAAATAATAAACCAATAAATAATTTGCAGCGTTTATCATTAGCTTTCTCCTCTGTTAACTTTTCTTCAGTAATCCGTGCCCTACACCTACATGTTTATACAAAGAAATTCTCTTCATACGCGTCCTACAATATCTCTTCCTGTGTAAAGATGTTGTTTGTGGTCTTTCGTCAACATGATGACCCCAGAGAATTTGCATAACAAAATGTGAAATTATACGGGAATGAAATTCCTCTACGTTCCGAAGCTCTTGTGTCCGAGCGGAAACGCGACCTTCGATAGCCCCAAGATGACCTCAGATATCGATTTTTGGCAAAGCTGTTCACTGACAATGATGAAAGCCTGCTTGAGAAAAATAATCGTCGAGAATAACGGAATGCTATTATAGGTACGTAAGATAATAATTGAGCATGAGTTTCGTCCTGATGGAAAGGAAAGTGTGTTGATTGTTTATCGAGTTACTAATATTCTCAAAGGAATAAGGCATGAATACAAATTAAAACCACACCGAAATATTAGGAATGATGAGGAACCACTTTTTTGACCGACTTCAACAAAACAGTACCGAGTTTCTCAGTTTTATGAGTACTTATGTGATGGAGTAAATTTCTTGTGCAGCTCGCATTCTCTGAAAAATGGGTCAACGTGGACAATAAATTCTCCCTTTTTTTAGAAATGCGTTTTACGGGTGCATACAGTATATTGGTATGGTATGCTGAAAATCGAAATAAAACAATAGCAATGTGGGTACTCTATGAGATTGTGGAGACGAGTAGAACGTGAATATGGACTCGTAACATCTTCAAAGCATACACAGTGCATACAGTATGTTAGTATGCTGTACTAAAAATCAAAAAAACCAAGAACCGTGTGACAATAAAATTCCAAAAGAAATTTCAACACCTTCGTTCCTTTTCTTAACCATACCTTCAACTGAAAGATTTCTTTAAAAATTCGCTCATTAATTCATGCTGCATGAATGGAATTCTAACCTTGAAAAGGTTTTAGCGATGGGACCCCCCGCCGAAAAACGACAGGAAAAAGCGACAGTAAAAAGCGACAGGAAAAAGCGACAGGAAAGTAGCGCTATGATTTATCAAAATGCTTGACAACCTGATGTTATTATGAAGCCGTTAATTGGTGAGTCTACCTACTAAATTATTAACAGTGGAAGAAAGATAAAGAGGGAGAGGGAGCAAAAACCTTTTCAAGGTATGTCACATTTTAGCCATTAGGCTCTAAGCGGAAATCATCCGGGGGTGCAGGGGGCGAAGCCCCCGCCGAGGCGCGCAGCGCCGAGTTTTTATTCTACGTATCTTGAAATGTAAACCAACACATTGGGAAGGGGGGGGGGGGGGTTAAAAAAAATTTTTCGTAGTCGATTCCAAAGGTTCATTATTGGAAATGATAAACCAAAATGAAGATAATTTTGACAATTTCTGTGTATTGGGTACTTCTGTACGAACAACAAATCACCAGTTAGGTATCGTAGAAAATAGGACGGTTCTTCTAAGTGGGTTTCCCACAATAGTATTATTTTGTTCGCTGCTCTTGTTGAAAAAGATTCGGAGGAAAGGAAGTGCCGATGAAGTTGTTTTGAGGGCATATCGCTTTTATTTCCTACTCAGAAGTCTGTAGTGGAATAGGAGACTCCCATAGAAATGAGCGGAGGAATGGGATCTCGTGGTACCGGTAACGGCTTATCTAGAGCTGTATCTAGTGGGTAGGTATAGCCTGCTGGAAACTGTACTTACTTTAGTTGGATTATAGTTCTAGGAGTGACCCGGTGAGATCTGGAACGACCCTGCGGAAATGATCCAAATCAACAGATGACTGAGATGGGATACTTCCCACTGGTTGGAACAATATTGAGAGGAAAATAAAACGTCAGTGTACTGGCCCCAGTGAACACACAAGCATGTAGCAAGGGACCAGGAAGCGCCATGTACGCACTCGTCAATACTGACTGCATACTTAGGTACTATGAACTGACAAAGGCTCGAAGACAACTGCTATGATGGGCAATTAGAGGTCGCTCATTTCGCCAATTTTGAGACTGTATCCACCGAAGCAATCGGAATCATCAGGGATTACAAGTGGTAGTATCTGAAGGTCCCCTATGACTTTCGTCGTTCCCAGATTGATAACACCCTTAACCCACGCGCAACCATTTAATCCTCCAATAATGTTGTTCTCACTTCCTAATGTACCAGTTTTCAGTACAAAATTCCACGGAAATACTATCCTCACTTATGTTGAGGGTCTCCTGACAAGAGGAGTCTCTCAGTAGAACGCGTTGAGATCACTACAATCGAGGACAAATTCGAGTCAGAAACATTGAAATAAGAATGCAAAAAAACGGTGATGATTGAAACAACAATACCAAATATTATTCAGCTTCTGCATACGTATTTTGACATAAGAGATTGTCTTTACAGAAAAACATTTTTTTTTTTTTTTTTTTTTTTTTTTTAATAATAACTCCCCTCAAGACAAAATGTCTTTGGTGACGGAGGGGGCACGCCATAAAACAAAATAAATAAATAAAACAAATATAATGGGGAGGACGCCCAGGACTCACCCGACGCCGGCCCTAGGGATGAGGGTTGATGAGGAAGGTGGGGGTGGGAGAGAGGGATGAAGGGAAGTGCCTCTATAAAATGACCACCAGTTTAAATATGAGCCGAGCAGTACGCGGCGGGTGACACCACGGAGTACACCTACTGAGATGCCCAACTCGCGCAACTCCGTGGCACTTTTCCCGCACCACACTCCGCGCCACGACAAGGTCGCAGCCATCACCCTGATGTTGTTGGGTGCCACTCCTTTTAGCTCTGACACTGCTTGCCGTAAATCATCTCTATCATACTTTCTTATCTTAGCCCGCCAGGTCTGCTCCATGTCCATGCTGCCATTAACAACCTGGACATCCAGGATAATGCAAGACCTGTCGGGCTTGACGGCAACAATGTCAGGCTTCTTGCCCTGGTCACTTGGCATGTGGTATAATCTCTCTCTTTCAACATCCCAGCCGCTGGATGACAAGGCACCTGCTATCTGCTTGGCGACCGCATCATGACGTAGGATGCGGCCCCCGTGAGTTCGTGGACACTGCTGCACTACATGATACAGATGTTCATTTCCACTCCGACAGGCACGGCAAAGGGTATCTGTCATCCCACGACTACCTCTAGAACACCGTACCGCTGTTGGCAGTGTTGCCACGCGGACGGCGTGGAAGTTCCGGTAGTCGCGGGCCCCAATGCCCTCCGAAGCCCAATCCACCCATTGGGATGAGATAAGGCTTTCGGAGCACTGTCGGAGTTCTTTACCATCTACTGACTCATGCAGCGCAGCAGCAAACTCAGCAGACGAACTGGGTTTTGGAGCAGATGGTGTTGCTCGGTCGCACCATGCTAACTGCTGCCTGACAAAATCAAGACCAGCAGCAACACGGGCGACCTCCCAGCTCGACCCCTGAAGGGCTAGCAGGCGCTGGCTAGTAATGGTGGCCACCCCCATGAAGTCGACTCCAAGGTACCGCCAGACCTCCAACACAGATCGAGAAGGAATGGGGGCCTGTCCTATGACAAAACCCCCATCCACAACCTTCATTTTATGCTGGCGACCCGACGGGACCAAGGAGACCGACCCACATTTATCAGGGTTGACCACGAGTCCACACCTGGATAGCTGCTTAGCAAATGCATTGAGGGCAATCTGCAAGCCCTCACGGGTTTCTGCGAGTAGGATAACATCATCAGCAAAGGCCAATGCTCCTACTCGCACCCCAGGGGCGAGATCAAACCCTACTTCTGTGGGCAGCTTACCCAAGGCCGTATCCACGACCAGGTTAAAGAGGAGTGGTGATAGGGGATCCCCTGGGCTGGGAGCACTCAAAAGTGGCTCCCAGAAATCCACAAACTCCTGAAGAGGGGGCTGAACTTGAACTTCCCCAGGCTCCTCCAGTACCTCCGCAGCTACACGTGCTGGATGCTTCCTCCACAAACTCTGAACCCGGTGGTACTCCCGCCGCCTTGCTTGCTTAGCTGCTCTGCGACCTCCACGCAACACCACTCTGGGAGGAGGTCCCCCCTGGTGCTGCGTCACGGTCGCATCCCCAACCCGCGGGAAGATTCTCCCTAAATAGGCTGCAACCTTGTCCTCCAGGTTGTCCAGCCCTTCAACAGCCCGCCTCGCCAGATCCTGCAGGTAGGTGCTTTCATAGCCTTCAATACGACCTACCTGCCCCCCGAGCCTCAAGACTTCGGTCTTCAAATCGGCAAGAAGACCGGAGGTCCCGGGGGAGGGATACTGAATGGCAGACTGCTGGTCCACGCCAGCAACAGGAGATGCGGGTGAAGCCCCACTGCTATTTGCCAGGATAGCATCCTGGACAAGCTGCTTATAGTGGGGCTTCAGGCGGAGGTTCTGGATGGCAATGACTGTGCGCGTGGGAAAACGTTCGCTTAAATAAACATTTATATTACGTACCCCATTGTGCACAGCCACCACCTCATCTACCGCCATCCTGCGCAAATCCTCGGAAGCATACCTAGGCTGCACTCGTTCAACATTAATTTCTTCATTGGCAGCAACAGGATGCTTCCGTCTGACGTGGACACCAAGGCCAGACCTGGAGGTGAATGCCCGCTCACAATGGGCACAATGGTGGTCTAAAGAGGCTGTGGAAGAGGAAGAGGGTAGGGATGATGAGGAAGAGGAGGAGGGTGAGGATGGCCGACGCCCCTGCCTGGGGCGCCTCTGAGCGCCTCCCCTAGAACCCCGCGTGCCAATGGGCCGGCGGGGGTTATGAGGCTCTGTTAGGTGTTCGTCCATAACGGGGAAGCGCAAAGAAGGGTCAGGGGACCCGTTAACAGAGGTCCCCTCCCTAATCGCCAGAGGGTCATTCAGCCACCCCTGGAACGTCAAGAGGCGTCCACCAGGGAAGCCTAATGGGGCCACCTCTGTCCATCCCAGGGGGCCCGGGTTGCGCGACGGGGACACATGACCTTGACTTGGGTAGGGATAAGAAGGGCTCCGAGGAGATAAAAACACCCTCTATTACCCTACCCCAGCAACCCAAATTGGAAAATATTAAGCAACTACCCTGTTGAAGACTTGCACCGTGAATTTCATAGTGATCGATTTTTTTCCTGAATTCCAAACCATACCAGCTTTAGAAGTGAATACTGATGTTTTGACCTCTTCTTAGTCAACTACTGGAAGTGGATAGGGAAAGCTAGAAACAAAACAGAATAAATTAAAACAATCAGTAATGGGGAGGACACCCCTACTCCCTTACGTAAGGATAAAGGGTATAAAGGGATATTGGGAAGCACTTCGCAGGGAAAGATCACCGATTCAGGTAAATGCTAAGGTGGAGGTAAATGACTCAACTCCGTGGCAATTCGCCCACACCACACGCATTGTCAGTCCTGTACGCTCAGATATCGCCCGTCGGAGATCTTGTCTACCGTATTACTCCATAGTCCACCAAATCAGGGGAAACATTGTTTTCATTTGTCAAGGTTGAGATAATGTTATCCAAAATCCAAATTTCCAATCGCATTTACGGTTTATTTTTCTTATTTTAAAAAAATAATAAATTATTTTTTTGATCTAACGAGGTTTTGCTGCGAAGTGCAATCTTGGGGTTGCTAGTGTCGTTTTGTTCACAGAAAGGAATTAGGAAGGAAGAATGAGAAGAGTGAGTAGGTGATCAAAGGTTTTCTAGTCACGGAGTAGTGGCAGAAGGGCTCCGTCTTTTAGCCCGAGACCTGGTGGATCCTAGACCCCCGCATTCTTAATCACTGCTCTTATTAGTGCAAATTGAATGTTTGTCCCCACCCATCCTACCAATTGTGATCTGGGCTTGGCCTATTATTCAGATAAGGTCGACGCTAACCTGAGAAGGGATTGGTCAAATCCCTTGTGAAGCATACCTTCTCAAGAACTGACTAGTGGCAAGAAAGAGCCTCGATGGTCTTCTGCCGCTCCATCGTATTTCGGATGCTTTTCTCTGGCAGAGGTGTCGGCGATTGAGCCCCAGTCTTGGGACAGGTACGTTTTATACTTTTCAGAATAATTTTGGTTCCGTATCTATCTGTATGTGAGTCTGACATGAAGTTAGTGTGTCCACAAGTCCTTGTAAAAGGGGCAAAACAGTACAAAGTTATTGTCCGATTTCGATGAAATTTCCACTGATTATGGGGATTGGCGTGTAGATCCTGCGAAATCACTGGCCCCAGATTGATAGTAGTATCTACGTACGGGCAAATATACAGCCATACATCTATATTTTCCATCCGAATTCTGCTAAATTTCGATTGTGTGGTTGTGGATGGTTCTCAATGTCGTCTAATATGCCACTACGCATCGGATCATCTGTACTATATTATTAGGTTATCAATCACAACCACTTGCCAGGCGTTTTTTGGTTTTCTTCCCACCAGGTCCGATCAAGATTCGGTCAATAGCACTTACTGCATCTGCTAATATTGGATCCTCCAAGCATCAATCTTTCGATTCCTGAGTGTCCAACTGCGTTCAGACTAAATTTCTTCCAATCAATTCCATCGTTATCATACAATAAGCAGCACCGCGCTTGCTCAAATGTGAATTCTTCGTCATTTTCATAACTTCTAGAATTTTGAACCGATTGGACAACGGCAGTCCCATATCAATTTGGTTTTTGTCAGATTACCTATCTATTATATTCGTGGAATAGGGCAAACGTGAATACCTTAAAACACCATCCTTCCAGAACAAAATTGTCCGATTTAGGGGGTCCGGTGTGGCTACGGTCGTTGGGGCGTCGTTGTTTGGCGATGGACTTTGGGCAGACCTCTGCGGGGGTCGTGGGTTCAAGGCTCATCGCCGGCAGCGTGCGTTTTCGGCGGTCGGGGCTCTCACTGCCCCCCTTGTCACAACCCAGGGCGGTGAGGCAATGGGAAGCCATGAGCGGAATCATCAGAACAAATTCTGGTCTCCCCTTTGGAAGACAGCTGATGACGTCCGCGACGCCAGGAATGGCAGGACGAAAATCCAACCTGAAATGATTGTTTATTTTACTTTTTTTTAATTTTGCTTACTTCACTAATTCTCCGATTTCACTGAACGTGGAGGGCTGTTGGAGTCATTACACAACGATCTATCCAATCGTCCCATGAATACGACGAAACTATTTGCCACTTGACATAAGCCTCCACTCAATTCCTTGAAAAATGGCTTGTTATGACAAAATCCTGATAAAAGGGTTCTTATGTAAATCAGAAGTGGAATTTGATTTCTCGTATGTTGTACACAATCTTCATGAGCGAAAAATTTCCCTTGAGATCTCAAAATGAGTTTGTTGTTTGGAACCATCTTGTGAAGAGGAAATTGTTATTACTGCATATTGCATAGACATCACGCGATCGTGGGTGCACTTTTACGCGTAACGTGCAATGACTGAAAACCGCAGGGAACGCGGCAGCTCTTCCGTAGTTGCGGCCGTGGACAAGTGATGCGTCATCGATTTTGAAAGTCCTTCTGGTCCTCAAGTTCCTGAAGACATCATGGCGGACGTGGCAGGAAGAGCTTCTGTTTCTCCAGTAGGCACTGTATGTACCTTATGCGGTCGCTCTCACTCCAAACCTCAATTATTATCATCCCAGCTTACGGAACTCGTAAGAAAGTGAAATTGAGCCTTGGAATTGACATCATTCTCGGTCTAGTTCAATATTTCGGCTGTGACGCTTCCTTCGGGATGATTCGAAAGGTGGTCGACGCCCTGAGAATTTTCCTTCGCTCCAGGCTCAACACCGTTGAATGATCACCAGCCGGAACATATGAATTGGACGTACTTGATCTTTATCACGATACCAATCCTCCTTCAACACATAAGCGCTTCGAGGACCCAGCAGTTTGATTACAGTCTTTTCGGTTTCATCTTAACACAGTGAGAAAAAGTAGAAGTGTTACATTTCTTTCCCCAACAAAATACAATCTTACAATCCAAACAATATTGAAAAGTTTCTCTAAAGGCAAAGTGTTGTGATATCGTTCAAGCTACCTGTCATAACTCTTGTACTACACCCTGTAATATCCCGAACCAGATGGTTGAAGCTGTTACTATTCTATATCGCCGACTTTTGGAAATTACGCCAAGGCGCCAAAACATCATTAGGCAAATTAAATAAACCTTCAAATCCATAAAAAAATTTTGATTAGAACGATTATGCCAACATTAGGGTCAATACTGTTTTTGATACACCTAAATGAAGTATGTTTTTTTTTCTACAATAAAAGTCTTTTGTCGTTTCCAAGCAAGTGAACGAGATTTCTGTGCAGAGCACAAGCAGTCATTATGCAAATAATGACCAAAATGGAGGTTTGTTGACAACCTCCAGGTTTGTTGTCCTCACTCTACCAAGTGCTTATGTCCTATTTTGAGTAAGTCGTTCAGTTTTTAGTATGTCACTGTTTTGAGTAATACCAACTCAAATCTGTCTCACCTCGAGATGGTGTCAAATTGTCATAGGTATCCTACAAGAACTGGCAATGACATTGTTATCCCGTTTACTCGCCTCAGTGTGGTACAGCGATGTGATCCCTATCAGGTTGGTTCGAGATTACTTAATGCTTTACCTACCGATATCCGCAACCTCCTGGCGAAACCATTTATACGGATCCTGAAAATGAAGCTTTTGCAGTGTGATATGTAATATCACGGATGACCTTGAAGGATCGAGGGGACATGGTGAAGGGGGGACAGGTTTCTCTTCCCCTCAGACCCCTCAGAAAGTTAGGACGCCTCTCGCCGTCCGCCGCCTTCACCATCGCCCCTCCTGCCCCCGGTGAGCGAATCTTTATTCAATTATACCCTCCTTATTCCCGTGAAACTTTATTGTTATTTATACTTATTCCCCTACCACGTCACATGGTAGCAAATAGCGTAGAAATACGAGACCACCTACCTTCCACTTATCTCTGCTTTTCTCACGATCCCAACTAATCGGCACATTATTAACAAACACACCCACTTGTTTCCACAACAAAACGCGTCCGTGAGTATCAATCTTCACGATTACGAACACATTTTTCGCCGATTGTTCGATAATTCCGCGAAATCAAACGAAATTTTGAGTTCCAGACCGCGAGATAGATACGAACGTTGTTTTCAACTTGTCACCTGTACTCAGTTGTTTGATAACGCCGAACGTATCAGAGGCAGAGTTCAACTGAACGGACTCGAACCCAGCCGCCGACCTGTTCCACTAGGAAAACAATAAACCGCTCGTATTCAATCTCCCAATTTCTTTTATCATCCAATTATTTAGCCAAATAAAAAACAAACACAAAACTTTCAAATAACAAATTTACAATTTCTAACAATTGTAAATCCTAAAACTAATTTTCTACATTCTTTTAACAACAAAATTCGCGTTCACCCTTTTTTCACTTAAAAATTTGATCCCTTATCACAAGTTCGGTATTTTTTCTCAAGCCCCCCAAATTACCATGGATTCCAGCAAGAGTGACGACCAATCCGCTACTGGTATGACCCAGTTATGCACGCTTATGGTTTCAAACATTCAGCAACTAACAGCCCAGATGGCCCTTCTCACCAAACCACCTGTTTCACCCTCCCCAAACCCCATGGCTATCTATTCCCTCCCAGAGGGAATAACTACCAAGATTTCCGACCTCCCCCCATTTTATCCAGATAATCCAGAATCAGTTTACCGATTCTTGTGCAAGTTTTACCAACTAAATTCAGTTGCACCAACTCTAATCCCGAATCCCTCCGAAGTATCATTATGTACGCGTGTTACCTTATTCCTAATCGTATTTATTTTTCTCTGTGTTTTCAAGTAGCTTAAGTTAACCCACATCGTCACACTCCCTCCGGCATCAATCCCCTGGCCCCAATTAATTACCAACAGGCACTTCATGCACCAATGAGGGTCAAAAGTAGATTCATTCATTTTGGAACCAGGTTTTTCTCCCACCTCTCCCTCTGGACCACCGTCTGTACCAATTAGATACCTTGCAATTTTCTTTGAGCCATTAACGCCTTTTCCATAGTATTGCTATTTCATTTGATTATTCAACTCAACCACTCTAGCCATGGGCAGACGCTACCAGCGGGCGGGGACGGTTTTTACCTAGTAATACACCCTCCAAACTCTATTGTGACAGCCTACCCCAATCTATGGCCCCAAATTTTTTTTCGCCGGTGGGGGAGTGTGATATGTAATATCACGGATGACCTTGAAGGATCGAGGGGACATGGTGAAGGGGGGACAGGTTTCTCTTCCCCTCAGACCCCTCAGAAAGTTAGGACGCCTCTCGCCGTCCGCCGCCTTCACCATCGCCCCTCCTGCCCCCGGTGAGCGAATCTTTATTCAATTATACCCTCCTTATTCCCGTGAAACTGTATTGTTATTTATACTTATTCCCCTACCACGTCACAGCAGGCTGAACTGTATTCTGTTAGTGACTTTTTAAAATGTTTGATGGTCTATTTAACTTTTTGTAATGTCTATTTCTATGTATATTGACGATTCAAAGAATTTAATGAAGGTTTAATTAAATTAGTTGATCTTGTAATCTAGCAGAGGATTTTTTTTGTTTTTGTAAGCACTCTGTCTAGTATAGTGGGTTATTTGGGGTTATTTGGGTGGGATAGATTTGGCACTATCTGTGATATTTTTTGTCTTCGTGGTTTTTTTTTCATATTTAAAAACTATTTTTATCAGTGGTGTGAATATTTTTATTGGATGGATGAGGGTGAATGGGGTTGGCTCCTGTTGTTCGGTGGTCGCCTTTCTTGTGCCCTTTTCCCTGTTGGGAATGGGAGGCGTTTGAGTGCCCTGTGTTGGGGGCTGCTGATCACTAGCGTGGCAGTGGCTCCTCTCGTGGGTATTCCTATGAGGGAAGCCGTCATGGTGGGTGGGGCCTGGGGCCGGTCGGGTGGTGCCGGCCGGTGGGTGGTGGTGAGAGGGGGGATCTCGCCTGCGCTCCCTTCACCCACTTGTCATCGGCACTGCCCATATTGTAAATTCTTATAATACAAGAATTTCAACATAAGAAAGTCATTATTACTGACGTTTTGTTGCCTATTTTAGATTTGCAAATAACAAATTCCTGAATTTCAACTAACCTCCGTTTTTAGTAGCCATATTCTCAGGTTGTCATTTTCAATCCAACAGCTGGAGGACGAGACTTCTGTCTGGAGCACAAGTAGCCATTACTGCAGATAACCAACAAAATGGAGGTTTGTTGTCAACGATCCTCCATTTTGTTTTTTTCTGCAGTAATGGCTACTTCTGCTCTAGAAGAAGTCTCGTCCTCTTGTTTTTAGATGGGAAATGATTACCGGAGGGTTGTCTATAACTCTCCTCCAATAAAAGTGATTGGAAATGATACAGGACTTCTATTGTTAAAAAGAAACCATTTATTTGGAAAAAAATAAAAATAAAAAGCCCACAACCGCAACATACTATTAAATGAAGTAGCACATCTAGAACTAACTAACTCAAAACTATATTTATTTGCGGATGATACAGCTGTATTCTGTGAAGGCGGCACATGGAAAAAAGAATTCAATAGCGCAAACCAAATACCTAATCAACAAAGTAGGAAAATAGTTCCACAAAACTATTTCACACTGAGCACTTCTAAGTCCAAATTGATAGTTCATGGAGGAAGCAAGTCCATTATAAAAGAAAAACGTCTGCCAAGTTGGGTGGGTAGTATAGCTTCCTCACTCATTGTAACATGGACGTATAGAATCAGTTGGCGAAAAAATTATGATTCAAAGAGTTATTGAATACCAAAATATTGGCGATAATATGCGGGATAGGGTTGCAGGTATTAATGTTTATAATAGTGTTGTAAATAGTTGTGGTGTATAAACCACTGAAATAAAAGAACGAAAGAGTGTAGGTATAAAATAAAACTACGAAGTTATGACGATAATGATTATTATTATTCAATACTAAAACTATAATAGGTGAACGTATTAGGATTATGGGTATTAATTTGTTATATAATCGTAATTTGAGTTTTGTTTAAAATTAAACGTAGAATTTTATTATTTTATTTAGCGGTCCACCGTCTAGGACCTAACCCACATAATCCCTGAAAATTTCATCGAAATTGGTTGAATAGTTGCGGAGTTTTGGTTGTAACAATAAGTTTAAATTTCGCGCATGCGCAGCGGCTATTGCTTGACCAATTTGATTGAAACTTATAGGGTGTCTTTTAGAAGTTAGTCCCTAACTAACCTCCAAATTTGAGCAAAATCGGTTCATTAGAAACCGAGAAACCGAGGTTCCAGGAAATTCACGTTTGCGCATGCGCACTCGCTCCTATTGGTCCGAAGGTGCTGAAATTGATAGGGGACCGTCTAGGACCTAACCCGCACAATCCCTGAAAATTTCATCAAAATCGGACTACAGGTTAGTATAGTTTTGCCCGGGACAAGGATTGACCACAGACAGACCGACAGACAGACAGACAGACACGGAACCAAAATTGTTCGGGAAGCTCTAAAATGCAAAAGCAAGTGGAAATTTTGATTTTGGAGGACATTTTTTTTTCACTTCTTTCACGAATACAAAGCTTCCCTACCTTCGGTAGTGAGGAAGCAAAACACGCAGAGCAACCTCACAGTAGTATAATACCAACTATAATACGCAATAATTATTAAGCTGGAAAGATCGTGTTGATTGAGATGCAAAAGTGGATATTCCGGTCTGGAAGAACGATGAGCCGGTGAAGTAACAACAAGGCTGAGGAAGGAAGGTATCTACGACAAGATGAAAGTGAGATGTTTCGTTAAATGGACGTTGAGAATGAAACGCGCTTCGCGGCTTCACGATGCGTTGGCTGGCTGGAATGTATAACTCTTACATGGAATTTCTAAAGAAACGAGTAGGAATGAAGATGAAAATCTTACACAGCTCTATTTTTATTCCGAAGAAATGAAACCAAAAGTAATAAGAGTGGCGGGATACGATAACAGAACTAGTTTGTAAAGACATTCACCATCATAGCTTCCTCACTTTGAATAACACGGTGTAAAGTTACTAGGTGAAAAATGACTATTGTTGAGCAGCAGTAAAGTAAATTTCACGTTACGAACCTGGATTTTCACGACCATTTTGCTAATTTACTGAGCCAAAAATCATTCTCCAAAATCAAAATTTCTGCTCACGTTTTACGTTTCAGACCTTCCTGAACAATTTTGGTTCCGTGTCTGCCTGTCATGAAATCCTTGCCACAGCCATAACTTTTACAATTCTTATCTGATTTCGATGAAATTTTCAGGGATTGTGCGGGTTGGCGTGTAGATGGTCCTCTATGAAAATCATTGCCCCAAACTGATGGTAGCCATTGCGCATTTTTTTTTTTTTTTTTCGGCAGGTAGGTGAGAACTTTTTAAGATCCATAGGTGGAGTTGGATCTCGTAAGATAACTGGAAGGATCCGCATCTTCCGGTTATGTGGGATTCTAACCCACTACAAAATCACCTACTCTTCTCTCACGTTGGAGCTCAGCCCGGAACCTTCTAACACATTACTTCGGGATGAGTCCTGGGACGTTTAATCAGCTCTGGGTGAGGGGGCGGACCAGATGCTCCTCCTCTCTCTTTCTTGTTCTAATAGCATTTTCCTTGTCACAATGCTTTCTGTGTACTCTGCCACAGCAGCCCAGCCCCTTTCACCTTCCATCATCCTACTGACAGCATCCTCTGGTGTTGAACTCCACTGCGCATTGGCAAACATAAATTTCCTTGTTGCAGCCAAAACTTCTACATTTCCCATCTGATTTCGGCAAAATTTTCAGGAACTATGCTAGTTGGAATGGAGATGGTCCCCTATAATCATGGCCGCCAAATTAAAAGTATTTTGTGCGCATGCGCAAACGTGAAATCTTTGTAAGAGCCATACCTTCTACTTTTACCAACAATATTCAGAGATGGTGCCTGTTGATGTGTCCCCTATTAGGATAGTGCAAGGTACTTAGAAATTGAAGTTTTGAGAATTGTAGATGTTATGGCTGTGGCAAGGATTTCATGACAGACAGACAGACACGGAACCAAAATTGTTCAGGAAGGTCTGAACGATAAAACGCAAGTGGAAATTTTGATTTTGGAGAACTTTTTTTTGAACTTCGAAAAGTGGAAATTTCTGCTACTTTGTAGACTCGGAAGCAAAAACAGTTGGTAGTGTCCTTTGAAATTGGTATGCTAGATACAATTGAACCTGAGACATCTAGTAAGCAACTAAATAGAGTAAGAAATCAAGAAAAAATTAAGGAGGGGTAAGGTAAGGGTATTGAGTCAGAATGTAATGGTGGAGGGAACAATAATGAAGAGGTGGCCCACAGAGTGGGCCGTCCAGGATTGAGCATTTTTACTCAAATTCTGGATGTCCATATTATTCAAAAAATAGCATATATTTCAAAGAGCATATGCGTGTGGGGACCCATCCTCTACTTGATATACGTGTGTGATATCCCTACATCCCAAGACACCAGTGCAGCAATGTTTGCTGACGATTTGCAGAACTTTCACGCAATACATCTGGCATAGTAGCATCATCCAACCTCCAGCTTCACCTCAATAACATCCAAGAATGGGCTGACAAGTGGCGTATCGTGATGAACACCGAAAAATCGAGCATGACCACATTCACCCTCAAGAGGAATTACCGAACCAGCAATGTTGTTATGAACGGGCAGGCCATCCCTGAGACAGATGTGGTACGTTATTTGGGTGTGTTCCTCCAGCAACGGCTCACATACGATTCTCACAAAAACGAATTGGTGAAAAGACTCCGCTCTCGCATCAATCTGCTCAAACCCCTTCTTAGCTGGACTTCACCAATATCTCTAAATAAAAACGGCTGATCTATTTAACTATGTTGCGTCCGATCTGGCAGTATGGTTGTTCCATATGGGGACTGGCCAGCAATACACAAATTAAAAGAGTACAGACGCAACAAAACAGAGCTCTCCGTATTATAAGCAATGCTCCATGGTTTGTGAGGAATTCGGTTATTCATCGGGACCTGGATGTACCACTAGTAGAGGAAGTGATAAAAGCGACGATGAGCCGAATCCGTACATCCATAACTCACCACCAATCCTCAGCTTTTGAGCACCTCCTCAACTCATGGGAAAGGCAACTTCACCCCCGACGCCTCAAAAGAAAGAGAATGATCGACCTGATGGACGGGAATGATTAAAAAAAAATCTAACTGTGATAAATAGTATAAGTATAGCTTTATAATGAACCTTTACAAAAATCTGAAAAAAAAAATCTAACTACATTCTAAATCATTATATAACACTATCATTAATTTATTATTATAATTACTACATTTGTATTGCGAGGGCCTGTTAATGGACAGTCACCCTCCCCCTCGTTCCATTGAAGTACACATATATGTACTACAATTTAAAGTATTATATTTTCAAAACAAAAAAGTATGATACATACAAAAAGTTGAAATAAAATTATGAAAAAAAAGAGCATAATATGCTCCCATATTATATTATGCTGTTCCAGCAGCATGGTATTCTACCAATTTGTCACGACGTATTACCCCTTGTGACGGAAGAACACAAGTTTTTGAACCAGGAAAATTAACTTGTTGTAGCGGTTACTTGCTTTGAGCAGTTCGGAACCGACCTCTTCAGTGGACAACTCGACGGAAGTACAAACCTACGATTTGCATGAACGGCCTGCGAAAAACGGGCCTCGGCCTCGTCCCAAAGTGAAAATCAAGATGCCCGAAATGATCGGGTGCGTAGAAACTAGATACATGCGGTGAATCCCATTTGCAGCCTTCCCCCCAATTAAACCCTTTTGGCGATAATTAGATGAAGGCTCGACGCTTTTTCGGCTGACCATAACTCAACTACTGAGGAAAAACGGACGCTCTAGTTGATAAGTGAATTTCTCTGAGGAAAAATATCGGTACGCACGCCAAGGCAGTACAGCACGGCACTGTCTGGTTGACTTTCTTCCAGCTCAATCTTCGAGCCTCCGACAAAAGGACACTTTCATTTTTGCACTGAAATTATCTTTCTTGGTGAAAACGCGTTAAGAGTGTCGTTTGCTCGAGCACAACCGTTGTTTATATGGCGTAAGAAGCGGAAAGTGTTATCTTTTTACGGGTTAAACCGAGATGGTTGCTTTAAGACTGGACACTGTTCGTTCTTAGGAACTCTCGCTTTTAGGCGTCTCCTGGGCTGTCACACTCGTTGACTGCGGGTGAATGAATAGATAATTTCTTGAAACGGAGTCGTATGGTGTGGTACCTCCTGTCAACAGGTATTTTGCACTAATTAAGACTCTAAACGATCCAAGCAAGCGCGAAGCGAGGTCCTGTTGTGGATACATGAAAAACAGAAATTCCACCGAGGGATTTATGTGAAATTCTTGAGCCATGGTTGCATTGTGCAACAATATGAAACATGATTTTCAAATCAACAAATTATTCTTCAAAATTAGCACAACGAAACACTATTGAACGGGTATATATATCTTAGTTCATGTTGATGACTTTGTAATTTCTATTTATTATTTTCAACATTGAACCTTCGGAATCGAGCAAGGATTCACCCGATTCCGTGGACCAATTTTGATTAAATTTGGAGCTAGTTGTGCCCTGAAGCATTTGGTAATTGATATTTGATCAGTCAATTATAAGGAGTTTAAATGGGGAAAAACGTTTTCAAACCTCCTAGTTCAAAAACTTTCAAAATACAGTTTTTTTTAAAATTATTTTAAAATTGCCGAAATATTTAAGAATTTTTAAACACCACCTAGAGTTCAGTGAGACAACCCGTTCTTATCGACGATTAATTATCTAATCTTATCAAATCATCCAATTAATTATCTAATTATCTAATTATTTATCTAATCTTATTGACGATTAATTATCTAATCAATGAATCCTTGTCATGTTCCCATCAATTTAAGATAGTGTTAAATTTTAAGACACGAATAATACTACCTAGACGAACAAAAATTGTAAATGTGCGTTTATTGTAACATTTCTATGAGCAGGTGGGCCTTTCCCACCCATTCCTGGTCCGTAGCAGGTGAAAAAACGTCTGCCAAGTGGGTGAGGTACATAGCTTCCTCGTATCCATAACCCGAATATATAGATGATGCAATGCATAGTAGTTGATCTCAGAACACCAATCTCTAGGTACCTCTCACTACCCTCATAGGGGACCATCTACACGCAAATCTGGTCAATCCTAGAAAACTTCATCAAATTCGGATGAAAAATGTAAGTGAGTAGACGTATGTGATTGGATTTAAAAAATGCTTAGCTTCGGCTGGGATTCGAACCCGGGACCCCTGGGGGATAATTCCATGCGCTACCTCTGAGCTATTGAGACCTAGTGATGCAATGAATAGGATTTGAGAGTCTCACAGGGGACCATCCCTCTATGAATGAATCCCTCTTTGAAAAACCATTATCTGTGATTTTCATAGAGGACCATCTAAACACTATTCAGTAACTCCCTGGAAATTTCATTGAAATCGGATGGAAAATGTAGAAGTTATGACTGTTACAAGGAATTCACGTTTTCGCATGCGCATCGGCTACTCTCAGTCCGGGAGTGATGATCTTTATTGGGGACCATCTACTATCTAATCCACATAATCCCTGAAAGTTTCATCGAAATCAGCTGTTTGCAATCTGATCGTTACTTACGATTGCATAATTGCTTTAAAAGAATAGAATGAACAAAATAATGAATAAAACACCATCATTCTGTTTGCATACCAAGAAATACCTATTTGGTATGTAAACAGAATAACCTTGCTGGACAGGACTTCTGCTTAGAAGGTTAGGTTTGATACCGAAAATAATCGATTATTGAGTCTCGCGGATAACAGCAATATTTACAATTTCAGGCTCTCGAAAATTCAAAGACCATCTGAAAATTGATCTGACACTCCAAACATATTCAGATTGGATCAACTTGGTTTTATTTTGATGTCGGCAAGCTAAAAACTATGAGAACTAGAATTCAGATTCAGCATCTGAATCACAAGACTTGTGATGGTGGTACTTAGTACCACATGTTTTGGTTACAGCTCTCCGAAGTAATAATGTCCCACAACCTCGCAGACCTTTCAAAGAAAATCTGGTTAACTCAGTTATTTATGCAGAAGCATGTAATACAAGTTAATAGTGTATGTAGAAGAGGGGGTCTTCATAGTCTTTCTAGAGTCATTGAGGTTACCATTAAAAGCTCATAGATCACATCCGTGGTGGATAAAAGTATGAAGTGCCTACCTGGGTTGCCATGTCCCACTTCCCGTCTCCTTGGAACGGTAAAGGTCGTCTCGGGTCGCGACGAAAACCAGCAAAACGAATGGCCGTGACAAAGGGGAGTTTCGGGCAGCCCGTTTTCTTGCCATTTCTCCCAGTCAACTGTGTAGATTCTCGTTAACCCTTCCGCTATCAGCTGCGTATGTGGGACCCTTACTTCGACGATGGATCGTTTCGACAACGCGATTCTCAAGCTAAACAACGAAAAGAGTTTTTTTTCATCCCGAAGCCATCTCGAAAACGGAACATTGTCCTCCAGTATAGATCTGATCTGCCCCATTTCTCTCAGTGTCTACCGTACTTCGGAGACAGTTTCCTTTTGAGTGCCGAATACGAACTAGGAGCGGACCTAACGGAAGCCATTCCATGGAAGAAAACTACGTTGAGGAGATTGACCATTATCTGATGTAAAATGGATGTGAAAGTACCTACACGGTGTACATGACTAGGTGATTGTAGAAAGAGCATAACTTCAACTACCTACCACTAAAAAGAGACTAGAAAAAACGGTCCGTTGTCATTGTGTCCTAATTTTTCTTCGAATTGAAAATTTGTAATTATTGGAACTGTGATGCCCTCTTCCGAGGAATCACAGAATTTATCGCAGATGGGGTACTGGTGAGAGGAGAGATGGTAGAGTAGGGAGATTTAGGCGTGAGAGAACACTTCTTCTCCAGCAGTCGGGGAGTCAACATAAAAAACAAGTAGGTATTTGCACTATAAAGGTGTGCTGGCACATGGTTGCCTCTTGTATAACTTATTCCGTCAGAGAACTTGTGGAAATTCTGGAACACCATCCTGTCAACGAACGATTTCTGCATCAAAAAAATCTCATCCCGTACTAGAACCCCAAATCAAATTGGCGAAATATTTAAATGCATGGACGTTAAAGATCCATGTACAAAGTTCCATACATTGCCATTTTTGTTCAATAACGTCCTTTTCTTTAAAATAATTTGTTTGCGGAGAGTCGCTCTTTTTTATAATAGTAATTAGAGAGCACTGATTCAAATTTGAGGCTTATTCTATCAATAAATTTGAATTGCCATAATTTGATTTTTCTTTACAACAAACTACTCCTGAACGACCTGTTGTGCTGAGTGTAGCTGTGTACTCAAATTTAAGTTTCCCCCTAATAAGTAGTCTGCTCACACACTCAAAGAAGCGTGTCCCCTGAAGATCATGAAGCATTGTCCCCTTAGTTCAATTCTTTAAGTTTTTTCTTGTTATTTTGATGAAAAAGCTTAGCTTTTTAACAAAATAAATTTCCGTTCAAGGAATTTGAATGAGGGACATTCAATGAGGACACCTATATCTACGTTCCAGACTTTTTTATTTTTGGCTCGTTGTTGAGAAAATCTGTTCTAATGTTTTATTTGAATCTTATTCCAGTGTTTTGCCTTTTTAATTATGTCCGACGGACATAATTAGCTAAATTGCCTTTTGATTTTGTGGGATTAAAACCTCACGTTCTTTCCCATGTTGGAACTCTTCCTAGATTTGTTAGAGAATTTCCGAGGATAAAACCTATTGAAATGGACTCAAAATTTCTGTCGTGGACTTTTTTGAAAACAATACTTATGAGCAATTACTCGTAGTTTGCGGGAATTCCAAGTTCGAGAAAAAAGGTTGTTAACCCTTATTGGACCACGGTGTCATCGAAAACATTTTGGAAACTCCGCAGCTGTTCCAAGGTGTTACCAGATTAACTAGATTTAAATTGAAATGTAAGAATGGACCGAGTTGAATTGTTTGAACCATTTTTTGCAAGTTATTAAAAATCAAAAAACGCTGCAAATCATTGCTCAAAGGTTTATTATTTTCTGTATAGATCACTCTTCTGTATAGATCACTGGTTCTCTATCAATAGCCCCTACCACCATCTGTATTCTCCCTTGACCTTCCCTCTCAAATTTCAGCTTCCTGCGTTCAATAGGATTGAAAATGGCTTCGGAGCTCACTCAGCTGATCAGTGATCTGAAGAGTGAAGAAGATCTCCTTGAATGCTGAAGACGTCTGGAAGAGCACTTCCATTCAATAGGATTGAAAATGGCTTCGGAGCTCACTCAGCTGATCAGTGATCTGAAGAGTGAAGAAGATCTCCTTGAATGCTGAAGACGCCTGGAAGAGCACTTCCATTCAATAGGATTGAAAATGGCTTCGGAGCTCACTCAGCTGATCAGTGATCTGAGAAGTGAAGAAGATCTCCTCGAATGCTGGAGACGCCTGGAAGAGCACTTCCATTCAATAGGATTGAAATGGCTTTGGAGCTCACTCAGCTGATCAGTGATCTGAGGAGTGAAGAAGATCTCCTCGAATGCTGGAGACGCCTGGAAGAGCACTTCCATTCAATAGGATTGAAAATGGTGTAGGAGCTCACTCAGCTGATCAGTGATCTGAAGAGTGAAGAAGCCTTTGAGCAATGATTTGCAGCGTTTTTTACCCACCAACATTTTTTTTACCTACCAACTTTTTTTTACCTACCAGCTAGGTACTACCTACCACACCATACTGGCTTCACACCTTCACAATCAAGTTTATTAGAAAGAACCAAACGCTTCACACTCGATTGGAAAAATAGAAAGCTTCATATGGAAATTTGATTACTAGTTACGCAGAAGGCAAAACTGTATACAAATCGAAGAAATGAACAGCGATCGCATTTTACTCCGATAAAATTCGAATGGAGATTAGACCTCTTTTGCGATTCACACTCATGATTCTGTTTTATCGAAGGAAAACCTTCAAGTACTCGTAGGGACCGAACGGTTTGTCCTACAGAGCTCCGGGTGGTCTCAAAAATTTTTTAAAATTCGATACTATTTAAAATTAGTGAAAAAGCGATACCTTTATTTCGAGAGTTTTCGAGCTAGGGCACTCTTGAAAATTTCAACCCTTAATTTCCACCCCTTAGAAGTGACCTACATCAACCAAAAGCTTCGCGGCACAACTAGACCCCAAATAGAGCCCATATACCAAATTTGAACCAAATCGGTCCAGTGTTGCTGAGAAAAGTGCCGCGTACGGCGTACGGCGTACGGCGGACGGACGGAAATTTTTTTATTGGTTTATTATTTTCAATAATAAGCCTTTGGAATCGAGCAAGAAAAAAAAAATTTTAACCCCCCCTCAAAATTTGATGTTTTACGTTTCAAGGTACGTAGAATACGAAAATCGAAAACGCTGCAAATCATTGCTCAAAGGTTTATTATTTTCTGTATAGATCACCCTTCTGTATAGATCACTGGTTCTCCATCAATAGCACCTACCACAATCTGTATTCTCCATTGACCCGCCCTCTCAAATTTCAGCTTCCTGCGTTCAACAGAAGAGAAAATGGCCTTGGAGTTCACTCAGCTGATCAGTGACCACTCATGCGCCTTCAGCATTCTCCATTGACCCGCCCTCTCAAATTTCAGGTTCCTGCGTTCAACAGAAGCCTTGGAGCTCACTCAGCTGATCAGTTACCACTCAGGCGCCTTCAGCATTCTCCTTTGACCCTGCCTCTAACATTTCAGCTTCCTGCGTTCAACAGGAGAGGAAATGGCCTTGGAGCTCACTCAACTGATCAGTGACCACTCAGGCGCATTCAGCATTCTCCATTGACCCGCCCTCTCAAATTTCAGGTTCCTGCGTCCAACAGGAGAGGAAATGGCCTTGGAGCTCACTCAGCTGATCAGTTACCACTCAGGCGCCTTCAGCAATCTCCATTGACCCTGCCTCTCAAATTTCAGGTTCCTGCGTTCAACAGGAGAGAAAATGGCCTTGGAGCTCACTCAGCTGATCAGTGACCACTCAGGCACCTTCAGCAATCTCCATTGACCCGCCCTCTAAAATTTCAGCTTCCTGCGTTCAACAGGAGAGGAAATGGCCTTGGAGCTCGCTCAGCTGATCAGTGACCACTCAGGCGCCTTCAGCATTCTCAATTGACCCGCCCTCTCAAATTTCAGGTTCCTGCGTTCAACAGGAGAGGAAATGGCCTTGGAGCTCACTCAGCTGATCAGTGACCACTCAGGCGCCTTCAGTATCCTCCATTGACTTTTGATTATGGAAATTTGATTACTGGTTACGCAGAAGGCAAACTGTATACAAATCGAAGAAATGAACAGCGATCGCATTTTAGTCAGAAAAAATTTCAACGGAGATTAGACCTCTTTTGCGATTCACACTCATGATTCTGTTTTATCGAAGGAAAACCTTCAAGTACTCGTAGGGACTGAACGGTTTGCCCTACAGAGCTCCGGGTGGTCTCAAAAATTTTTTAAAATTCAGTACTATTTAAATTGAGTGAAAAAACGATACCTTTATTTCGAGAGTTTTCGAGCTAGGGCATTCTTGAAAATTTCAACCCTTAATTTTCACCCCTTAGAAGTGACCTACATCAACCAAAAGCTTCGCGGCACAACTAGACCCCAAATGGAGCCCATATACCAAATTTCATCGAAATCGGTCCAGTGTTGCTAAGAAAAGTGCCGCGTACGGCGGACGGCGTACGGCGTACGGCGTACGGCGGACGGACGGGAATTTTTTTATTCGATTTTCGGATTCTACGTACCTTGAAACGTAAAACATCAAATTTGAGGGGGGGGTTAAAATTTTTTTTTTCTTGCTCGATTCCAAAGGCTTATTATTGAAAATAATAAACCAAAATTTCCGTCCGTCCGCCGTACGCCGTACGCCGTACGCCGTACGCGGCACTTTTCTTAGTTACCATGGACCGATTTCGATGAAATTTGGTATATGGGCTCCATTTGGGGTCTAGTTGTGCGCCGAAGCTTTTGGTTGATGTAGGTCACTTCTAAGGGGTGAAAATTAAGGGTTGAAATTTTCAAGAGTGCCCTAGCTCGAAAACTCTCGAAATAAAGGTATCGTTTTTTCACTAATTTTAAATAGTACTGAATTTTTAAAAATTTTTGAGACCACCCGGAGCTCTGTAGGGCAAACCGTTCGGTCCCTACGAGTACTTGAAGCTTTTCCTTCGATAAAACAGAATCATGAGTGTGAATCGCAAAAGAGGTCTAATCTCCGTTGAAATTTTTTCTGATTAAAATGCGATCGCTGTTCATTTCTTCGATTTGTATACAGTTTTGCCTTCTGCGTAACCAACCAGTAATCAAATTTCCATAATCAAAAGTCAATGGAGAATACTGAAGGCGCCTGAGTGGTCACTGATCAGCTGAGTGAGCTCCAAGGCCATTTCCTCTCCTGTTCAACGCAGGAACCTGAAATTTGAGAGGGCGGGTCAATTGAGAATGCTGAAGGAGCCTGAGTGGTCACTGATCAGCTGAGTGAGCTCCAAGGCCATTTCCTCTCCTGTTGAACGCAGGAACCTGAAATTTGAGAGGGCGGGTCAATTGAGAATGCTGAAGGCGCCTGAGTGGTCACTGATCAGCTGAGTTAGCTCCAAGGCCATTTCCTCTCCTGTTGAACGCAGGAACCTGAAATTTGAGAGGGCGGGTCAATGGAGAATGCTGGAGGCGCATGAGTGGTCACTGATCAGCTGAGTGAGCTCCAAAGCCATATCCTCTCCTGTTGAACGCAGGAACCTGAAATTTGAGAGGGCGGGTCAATGGAGAATGCTGAAGGCGCCTGAGTGGTCACTGATCAGCTGAGTTAGCTCCAAGGCCATTTCCTCTCCTGTTGAACGCAGGAACCTGAAATTTTAGAGGGCGGGTCAATGGAGAATGCTGGAGGTGCCTGAGTGGTCACTGATCAGCTGAGTGAGCTCCAAGGCGATTTCCTCTCCTGTTGAACGCAGGAACCTGAAATTTGAGAGGACGGGTCAAAGGAGAATGCTGAAGGCACCTGAGTGGTCACTGATCAGCTGAGTGAGCTCCAAGGCCATTTCCTCTCCTGTTGAACGCAGGAACCTGAAATTTGAGAGGACGGGTCAATGGAGAATGCTGAAGGCGCATGAGTGGTCACTGATCAGCTGAGTGAGCTCCAAGGCCATTTCCTCTCCTGTTGAACGCAGGAACCTGAAATTTGAGAGGGCGGGTCAAAGGAGAATACAGATGGCGGTAGGTGCTATTGATGGAGAACCAGTGATCTATACAGAAGGGTGATCTATACAGAAAATAATAAACCTTTGAGCAATGATTTGCAGCGTTTTCGATTTTCGTATTCTACGTACCTTGAAACGTAAAACATCAAATTTTGAGGGGGGGGTTAAAATTTTTTTTTCTTGCTCGATTCCAAAGGCTTATTATTGAAAATAATAAACCAAAATGATGTTATGACAAAAATGTTTACCATTTTTTCATCGATTTCCTGGGAAATTTTTGTCATAACTTTATTTTGAGAATTTAAAAAGCCCACAAAAATTTTGATGTCCATTAAATTTAAAATTGATATTAAATTTTGGTTACTCCTGTGAAATTTTGGGACATCTGTGGTGTTCCTGGGATGTTTTTCGGTGACACTAGGGATGCCATGGTGCAATTAGGGTTAATAAAAAATGAAAATTGTCTGCCTTGTGGTTGTTGGAGGAAGCTTCCTCGTATCCATAACGCGATTGTACGAGTATTTCCGGATTGTATACTGAGGAGGGCCTCGCTGAGGACATGCCACCTCGGTGAGTGGGCTCGTGACGAGCCGGGGTTCCCCCTCTCTGTCACGCAGCGCTGTCTGAGCTATGTTGACTTGCCTTACTAATAAAATAAACTGTATTTCACGTGTATATTACCAGCAGAATCCAAGAAAAGTGCATCTAATTCGGATAGAAAATGTATAAGTTATGGCCGTCGCAAGGAATTCATGTTTGTGCATGCGCAGTGGCTTCTGTCAGTTCATGGGCGATGATTTTCGTAGGAAAAAATTTCATCAACTGAGCTGTAACTCTCAACTGTAACTTTCAACAGTTTCTCACGTTACGAGGATTTGGTGACAGGCAGACATGCACGGAACCAAATTGTCCACGTCTGAAACGTAAAACACGAGTGGAATTTCTGATTTTGGAGAACTTTTTTTTCTACCTTGAAAAATGAAAACAATGAGTCAGCTGCCTTGGTAGAGTAAGAGGGAAAATACGAGTTCGTCAGCCAGGAATTTTAGATAACTCTAAAGGCTTCAAAATTAAGAAAAAGAAGGTGTGCTACATGGCTTCCTCGTATCCATAACCCGGTTGAATGGATTATGCGAAGCATAGTAGCTAATCTCAAACATCAATCTCTAGGTAACTTGCACCACTCTCGTATCTATACGTCAACCCCTCACAGTCTCTGAAAATTTCATTCATATCGGGTGGAAACTGTAGAAACATAATATGTTTAACATAACATATTATGGCATTTATGAGGTTTTTACGTTTGTTTATGCGCAATGGCTACTATTGATCCGGGAGCGATGATTTCCATAGGGGCCTACAGCCCCGTTGCCCGTTACACGTGTTTCATCACAGATGCACAGGGACACACAGACTGACACGGAACCAAAACTGTTCAAGAAGGCTTAAAACGTGTAACGCGACTGGAAATTTTGATTTTGGAGATCATTTTTTTCGTCAACCTTGGCATTTGGACGAAAATTCAACCTGAAATTGTTGTTTACTTACTCGTCAAAACACGCCCATCTAGTCACCATCTAGTGCACACTTACCCCTGAACCTTTGACCCTGTTCATCGAAAATATGCTCAATTCTCAGAATAATTCACTATTAGAACTCCGTCATTCGCACACTTTGAACAGCTATCAAAATATTAGCTGACATTGAGCTAACAAGAAGTGAGTATAAAATTATGATGGTTGTTGTCGTAATCGCATTCGGTAATCATGAGGGGCGTTTGTTTGGTGTTTTGTGCTCTCGTGGTAGCAGGTTTCGCCCGTAAGTATTTACAATGGAATCATCTCCAACGGTTTATCGAATTGATAAGTAAGAAGTAGGGTAAAGGCACCAATCATTTGCCACCCGCCAGTCATTGGCCACCTAGTTTTTCAAGTTAGTTTTTTACCACACAATTCTCTCTTGGATCATTTTGAATGTTTTCCTCATTTTAAGTGGGTATTCTAGAAGGGAGTGGGATCTTGAAGGATACAGTGAAGCCTTATATAAACCTCCCAAACTCATTTTAAGTGGTGAAGGTCCAAGAATTATGATAATCACACCTGTTTCTTATGAAAACGATAAGCAGACCTCAACTCGTTCTTAAGAGTTTGGTGTGGTTATTTTCAAATTTGATGCAGTTTTTCTTGTATTTGCATGGTCACTAGTAAATTATTAGTTAATTTCTGCCACCAGGATATGGAATTTTCACAAATTGTGGAAAATATAAGGCCGGCTAATAACTGGATGATGACAAGGGTGATTTTTCCAGTCATTGGCCGGGTGGCTAATGACAGAAATGATGCGAATTTTTCCTACCCCAATCGTTGGCCAGGTGGTTTTAACTACGAATAATGCTTATATAAATGGTTCATATAATCATCCAGAACTGTCACAGATAATTTTTAGTCAAGAAGCTATTATTTCTGGCACTGAAATGATTCCAGGGACTCCAGTGGTACCTTACTGTAAGAAAATACGTTTGATTGGTTCCATTCTTCTTAGATCTTGGAATGGTAAATAAATTTGAGTGAATTCATTTACCTTGGAATGGCAAATGAATTCTCTCCAGTGAATAAATAGCCTTAGCCAAAAAGTGCCTTCGTACTATATATCGTTTGTCGTTCTGTGATTTTCAGTTCTCAATTGAGTTTGTATGCAGTTCTTCGTTTCATTACGTTTAAATTCCACGTTTAGTTCTGGTCAGCCGACCTTTTAGTTCATTAAATAAGTGAAAACATTTGAGCTCAGGCATAGGAGACGGTCTAGGACACAGCCTGAAGTAATGAGTTAAACGGTTCCAGGCTGAGCTTTCAACGTGGGAGAAATGGAGGTGTTTTTTCTCACCTGCCTGCCGGAAAAAAATTCTAAATTTTTCCGACACAGTGGAGCAGAAAACCATGAATACAGGCTGGCCAATGACTGGTGATTAGGTGGCCAATATTAGGAACTCCCGGCCAATGACTGGTGGAAAACGGATTTTACTAAACTAATTCAAAAAAATTTACTAGGTCTTTTATTTGTCTGAAATTGTTATTGTATCGTAATATTTGAATACTAAGCTTCCTAAAACACCAGGAAAGAAACAAATGCCATCAAAAATAAAGTGGGTATGAAGATAAACGTTCTTAAGTGGCCAATGACTGGTGCAATTACCCTAAGAAGTTCGTGATAGTTAAGGGCAATCCTGCGTTTTGATTTCTCTGAATCCGTTCTGCACGCCAAGAAAAGTCGTTCATTTTCCAGAAAAATTAATTTACAATGTACTGGCCAGAAATATGTGATATTTAACTTCAAGACATCCAAAACTAGGTATATGAAGTTACAGTACGATTTTGATGAAATTTTCAGATTGTGCAGAGAAGAAAGGGGAGGTGTAGGGTTTGATGGGGAGGTAAAATAGCTTTTTTTTAAAATAATTTTTTCTCGGCTCTGTAAGCTGCCGGGTGGGCTCTAAATGGTACTATTCCCTTCAGAAGATATTCATGTGCAACATTCTTACAGGAGTGGCCCAAAACAGGGGCAAAAGAAAAACAGTAGATAATTACCCCCTCAAATATGATAATTACCCCTCAAGTTTTTTAGACATAGTAAAAAAAAAAAAAATGCCAATTGGGTGTGGCACATAGCTTCCTCGTACCCATAACCCGATTATACATATAGATAATCCGATGCATAGTAGTTAATCTCAAATATATAATAACCAATCTCTAAATATTTAATAACCAATCTCTAAGTACCTTTCACTACTCTCATGGGGGACCATCTACACGCTAATCTGGACAATCCTAGAAAATTGCATCAAATTCGGATGAAAAATGTAAAAGTTATGGCTGTTACAAGGATTTTACGTATGTGCATGCGCAGAGGCTTCTGTGAATTTTAAGGCCTTGATTTTCATTGGTGACCATCTACAACCTAATCTGCGTAATCCCTAATAATGTTATCGAAATCGGGTAGAAAATGTGAAAGTTATGGCCGTTACAAGGAGATTCACGTTTGCGTATGCTCAGTCGCTTCTATCAGTCCGAGGATGATGATTTTCACAGGAGACCGTCTACACACCAACCCGCACAATCCCTGAAAATGTCATAGAAATCGGACAATAACTTCGTATAGTTATGCGCATTACAAGGAATTCATGACAGACGGACAGACAGACAGACAGACACGGAACCAAAATTGTTCAGAAAGGTCTGAAACGCAAAACGCGAGTGAAAATTTTGATTTTGGAGAACTTTTTTTTTCGTTCTTGAAAAGTGAAAACAAAGCTTCCGCTACCTTGTTAGACTCGGAAGCAAAATCCTGTAAAAATGTGAACCAACCAGCTGAACGAAAAAATGGGTGCTCAGCGACATCAATATTTCGAAGGTTTTCTTCTTATCGGGTAAATTATTCAAATGATAAAGGTACAAATTAGAAATGTATTTCTTCACCAGGTTTTTCTCAACTGAATATTATGTAGAGGTGAATTTTCTACATGAATAAAATTCTTTTAGGAAACTTGGTTCAGGTGGTTTGTTTTTATCAAATTTCTAGTGGCACGGACCACTGTTTCTACAACAACTTTCTTCTTCATACGAATAAAATCATTCGTAACGAGTTAAGAAGAACATAGTCTATTTAAACGAAAGTAATGAGTAACAAAGTTGAATCAATTTCGAAGGTTATGTCATCGTCAGTAACAGACAAGAACTGTGAGTACATCTCAAAAAGCACACCTAATGTAGTTCTAATCCCATAGGTCAATGAAGTTTAAGACATACCCAATCAGATTGATATCAGTGAAAGGATAACTGAATCCTATTGGCTCAGTGAAGTTAAAGGGTGTGGGAGGATAAACAAATGCCATCTAGGCAGACAAAGTGAGAGGGAGCTCTAACAGCGATGAGGGTAACAATTTGAAAGGGGTATCCCAGTGAAGCCACTGCTGATTTCCGAACTCTCGAAGTTTCAGTGGCACATAGCTTCCTCGTATCTATAACCCGCTTGCATAGATGATCCGATGCATATTAGGATTTCATTTTCAATACAAGGATTTCACGTTTGCGCATGAGCACAAAATACTTTAAATTTGGGGGCCATGATATTCATAGGGTACCATCTCCACCCCAACCCGCACAATCCCTAAAAATTTCATCAAAATCGGAAGATAATCGTAAAAGTTATGGCTGTCGCAAGGAATTCATAACAGGCAGACAGACATGGAACCAAAATTGTTCAGGAAGGTCTAAAACGTTTTGAAATTTTGATTTTGGAGAACAGTTTTTTCAATTCTGAAAGAGTGAAAACAAAGCTTCCACTACCTTAGTAGACCCGGAACATTTGATGGACTCAAGCAAAATTTGAATACTTTACTCAAAATTATTTCGAGTAGCAGTACACTTACATTCAACTTAGATAATTCAAGAAGTACATTTTGCTTCCGAGTCTACCAAGGTAGCGGAAGCTTTGATTTCACTTTTCAAGGTTGAAGAAAAGTCCATTCATGCATTGTTACCACAGCTCATATTTTTCATAGTTCTCCGCAGAAAATGCAGTTTTCGTTTTCTTTATTAAAATCCATATCATCATCTGTTTGGGTGTAAGGAACTTCGCTATCCTCCTTACACCCTTCAGAAGAAGGGAATTAATTGGTAGTTTCCCTTCTCTTTGGTAGTTTTCCTTTGTCCTCGGCAGTATTCATTTTAGTTTTTTTTTTTTAACTATTATTTTCAATAGTGAACATTTGGAATCGACCAAGAAAGACAATTCCAACCCCCTCCTCCTCAAAATTTGTTGTTTTACGTTTCAAGTTATAATCCAAAAAATTCGTAGAACTCGAAAATCGATTTAGAGTTTTTCCGTCCGTCGTCACTTTTCTTAGCAACCCTGGACCGATTTGGTTGAGATTTGGTAGGTATAAGGGCTCCATTTGGGGTCTAGTTTTGCCACGAAGCTTTTTTTATAATTTTTAGAGACCACCCGGAGCTCTGCAGGACAAACCTTTCGCTCCCTACGAAAACTCGAGGGTGGGAATTACGATAAATCAGAAACACGAGTGTGATTCTCAAAAGAAGCCCATTGACCGTTCAAAATTGAGCTGACTAAAATTCGATCGCTGTTCGTTTCTTCGAGTTGTACCCACTTTTACGACCTTAGCAACCAGTAATCGAATTTCCTAATAATTAGGGAAACCTCAACTGAATATGAACTGAGTGTGAAGCGTTTATTTCATCCAAATAATCTTGATTGTGAAGTAGGTATGTGGTAGGTAGGTAGTACATGGTTGTTAGATGGTGACAATGGCAAACCCGTGTTCCTTGTAGACGAGTGATCTAAACAGAAAAATAATAAAAACACGTGTAATAATTTGCAGCGTTTTTTGACATTTTATGTCTTTACTATGGCACATAAATGAAAAATCGTCACGCGGGGAGCGTTATGAGGGGAGCGTTACGAGGAGAGCGTTACGCGGAAATTTCTGATGATTTTCACGTACAACCAATCGTTCCTAGGGAAAACTAACTTCCTCATTTTCCACCCCACAAAAATCGTTCACCACTCATTGGAAAGCTCTCAATTTATTAAACATAAGACATAAAATGTCCCTCGTGGTTGCGTACATGTACGAAAGCTGTATCCACCGTTTGTGTTTGTAACATAGTTGTTTACGCCAATGTGTTCTGTTTTTTAGTAGGTAGGTACAGTGTTATTTTAAGGACTGAAGATAGCAAGTTTATTCATTTCATGATAGGCGGTGGAATCTTATCGCTCACCTACGGCGACTTTGACATCCAAGCCTTTTGTTTGTCTCCACCCCTCCATCCTAGAACCACGAGCCTATTTCTTCACATCGACAGTTCCCTGCAAGTTACCGCTGCAATAACAAGAGTCCTGTGACCCGTTGCCATCCAGCCGTGCACGCAATACGAGGAAGGATTTCTTCACGAATTGAAAGATATTGCGATAAAGGAAAATACCATCCCCTTCTCATGCATTTATTTGAGGGAAGATTTTGGTGAGTTGTTTCCAACTTTGTGTATCTCGTCCACGATAATTTTCCGGCCCTCTAAACTCCTCGCCAGGCCTCGGACTCCACTTCGCATTCATCGGAAGACACCGTATTTTTTTTTACTACAAGGACTCAACACTTCGTTAAGTTAGAGAAAATTTTGTTAAATAACCCAACTGTAGGGTAAAATTAACCTGCGGCATTTTTCATTTCCACTGTAGGGAGCTCCCAAGCATTTAAAAATAATATTTATTTTTAAATATAATTTTGAAGGTAGAAATTGGTTTTTTTTTAAATTCATTTTCATTTTCAAGGACCCATTCTCCTTTACAATAGTTAATGATGGCTTTTTTAAAAACCGTTTCACTAACATGCAGGAATGGGCAATTTGCCTCCATTTCAGATTCTCTAACTCCTAGTCAAATCCTATAGTAGGGCCTTAGAAAAACTTTGAACACCAGGAATACCCAAGGGCAAAAAATTACTGTAGGAGAAAATGGCTAAATGAAGCCTCTGTTAAAATCGAAAATCGAGGGAGGCTGAGGGTCTGCAGCTACGTCACAAGTCAAGATGGCAGTTTCGAAAACTCAGTTCGGGTAAAACTACGCGAAAACTGACCCTTCATTTTCATTTGGTTGGTGGTTGGGGTTGAAATTTTCAAAAATGCCCTAGTAGGTAGTAGGTACCTATGGTTGGTAGGGAGGGATCTATACAAAAGGGTGATCTACCTATAGAAAATAATAAACCTTTGGGCAATGATTTGCAGCGTTTCTTCCTTCCCATAATTAGTTCTCACTTGAGATCTACTGGAGTCACGACTGAATACACTTGGAAGAACACTGTCTCATGTTTATTCTTTGCTTACAAAACCTTCCCGGAGATAACCACAGGGAGAAGGGGTATAAGCTGGAAGCAATGGAATATTGGTTAGGCAGGCGGATACATCACAACATGGCTGCCCCCATACATATTGCCGCTACATTTCAAATTTCCATCTCCCTTAAATTTTCCTTTTTTTTTGGATGCTTTTTCGCGCAGCACGCTATGGTTTTTTTACCCTCATTCGAAAAAAAAACATTTTTTTTAAAGTTCAGCAAATTCCCCAATAAGCAAACTACCTCATTTTTAATGAAATAGCTTTTTTTGAGCTGACCATTCAGAATATTGATGAGTGACATTTAAAAGACATAGGTACCCAAAAATCGTGGTCCCTGTAGCAAAAGTTACATCGTCTATGTAGTTACATCCATTCAGGGTGGCCAGGGCTCGAGAGAAGACCTTCGACGTTGGAACTGCAGCCGGGGTCCAAACGGTATCAATTGATAGCTTGAAACCTGCTTATCTCGCAGAATTATGAAGGGGACTCCTGTAGTGGTTGCCACTACAGACAATAAAATCGTTATTGTGGGTCTACAAGTCGCCTGTGACATGGTGCCAAGCTCGTATGTGACACTAGGACAGGTAAATTACGACCTTTCATCCCAGAACATTTTCGACGCAGCATTTTCAACTCACTCCATAATTTGGCACACCCTGGCATCGCAGCTTCCATCGAGCTGGTTCAGACCCGTTTTTGTTGGCCTTCGTTGAAGAGAGACGTCACACTCTGGGCTAGAACTTGGGTTCCTTGCCAACGTGCCAAGATTTGGCGACACACGTCAAGTGCTGTTGGCTCATATCAAACGTCAGAGTCTCGATTTGCTCATATCAACATTGATATTGTTGGTCCCCTACCAGTCTCTCAAGGTTACCGCTACCTCCTAACCGTCATCGACCATTTTTCAAGGTGACCAGAGGCAGTTTCTCTCACCGATATCTCTGCAGATACTGTGGCAGCAGCATTGGTCTCTACATGGATTGCCAGGTTCGGGGTTCCTCGACGCATCACCACAGATCGCGGAAAGTAATTTGAATGTAACCTCTTCAATAGCCTTGCAACAACCCTCGGGATTGAACACATTTGTACCACCTTATATCACCCTGCAGCTCATGGCGCAATAGAGATGGCACCGCACTCTAAAGGCTGCATTGAAGGCTCAACTGACACAGGATTGGGTCACATGTCTCCCCATCGTTCTTTTAGGGTTGACATCATACGTGCTACCTGACTATGGAGTCACTCCTACAGAAATTCTCTATGGTGCACCATGAGAGGTCACTGGGAGGCTTGTCATAACTTATTTTCTATTAACTTGTCTCCAGTACTCTGTGCTGTGAGGGTAGTGCTATCTACTTTGCATCAGGCGAGAATCGTGATTCATCATCTTAACCTCCTTTACCCTTAATGAGTTTAGTGGGCACAGGATGGATGAACCGGATAGACTTTGCGCATGCGCAGGCGCGAAATAAGTTAATTTCACCCTCAGTGAAATTTTCTGGGACTGTGATTGGGAAAGGTACCTAAAAATTTCATCGTCTTCTGAACTTCGAATTTAGACGGTACATAAGTAAATGAATTAGTTTTCAAATTACACAATGCTTAGGATTATCTTTCTATACAATCGAGTTTTGGAAGGAGGAAGCTGTAGTGCCAGTCTATGGGCCCTGTGTATCGGTACAGTTGTTGCAATCCCCTCTTCAGCCAGTGTTCAGTTCGCCATGTCCTCTAAAGTTCCGCCCCGATTTACCTCTGTCATAATACTCAATTTTCAGTGTTGTCATACGAGCATGTTAACCATTTTCCGTTGAATAAAACGCGTGCATCTACTCGGTGTTCTTCTTCCCCGACACAACAGCAGCTATGTATATACCCAATTGAGAGACAATTCGTAATATATTGATGAACTTCATGCTTTGCTCCCCCACTTACGAGGAAAGGAAAACATTGTATTTGAGCAAAACGCCTGAAAATGTGATTCCTCCAAAATCAAAATTTCTATTATACGTGTCAACTTTGGTTTTGGGTTTGTCTGTCTGCGGTCATCTCTTATCCAGACCATAACTATTTGAAAACATGGTCTGGTTACCTCTGTGAATTTCTCGAACAACATCGAAAAACAAGCAATAAGATCGAGAAATTCAAGTTTTGAATTAGAAGATTATAATTAATACTTTATTCACCCACTTTTCATAAATTTCCATGTTATTCTGAGTGGGGTAGCCATACTACCCACCCAACTTGACGTACTTTCTTTTCTTTTGTGTCTTATGTAGATTTGGAAGAGTCTTCGCCTCAAGTGTACCCAGGGCGATGGGACATTCCTGCCAGTGAATCACCCTCTGACTCTGCTGAACCACAACATTCAGGGTCTCATGGACCAACATACCCCGGACGATGGGACCCTCCCGCCAGTGAATTATCTTCTGACACTGCTGAACCACAACATTCAGAGAATGGTGAACCACCGAAAATACGTGAACCACTCGTAATTCCCGGCCGATGGGGAAGGCTTTTAGCAACTCAAGATGAACAAGCCCTCAACAAAACATCTGCTGAAGTCCTCGACGACCTCATCAAAGCTGTCTTCGGTCCCAACGGTGACGACTATCTAAGCGATGAGACATCCGAAGATGATGATGACGATGATGACGAAGACGACGACGATGAGGATGATGATGACGACGACGACTATGATGATGATGATGATGAAGAAGAAGAAGGAGAAGAAGAAGAAGAAGATGGAGATGAAGAAGATGAAACAACGTCCACATAAAATGCCAAGGAATAAATTATTGCTTGAAATAAACGGTTGTAGCAATCGTATCGTAATTCTACGATTATCCAAATTATACGAAGTCCTCGACTTTTTGAAACTTACATATTACGAGCTTAATTAATTGAGTTGACAGACAATCCATTTCACGTTCGTTTAACCTTCTGAATTTAAGTAATAAAAGCTAAACATGAAAGGGTCGGTTATTTTTTCCCCTAAGAACCCATAAAGTGGTAGTTTCAATACCTCACTGTGTAGTTTACATTATACAGTCATTCTACATTCTACATTCTTAATATTTACAGTCTAGTGAAATTGTGCCATATTTATAATGTTGGCAGCATAGAATGACTGGAATTCTTCACCATCCTATTGTATCCGACTGTTGAACTTGAAACGCTCTGTCACAACATTTCTTGTTGGCTGTGGATAGTCCTCAAACCACATGCAGACGAAATCGTAAGTCTCACGATCTGACATATCAGGAACAAACAAGTAGAAACGTTTCGTTGCCTCATAGCTGATTGAACTCAAAAATACAGCTTTCTTAACTTCCTTGGGCTCTTTTTGGTTTATTATTTTCAATAATGAACCTTTGGAATCGACCAAGAAAAAAAAATTTAACACCCCCTCAGAATTTTATGGTTTACGTTTCAAGGTACGTAGAATCCAAAAATCGAATAAAAATTTGGCCGTCCGTCCGGGAAACCTCGAAGCGAGGGAAACCTCAACTCCCTGTTTCTTTGAACTGAGTGTGAAGCGTTTATTTCATCCAAATAATCTTGATTGTGAAGTAGGTATGTGGTAGGTAGGTAGTACATATGGTTGTTAGATGGTAACAATGACAAAGCCGTGTTCTTTGCAGACGAGTGATCTATGTAGAAAGATAATACACCTTTGTGTAATAATTTGCAGCGTTTTTTCTGCATTCAGTAATCTACTTTCCTAATAATTAGGGCAACCTTAAATCCCTGTTTCTTCGAACCGAGTGAGAAGCGCTTATTTCTTCCAAATAAACTTGATTATGAAGTAGGTATGTGATAGGTAGGTTGTAACTAAGGTTGGTATGGCTATGTCATCTAGCGGCTGGGATGATGAGAGGTAGAGATTGTTAATTAATCACAGTAATATTAAATTAATCACTAAATAAATAAATATATTAAATTACATATAATAGTGTGAGCAAACCCCCAGTTGCTCACTATTCCCCATTTCAGGCCCTAGCCGTCAGTTAGCCCTCCATCCCATTATCACAAGCCCTAGCCGGCAGCAGGTCCTGAAGAGCACAAAGAAGAGAGAAGAAGAGAAGGCCGTGCAGTGGTAGGTACTGGTTGATTCGGGGAGTCTTGTGGTATCTTGAAGTGCAGTCGCATCTAAAAACGATAAAACAGAATCATGAGTGTGAATCGCAAAAGAGGTCTAATCTCCATTCAAATTTTATCGGACTAAAATGCGATCTTTGTTCATTTCTTCGATTTGTATACAGTTTTGCCTTCTGCGTAACCAGCAATCAAATTTCCATGTTTTCTTTTTTTTTCGTGCACCCTCAGTAGAAGGTTAGGAGTGACATTTTTCTGGTAAAGTCTCTGTTCTTTTTGATGTGACAACAAACAGGAAATCGACAAACTAGGCCTTAACCTGTTATCAATGTTCTATTTTCTGTTCAATTAATTTCGCAATTACCAGTTAAGCGACACATTGGCGCTTACCAGGTTTTCAAAATTTAGATTTGGTCTCTGGGTGATTTTTGCAAAAACCAGGTAAGCGACGAATTGGCGCTTACCAGGTTATTGCAATTTAGGTTTCTGCTCTTGGTGATTTTTTCAAAAACCAGGTAAGCATAAAAATGATACTTGCAGACATTTTTCTTACATTTTGACCGAATAGCTGGAAAGAACACACCAAAAAACCCCCAGAGACGAAGTTTGACCTCTTAATTCCCACGCCAACTACCAAAACAACGTGTATACTCGTAAAAACTTTGGACGCGTTTTTCTCAAAATCGCCTTTTGTCGATTACCAGGTATTTGCATAACGAGGTCCAATTTTTCTGCAGAGATCACAGCTTTGCCATTGTCGCTATTTATATATTTATTTATTTTTCGTTTACCTACTACCTACCTACTAGGTTTCTTTTGAAAATTTCACCCCTTCATTTAGACCCCTTAGAAGAGACTGACATCAACCAAAAGGGGTGAAAATGAAGGGTTGAAATTTTCAAAACTGCCCTAGTAGATAGTGGGTACCTCTGGTTGGTAGGTACCTAGCCATAGTCAGTTGTAGCATCAGTGGAGTTCCGTCTAATGATTCAAGTATCACTTTTGCTTCTCCTGGCGTTTTCCTGGACACCAAAATTCTTACAAGTGCAATTGTTAAAAAAAAAAAAAAAAAACACAAATGAAAATTTTGAGTTTTGAGAACCTGAATGCTTAGTAGAATTTTAACGTACCCTAATTCCCGTCGAAAGGAAGGAAATATTTATAAAATACACAACTCTTGTGATAGGAAATGCGTATAGGTGGGAAATTTGAAGATTAAGTTGATATCAAGTTTGAATAAGATGAGACGAAGTAATGGCTTCCTTCTTGATAAACGAACAAAAGATTTGTTGCTAAATCCTGATATTTATGTTGCATTATTTTGGTTTATTATTTTCATTAATGAACCTTTGGAATCGACCAAGAAAAAAAAATTTTAACACCCCCTCAAAATTTGATGGTTTACGTTTCATGGTACGTAGAATCCAAAAATCGAATAAAAATTTGGTTATCGATTTTGATGAAATTTGGTATGTAGGCTCCATTTGGGGTCTAGTTGTGCCCCGAAGCTTTTGGTTGATGTAGGGCACTCCTAAGGGTTCCAAAATCAATTTTGAAATTTTGAAAACGCCCTAACTCAAAAAATTTTGATATAAAGGTATTGTTTTTCCTTCAATTTAAGATTCTATGGATTTTTTAGAATTTTTGAGACCACGCGGAGCTCTGTATGACAAACCGTTCGCTCCCTACGAAAATGTAAGGAATTATATTGAAAAATATATATATATATAAATCAAAACACGAGTGTGAATCGCAAAAGAGGCCTAATCTCCGTTCAAATTTTAGCTGACCAAAATGCGATCAATAGTTGGTGATTTTAATTTTTTTATTGAAAAAAAAAAAAAAAATTTTTTCTTTTTTTTCTTTTTTTCTTCATATTGGATGGTTGGTGATTTTGTAGACGAGTGATCTATATAAAAATAATAAACCGTTGTGTAATGATTTGCAGCGTTTTTAAATGCAGACTTTCATTGCTCCATCAGTTTGAGATTTAATGAGCAAGGTCACGAATCCCTTTCATCAAGGGGTTTGGCACATAGCTCCCTAGTAACCATCGAAACAAGAGATATTATTGAACTCTATGAGGTACTTGTTTAGCAGTGAGATTTGCCAACCACTGCACAACGATGTAGCTTTTGACGCAAAAACCATTATGTAGTAATGTGACCAGAAAGGTCCATAACTCCCTTCCACTCTCAAGCACAAAATTTGGGGTAACTTACAGACACCTAGGAATACCTGATTGAGAACAATGTTGAGTTAGATGCAATATTCAAAATTTCTTACTCTCACTAAATACTGTTCTCGGTATTACAGAGTTCTTTATTTCTTGGTTTATGATTTGACACGTGTATTTGTCTTTCAAAAACTAGGTATCCACCATAAAAACTTTCCTGCTGCTCTTTGAGGACTGCTCTCTTAAAGTGGGCGGCAAGAATAATTATTCTTCCATTCAGAAGCGCAACGGTCTGAGGGTATTATCAGACATAAGTTTTGGAGAAACTGAGAAGATATTTTGGTGGGCGGTAAGTAAAACGGTGTATGTACTACGAGTGTAAAAGGTATTTAATTGGATCAGTCATTGTACACTGAGTACATCAACTGACATTTTATTCGTCAGAAGAGTCATCTTCGCTGCTTTCCTCAGCATCCTGAGATTCAGTGGCTTCGACTTCAGTGTCGTCTTGAGAGTCGGTTGAAGTTTCTTCTTGAGCAACATCAGAAGTGGTGTCGTCTTCAGAGTCGACTTCGTTGTCAGCATCATCAGGGCGGTTTCGGTCTCATCAGTGGAATCAGTAGCTTCAGGTTCAGCGCTAGTTTCGTTCCTTGGTGGTGGTGGTGGGGGTGGTGGTGGTGGGCCAGGTGGTCCAGCAGTGGCGTCTGGTGAGAATATTCGTGAGGCAAACAGCTTGGCCAGTCACAGAGGAATAAACAATGATGAAAATCGCTGCAAATTATTACGCAAAGGTTTATTATTTGTTTGAAGATCAAGCGTCAGCTTTACCCTCGTCACTACCTACCAATCATGTTCTCGCTTCATAATGTTGTTTATTTAGATGGCATAAACCCTTCACACTCCATTTGAAGAAATAAAGAATTCCTTGGTTTAGAAATTTGATTACCGGTTAAGCAAAACATGTACAACCCAAAGAAACGAACATCGATCGCATTTTGGTCAGCTAAAATTTTTAAGGTGATAAGGCCTCTTTTGCGATTCACACCCGTGTTTCTCATTTATCGTAAGTTCAACCTTCAAGTTCTCATGGAGAGCTTATAGTCTATCCTCTGGGTGGGTTCATTCGATTCTAAAAATTCAATGGTACCTATCTCAAATTGGTGAAAAAACAATACCTTTATAACGAGAGTTTTCGAGAGAGGGGGCCTTTAGACGTTACAGCCCTAATGTTTCACCGCTTAGAAGTGACTGACTAAACCTTCAGGGCACAAGTAGACCCCGAATGGAGCTCTTATACCAAATTTCATCAAAATCGGTCCATGATAATTAAAGAAAGTTCCGCGATTTTATTTTATTCGATTTTCAAAATATACGTAGTAGCTACCTACCTCAAACGTAAACCATCGGGGGGTTCAATATTATGCAATTATTTCCATGTAGGTACCTATCAACAAGAAAAACGATTAGGTACAGTAAAATCGGGAACGGGACACCAGTCAGCGCCAGGCAGCCGCAATTTGCGGTGGCGAAAAAACTAAGTTTTCCTTCCTTGAGATAATGTGGTTGGATGGATATGTTATGTCTTCATGCGTGGGTTAATTACTATCCATGACTCATCTTCCAAGTTTCTCTGCTTTCAAGGTCACGAAACAGTTCTCCGATTGTTTGCAACAGCTGATAGCGTGGTAGTGGGGGTATGGTAATACTTGAACCGCGATGACCCCCTGCCACCCCGCCAATCGTCGCCTCTCACTCTAAACAGTCCCGAAAAATTCATTTTTTTGAACTGCTTGCCTTGCATCGCTTTGCCCCGCGCTAGTTCGCGTATCATCTGCAATCATCTACATTACCGACCTCTCCGATTCTGTGGTGTGTTGCGGGCTAGTATCCAAGGCAAAATACGTACTTTCTTATTCCATTCTCCTATTTCATCTAAATTACCTAGTAATAATGAAAAAGTACCTAAATTATATTAAAATTTTCCAAAATTGGCTATTATATTACTTGCAAAAAATGGGAATATAGGAGAACAAAAATGAATTTATTCATTTTGCTTATTTTTAGTAAAGCAAACAGTGCTTGCTATGTTTGCCTGGAGGAGGCGCCACTGTGGTCCAGGTGGGCCTGGTGGTCCAGGTGGGCCTGGTGGTCCAGGTGGTCCAGGTGGGCCTGGTGGTCCAGGTGGGCCTGGTGGTCCAGGTGGGCCTGGTGGTCCAGGTGGGCCTGGTGGTCCAGGTGGGCCTGGTGGGCCTGGTGGTCCAGGTGGGCCTGGTGGTCCAGGTGGTCCCTGTGGTGCAACACCTACAACACGAATAATATTGTGTGTCTTGAGTGTACTTATACCTCACAAAACTTAGCCAAGTGTAACTGCATCGAAACAAGTTTTAACTCTCTTGGTGTTTATTGAACTAAGTTTCAATAACTGGGTACCAAACCACTGAATACCACACACTGGTGGTCTCAATTCAAGACTACGCGACTCAACTTTATTTGTCGTGTCAACCACCTACAACTTCTTCAGCATAAAAACGATTAAATAAGAGAAAGAAGTTATTCGAAACTATTTTTCAGTGTTTTATACTAAACTTTCATTTACGTGCTGAAACCCCCATTTCCCACTTTTGACAATCCCAGGTGGGCTAGACCCCAACTTCAAATTATGGACTATCTCCAACTTCCCTCATCTGGGTATATCTAAAAACTCCTGTTTAAGACTCTATCACCGGTAGTACATTATGGGCTAGACCTTAACTCCCTTTCATGGCCTAGAGCCCCTAGTTTCCACCAGGTAAGGGTGAGACATAAAATGTATTTGTGGCCCATGGGCAGCCACATAAGCTTTTCATCGTGAGCTAGACTGTAACTTCTCTCCATGAGCTCGACCCCCAACATTGGACTAGCCCCCAACAATCCACTACTGAATACATCCGAAACATTTCCGTAATTTATTAAACCATCAACTGCCTAGTAAGGGCTAAATCCTAATCCCATTCGTGGATATAGCCCCGAGTTCCACTATGTTAGGGCAAGACTTCAGACGTGTTTATGGTAACACTTAGGAGTTAACCATCAGTTTTCCTCCGTAGATTCAACTTTCCTATTCATGTTGGACCCAACTCCCCAACATTGGCTGTCTCCCAACTCTCTCTCACAGGACTGAACCTCTTTTAAGACTCCCAGTTCATTCGGATTTGACAGGAATTGGTGACAACTCCAACAGAAGCCCAACAGGACAAAATCGTAAAACAGGACATTCGCCCCAGATCAAGTTAAGAGACACATTCTAAATAAGCGTTTGATATTATTAGCACACTTCCACCATAAAATGAAATTGAAAATACACTTACGGGCCAAAGCAACTGCTGCGAGAGCGCAGAGAACAATCAAGGAGAACTTCAACATTTTGTATGCCGAACTGAAGACGATCGGCCCATTTTATACAAAACTAAAAGGAGTTCGAGGACGATTAGAAGTAAATATTGTTCATTCTCACAACACGTGAGAAAAAAAAATTCTATTGTATGTTAATTGTTCCACGTATTGTGAGAATGAACAATATTTACTTCTAATCTTCCTCGAACTCCTTTTTTTAGTTTCGTATAAAATGGGCCGATCGTCTTCAGTTCGGCATACAAAATGTTGAAGTTCTCCTTGATTGTTCTCTGCGCTCTCGCAGCAGTTGCTTTGGCCCGTAAGTGTATTTTCTATTTCATTCTATGGTGGATGTGTGCTAATAATATCAAACGCTTATTTAGAATGTGTCTCTTAACATGATCTGGGGCGAATGTCCTGTTTACGATTTTGTCCTGTTGGGCTTCTGTTGGAGTTGTCACCAATTCCTGTCAAATCCGAATGAACTGAGGGTCTTAAAAGAGGTTTAGTCCTGTAAGAGAGAGTTGGGAGACAGCCAATGTTGGGGAGTTGGGTCCAACATGAATAGGAAAGTTGAAGCTATGGAGGAAAACTGATGGTTTTCTCCTAGGTGTAGCCATAAACATGTCTGAAGTCTTGCCCTAACATAGTGGAACTCGGGGCTATATCCACGAATGGGATTAGGATCTCGCCCATACTAGGCAGTTGACAGTATAATAAATTACGGAAATGTTTTGGATGTATCCAGTAGTGGATTGTTGGGGGCTAGTCCAATGTTGGTGGTCGAGCTCATGGAGGGAAGTTACAGTCTAGCTCACGAAGGAAAGCTTACGTGGCTGCCCATGGGCGTAAAATATATTTTATGTCTTACCCTTACCTGGTGGAAACTGGGGCTCTAGGCCATGAAAGGGAGTTAAGGTCTAGCCCATGATGAACAGTCGGTGATTGGGTCTTAAACAGGAATTCTTGGATATATACCCAGAAGAGGGAAGTTGGAGAGAAGTTGGAGTCCATAATTTGAAGTTTGCTAGTTCACGAAGGACAGTTGATGGATTCTCATTAATGTGAGATAAGAGCATGAGATGTCTTGACCATTCTTAGCAAGAACTCATTTGGGGGGGGGGGGTTATTCCATGAAGAAAAATTGGGGTCTAGCCCACCTGGGATTGTCAACGGTGGGAAATCGGGATTTCAGCACGTAAATGAAAGTTTGGGATTAAACACTGAAGAGTAGTTTTGGGCAACTTCCTTCTCTTATTTTATCTTCCTTCTCTTATTTTATCTTATTTGATGCTGAAGAAGTTGAAGGTAGTGACACGTTAGGACCGTTGAATCTCTCTCTTAGGATTCCGTTTCATCCAAAAACCTGAATATGGATGTTTAGCTGAAATGAGGGCACCAGTGTTTGGTGTTCAGTGAATTGGTGGCCTTTTATTGAAACACTAAGTTCAAACAACTAAGTTTAAACTTAGTTCAATAAACACCAAGAGAGATTTTCATTGTTGAAAAGTTCAGAGTAAGTTGCATAAAACTTGTTTTGATGCAGTTACACTTGGCTAAGTTTTGTGAGGTATAAGTACACTCAAGACACACAATGTTATTCGTGTTGTAGGTGCTCCACCACAGGGACCACGTGGACCCCCCGTTTTATCTTACCACTATTCAGTTTCTTATCTATTCTTATAGGCCTAAATACTTCAAATCTATTGTTCTTGTTGGAAGCCACTTTGCTCCTTTCAAAGTCACTTTGAAAGTTTTTGATCTAGTTTCGGTTCGTCGCTATGTGAGTGAGAATCGGACGGAGAATATGGGTTGGTTGGTGCCTTCTCCTATTCTGCCATTGAGCCATGATGATGTAAATACATTTTTTGAGAACTAGACAATAATTGCGTATGTTTTTGGATGACCCCAGTCCCGATAGTTGATAGTTCATCATACCGCGGGTCGATACACGCAACATATATCACAGGTATTGTATGTTACAATTAGTTATACTGCAGCAGTAGAGGCGCCAATGGTAAATTAGGTGCCAACTGCCTTGTTTTTCGTGGTTGGTTGGAACTGTCAGCTTCCTTGTTCAACGCAGTAGGTCTCCATTTCACGTTCCATTCTCATAGTTTAAACGAGCACCTTCTTATTCTTGAAGGATGTTTGATACAACTCGAAAAACCTAGGAAATAAGTAAACCTACTCCATAAACTTAGCTACACAAACTTTCTCCTCCAGCTCTCGATGCCTGCCTCTGTACGAGCAACCTGATGACCCCAGCAGTGTGAGGTGGGTAACTTGTCTCCAGCAACTATTACCATATCCAGGGCCAGAGAGAGTCTTGGGGATGTCACGAAGATGCTTCCCTTGACCTTAGAATAATTCCTCGCTTTAAGATTGTAATCTAGGGAGGAAACGAAAGTTGTACCTAAATGGTTGGTAAAGAGAAGAGCCTACGATCGTGAGCTAGGCAACGCACGACAGCAAGGCGTTACAGTTCACGCTACCTAACCACTTACCGGCAATTGTTCCAATAGATACGATTTTCTTTGTGTAAACGATAAGGGTTCCAAACACTGAATAGAAAACAAACTAGTCTGTTACCGTAGATGTCATTTTGTGTAATCTTGGATGGCATCTCGTATAATCACCTTGGATGGAGTTTTTGAAAGGTGCAATTCTTTCCTGGATACCTGTAGGATCAGTTAGGAGATACTAACTAACTAATGAATTAATGCAGTTATAGTTAGTTCGTAATAGGAAATTTTTTGCTACCAACTCTCCCCAGATAGCTTAGGCACTGTTCTCACTTTTCTAAGAAAAAAAAGTGGGTGTGGCACATAGCTTCCTCGTATCCATAACCCGATTATGTAGATGATCCGATGCATAGTAGTTAATCTGAAAACACCAATCTCCAAGTACCTTTCACTACCCTCATAGGGGACCATCTACACGCTAATCTGGACAATCCTGGAAAATTTCATCAAATTGGAAGAAAAAATGTAAATGTTATGGCTATTACAAGGATTTTACGTATGCGCATGCGCAGCGGCTACTATCAGTCCGGGGGTCTCTTCATTAGGGACCATCTACAACCTAATCCGCACAATCCCTGAAAATTTCATCGAAATCGGGTAGAAAGTGTGGAAGTTATGGCCGTTACAATGAAATTCTTGTTTGCGCATGCGCAGTGGCCACTATATATCCAATGGTAATGATTTTCATAGGGGACCATCTACAACCTAATCTGCATAATACCTGAAGATTTCATCGAAATCGGGTAGAAAATGTGGAAGTTATGGCTGTTACAAGGAAATTACCGTTTGCGCATGCGCAGTGGCTACTATCAGTCCGAAGGTGATGTTTTTCATAGGGGACCATCAAAATACTAATCTGTAACATCCCTGAAAATTTCATTGAAATCGGATGAAAAATATGGAAGTTATGGCTGTTACAAGGAATTCACGTTTGCGCATGCGCAGTCGCTTCTATCAGTCCGAGGATATTGATTTTCATAGGGGACCGTCTACACACCAACCCGCACAATCCCTGAACATTTCATAGAAATCGGACCATAACTTCGTATAGTTATGCACGTTACAAGGAATTCATGACAGACAGACAGACAGACAGACACACAGACACGGAACCAAAATTGTTCAGAAAGGTCTAAAACGCAAAACGCGAGTGAAATTTTTGATTTTGGAGAAATTTTTTTTTTTTCGTCCTTGAAAAGTGAAAACAAAGCTTCCGCTACCTTGGTAGACTCGGAAGCAAAATATTACCTACGGAATCACCATTTCTACTTCCAGACCCGGGAGGAAAAATCACCTTAATCCATTTGAGATATCTGGATTTCAATGTTCAATTCCTCAGAAAACACGATAAATATTAATGTAAAGGCTTGCAATAAATTTTATTTGCTACTTGAAAATCTCAAAAACCTGTAAAATGCACACACAAATTTTAAATGCTACGTATAATGGTTTTGTAAGTTAACCCTCAACGGACACTCAATGCCGCAAATCATGAAAGCGCTGCAATTTATTACACTAAGGTTTATTATTTTTCTATATAGATCACTCGTCTGCAAAGAACTCGCCTTTGCCATTGTCACCACCTACCCACCACGTACCTACGGCGATCGCATTTTTTTTATCGTAAGTCCAACACTTGAGTTCTCGTAGAGAGCAAATGGTTTGTCCTACAGAGCTCCGCGTGGTCTCTAAAAATTCTAAAAATGCAATACTATCTTAAATTGATGGAAAAAGAATACCTTTATATCAAAATTATTTGAGCTAGGGTATTTTCAAAACTTCAACCCCTATTTTTCAACCCTTTGAAGTTACCGACATCAAACAAAAGCTTCGGATCACAACTAGACCCCAAATGAAGCCTACATACCAAATTTCATCAAAATCGGTCATTGCTAACTGAGGAAAGTGCCGCGTACGGCGGACGGATGGCCAAATTATTATTCGATTTTTGGATTCTACGTACCTTGAAACGTAAACCGACCAGTTTTAAACTTTAACTACCCGCGCCCTCCGCTGGAGCAATTCTACACGCGGGCGGAACTCAGTCCCGCCCTGGTGTTTTTTGACCTTAGTATAGTTCTGGAAACCTCCAGTGCAATTCTAGAGCAAACCGTGGATGAGACAACTATGGCCTATCCTTAGTCTGGTAAGGACCACTTCTTCTCTTAGAGAGTGGACCGTGGATCCATCATGTTCACTGACGGAAATATGCCATCTCCGTCGAAAATTCAGCTGATCAAACGCGATCATTTCCCTATCTTCAATTAAGTATAGTTTTATGTCACTCAGTTGTGCTTCCCGACCAACAAAAAACCAAATTCTGCAATGAAAATGAGGGCTATCACAACTTCCCAATAACGATGTTTTTCTGTCAGAATTGAGAACCCTGCAAAATAATGACAGGTACTCATAATGGATCATACTCATATGAATGAATGAATGAAAGTTTTATTTGTTGTGAAACACATAGTGCATTAACAATAGTCGAAATAGATAATAAACAATGGCTAACAAATTGATATAACGAGTGATAATACTAGGACAGGTAACGCAGGTAAAAAAAAAAAAAAACAGAAAAACGCTGCAAATTATCACACAACGGTTTATTTTTTTTATATAGATCACTCGTCTACAAAATCACCAACCATCCAATATGAAGAGAAAAAAAAACGAAAAAATCAGAAAAAAAATCAAAAAAAAAAAAATCAGAAAAATCAAAATTACCAACCATCGATCGCATTTCGGTCAGCTCTAATTTGAACGGAGATTAGGTCTCTTTTGCGATTCACACTCGTGTTTTTGATTTATATATATATATATATATATTTCAATATAAACTCTTAAATTTTCGTAGGGAGCGAACGGTTTGTCCTACAGAGCTCCGCATGGTCTCAAAAAATTCTAAAAATTCTATAGAATCTTAAATTGAAGGAAAAACAATACCTTTATATCAAATTTTTTTGAGTTAGGGCGTTTTTCAAAATTTCAAAATTGATTTTGGAACCCTTAGGAATGACCTACATCAACCAAAAGCTTCGGGGCACAACTAGACCCCAAATGGAGCCTACATACCGAATTTCATCAAAATCGGTCAATGCTAAGTGGCAAAAGTGCCGCGTACGGCGTACGGCGCGCAGTGGGGCCAAATGGCCAAAAAGCGGAAAAAAGTCGTTATCTTTTGAACGAATTACTGTACTGTCTTGGGAATGTTTTCATTCGATTCCGAATACGAAAATACATTAGAAAAATATGTTTTCTGACGTTTAAATTTATTATTTTAGTACTAAATCTTGAATTTTGAAAAAAATAATGTTACTCAAAGTGGAAAAGCGTGTGAAAAAAACAGAAAAGCGGTTTTACAGGGCGATGGGTGTGTGTTATTTTGTTTTTTTCTTCGTTTCAGAGGTTATAGGATACGATAAAGATGATTGAATTGAGGTTTCTTTATATATGTATGTAAATATATATATGTAAATATATATCTGTAAATATATATTTATATATTTAATTTTGACGACATTTTGAGTGATAAAAACCTCTGAAAATTGGATAGTAAGCGATCGAATATTGGAAGGAATCCAAATTAAACGTTTGCTAAATCCGAATAAGAGATTTTCAGCGTTGACATGTTCTCGGTATGACACGACAGTACGAACTGACCACACTACTGCGAATGACAATCCGAAGAACCTGGTTTGTTCAAAGAGAACCTTGTTGACTCTTAGCAGAAATATTTTACGAAAACGTCGCTATTTACATCATTCTGTTTTCCAATAAAAAATAAAACAAAAAATGTCTGCCAAATGGGTGTGGCACATAGCTTCCCAGTATCCATAACCCGATTGTATAGACGATCCGACCAATGTAGCCTTAACTTGACTCCGTTACTCTGTGATTGTAGCTAACAGCCCACATAGGGGACATTCTACATGTCAACATTCACAATCCCTGGAAATTTTATCGATTTCGAGAGGAAAATGTAGAAGTACAACCTTTAGAAGGGTTTTACTCTGAAGCTGCGGTGACGGCAGAGACGGCGTTCTTGGTGTACTTTTAATCACATTCTAACCCACTACATCTAAATTCGGTGAAATACGGCTATGAAATTTTTACAGCTTCTTGATAATGGTCAGATTCTCAAGAAAAAAAATGAGCCAAACCGAAGGAAGGCGAAGCTCGGTTTTTCCACTCCTCTAAAGTTGTATTTCGCTATAAAAACCCAAATCTGGAGCTAATGTTCAAGCTAAAATGTTATGAAAAAATCATTAGTAATTTTTAGAGATACTACATATATATATCCAACATTATATAATTTTATTTACATTTTTTGAAACACATAGGTAGAACGTGTAAGGAAATTTTCAAATTCCACTCTCAAAGTGCTTAAAATCTCGATATATCAGGTTTGAGCCCCCATTTAGCAGTGAAAACAATTTGTAAACATTGAAGGTCCTTCACACCCTGATTCTACAGGTAATAGACTATGAGAAAACCACATTACATTTCTTTTTTAGTCACTTTGCAAAAATGGAGTTTTTTCCACTCCCGCCCCACTGTGCGGCGTACGGCGGACGGACGGCCAAATTTGTATTCGATTTTTGGATTCTACGTACCTTGAAACGTAAACCATCAAATTTTGAGGGGGTGTTAAATTTTTTTTTCTTGGTCGATTCCAAAGGTTCATTATTGAAAATAATAAACCAAAAGGGGGGAAGAAGAAAAGTAGTAGTAGTCATAATGGGTGATCCACACCGAAAAAGTATAAATCTTCGTGTAAAAATTTGGAGCGTTTTCAATTATGAACCTTTGGAATCGACCAAGAAAAAAAAGTTTAACCCCCCCCAAAAAAAAATTCGTTGGTTTACGTTTCAAGGTACGTAGAATCCAAAAATCGAACAAAAATTTGGCCGTCCGTCCGCCGTACGCGACACTTTCCCCACTTAGCATTGACCGATTTTGATGAAATTTGGTATGAAGGCTCCATTCGGGGTCTAGTTGTGCCCCGAAGATTTTGGTTAATGTAGGTCACTTCTAAGGGTCAAAATTTTAATTTTGAAATTTCGAAAACGCCCTAACTCAAAAAATTTTGATATGAAAGTATTGTTTTTCCTTCAGTTTAAGATTCTATTGAATTTTTTGAGACTACGCAGAGCTCCGTAGGACAAACCGTTTGCTCCCTACGAGAATTTAAGGGTTTACGTACGATAAATCAGAAACACGAGTGTGAATCGCAAAAGAGGCCTAATCTCCGTTCAAATTTTAGCTAACCGAAATCCGATCGATATTTTTTTTCATGTTGGATGGTTGGTGGCTTTGCAAAAGAGAGATCCATATAGAAAAATACTAACCATTGTGTAATAATTTGCAGCGTTTCGTAATATGACAACTTGCTGAATTTCTTTAGGATAAATGGTAAAATTTCCGAAACTTTATGTTTTTTCAAATTGTCATTGCCTAAAGTCCTATTATTATTTATTATTATTATTATTATTATTATCGTTTTATTTTATTAGCTAGGAATTTGCACTAGCCTTACAACAAATGCAATGCTGATCTTAAAAAATTGGTCGGTAGTTGAAAGAAAGTTGTTTTAAGGAGAAGAACTTTGAGTTGATGTGTGAAAAACATGGATTTCCAACAAACTTGAAAAATCACATATACCTTCTTCTGAATGTGTCACTTTGGGTCGTATCCACCCTGTATATATTTATAGCACCAACTTTTTGTAGAAATAAACTTGAAAAACATCAATTGAAAAAATTTAATTTATCGAAAAATTAGTTGGATATTACGTAGACATTAAAATATACTTACATTTTTCATTAGCAGTTATCTTTTGTTGCCTCTCCTAATATCAATATCGTAGTCCTGAACGTCCGGGTTCTGATCATCAGGGATAGGGGTTTCCAAACCTGAGTCTGGTCCTTGAGGAAATCCTTGAGACTGAGGCGGTATAGGAGGTGTTAGTCCAGGCTCTTGAGTGCTGGAATCCAGCCCTGCTCCTGTAGATGGTCTACCAGGGAGTCCAGAAGAAGTCGGATTTGGACTGGAGGGTAGCTCAGTAGAAGTTGTCTCACCAGCAGGTTGTCCAGGAACGGCGACTGGGTCAGGTCTTCCAGATGGAGTAGGATAACTTCCACTTTCTGGAGATTGCGGAGCTGTTGCTGGCTGATCAGTTCCATTAACGGATGGAGAATCACCACCGAATCCTTCGGATGAGCCTTGTGGTGTGTATGGACCAGGTCCTCTTCCGGGGGGCCCTCGCCCTCTTCCGTGAGGGCCGCGGTGGTGCTTAGAGTCCCATCTATGCTGCTCGTGAGACCATCGTCCATCACCGTCTATACAAAGTAAAAATCATAATGAATTATATAAACTGCTAATAGTTTATATCTTATAATAATACAAAGTAATGAGATTTTTAACGATTATTTAAAACAAAAGATCATACAGTGCCTCCAATGTGCCACAGGTTACTCAGTTGACACATTTACACAAATATAAGTCGAGTATTCCATAATTTCGTTCCTAAATGAATTCGACAACAAAATTTGATACTCGAATTTTTAGTTTCAATTTCATCATGATGTGATATTTTTGGCCTTAGGTTTTGGTGTTGACTCAAGTTTTTTCGTGTTGATAACCTTCACAAGCAAGAAAAGTTTTCTCAGAGCATCTAAACTGAAAATATCAAAGAACCTCTTTTCGATTTAATTTTGACAATGGAACACTTGGTAGCAGAACGTCGATTCGATCCATAGAAGAAGAACAAGAGTAAGTAAACACACTGGTGCAAATGAGAGCTCGATCCATTGGATTTATCAGAGCAGTGGTAAATGAATATTAACACGATCTGAACAATAAATTTTGAAAACAACAGAGCAAGAATACCAACAAATCATCAGACAAAGATTTGTTGAAAGAAAGCGGGAGGAATTGCTAATAAAGAGGAATTTCAGAATTGAGAAGTAAACATTAAGATCGTCAACATTCAATTGGCGTATATCAGCATCTCTGGCGTCAGGAGTGTGAAGGTTTGGACTTGAAGACTATTCATCAGAAACACGAAGAAATTCCGAGTATGATATTTCTATTGGATCTGCAATTTCAAAACAGAAATCTCACGAACCTACACTCACAAGGCACGCCTTTCTCAATCGGAAAGCATTTTACGAATCAACACGACAAATGATCAAGAAGGTATTGGAAGGATGAGGGGAAAGTTCTTAACTTTGGAACAACAGCGGTCACTCATACGTAAGACGTCTGCCAAGTGGGTGTGGCACATAGCTTCCTCGTATCCGTAACCCGAATGTATAGAAGATCCGATGCATAATAGTTAATCTCGAAACATCAATCTCAAAGTACCTTGCACTACTCTTATGAGGGACCATCTACACCACAATCCGCATAATCTTGAAAATTTCGTCGAAATCGGATGAGAAATGTACAAGTTTCAAGGAATTCAAGTTTGCGCATGCGCATTGGGTACTATCAGTCTGGGGGGAAATAATTATCGTAGACTATCTACACAACGATTAGAACAATCCTACAAAATGTCATAAAAATCGAATGAAAAATGTAGGTGGTATAACTGTTAAAGAATTTAACGTTTGCGCATGCGCAGAGGCTACTGTTTCCATAGAGGGGCCATCTACATTCCTATACACATGAACCCTGAACATTTCATCGAAATTAGATGGAAAATGAAGTTGTGGCTGTTACAAGGAAATACACGTTTGCGCATGCGCAGTATCCACTATCAGTCTGGTGGCAAGGATATCATGGAGGACCATCCATACTCCAATCCGAACGATCCCTGAAAATGTCATCGAAATTGGATGGAAAATGTAGGAGTTATGGCTGTTACATGGAAATGCACATTTGCGCAAGCGCAGCAGCTACTATCAGTGCGGGGGTGATGATTTTCATATTGACATTTTCATGTCTTTGCTTTGGCACATGAACTGAAAAATCGTCACGAAAACTTTGATGCTTGGGCTGAACTAACAACCTTACTTCACTACCTTGTTGTGTTGTGGTTGACATGAAAATGTCCTAATGTGTTGCAGACTCGTATGCAAGCATTTCTGAAGCATTTTTCCGTCTACACGCCACCGCACAATCCCTTAAAATTTCATCGAAATTGGACAATAACATCGTATAGTTACAAGGATTTCATGACAGTCACACAGACAGACAGACAGGCACGGAACCAAAATGGTCTTAAACATAAATGCTGCAAATTATTTCACAAAGGTTTATAATTTTTCTGCAGAGATCACAGCTTTGCCATTGTCACTATTTATATATTTATTTATTTAGGTTTATTATTTTCAATAAAAAACCTTTGGAATCGAGCAAGAAAAAAAAATTTTAACACCCCCTCAAAATTTGATGGTTTACGTTTCAAGGTACGTAGAATCCAAAAATCGAATAAAAATGTGGCCGTCCGTCCGCCGTACGCGGCACTTTTGCCACTTAGCATTGACCGATTTTGATGAAATTTGGTATGTAGGCTCCATTTGGGGTCTAGTTGTGCCCCGAAGCTTTTGGTTGATGTAGGTCACTACTAAGGGTTCCAAAATCAATTTTGAAATTTTTAAAACGCCCTAACTCAAAAAATTTCGATATAAAGGTATTGTTTTTCCTTCAATTTAAGACTCTATGGAATTTTTAGAATTTTTTGAGACCACGCGGAGCTCTGTAGGACAAACCGTTCGCTCCCTACGAGAATTTAAGGGTTTATATTGAAATATATATATATATATATAAATCAAAACACGAGTGTGAATCGCAAAAGAGGCCTAATCTCCGTTCAAATTTTAGCTGACCAAAATGCAATCGATGGTTGGTGATTTTGATTTTTTTTATTCAAAAAAAAAATTTTATTTTATTTTTTTTTATTTTTTTTATTTTTTGATTTTTTTCTTCATATTGGATAGTTGGTGATTTTGTAGACGAGTGATCTATTTAAAAATAATAAACCGTTGTGTAATGATTTGCAGCGTTTTTGTTTACCTACTACCTACCTACTAGGTTTCTTTTGAAAATTTCACCCCTTCATTTTGACCCCTTAGAAGAGACTGACATCAACCAAAAGGGGTGAAAATGAAGGGTTGAAATTTTCAAAACTGCCCTAGTAGATAGTGGGTACCTCTGGTTGGTAGGTACCTAGCCGTAGTCAGTTGTAGCATCAGTGGAGCTCCGTCTATTCCCTCAAGTATCACTTTTGCTTCTCCTGGTGTTTCCCTGGACACCAAAATTCTTACAAGTGCAATTGTTTAAAAAATTAAACACAAATGAAAATTTTGAGTTTTGAGGACCTAAATGCTTAGAACTCTTGCACGAATTTTAACGTACCCTAATTCCCGTCAAAAAGAAGCAATTATTTATAAAATACCCAATTTGTCATCAAGTTCATATAAGATGAGACGTAGTAATGGCTCTCTTCTTGATAAACGAGCAGAGTGATTTGTTGCTAAATCCTGATATTCATGTAGCATTATTTTCTAAATGCAGACCTTCGTTGCTCCATCACTTTGAGATTTAATGTGCAAGGTCACGAATCCCTCTCATCAAGGGGTGTGGCACATAGCTCGCTTGTAACCTTCGAAACAAGAGATATTATTGGTACTTGTTTAGCAGTGAGAGTTGCTAACATACCACTGCACAACGATGTAGCTTTTGGCATAAAAACCATTATGTAGTAATGTGACCAGAAAGGTCCATAACTCCCTTCCACTCTCAAGCACAAAATGTGGGGTACCTTACAGACACCTAGGAATACCCGATTGAGAACAATGTTGAGTTGGACGCAGTTTTCAAAATGTCTTACTCTCACTAAATACTGTTCTCGGTATTACAGAGTTCTTTATTTCTTGGTTTATGATTTGACTCGTGTATTTGTCTTTCAAAATCTAGGTATCCACCATAAAAACTTTCCTACTGCTCTCTTAAAGTTGGCGGCAAGAATAATTATTCTTCCATTCAGAAGCTTCAGATGTTTTCGAGAAACTGAGTAGATATTTTTTTGGGCGGTAAGTAAAACGGTGTATGTACTGCGAGTGTAAAAGGTATTTAATTGGATCAGTCATTGTACACTGAGTACATCAACTGACATTTTATTCGTCAGAAGAGTCATCGTCGCTGCTTTCCTCAGCATCCTGAGATTCAGTGGCTTCGACTTCAGTGTCGTCTTGAGAGTCGGTTGAAGTTTCTTCTTGAGCAACATCAGAAGTGGTGTCATCTTCAGAGTCGACTTCGTTGTCAGCATCATCAGTAGAGGTTTCGGTCTCATCAGTGGATTCAGCAGCTTCAGGTTCAGCGCTAGTTTCGTTCTTTGGTGGTGGTGGTGGGGGTGGTGGTGGTGGACCAGGTGGTCCAGGTGGGCCTGGTGGTCCTGGTGGTCCAGGTGGGCCTGGTGGTCTCTTGCCAGGAGGTCCGGGTGGTCCGGGGGGTCCACGTGGTCCCTGTGGTGGAGCACCTACAACACGAACAATATTGTGTGTCTTGAGTGTACTTATACCTCACAAAACTTAGCCAAGTGTAACTGCATCGAAACAAGTTTTAACTCTCTTGGTGTTTATTGAACTAAGTTTCAATTACTGGGTACCAAACCACTGAATACCACACACTGGTGGTCTCAATTCAAGACTACGCGACTCAACTTCATTTGTCGTGTCAACCACCTACAACTTCTTCAGCATAAAAACGATTAAATAAGAGAAAGAAGTTATCCGAAACTATTCTTCAGTGTTTAATACTAAATTTTCATTTACGTGCTGAAACCCCCATTTCCCACTGTTGACAATCCCAGGTGGGCTAGACCCCAACTTCAAATTATGGACTATCTCCAACTTCCCTCATTTGGGTATATCTAAAAGCTCCTGTTTAAGACTCTATCACCAACTGTCCATTATGGGCTAGACCTTAACTCCCTTACATGGCCTAGAGCCCCTAGTTTCCACCAGGTAAGGGTAAGACATAAAATGTATTTGTGGCCCATGGGCAGCCACATAAGCTTTTCATCGTGAGCTAGACTGTAACTTCCCACCAGGAGATGGACCTCCAACATTGGACTAGCCCCCAACAATCCACTACTGAATACATCCGAAACATTTCCGTAATTTATTAAACCACCAACTGCCTAATATGGGCTAGATCCTAATCCCATCCGTGGATATAACCCCGAGTTCCACTTTGTTAGGGCAAGACTTCAGACGTGTTTATGGCTACACCTAGGAGCTAACCATCAGTTTTCCTCCATAGCTTCAACTTTCCTATTCATGTTGGACCCCAACTCCCCAACATTGGCCGTCTCCCAACTCTCTCTTACAGGACTAAACCTCTTTTAAGACCCCCAGTTCATTCGGATTTGACAGGAATTGGTGACAACTCCAACAGAAGCCCAACAGGACTAAAATCGTAAAACAGGACATTCGCACCAGATCAAGTTAAGGGACATCTTCTAAATATGCTTTTGATATTAAAGGGTTTTTCACACACTTCCACCATAACATGAAATTGAAAATACACTTACGGGCCAAAGCAACTGCTGCGAGAGCGCAGAGAACAATCAAGGATAACTTCAACATTTTGTATGCCGAACTGAAGACGATCGGCCCATTTTATACAAAACTAAAAGGAGTTCGAGGACGATTAGAAGTAAATATTGTTCATTCTCACAATACGTGAGACAGTTGACAAACAATAGAAATTTATTTGCAGACAAACACCATTTGGTATATTGACAAATAGCAATGTTTACAAGAGCAAAACATATTGTTAAGTAATGCTTGCATTCCAGGGGACGTCCCATTGGATAAGCATTAGGTCAATTTAAACCTGTTGGTAAGAGATACAACTTTTTCACTCGATGTAATTTATTAAGTATTTCAGGCAAGGAATAGTGGTCTCCCCCCCCCCTTCTCCCTTATCCACCATAACAGACCTAGCGGCGTTTTCGAGCTAGGGCACTCTTGAAAATTTGAACCCCTATTTTCACCCCTTACAAGTTACCAACATCAACCAAAAGCTTCGGGACACAACTAGACTCCAAATGGAGCCCCTATACCAAATTTCACCAACATTGGTCAATGGGAACTTTGCCGCGTATGGAGGTTACAATTTTTTTCTTGGTCGATTCTAAAGGTGCATTATTGAAAATGACAAACCACAATCAGATTTGTAACCTGTAAAGTAGGCAATGTACCTTAAAATCAGTACAACTGACATTATAGTCACAAACGTTACCCGATCGATCTTTGAGATTATTTTTCCGCCCTTCTTTGTATTGGCTGAATACACTATTGACTAAACTCTTGTACCTAACCATTGTTATTCGTCGAAATACCAAATGCTGTTTGTCCTGCAAATAAATTTCTATTGTGTGTTAACTGTCCCACGTGTTGTGAGAATGGACAATATTTACTTCTAATCGTCCTCGAATTCCTTTTAGTTTCGTATAAAATGGGCCGATCGTCTTCAGTTCGGCATACAAAATGTTGAAGTTCTCCTTGATTGTTCTCTGCGCTCTCGCAGCAGTTGCTTTGGCCCGTAAGTATATTTTCTATTTCATTTCGTTGTGGAAGTTTTTTATAAACCCTTTAATATCAAAACGCTTATTTAGAATGATTCTCTTAACTTGATCTGGGGCGAATGTCCTGTTTTACGATTTTGTCCTGTTGGGCTTCTGTTGGAGTTGTCACCAATTCCTGTCAAATCCGAATGAACTGGGAGTATTAAAAGAGGTTTAGTCCTGTGAGAGAGAGTTGGGAGACAGCCAATGTTGGGGAGTTGGGTCCAACATGAATAGGAAAGTTGAAGCTACGGAGGAAAACTGATGGTTAACTCGTAGGTGTAGCCATAAACACGTCTGAAGTCTTGCCTTAACATAGTGGAACTCGGGGCTATATCCACGAATGGGATTAGGATCTAGCCCATGTTAGGTAGTTGATGGTTCAATGAATGACGGAAATGTTTTGGATGTATCCAGTAGTGGGCTGTGGGGGACTAGTCCAATGTTGGAGGTCGAGCTCCTGGTGGAAAGTTACAGTCTAGCTCACGAAGGAAGGCTGATGTGGCTGCCGATGGGCCACAAATACATTTTATGTCTTACCCTTACCTGGTAGAAAACTGGGGCTCTAGGTCATGGAAGGGAGTTAAGGTCTAGCCCATGATGAACAGTCGGTGATTGGGTCTTAAACAGGAATTCTTGGATTTATACCCAGAAGGGGGAAGTTGGGAGATAGCTCATAATTTGAAGTTGGCTAGTTCACGAAGGACAGTTGATGGATTCTCATTGAGAGATAAGAGCATGACATGCTCTTACATCACATTGTGATGTCTTGACCATTCTTAGCAAGAACACGGGGGGGGGGGGTCTATTCCATGAAGAAAAGTTGGGGTATAGCCCACTTAAGATAGTCAACAGTGAATATTCGGGATTTCAGCACGTTAATGAAAGTTTGGGATTAAACACTGAAGAATAGTTTTGGTTAAATTCCTTCTCTCATTTTATCGTTTTGATGCTGAAGAAGTTGAAGGTAGTGACACGTTAGGACCGTTGAATCTCTCTCTTAGGATTCCGTTTCATCCAAAAACCTTAATATGGATATGATGTTTAGTTAAAATGAGGGCACCAGTTTTAGGTGTTCAGTGAATTGGTGCCCGGTTGTTGGAACTTAGATCAATTAACACCAAGAGAGATATCCATTGTTGGAATCGATCAATAAACGAGATTATCATCCAATCTGTGGAAGTTCAGAGTAAGTTGCATGAAACTTGTTTTGATGCAGTTGCACTTAGCCAAGTTTTGTGAGGTATACACTCAAGACACACAATATTATTTGTGTTGTAGGTGCTCCACCACAGGGACCACGTGGACCCCCCGGACCCCCCGGACCACCCGGACCTCATGGCAAGAGACCACCAGGCCCACCTAGACCACCAGGACCACCAGGCCCACCTGGACCACCTGGCCCACCACCACCACCCCCACCACCACCACCAAAGAACGAAACTAGTGCTGAACCTGAATCTGCTGAATCCACTGATGAGACCAAAACCTCTACTGATGATGCTGACAACGAAGTCGACTCTGAAGACGACACCACTTCTGATGTTGCTCAAGAAGAAACTTCAACCGACTCTCAAGACGACACTGAAGTCGAAGCCACTGAATCTCAGGATGCTGAGGAAAGCAGCGACGATGACTCTTCTGACGAATGAAATGTCAATTGATGTACTCAGTGTACAATGACTAATCCAATTAAAGGCCTTTTACACTCGTAGTTTACACACCGTTTTACTTACCGCACACTCAAATATCTACTCAGTTTCTCCAAAACTTATGTCTGATTATACCCTCAGACCGTTGCACTTCTGAAAGGAAGAAGAATTATTGTTACCGCCAATTTCAAGAGAGGAGTAGGAAAGTTTTTATGGTGAGTACCTAGTTCTTGAAAGACAGACAATCGTGTCAAATCATAAACCAAGAAATAAACAACTCAGTAATGCCGAGATCAGTATTAGTAAGGGTGAGGAATTTTGAATATTGCTAACTCAACATTGTTCTCAATCAGGTATTCCTAGGTGTCTGTAAGGTACCCCACATTTTGTGCATGAGAATGGAAGAGAGTTATATGTGTACCTTTTGTGAACTACATCGTTGTGCATTGGTATGTTAGCAACTCTTACTGCTAAACAATTACCTACTCATAGAGTACATTAATATCTCTTGTTTCGAAGGTTACAAGCGAGCTATGTGCCACACCCCTTGATGATACGTGACCTTTCATATTAAATCTCAAACTTATGAAGCGTGACCTTTCATACTAAATCTCAAACTGATGAAGCAACAATCAGTTCAGATTAACGCCATGTCACTTCATCTATGAATCCACAAAAGACAATATGTTTTACTACTTATGAAGGTTTATATTTAACCTTAGAACGGTAAACTTAGCGTCATGTGCGCCGTTGGTTAACCACGTAAAAATGATATTTCGGTACTTTCCGAAGCAAAACAATTAAAAATTCGCTTCATACGAACAAATGAAGCCTTCCAACCAGCAAGGAAGCTGGACTCTGTAACTGTTCATTGAAAGGGAATTAATTAATGAACACGATAAGTAATTAGCGAAAAGGACTTCTATATTCGCATTCGAAATTAATAATATTAGAAATCAAACGTTACCTTAACCTTACTCTCCTTGTAACCTACTTCACGTTATTTCAAACAGAAGTTATACAAAATAAACAATTCCTTCTCAATGTCATTACTTCCATTCACATCCCCCTGTTTTTAGATGCCTGAGAGGGTGAAGCGCTTAGGAGGCTTCACCAAACGTCCACTGGCTGTTCTGTATCCTCCCTGCGATGATGGGGTACCAACTGGTGACTGCCCTGCCTTTGGGGAAGGAGTACCTGCGATGTTAAGGCTTGAGATCGGTGTGTTGATCTGTGTTGGAGCAGGCTGAGGCATCTGTTGGTTGGCTAACAGATCCGATGGCAACCCAGACTTGCGCTTAAGTGGCGTTTCCGGTTCCAGTGGTATTGGAGGATTGGCTTCCACAGATTTTCGCTCGTGTCTTGGTTGCAGGAACCAGGAATTCCTACGGAACTTGGCTCCTTCTGCCGTCTGGATCATATAGGAGTTGGAGTTTCCGGGTCTGGCGATGATCTCAGCTGGGACCCAATTCCTCAAAGATTTCCTCCACAACACTTGGTCACCAGGCTGGAACAACATGGGTGCGTTCTTTCCTTTGTCTGCTTGCCTTTTCTCTTTGTCACGCATCTTCCCCAGTGACCTTCGGACTTCTTCTGGTCTGATAAGGTGAGGCTGGAGCAAGGAGTTCAGGCAGGGAAGAAGGGTCTTCGTTCTTCTCCCCATCAAACGTTGCGCTGGTGAGCCGATGTTCCCTCTAGGTGTATTCCGGTGGTTTAGAAGCGCTAGATGTGGGTCTGACCCATCTTTCAAGCATTTTTGTAGCAGGAGTTTGGCCTCCTGTACATAGCGTTCTGCTAGTCCATTGGACCGGGCAAATTCTGGGCTGGAGACTCTGTGGCGAATGTCCCAAGCACACAGGAAGTCTCTGAATTCTTGGCTGGAGTACTGGGGTCCACCGTCTGAATTTAACTGGTCTGGAATTCCGAATGTGGAAAACCATCTTTTCAGCTGCTTGATGACTGCTGAGCTTGTGGTTGATCTTAATTCCACGAAGTCAAAAAATCCAGAGTAGCTGTCAGCTATGATCAGATACTCCCTATGGTTCCAGTGGAATAGATCACTGGCTAATATCTGCCAGGGCCTTTCAGGAAGTTCGCCTGTTGTGATTTGTTCCTCTGGCTTGCTTTTTTGAAGGGCTTGACAAGTTGGACAACTTTGCACGTACCGCTTTATTTCGTCTGCCATTTTTGGCCAAAACACATTTTCTCGGGCCAGCTTGAGGCAACCTTCAACCCCTTTATGGCTGCGATGTATTTCAATGAGCAATGATGGGACCATACATTTAGGGATCACTATTTGTTCACCTTTGACAATGAGGTCTTCATACACTCCTAGTTCTTCTCTGAAGCTGAAGTAAAGTTGAACATCATCAGCTAAAGTTTTCTATTTTCGGGCCACCCATTCAAAATGTAGCTTTTCACTTCCTGGAGAACATGATCTTCCTTTATAGCTTCCACGAGTTCACTCAATTTTGTCTTTGAGAAAGCTACTGCGACCAATACAGTGAGTTCTGGGGGTCTATCTTGCTCTGGCGCATTTTCTATGTCCCTGCTGAGGGCATCAGCTATGAAGAGCTCCGATCCTTTTTTATATTTGACAGTCGGGTTGTAAGGCATAATCTCAAACAAAATTCTTTGTAGTCGAGCGGGAGCCTTGTGCAATGGCTTTTTGAATATGCTTTCAAGAGGTTTATGGTCTGTTTCGACTATCAACTTTGGGTTCCCCCACACATGAGAATGATACTTTTTGCAGGCCACCAGTATTGCCAAAGCCTCTTTTTCCATTTGGCTATAATTAAGCTCTGATTTAGTCAATGCTTTGGAGCTGAAGGCGATAGGCTGGTCACGCTGCATCATACATGCTCCTACTGAGTGCTTACTAGCATCCACAGACAGAGTGACTGGCTCCTTAGGGCTGTAGTGTCGCAACACTGGTGCCTTTTTCATAGCTGATAGCAGGCTTTGGAAGGCAGTTAAATGTTCTGGCCCCCATTGCCAAACAGTGTCCTTCAGGAGTAGCTGCCTTAATGGCTGAGTCAATTCGGAGAAATTTTTTATAAATTTGGACAAATAAGTAGCCATCCCGAGGAATCTCTGTAGTTCTGTCTGGTTTTCAGGTATTTTAAATCTCTCCAAGCTAGCTATTTTTTCTGGATCCACTTGAATGCCATTTCCTGAAATTACATGTCCCAAAAAGGTGACTTTTGGCGTATTGAAAATACATTTTTTAGGATTCATCTTGAGCCCTGCGCTTTTCAAAGTGCTCAGAACATCTTCCACGATTTTTTCCAATTCTTGTTTGTTCTTCGCATGGCACAATACATCATCCATGGCTACCTCTACACCCTGTTTCCCATCTAGTAAAGAGGACATCCAGGCTTGAAATACTTCGGGAGCCGAGCTCAAACCAAATGGTAGCCGAAGGCAACGAAACCTGCCCCAGGGAGTAGAAAATGTGAGGTAATTCGATGTTCTACGTGTCACTCGGATCTGCCAGAACCCTCGAGCGCAGTCCAACTTTGTAAAGATTTTCGATCCATGAAGATTAGCCGCAACTTCGTCCATGGTCTTCAAGGGATATTGTCGTCGTTTAATATTTTTATTTACCTCAGTCAGGTCAATGCAAATTCTAGGGACACCCTTTTTCCAGACGACGACCATTGGCTCATCCATTCGCTCGATGATCTTGTTTTTTACCATCTTGTCCACTTCCATCTTTACTTGATCGCGGATTGAGTATGGGATTTTCCGTGGCGGACATGTCTTGAAATCAGGATTTTCTACGATGTCGATATCATAAACGAAGTTTCTTATGCAGCCTATGCCTGTAAAAAGGTCTTTGTCGTACTGTTCTTTTATCTCGTCGATCCGTTTCACCAATCCCAATTTTTCACATGATCTTTTACCAAGTATGCACTTGTGTCCTCTACCAACTACCATGAAATTCAGTTTTGTAGCTTGTCCCTTTTTCGTTTTAATAGGTACTACAGCTTCTCCTATCACTGGTGTGGAGTCATTGCTGTATGATATGAGGGATCGCACCTGTGATCTATTAACATGGAGGCTGAATTTTTGTACTTCATTCAAGGTGATAATGTCACACTGAGCACCCGTATCCAGTTTGAAAATAACTTGATGATTTCCTGGAAAAGTGATGGCCTCATTCCAGTCTTGATCTGTTGGTCGAGTTGATTGAACTTCCCCCACATAAAGATCGAATTCCGATTCCGTATTAGTAGTTGTGACACAAGTATTTACTGATTTGGAAAAACAGTACTGTTGGAAGTGTCCTCGTCGGGAACAATTTCCGCATTTATTTTTGAATGCTGGACAGCTTCTCTTTTTATGAACCGTTCCGCACCTCTTGCAATGAAAGGTTTCGTCTTCTTTCCAATTTTTTGATTGGTTGTAAGATTTATCTTTGAATTTTCTCGAATTCCACCTTTTCTTATTTATAGAGTTTATTTCTACGTGTTCTTCCCCTTTCATGTCAGTCATCTGCTTTCTCGCTAACTCCGCGGCCCTACAGGCGGATACAGCTTTGTCATAGTCGAGGCTTTCCTGAGACAACAATGATTTTCGAACTTCATCGTCTAATATGCCCACGACAATTTTGTCACAAAGCAGTTCATCCCTCAGTGTTCCGAACTGACATTTGTTGGCCTGGTTTATCGCATCTGTTAGAAATTCATCAAAAGTTTGGCTTCTCTTTTGTGCCAATCTATTGAACAACAAGCGTTCGTAGGTTTTGTTTACCTTGGGTAAAAAATACTTGTCGAACTCACCTTTGATGTAATTCATCGATGTTTTCTGGCTATCTGTGAGTTTAAACGTGTTGTATATCGTTATTGCTTCTTGCCCCATTACCGTCATGAAAGTCGCGACCTGTTTTTGCGGGCTCTTTTTGTTGAGATTGATAGCTTCCGCATACCAATTGAAAGATTGAACCCATTCTTCCCACAGGCCGGCGATATTTTGCTGATCGGCAATTTTAAATGGTGGAGGTGGCCGAAGATTAATTGCTTCGTCTTCGCTCATTTCTCCGTCGAAACTAAATCCGAACGAATTTGTTCCGAACGCGGCGATCCACAACTGATTCACGATCGCGGCTGTTTAGCACAACGAATTACGGGATTGTTTTGACTACCCGAACAACGACGATATAAACACGATATTCTATTTAAACCCGTTTCGGCACCATGTAACTGTTCATTGAAAGGGAATTAATTAATGAACACGATAAGTAATTAGCGAAAAGGACTTCTATATTCGCATTCGAAATTAATAATATTAGAAATCAAACGTTACCTTAACCTTACTCTCCTTGTAACCTACTTCACGTTATTTCAAACAGAAGTTATACAAAATAAACAATTCCTTCTCAATGTCATTACTTCCATTCACAGACTCCTCTTCATTTCCTTAACCATGGAAAGGTACACTTCGAAGCAGGTGCGTTTCTAATACACTACGTGAAAATGACTTGCACACGACAAGCATAAAATTTACGTTTGTTAGTACCTACACCACGTAAATATGGCGCTTATACTTACTCAGGAAGCGCGTAAGTCCTGGGACCCTTCCCTCGTCACGTGTCACTTCATTTTTTGTCCTTCTGGGCACTGCTGAGGGCCCAAACCTGCTGGGTCTGCTTGGCCATCAAGGTGAGGCGTAGAAAACGCAAGTTCCCCAACCACACGTATTACTTATGTAGTATACCGTTCCAGGGTTAAACATTAATGCAACTATAATAATGCAGAATTTAGCTGCAAATCACTCTGCTCGTTTATCAAGAAGAGAGCCATTACTAAGACTCATCTTACTTGCCTTTCCACCCGCACGTGGCCAATGCAGGTGGAATTTGTCGCTTAACATTTGCTTAATTAGGATTTCATTGCTCTACATTCAAACTTGATGTCAAATTAAAATTCAAAATGTCCACCTATAAGCAGATCCGACTATATGAGTTGAGCATTTCATAAATAATCCTTTCTTCGCGAAGGGAATTTGGAGAGCATTGCATTCGTGCAGCTGTTCCTAGCATGTAGATTCTCAAGACTCAAAATTTTCATTCGTGTTACAAGTTTTTCACAATTTCACTCGTAAGAATCCTTCGGTGCCCAGGAAAACGCCAGGAGAAGCAAATGTGATGTTTGAGGGAATGAGCAAAGCTCCACTGATGCTACAACTGTCAATGGCCTACCATCACTGACACAGGAAGCTGGGGAATACGACACTGGCAACTCTAAAACAGATTTATATAACCGAAAAATGGTTTCGTCTGCCATTTTATTCAGGTAATGCAATATCCATGAGCTAGTGGAGATAAGGTCTTGGAGCCACGGAACTGCTCAGTCGGATACCAGCTTTGGGAACTCATTGACTGATGGCTGCAAGCTCACAACTTTTTGAAGAAGTAACGAGTGACCATCAGCAAACTGGTAGGTATAACCGTGGAATTACCTGAGCTCAAAGCCTTAACAAGTTGAGTGTCAGGTGTATCTGTGAGATACACACCATGTATGTATCTGGGTAATACACAATCCTGGTCCGCCGTAAATGCTCGTGTATTTCTCAGATACACAATTAAGGTGTTTCTCTCTTATTCTTTGACCTTGAGAGAATCTTTGGAAGGGTGGAACAGTATTGGCCACAAAACATTTGCCGAGACACATGCGGTAGAGTTAGTTTCATCGCCTGCAAGTCCCAAATCGTCGCTCACAGGCCACGTGTATCATAAATATACGCGCGGTTTTTCCTATGTAAATAGATGAAATACCACCCAATAGTTCTTTTACCATCAAAAGCAAGGTCTTCTGAAGCGGAAAAAATAAAGAAGCTGGCTTGGCATCTGAGGTCAGTTTCTTTTTTTTAGTTGAGAGAGGACAGCTGCGGCATTCAACTTGTTAATCAAAATACCGATGGAGCGGACTTGGTGAGATCATAAAAAATTACAGAGCGAAATTACAAGGATGGAGGTGAAAAGGTGGGTATTAAATTCATCCCTGTTCTCTACCAATAGGAGCGAGGAGGACGAGAGGCAGACATGTCAGCAACATTCAACTATGCCGAAGGCCACAGCTACACATAATATGCTCCAGATTTGCTCCTTGTTTAGGCAAATAGATTAGACGGATTAGTGAAATGAGGGAGACCAGATGACCTACTGACCACTGACCCCAGCTCAGTGGTCTTATCACCGGTTGATTCCCTCATCAGCCCAGTGGTGGTTGGTCTCCCAAGTTCAGTTGCCTTCAAGCTCCCAAACAAGCCTGACGTGTACCCCGCTATCCATTTTTTGCTACGTCCAAGACGTCTACACTTTACCTCCACGAGGTGTACGCCATAATTATCAGCCATCAAACCATCATTCATCATCCATCACCATTCATCACTCATCCTCTTCAAATCAGATGCCACCAAGAATTCACCGAACAATCGAAATAACTGAGAACCTAGTTTAAATACAAACGGCATGCCTTAGGTAGGTGCATTAATTTCTTTTCTTTCCATCAATCTTTGGTTTGCTCAATATAGCGTCAAGTACAATAGTTGCCTCTTCTTTCTTTCATTCCTTCTCAATCATAGTAAATTACAATAGTTTAAACCAGCAATAAAGTTTTATTTTTTAATAGCCTACAGTTTTTTCTAATGAGGTGAAGATTTGGTGTCTCTTTCGAGTGCCACACTTTCCTCATCACTCCTCCGTGGTAAGGCATATGTGTACCCGCCATTATTCTGCCCTTAACCTTTTGGATGGGTTGTTGTAACGGACAGCCAGTATGCTAGAACAACAAGGTTATAGTCCTGATCACTTGGTGGTAAAACCAACAGGAGCCTTCATTATTGATGTGTGGTTTCTGGCTCTGGGCAGAGATCACTCTTGCACCTTGGTCCATATTACTGATTACAATAAAATCCCGTTCTTTTCCTGACTTCTTGCCAAGAGGGCTATGTTCTTCAACTACCATTTTAAATCACCGTACATCCGTATTAATTAAGGGATTTAACCGTAAAATTACTTGAGGTAATTTTACCTCAAGTGGGGAAGAAGAATAACGTTCGTTAACCGTATAAAAAGTGTCGTGAGGATTTTTCTTCCATTTTGCTTCCGAGTCTTCCAAGATAGCGGAAGCTCTATTTTCACTTTTCAAGGTTGAAAGAAAAAATCTTCTCCAAAATCAAAATTTCCACTCGAGTTTTACGTTTTAGACCTCCCTGAACAATTTTGGTTCTGTGTCTGTCTGTCTGTCTGTCTGTGTGTTTGTTATGAAATCCTTGCCATAGCCATAACTTCTACAAGACTCATCAGATTTTGATGATATTTTCAGTGATTGTGCGGGTAGGCGTGTGGATGGTCCCCTATGTAAATCATCACCACCGGACTGATTGTACCATTGCGCATGCGCAACCGTGAAACCCTTCTCACAGCCATAACTTCTTCAATTCTCGTCCGATTTCAATAAAATTTTCAGCGATTGTGCGGATTGGCGTCCCCCATGAAAATTATTGCCTCCAGACTGATAGTAGCAATTGCGCATGCGCAAACGTAAAATCCTTGCCACAGCCATAACTCCTACATTTTCCAACAATATCCGGAGATTGTGCCGGTTTATGGTAGAGTCCCCTATGAGGGTAGTGCTAGGTACATAGAGATTGATGTTTTGAGATCAACTATGTACTATGCATTGGATCATCTTTACAATCGGGTTATGGATATGAGGAAGCTATGTGCCAAACCCACTTGGCAGAAGTTTTTGACAAGTTACGGATTAGTGGAATTACCATTCCCGACCCCAAAAAATCATCTGGTCAACATTCAGAGCCATATCGTGCAATGGAGCTCGATTGCTTCTGGAATACGTTTTTAGAAGCCCAGAAGTGAGAACTCTACTTAATTTTGTCATTGGTAGTATGTATAATAGTGTAGCTATATTGATTAATTAGGCCAATACCTCGAAGCGAATTGTGTTCAAGGAGTTGATTTATCCAACATTACCCACGGACAAAACCTTCGTTGAGTTGGATATGTTGGAAATCCAATTCGCACTTTATTAATCAGTGTGGTGTAGCCGTTGCAACTTCAAGCAGCTCCGCCAGGACCACGTTGACAAAGTGTCGGTTGGTTACTCAAAGGAAAAAATTCATATCTTTCAAAATTAAATTTTTTACTCGCATTTCTCGTTCAACAGCTTTCGAAACAATTTTGGTTTCGTGTTTGCAAGCTTTCCCGAGGTAAAACATTTTGCCAAGCAAAACTTTTTACACCAAATAGGGGGTGCACCTGATTTTTTTTAAATTTGCAATCAAAATTAGACATCATTCTGAGAATTTTGACAACAGCCGTTCTCTTTTCAATTAGTGGGTCTTTTTCTATGATTTTTCAAAGTTGCGAATGGGACCACCCAGCCCACTGTGACGTCATTACTGGATCGGAGATCCAAATATTGCAGGTCGATAAAAACGTGATGAATTCTCAATCCTTTTGATGTTTCGAAATTCAGACGAATTCAGACTTAATTTGGAACACCAGATTCCAATATTTCAGAGAATTTTTTAGTTTTCTGTTTAACTCAATAATTTTTACACCACCAAATTTCATGTAGGTGTTCTACGAGAATACTATAGTGTCTTTCGACATTGACTGTTTTTGAAGTCCGCTGTAAATAAGGCTGAACACTACAAATTTTTGAATTCTCGAAATTTTTGATGCTTTAATGTGACTCTGTATTGCAATAAATCAGCGTCAATAGTCATTTTTATATTTTTCAATCTATCAAAACCCTTTGGTTCTTCATACTTTCGAACCAACAAAGTTAAGTTAAGTTAGTTAGTTTCGTTGAGCCACTAGCGGACTTTGACGAGCTGGGCTCTACCAACGCTCGTGCGTTCAACGGAAGACTCGCTTCCGCGTAACCTGGGAATCCGCTGGCAATGGCGGTCCATTTTATTTATTTAATTTTTTTTTTTTAACTCCCCTGAAAGGGCACGTCATTAATACAAAATAAATAAATAAATAAAATATAATGGGGAGGACGCTGGGGATCAGCAGCTGCACGGGCGACCTCCCAGCTCGACCCTTGAAGGGCTAGCAGGCGCTGGCGGCGCAGGGTAGGGATACATGCCGAGAGAAACACAATGCCAAGCCCACCGGATTTGACCGGTGCATGGATATAGGCACTTGGGACACCAGGTGGGAACCTCAGCCAAGAGCGCACAGCAGAGCGGATTTCTCGATCTAATTCTTGCAGCCTCCCCGCCGTAAGCCTACCAAAGACTAACCCATAGGTCAGCTTTGGCAGTAAGTACGTGTGAAGGAGGCGCAGCTTCTGCTGTGGCTTCAATGGAGCCTTGGTAATGCGAGCAATTAAGTATTTTACGAAAAACCTCGCACTTGACTAACCCGAGAAAGAGAGTCAAGATGAAGCCTCGAGTTCTAAAGGGAGTCAACGCCACGCACTCAACTGGCGCTGTTGGTGAAATTCGAAATGCTTGCATACGAGTCTGCAACAAGGGACATTTTCATGTCAACCACTACACAACAAGGTAGTGAAGTAGTTCATGTACCCAAGCATCAAAATAAGAAAACAGTTGATTGTTCTCTACGCAACACAGTGAGTCTATTTTATTTATTCGTGACGATTTTTCAGTTTATGTGCCAAAGCAAAGACATGAAAATGTCAAAATGCATTAATGTATTGTCGATTTGGAGTTGTAGATTTGTAAGCTGAGCGTTGTTACCCCAACTATGTTCATGACACTAACCATTCGTAAAACATAAGTTTGACAAGTCGATTTTGAATCTGGAAAGATTTCTCCAACAGCCTGCAATGGGTGCTGGGCTTCCTGAGAGTTGGGATTTAGAGGTCAAAACTGAGCTCTACAAGTCAACCAGGATCTGATTTTGGTGGCACCACTGTATCACGTGAAAAAATTTAGACTTTGTCGAAAAACATTGTAGTTTCGAACAAAATTTGCTAAACACTAACGCCAGGATATGACCTGATCACTGGTCAAGTGTTAAAAGAACTTCTAGAGATAGGATTGCGTAAGCTACTACACCTCATAAATGCAGCGTTTCGATTATATCATGTTCCGCAATCTTGGAAAATTGCTGAAGTGATCATGATATTGAAACCAGGCAAAGAACCTTCGGACGTCAAGTCCTATAGACCAATTTCACTGCTTCCAGTTCTCTCCAAGGTATTTGAGAAGCTACTAAAGAAAAGACTCATAAACATAATAGAAGAAAGGAATTTAATTCCACAACACCAGTTTGGTTTTAGAACAAAACATTCAACGATTGAACAAGTCCATAGGATAACAGATGTAATTGAAAATGCACTGGAAAATAAACAAGTGCGTAGTGCTGTATTTCTTGATGTGTCACAAGCTTTCGATAAAGTGTGGCACGATGGACTAAACAACAAACTGCAAGGGATGTTGCCTAATCAATATTGCCAAATTCTGAAATCTTACCTCCGGAATAGATACTTCAGAATTAAAAACGAAGATGAATACTCAAATCTCAACAAAATTAGAGCAGGTGTCCCGCAGGGAAGTGTTCTTGGACCCCTCCTTTACTTGCTATATACACATGATGTTCCTTGCACATTGGGAACTATAGCCACATTCGCAGACGATACAGCTGTTTTGGCAGTTGCAGACACAGTTGAAACCTCTACAGAAAAGCTACAGGAAGCTACAAATGCTATTGGAGATTGGACTCGAAAATGGCGCCTCAAATTAAACGAAACCAAATCCACTCATGTGAACTTCACCAACAAAAAATTACAAATATGCCGCTGATATTGAATCAATATTGAGTCCCATATTCCAACTCAGCTAAGTATCTGGGAATGACACTAGATACAAAGCTGAAGTGGAAAGAACACGTCAAAAAGAAAAAGGAACAGCTAACAATCAAATTCAGAAAACTGTATTGGCTCCTGGGCCGACATTCGCAACTTAGCTTACACAACAAAGTGCTGTTATACAAAACAGTACTTATGCCAATTTGGACCTATGGTATACAGCTACGGGGATGCACAGCTAAAAGTAACATGAAAATTATTTAAACGTTCCAAAATAAGATACTGATGAGTATTGTGAATGCTCCGTGGTACATTCGTAATGATGACCTCCACAAGGACCTCAAAATTGAGACTATTAGCGAGGTAGCAAAAAGATACGCGAGAAACTACGAAAAAGAGGCTTCACGCACACACAAACCCAGAAGCCATCCAGCTTCTGGACAACACTCAAGAAATCCGACGTCTAAAAAGGACCAAGCCTCTGGACCTTGGATGCTGAAGTGTAACTTTAATGTAGTGAAAGTCATTGGACTAACACTTGCATGAGAAACGCGTAATATATATGTGAAGTAAATATCTAGATAGTTACGTGATGTATAATACCTCAATTGTAACTAGTTGATATATTGACTAATAAACGCTTAAGAAAAAAAACACTAATGTTTGGTTATGTTACTAATGTTTATCAGATGTAGCTCTATTCATTGATTAAGTACAGCTCATAAGATACCACCGTGCGCGATTTGATGAATTCTAAGGGAATAAGTTATTTTCCAAATAAATTGTGGCTCATCATGACTTCCTTTCGTCAACTTGGATTGGGAAGTTGTATTGATACTCAGCAGTGGTGTTGCTGTTTGAACATTGAGTCTGCTAATTCGATGTAGGAGGTGAAATTTGTTCCAACACGAGAGGCTGAAGTTGCTCTTGATGAGTATAATTCAAAGCATCCTAGAAAGATTTCTAGTACTCGTAGTCTTGACCTTGCTGGCTGGTTGAGTAGTCCTGGCTGCTGCCCCAGCTTGCTTGGGCTCCACCCTGTTGTCCTCCTTGTTGTCCTCCCATTTGTCCACCCATTTGTCCACCCATTTGTCCACCCATTTGTCCTCCCTGTTGTCCACCCTGTGGTCCTCCCTGTGGTCTTCCCTGTTGTCCTCCCTGGCCACGTCCTCCTTGTTGTCCTCCTTGACCACGTCCTCCTTGTTGTCCTCCCTGTGGTCCTCCCTGTTGTCCTCCTTGTCCACGTCCACCTTGTTGTCCACCTTGACCTCCCTGTTGTCCTCCTTGACCACGTCCACCTTGTTGTCCTCCTTGTGGTCCTCCTTGACCTCCCTGTTGACCTCCTTGACCACGTCCTCCTTGTTGTCCTCCTTGTTGTCCACCTTGTGGTCCTCCTTGACCACGTCCTCCTTGTTGTCCTCCTTGTTGTCCACCTTGTGGTCCTCCTTGACCTCCCTGTTGTCCTCCTTGTCCACGTCCACCCTGACCTCCTTGAGGTCCACCTTGGCCTCCCTGTTGACCTCCTTGACCACGTCCACCTTGTCCTCCTTGTTGACCGCCCTGTCCTCCTTGTCCACGTCCACCCTGTCCTCCTTGTTGTCCACGGCTACCTTGACCTCCTTGTTGACGGCCGCCTTGTTCTGCAAATTATTCAATTATTGTATCATACTTAAAATATTAACGATTTCCACTAATGTAAATTATACGACTTGATGAATAACAATTTATTCAAGGCCAAAAATTGCTTAATAAAAAGTTATACGGATTTTTGACATGTTCATCATTTTACTCTCGTAATGAAATAGTGTCTGTTTTCAATGTATTTTTTACGGAATCCCGCCCAATCAATTTCTCTAATTTTTCACTTTTTTCTACCTACTACTATATTTTATCATGAGTTTGAATATGGTCCAAAAGTCAGGTATTTTGGAATTGAGGAGAACTCAAGAAAACTTTTTTCTCCAATAATAATTTCACTTGGGGATTATCATTTGACAAGCATGTCGCAACCTTGTCGTCCCAAAAAGAACCAAAAAGGTACTAAACTGAGAAACGAGCTTCCTTGCTAGCCAAGTTGCACCAATGTGTCCTGCTAGAACATTATCTTTTATAATAATACTCTTTTGACGCAATTATGCTGAAGATCATAAATTATCGACGCCTTCATTTTAAAATCACGATCTACAAATTCCAAAACAACCAATGAAAGCCTCTGAAAGCCTCTTCTTCGGTAAAATTCGTTTATTGGCGAAACAACCCGAATGGAAACAATGCTGCGCAGAACGTACTGCGCGCTTCGTAATCGCGTAATCAATCAGCCATGTGAATGCTTTTACGCACTTTCTGCATTACGGAACACTTCTCTTCTTAACGCATTACTCGTTACGGATTTCACGCACCTATGTGAAACCGGCTTACCTCAATCAAACGAATTTGATCAGCTGAAATTTGAACAGGTATTCCGCCTAATTCCGTTAGTAAACAGTCTTTTGCGATTCACAGTCGTGTATATTTGATTTACTGTAAGCCAACCCTTGTCCTCGAGGGGAGCGAACGGTTCGCCCGCCAGAGCTCAACGTGATTCGATTCGATTTTGAACGCTGCAAATTAATACACAATGGTTTATTATTTTTCGATCTGCAAAGCCACCAACCATCCAACATGATGAGAAACATCGATTGCATTTTGGTCAGCTATAATTTGAACGGAGATTGGGCCTCTTTTGTGATTCACACACGTGTTCCTGATTTATCGTACCTCCAACTTTAAATTTCGTAAGGAGCGAACGGTTTTTCCAAAAATGCCCGTGTGGTCTCAAAAAATTCTAAAAATTCAATGCTATCTTAAATTGATGGAAAAACAATACCTTCACATCAAAAGTTTTTGAGTTAGGGCGTTTTCAAAATTCATTTTTTGACCCTTAGAAGTGACCTACATCAACCAAAATCTTCGGGACACAACAAGACTCCAAATAGAGCCTACATACGAAATTTCATCAAAATCGGTCAATGCTAAGTGGCAAAAGTAGCGCGTATACGGACGGCCAAATTTTCATTCGATTTTTGGATTATGCGTACCTTGAAACGTAAACCATCAAATTTTGAGGGGGTGTTAAAAAAAATTTCTTGGTCGATTCCAAAGGTTTATTATTGAAAATAATAAACCAAAATTCAATGGGGAATTTGCCTCACATTTTTTTTTTTTTTTTTTTTTCGAATGAGGGTTTATTTTTATGGAATAAAACCATAGTGAGCTGCTCGAAAACGCATCCAAAAAATTTAGAGAATTCAAGGAAGATGGAAATTTTAAATGTGGTGGCAATGTGTAACAGGCAGCCATGTTTGAAACGTAACGGATATTCTACCAATCTGACTTCAAAGGAGGTTCTGTGGCGCTTACCACAGAAGCGGAACATACACGAACTTTTAGCTTACAAGTAGTGCGCACAAGGGTGCGCCCCGAACTGGCAGGAAGAACCCAGACACAAAAGTGACCAAAAGAAACAATATTACTCACTTTTTTACAATACGATTCTACCTACCAGTTTATCAAGCATTATTAGTCTTCATCTTCTCTTATTTAGTTTCAAGATTTGAATCACATTATTCGAGTAGCCATTTCACTGGATCGTTTTGTGTGGCGGTGCTAGAACTCTGTCCGCTGTTGGAGTTGTTTTCGCGTCTTTTTTTTCGTATGACGTCAACAATATTCCTCGATTTTCGCAGTGTTTTGTAACAGAGGCTTCACTTGTTTAGGCATTTTCTCCTACGGTAATTTTTTCCCCTTGGTTATTCCTAGTGTTAAACGTTATTCTAGGGCCCTATTGTAGGATTTGACTTCACATTCCAGAATCTAAAATTGAGGCAAATTCCCCATTCTATCTTAAATCAGTGAAAAAATTTCCTGTATTTCAAATGTTTCCGAGCCAGGTGTTTTGAAAATAACAACTCCTATTTTTATCCCTCAGAAGTGACTGACATCAACCAAAATCTTTGGAGCACTACTGGACCCAAAATGGAGCCTTTAAAATGCCAAATTTCATCGAAATGTCCATGGTAACTAAAAGAAGTGCCGCGTACGGACGGACGAACGAAACTTTTTCGATTTCTGGATTCTACTTACCTAAAAAGTAAACTTAAAGTTTTGAGGGGTAGGGGGGGGAGGTAAAAATTCTTGGTCGATTCCAATGGTTCATTTTTCTAAAAAAAAAATATACCATAATTGACTGCTTCGTTCAACAATAATTATCAACCAACGAATTTTATAAAAATTATGTCCACGTTATTGTGAGTGAGGGAGATAAATAATGCCCACCTCAACTGGTAAAACTATTTTTCTTCCAAAATGTAGAAGATTTTATAATTCGTGATATTCTAACGAGTGTATCGATGAATAACCGACTTACGTGCGACAGCAACAGCTGCGAGAGCGCAAAGTAAGACCAGAGCGTACTTCATGGTGACGAATGATGTCTTCTTCGAAACTCGCAGCTTTTATACGAGAAAAACTGCTCTATTCGGCACCTGTTCAAATATAGGCAGTTGGATCGAGAACAATACAGCTCGAGCATGAAGATAATATTTCAATGTTAATACAAATCATGTGTTCCAATGTACGCAAGACACAAAGCAAATTTATTTGCACCTATTGTCGTGAAGTGGTTGAATCAAACTTTCGGCAGTAAAAACAACAAACATGGGAGAAAGCAAGACAATAGGGATTACCGTTCCTTTCATAAACATCAATATTGATTATCATCCAAAGAATAGTTTTACTTGGTTTTCTAATATCTCCCAGAGAATTCGTGATTTCATTCACCTCGTGTATTTGAGTACAAATTAATTCAACGAATTTCTGTAAATTGGAAAATATTACTCATTGTAGTGATACAATTATAATTACAATCATGCGGGGAGTCCCAAAATTAATGATCCAAACTTCAGAGACTGATTCTACAGCTAATTTGGAACAACTTTTGTACTAAGTATAGGTAACATTTTTTTCAAAACCCTCACCTAAACCATTATTAATTTTTTTAAGCTTTGTTTTCACTTTTCAAGGATGAAAAAAAATTTCTCCAAATTCGAAATTTCCACTCGCGTTTTAAGTTTCAGACCTTCCAGAACAATTTTGGTTCCATGTCTGTGTGTCATGAAATCCTTGCCACAGCCATAACTTATACAACACTCATCCGATTTCGATGAAATTTTCAGGATTGTGCGAGTTGGTGTGAAGATGGTACCCTATGAAAACTAAATTGATGGAAAAACAATACCTTCATATCAACATTTTTTGAGTTAGGGCGTTTTCAAAATTCATTTTTTGACCCTTAGAAGTGACCTAATTCAACCAAAATCTTTGGGGCACAACCTCAAATGGAGCCTACACACCAAATTTCATCAAAATCGGTCATTGCTAAGTGGGGAAAGTGCCATGTACGGCGGACGGACGTCCAAATTTTTATTCGATTTTTGAATTCTACGTACCTTCAAACGTAAACCAACAAATTTTGAGGGGGTTAAAAAATTGTTTTTCCTGGTCAATTCCAAAGGTCAAAGGTTCATCAATGAAAATAATGAAACAAAAAGGTCTGCGAACAAGGTGTGATACGTATTCATTACCCTTTTGTGTGGACGATCCAATTTACAGTAAGTAAATAATCACAGAACTTCAACCTCTAAGTATCTGGCACTGCCTTCATAGAGGACCATCCACACCACAACCCTCACAATCCCTGAAAATGTCATCAAAATCGGACTGTAACTTTGTATAGTTTCGCTCGCCTCAGAAGAGACAGACATCTTGGACACATTAACAGACAGACAGACACGAAACCTAAATTATCAGTTTAAAACTTTAAACTCGAATGGAAATTGTGATTTTGGAGTACTTAACAACTTTTATGCTTCAAGACCATGAATCAGGCCCATTTAGTGAAACCAGATTTCAGTGAGTAATCTGGCGATGTGTTCAACTAATTTGTGTGGATATTGTATAATAAACCAATGCTATCAATATTTGAATTTCAACTCACCTTTCGCACAGGAACTCGTAACAATATGTTATCGTGAAGAGTCGCGCGTGGAAACTGCATGAATGAACCAGTTTTCAGATTAATACGATATCGAATGTGAACTGAACTCGTGCGTGGAGCACATTCAAGAGAACTACCTGTCATTGGCATTGAACTGATATTGAACTAATAACATCGCGTACTGGGAATTCCTCGTCGGAGCGAAAACGGATCGAAAGGGAAGCCAGCCAGTTCCGGTACAATTAGAGCTTCCACGGAAAGATTGAATCCGATGAATGTCACCCGTTGTTGATGAGTTGTGCTTGTAATCATTCTGTCATGATGTTTGCGGCTCACCAATCAAAAGAACAACATGTATAGGGAGAAACGAACGACCTTGCCCTTCGGCATTTAGATACTTACTTCATTCATTGCGAAGTGGAGCAAAGCACTAGTTTTGGCATTTTCCCGCTTGTTTATTTATATCAGAAAAGAATGAATGTAGTAAATTATTGGCATTTGGTGCTGGAAATAAGAGGTCTTCAATGAGTGACTCTTATCCTGTGACGTCATACGGTTCATGTAGTCATGCACCGAGTATCCATAACACATGGTATATCATTGCATTTTGTCAAAAAGCATATTGTATTCCGTTTCTGAATGTTTTCTATTATTAAAAATCTTAATAATTTAATAATTAAATTTCAATAATTTAATTTTGACATTTTCATGTCTTTGCCCTGGCACATAGCACAAAAAACTGTCACGAAATTGCGTAACGAAGTTGTGTTACAGTGCCTTTATAGTGTAGTGAAGGTCAGTACCACGATTTATATAGAGAGCTACGCCACGACATTAACATGCTGACACAAGGACTGGAACTAGAGAAAGTAAAATGGATAATTAAGTGTCGATGCGAGCTACTATACCTAAACTACATCCCTTGGATACCAGATAGAAACTACCTGTGCTCTTTATGCAACATGAAGGCGACTGAGAATATGGAGCATTTCCTGGCAATATGCTCAATATTAGGCCATAAATGTAGGATTCACTTTGGCAAGACCTCCCTAAGTCGCGAGGAATTGATCTCGATACTTAATGGAAAAGACTGGGACAACCTATACGAATTTGCTAAATCTGCTTGGACCTACAGAAGATCGCTGATTCAGGAATTTAACTACAACTGAATAAGGATACAAAACAAGTTAAATTAAACAAATAAATTTAGTTAAATTAAATTGGAGCACAATATTTTGCAACATAATACACAACAATATGCACAATATTTTGCAGCATATGTGAATAAATTCAATAATTAATAGTTCCAATAATTAAAATACATAGATAATAATAATAATTTTAACATGCATACAAGTAATAATCAAAATTATGATTAACAAAAAGCAAAACAATCAACAAGTGTAATTAATAACAATGGAGAATTAACTATCAGTTAAACCCATTAAGTGGTGAACTCCGGCTGACGGTGAATTACCAAAGCCCATCATATTGTTAATTTGTAAAGATGATGTTATTGTTGTAAATAAAAATATGTTTTCATTCATTCATTCATTCATTCATTCATTGCATTTTGTCAAAAAGCATATTGTATTCCGTTTCTGAATGTTTTATATTATTAAAAATCTTAATAATTTAATAATTAAATTTCAATAATTTAATTTTGACATTTTTATGTCTTTGCCCTGGCACATAGCACAAAAAACTGTCACGAAATTGCGTAACGAAATTGTGTTACAGTGCCTTTATAATGATTTCCGCTTACAACGACCCCGTTGTTAGGTTCGTTCCTTTTCTACACTTTTTAACCCACAAAAATCGTTCACCACTCGTTGGAAAGATCTCGATTCAACGAACATTTTCATGTTCTCCATAATTAATTGACTATACGAATAGCGGAGCTATGGGCATAACTGTTCTCATATTTTGTTTACAACTGCAACGCATTGTGAGGTTTGAAAAATACAACAAATAGCTATAGATAGTTATTATGTTAATGATTCGTTTCACATTCTGACAACAACGGAGGGTGGGTTATAAAATCCTATAGTGAGGTAAAAAAGCAATAGGTAAAGACATGAAAATGTCCCAATGCGTTGCAGACTCGTATGCAAGCGTTTTTTATTTTATCTATGAGCATCGCATCTCAACCTCTTAACTTTCGATCAAAGTTATTCTCTGCCTCACCAGTTATCTCTCCCAAGAAAACGTCCCAGGCCGAATCAATGCAATTCGGTCGTGGGGGCGGTTATCGAACTTTTTCTCTAGGGAAATAGTTCGGTATACGCCCCCCACTTTTTTCAATGTCTAGTTTCATTGCTTGGAGTATTTGAAAACATAAGTGCGGTATATTTTATTTTATAATCTAAAATTTTAATAATTCAATAATTAATACTTAAAATTAATACAATTTAATCAGCCCATTCGCATAACATGTTCTTGCTTATAAGCTTTGAAATTGTGTAACTTCAATGCAGATTAGCTTAAGCCGAATCATGTAGTTGGTAACATTGTACACGTTCTGGGGCCTTCCGCGTCTGTACGCTTTCGCTCTCCCCACTACGAATCCTGCCATCTTATGACATAGCTTGCTTTGGTTCTCATACTGCTTTCTTACTTTGCTTTTGCATTTCCAATCATATTTCGAGTCATTCAATATTTTATTGAATAAACTAATATCAATCTTAAAGTCACTGTTTCGTCTACATATTTTCGATCCCCATCTCCAGACCTTCGTTTCAACGGTGAGTTCGTTTCATAATATGCTATGCATGATATATTTGGTACTTTCCGTTTACAATTCGTTTACACTCAAATTATTTAGTTCGATTGGTGATCTCAAATATTCAGTATCGCTCGTTGAAGCTTACAGCCGATATTTTGCTACCAAGTTTCTGCAAATTTTCAATTTTGCTCCCGAATCTACCAAGGTAGCGAAAGCTTCATTTACACTTTTGAAAGTAAAAAAAGTTCTCCAAACCCAAAATTTCCACTTGCGTTTTACGTGGACAATTTCGGTTCCACTCGCGACTTCCTAAACAATTTTGGTTCCGTGTCTGCCTATCTCTGTGGCTGTCATGAAATACTTGCCACAGCCTTAACTTTTACAATTCTCATCAGATTTCGATGAAATTTTCAGGGATTGTGCGGGTTGGCGTATAGACGGTCCTTTATGAAAATCATCATCTAAGGATTGATAGTAGCCGCTGCGCATGCGCAAACGTGAATTCCTTGTAACAGCCTAAACTTCCACATTATTCATCCGGTTTCGAAGAAATTTTCAGGGATTATGCGGATTAGGTTATAGACGTTTTCCTATGAAAATAATCACCCCCTGACTGATAGTAGCCGCTGCGCATGCGCAAACGTAAAATCCTTGTATCAGCCATAACACTCACATTTTTCATCCGAATTTGATGAAATTCTCTCGGATTGTTCAGATCGGCTTGTATATGGTCCCCTATGGAAACGATAAACGCGTTTTTCTGAAAAGAACAAAACGTAGTACCTATTGAATTTAGATAGTATTAAATTTTTTAAAAATTTTGAGACCACCCGGAGCTCTGCAGGACTAACCGTTCTCTCCCTACGAGTACTTAAGGGTTTTCCTTCGATTAAACAGAATCATGAGTGTGAATGACAAAAGATGTCTAATCGCCGTTCAAATTTCATCTGACTAAAATGCGACCGCTGTCCATTTCTTCGATTTGTATTGAGTTTTGCTTTCTGAGCAACCATTAATCAAATTTCCATATGAAGCTTCTTATTTTTCGTATCGAGTGTGAAGCGTTTAGTTCTTTCTAATAAACTTGATTGTGAAGGTGTGAAGCAGTATGGTGTGGTAGGTAGTACCTACCAATATTTGGTAGGTAAACAAATAGGTTAAAAAACGCTGCAAATCATTGCCCAAAGGTTTATTACTTTCTGTATAGATCACCCTTCTGTATAGATCCCTCCCTACCAACCATAGGTACCTACTAGGGCATTTTTGAAAATTTCAACCTTCCATTTCCATTTGGCTGGTGGTGGGGTTGAAATTTTCAAAAATGCCCTAGTAGGTACCTACGGTTGGTAGGGAGTGATCTATGCAGAAGGGTGATCCATAAAGAAAATAATTAACCTTTGGGCAATGATTTGCAGCAATTTTTCTAGTTAGTCCATGGCAAAACACATTTGTGTTAAAAATGTTACCTACCTACCAAAAACCCGGTTTTTTATTTTTCGAGAAAGAAATATAAAACGATTGAAACTATAAAAACCCTCGTCTGTTAGAGCTTAGTAAGATGGAAAAAAATATTGAACTCGGACGAGTACTTACAAGTAGGGTAAATGTACCAGTTATTGGCATTTGATTTCTTAGTCAATGTACTGCAAAGTAGGGCAATGAATTAAAGTTTTTTTTAAAATTAGTGTGTTTTCCCCTTCAAGTTTCCATATGTGCTGCATCATTTGTTTCCACACTGAGTATTTGAAGTTGAAGACGAATTTACTTATGAGGCCAAATGCCGACTATCATGTCTGGCAAATGTAGTAGTTTATTGTTATGAAATTTTCTACCAAATATGTTTTCAACAATGTGTGGCTATTTATTTGTTAACGTTTAGTTAGGTAGATTGGAGTACCTAGCCGATAACGGAGTATTCCGATGAATAGCGAGAAAGAATTTTCTCTTCACATAAATGTCAAAGAAGTTTTTGACTTCTTGTTTGACAAGCATTGTTATGCGCACTGTTAGCTAATTTAGTTACCTATCTGAAAGTCTGTGAAATGATAATAACAGATGAAATTTACTCAAGTTGTGTGAAACAACGTCCTTGCCAATAACTGGGGCCTCGCGCGGTACACCGTTTATTTTAGAGATGACGCAGATATTGAGGACCGTTAGTTTTATTATTCCGACAGTTGTAGGTCGGTATACAAATACTAAATTCGAAAATATCGTTTTGTAAGCCTTATGTCAACCTAGAATTGTAAATGAGGAATTTCACCATGTCGGAATTTCCTATTTTTGACCCCAAAATCGGATTCGGCACCTCTAAAAACCTCCTAAGGCAAACTTTCAGCCCGAACTTCCTAATTTACGAATAAACAAAACAGTGTAGAAAATACGAATGTTTAAAAAACCGGGAAAATGACGTCATGCTGGAATAGTTCATTTGTGGCTGCTTGAAGCGCTGAGATCGAGAAATCCATAGTCCCCAGATGCAAAATTTCATGAAACAGTAAAGTTCGAAATCGAAAAACTGAAGAAAAAAATAGAAAAAGTGAGATGGGGAAAATTAGGTTTCCTCTGTTTTTGTTTGATAACTTTTCTCTTAGAAAACACGATTTCTTCGTCCCAATGGGCAACACTGGGAGGAGACGGCGATCCGAACAGCCAATCAGCGAGCGTTCCCGCTGCACGTCTGTTTTCCCGGTTAGTTTTGAAATTAAAAATTTTGATTGTCTCCCAAAAATAACAGGAGACTTATTTTCCGAAATCAGCCCGATTTTCTTCTATCCCACACCATTAACTATTCAGGAAAAATGCAAACAGAAATCGGTGAAATTCCTCATTGTGTTAAATTAGTTTACTGTTAAATTTGTCTGTGTTTTGATGCTTCTGACTCAACCAAAGCATTTGGTTTTCAATTTTCATCCGGATTCCTCGAAAATGTCCAAATGTATGTAGTTGAGCATCAGGATGGTTCCCTAAAAAATTCATCAACATCATTAAAATTGGCTGGTAGTGGTAGATACTCAGAGATAGAAGTTTTGATCATCTATTCAATCGTGTTAAGGGTACGTTGGAGCTATGAAATGAAATGAATGAAATGAAATAAAAACGTGCTTTATTTGATGTATAGTACAAGCAATGTTTGAAAACCGGCACAGTAAGTCTTGGTTTTCACCATGAGACTTGGTTAGCTGATAAAAAAAAAGAAACATAATTCTCTTTTCATTTTAAGTAGTAGTATTCAGCATTATTTTTATTATTATTATTATTATTATTATTATTATTATTATTATTTTGTTCCAGAAAATTTCTGGAACGTTGGAGCTATGTGCTACAACCTTTTGTCTTTTTATAATAAAACAAGACATGTATGTATGTTGCGGCGCAAGTGCAAAGAACACACTGCTAATTTTTTTTTTTAATTTTATTTAAGCGTTTATTAGTCAATATATCAACTAGTTACAATTGAGGTATTATACATCACGTAACTATCTAGATATTTACTTCACATATATATTACGCGTTTCTCATGCAAGTGTTAGTCCAATGGCTTTCACTACATTAAAGTTACACTTCAGCATCCAAGGTCCAGTGGCTTGATCCGTTTTAGACGTCGGATTTCATGAGTGTTGTCCAGAAGCTGGATGGCTTCTGGGTTTGTGTGTGCGTGAAGCCTCTTTTTCGTAGTTTCTCACGTATCTTTTTGCTACCTCGCTAATAGTCTCAATTTTGAGGTCCTTGTGGAGGTCATCATTACGAATGTACCACGGAGCATTCACAATACTCCTCAGTATCTTATTTCGAAACGTTTGAATAATTTTCATGTTACTTTTAGCTGTGCATCCCCATAGCTGTATACCATAGGTCCAAATTGGCATAAGTACTGTTTTGTATAACAGCGCTTTGTTGTGTAAGCTAAGTTGTGAATGTCGGCCCAGGAGCCAATACAGTTTTCTGAATTTGATTGTTAGCTGTTCCTTTTTCTTTTTGACGTGTTCTTTCCACTTCAGCTTCGCATCTAGTGTCATTCCCAGATACTTAGCTGAGTTGGAATATGGGACTGTGCATTGATTCAATATCAGCGGCTTATTTGTAATTTTTTTGTTGGTGAAGTTCACATGAGTGGATTTGGTTTCGTTTAATTTGAGGCGCCATTTTCGAGTTCAATCTCCAATAGCATTCGTAGCTTCCTGTAGCTTTACTGTAGAGGTTTCAACTGTGTCTGCAACTGCCAAAACAGCTGTATCGTCTGCGAATGTGGCTATAGTTGTTCCCAATGTGCGAGGAACATCATGTGTATATAGCAAGTAAAGGAGGGGTCCAAGAACACTTCCCTGCGGGACACCTGCTCTAATTTTGTTGAGATTTGAGTATTCATCTTCGTTTTTAATTCTGAAGTATCTATTGCTGAGGTAAGATTCCAGAATTTGGCAATATTGATTAGGCAACATCCCTTGCAGTTTGTTGTTTAGTCCATCGTGCCACACTTTATCGAAAGCTTGTGACACATCAAGAAATACAGCACTACACACTTGTTTATTTTCCAGTGCATTTTCAATTACATCTGTTATCCTATGGACTTGTTCAATCGTTGAATGTTTTGTTCTAAAACCAAACTGGTGTTGTGGAATTAAATTCCTTTCTTCTATTATGTTTATGAGTCTTTTCTTTAGTAGCTTCTCAAACAGCTTGGAGAGAACCGGAAGCAGTGAAATTGGTCTATAGGACTTGACGTCCGAAGGTTCTTTGCCTGGTTTCAATATCATGATCACTTCAGCAATTTTCCAAGATTGCGGAACATGATATAATCGAAACGCTGCATTTATGAGGTGTAGTAGCTTACGCAATCCTATCTCTAGAAGTTCTTTTAACACTTGACCAGTGATCAGGTCATATCCTGGCGCTTTTCTGGTTTTTATCTCATGTTTGACGCAATTAGCGAGTTCGCTAAATTTCACAGGTTTAATTGGAATACTATCCATTCTGTGGGGTCTGGGAGAGATAGTTCGCAAATATTGTCACTTTCTCTTTTGCGTTTCTCGCCCAGTTGTTCCCAACCCTGATGGGTCCTAGAGGTTTTCTCGACGTTTCCGTGCCTTTAGCTGCTTTGTACAGAGAGTAATCCGTAGTTGTATCTGCCGTTAGACTTAGAATTTTTCTTGATAGTGTTTCTTGCTCTATTTCATCGATAAGTGTGCCCAATTTTTTTGATAATCTGTTAAGTTCTGTTTTATCTCCAGGGAACCGAGTAACTTGCCATCTCTTCCTTGCTTTGCGTTTCTTCCTCAGTAACTCCCTAACGGCAACTGGGTAGTTGATTGTAGTGCCTCGTGTTGATTCATTTATTGTGGGGGTTGAACGCCACGCTGCATCTTGAATAAGTTCAGTGAATTCTGAAACTTCGTTATCAAGTTGTTCTACTGTTCTAAGAGGTACATTCAGCTGAACTCTTGATATAATATGAGTCCGAAAGTTTTCCCAATTAGTGTGCTTGCTGACAAGACGGGGATCTTGTTCCTTCAGTATTACGTTTTCACTTAAAGTTAGAATGATGACTGAGTGGTCACCAGACAGTTCAAAGCTTCCCGATACATTTGCATATTGACATGAAATTCCCCGGAGAATAAAAAAGTCAATGAGATCAGGTATTTTATTAATATCTGAAGGCCAGTACGTTGGCTTTCCTGAGGACATGAATTCACAGTTGCACACTTGGCCTGCTGTAAACAACTCACGACCTTTTGTTGTGATAAGTCTTGAACCCCACGCTGTATGTTTTGCATTGAAGTCACCCCCTAGGATAAAGCAGTTTCCAAGCAGAGTGAATAGATTTTTATAGTCAGTTTCTTTCAGATTATGCTTTGGTGGACAGTATATCGAGGAGATGTTACAAGCCTTCCCCTTCAATGTAATGTTGACAGATGCAACTTGCATAGTTTCCTCTTCCAACTTGTGGTTCTCATAATGTTTAATATAGTCTCTGATCAGTACTGCTGATCCGCCTCTTGGTTTATTAGCTGGGTGTAAGGCATGGTAAAGATTGTATCCCTTGATATATAGATGAGATTGTCTAGTGAGATGTGTTTCCGATATCAAACATACGTCAATTTTATCGCTATGAAGGAAGGCCTCAAGTTCAGCGACATGATTGTTGATCCCATTGGTGTTCCAAGTTGCTATGCGGATGTTAAAACGTTCCATCATCTTAAAGTTTTGCTTTTTAACTGGTTATTTTCCAGTCTTTCAATACGTTCAAGCAATGTCTTGTTGTTAGAACACTGTTTTTTCCATAAAATCCATTATTTTAATGAGAATTTCTTCCATTTTAGGAGATTTTCCAACCACGTTTTCCTTTAGAGTTTGTTTTACACAGCTGGCGTAGGACACTGATGCCCTTCTCGCTTGGGTAGGCGCTTTGTTTGGTTGATTATTTGGGACACTCACAGGTTTCTTGGAATGATCCCGGAGTCTTTGCAATTCTTTTGCTATAATGCAACCTCGGAAATTTGCGGGATGCTGTTTCCCACAGTTTACACATTTAGGTGGTTCATCAGCACTAGTAGGACAATTTTTCGCCTCATGCCTTCCAGCGCATTTCACGCACCTTGGAGTTTTTTCGCAAAACGACTTTGTGTGATTAAACCCCTGGCATTTTTTGCATTGAGGAATCTGTCGACCAGATTACACTGCTAATGGTAACTTATTTCGAGGAAGATTCAGAGCTTTCAACGAACGACTCGAAGCAACCGTTCCGAAGTAGCGCCTTGGAATAGTTTATACAAACCAGCAACGCTTGCGTGTATTGAGTAGTCTGAGGTAAAATCCTTAGTAGGCGAAAAAAAATCAGGAGGAGATGCATGCTTCCCTGAGGAAGACTCATGCATAGTCCAAATTGTTCCTATTCTTTGACCAAAATTTATTATTTGAACTCAATTAACCCACTAGTGGGCGTTGTACCGCACACACATTTTCCATCATTTCTCGCTATTTTTTGGGTATTAAAATCTATGTTCAATGAATAGGAAAGATGGGAGAGGTTGATAATGTTATGTCAGATAATGAAAATCCGTATAATTCCTGAAAATGTCTTCAAAATCGGATGGGAAACGTAGGAGTTATGGATGTGACAAGGAAATAAACGTTTGCGCAGTGGCTAATATCAGTCTGCAGGTCATTATTTACATAGGGGACCATCTAAACCTCAATGCGCATAATCCCTGAAAATTTCATGAAAATAGGATGGAAAATGTAGAAGTTATCAGTGTTACAGGAATTCGGGACTGAATACCACACACGCGGTTCGTCACTTTCACACCTTAAAAACGCTGCAAATTGTTACACAATGTTTTATTATTGTTCTATATTGATCACTCGTCTGCAAAGCCACCAACCATCCAACATGAAGAAAAACATCGATCGCATTTCGGTCAGCTAAAATTTGAACGGTGATTAGGCCTCTTTTGCGATTCACACTCGTGTACCTGATTTATCGTACGTCCGACCCTTAAATTATCGTAGGGAGCGAACGGTTTCTACAAGGCTCCGCGTGGTTTCAAAAAATTCTATAAATTCTATACTATCTTAAATTGATGGAAAAACAATAACCTACAAAAAAAACCTACATCAACCATAATCTTCGGGGCACAACTAGACCTCAAATGGAGCCTACATACCAAATTTACGGCGGACGGACGGCCAAATTTTTATTCGATTTTTGGATTCTACGTACCTTGAAACGTAAACCAACAAATTTTGAGGGGGTGTTAAAAAAAATTCTTGGTCGTTTCCAAAGGTTTATTATTGAAAATAATAAACCAAAATGATGAATAACTAGTCTATAAGTAACTAGTGGCGTGTACCATTTGTGTAGGGGGGTCTGCTCTAGAATTACCATTGGAAGTCACCGACATCAGACCAAGATTTACCGCCCTGCTTCAGACTTAAGACAGGTGCGGTAAGGAGTACCGCATAGCGTCCTCTAATGGGTTAAATTTAAGTAAGTAAAGTAAAGTAAACAACCATTTTAGCTTGGATTTTTGAGCCATTCCAGGCTTCGCGGACTTCATCAGCTGTCTTCTAAAGGGAAGATTAGAATTTGTTCCGATGATTTCGGTCATGGCTTCATATTGTCTCACCGCCCTGGGTTGGGACGAGCGGGAGCTCAGCCCCAGATGCACGAAAACACGCCTCGGCGGCGAGACTCGAACCCATGGCCCCCCGCAGAATCCGATACGTAATTCATGCTACTACCACTTTCTCTTCGAATGCCCATGGTTTCTCCATTTCTTCAGTAACCACCCCAAGACAACCAATCGACAAGTCTAGAAGATCTCATCAGCGCTTTAATGTCTCTGTTGTCTACAAAATCTGAGAGATTTTTGATTTCAAAGAAAAAGAAGAAAAACATGCTTTAATTGATTAGAATGTTACCAAGGTTACCATCAGCCTGCCCTAACAAATCCATGTATGCCCTCTGTAACACCGCTGCACCAAACCTTTGCGTCGTGACCCGGAGTAGGCGGAGCATTCCGCTACAAATGAATTGCGTTTTCAATGACTTTTTACCGCACAGGGGGCAGGTCTGACCATCACAAACGTAGGATCGATATCGGAGAACAAAAACGTCACCCCTCAGCTTGAATAACCATTCGGAAATCATATTTTCACAAAATGAGGTGAGATCTCTCCGACTTCACCGGAGCTCCCTATACTGTGGATGCCTTTCAGATGCAAGCTCTATATTTCTGAAATTTGCTGCAATCGTATTCATAGCCTCTTCAAAACTCCTGCCCCATTCGCCGATTTCCTCATTTTTATTCAGTATTACGCCATATCCATCAACCAGACCATCCCAATACTTTGCCCTCAATACGTTATTCCTCAGTCATGCCCGTCCCAAAATTTTTGGCAGCCTTCCGTCCGACAATTTAAATACCTTCAAAATATAGTCAATCTTTAAATAAGCAATTTTATTGTGAAAAAAAAAACAGTGGCTTCAGGTTCAGCTCCAAGAATAGCATATGCGTTGGCGTGTTACTTGGGAGAGAGACACGCTGCAATTCATTGCCCAAAGGTTTATTATTTTCTGTGTAGATCACTCTTCTGTGTAGATCCCTCACTACCAACCATAGGTACCTACTACCTACTAGGGCATTTTTGAAAATTTCAAACCTTCATTTCCATTTGGTTGGTGGTTGGGGTTGAAATTTTCAAAAATGCCCTAGTAGGTAGTAGGAACCTATGGTTGGTAGGGAGGGATCTGTACAGAAGGGTGATCTATACAGAAAATAATTAACCTTTGGGCAATGATTTGCAGCGTTTGTTTTTTACCTAACAACTTTTTTTACCCACCAAATTTGTTTACCTACCACACCATACTGCCTTCACTCACTTCTTCACAATCAAGTTTATTAGAATGAAATAAACGCTTCACACTCGATTCGAAAAATAGAGAGCTTCATATGGAAATTTGATTACTGGTTGCTCAGAAAGCAAAACTGAATACAAATCGATAAAATGAACAGGAAAATGCAACGCCGAAATAAAATAAAATAAGAAAAACGTCTGCCAAGTGGGTGTGGCACATAGCTTCCTCGTATCCAAACCCGATTACATAGATGATCCAATGCATAGTAGTTAATCTCAAAACACCAATCTCTAAGTACATTCCACTACCCTCATAGGGGACCATCCACTCGCTAATCTGGACAATCCTAGAAAATTTCATCAAATTCAGATGAAAAATGTAAATGTTATGGATGTTACAAGGATTTTACGTATGCGCATGCGCAGAGGCTTCTGTAAATCTTAAGGCCTTGATTTTCATTGAGGACCATCTAAAACCTAATCCGCGTGATCCCTGAAAATGTCATCGAAATCGGGTAGAAAATGTGGAAGTTATGGCCGTTACAAGGAATTCACGTTTGCGCATGCGCAGTCGCTTCTATCAGTCCGAGGATGATGATTTTTATAGGGGACCGTTTACACACCAACCCGCACAATCTCTGAAAATTTCATTGAAATCGGACAATAACGCGTTACAAGGAATTCAAGTTAAGTTATGCGCGTTACAAGGAATTCATGACAAACACACTGACAGACAGACACACAGACACGGAACCAAAATTGTTCAAAAAGTTCTAAAACGCGAGTGAAAATTTTGATTTTGGAGAACTTTTTTTTTCGTCCTTGAAAAGTGAAAACAAAGCTTCCGCTACCTTGGTACACTCGGAAGCAAAAAGTAAGATGAAATGAACAGCGATCGCATTTTAGTTAGGTAAAATTTGAATGGAGTTTTGACCTCTTTTGTGATTCACACTCGTGATTCTGTTTCATCGAAGGAAAACCCTTAAGTTCTCGTAGGGAGCGAACGGATTGTCCTACAAAGCTCCGGGTGGTCTCAATTTTTTTTTTAAATTCATTACTATCTAAAATTGGTGAAAAACAATACCTTTATTTCGAAAGTTTTCGAGCTAGGGTACTTTTGAAAATTTCAGCCCTCAATTTTCACCCCTTAGAAGTGACTGGCATCAACCAAAAGCTTCGCAGCACAACTAGACCCCAAATGGAGCCCATATACCAAATTTGAACCAAATCGGTCCAGTTTTGCTAAGAAAAGTGCCGTGTACGACGTACGGCGGATGGACGGAAAATTTTTTATTCGATTTTCGTTTTCTACTTACCTTGAAACGTAAAACATCAAATTTTGAGGGGGGGTTAAAAATTTATTTCTTGCTCAATTCCAAAGGGTTATTATTGTTATATTATATAAATAATAAACAAAAACCATTTTCACAAAGTACCTCAATACAGTTTCCACTCAATCGTAACTTTTGAGACCCCAAATCTGTGACGCATAACAAAGTACTGCCCTAATAACTGCCTCTAATACTCTCATTTTCGCCGATGATTTTTCATTTATAGCACATTTCATTTATCTTCTGTTTCGCCCATGACCCTGCGTTGTCATATGCGCCCAAATTAAATGAAAAGTACCTGAGACATGATATAGCACTAGTCGGGAATCTCTAATGTATGAAACTTGATATTTTAAAGTCCCATTCTCTACCTCTGTCTCTCTCCTGAAAATGTTAAGTCAATCTACAGAAAACTCGGGCATCTGTTGCGGTCGACTTTCATTAATGAATTATGTTCCAATGGTCTGATCTTCTAAGAATTGTATACGATGCACTAATAACCGCAATCAGGCGATATTGTTGTTACCGGATTCAATCGGCACACTTTTTTTATTTGTCAACAAACTCGTCACAGAGGGATACCGCTAATTAACGAAGTTGCTATCGTCAAAACATTGCACAAGTGTGACTGAACGTAATATTTGACATAGTAATTAAGGTGCATGTGGTTAAAAATCATTATAAAAGGCCAATATTACAACCTATCTCAGCATTCAGCAACATGAAGGTCTTCTTGATTGTACTTTGCGGCTTAGCTGCTGCGGCTGTCGCTGGTAAGTACCACTTCTCATAACTATACGTGTATCTGGTTTCCCCTGTAGCCCTTATACTTTCCGCGTTATAAATGTTTCAAATTCCAAGATATTATGATGAAAAAAAAAAACAACTTTTTTTTCTTGGTCGATTCCAAAGGTTCATTATTGAAATTATTACCAAAAAGGTGTTCGAGAGGAGAGAAGCTTGAAAAACGTTTGATGACGAGAGCGCCATCTCTTATCTGAGAATCACACTAAGGGAGTACTTCAGCTTTATGGGGGGAAATCCCAAGAGGGAGCTTTATGGGGGAGATTGGGTTGTCCTGGGTGACCTCCCCATTTGATATCGTTTAGTTATTTTCTTATGTTTTACCCTCTCTCTTTCTGTCGTCAAACTTCGAGAGAGAATTTAAAAAACACAGATGTAGGTCACAAAATGAGAATACACAATCATTGGCGGAAAAATTGAATGAAAAATAGATACGTACTCATAAAAAAGTCCGTTGATGCAGCATGAATTAATAAGCGAATTTTCAAAGAAATGTTTTCTCTACACTCTTCAGGGATCGTTTCAGAATGTTCCAAAACGGATTTCAGTGAACAATTTTTTTGAAACAGTCCTCTTTCATCATATTGAGGCTATTGCAACAGCTTCATTTTCCTTGAAAATTCGCTAAAATGAAAAGGGTACTTCAATCCTATTGACCTGTCTACGGTAAACATCTTTTGTGTTTGACCACCGTTCCATTGCCTTTCTTTCTGTTTTCCAGATGCCTAAATTATATTTTTTGTTTGGCTGTGTAGTTGTGGTTTATTTTTCAACACATTTCAATAAAGCCAATGTTTTTTAATACTAAGTATTTAAGTATTTTACTAAGTAAAATACTAAGTATTTTACAAGTCTTGTAAAATGGTTCAAAAAGTTGCACGTTCCACATTCAAAATATAATATAATCAGTATTTCATAAAATTTAATTAATCAGTTCATTGTATACTTACACGTAGAAATTGTTTGAAATTTGATTTGTTTTCTGTTTTATTAGTTTCTTGCCTATTTTGCAAAACCGTGCTACAATTTCACTTATTAGCGTTTTTAGATTTATTTTTCACTACAGAACTATTACTTCTCAATCTCATTTTCGTCAAGTTTTTCAGCTCCACCGATTAGTGCAGTACCGGAGGAAGGAAATCTTGAAAGCACTCAAGGACTGGAAGGTACCTACTAAACAGTATAAGACCTCTGAGCAGGTCGTAATTAATTTATTGCACAGTGTTCAACAATAATTTTCAACTAATTTCAATGAAACCGATAAATTTGTGGTAAGCATAAGATTTGTTCTATGTTCTAGCTGTATCTACAAGCTCTGAACCTGTAAAAGAAGCTCCTGTTAGTTCCAAAGAACCTGCAGGTAACTCCTAGAATATTACAATTTGTTTCAAAGATATATATCTTAAATTGTCTGTAGTTTTTTTTTCTTCGTTAACAGCATTTTCAGCTCAGTGCCTGAAGTAGAAGCTCCTAAACATTCTGAAACACTGATTCTAAAACAATGTTATAAAGTAAATCTATACTAATACTTTCAAATGTACACAATACTTCAGCAACAGCTTCCAAATATGAACCAGAAGAAGATCAAGAACCAGAAGACCCCTCTTAAGAACCAGAAGATAACACCTAGAACACGATTACATAGGCTAATTTGTTCCATTATTTAGTTATTCTTCGAATTAATTTGTGAAAAAAATTATATAATTATAACTACACTTAGATACTTGTATAATGATATTCATATATAACTGTTATGCTATGCAAAACTCTTTCAGCACCTGCGAAATCTGAGCCTGAAGTAGGAGCTCCTAAAGATTCTGAAGGTAGGTAACCTTTAAAACAGTTTCATAACCCGTAGTGATAATATCAATATTTTCAATAAATCCACGGTTTATAATCTAATCTAATCATACTTTCAGCTGCTTCTCCAAGTTCTGAACCTGAAAAAGCTGCTGAAAAAGAACCTGAAGGTAACCCCATCAACAGTATGATTTTTCCCTAGTGGACACTGCCAACCTCTGACCTCTTAAATGTTCCCGAAAAACTTCACAAGCGTGTTGCTGATTGTCAACTAAGAGAATCGTTAACATGATCGTGAAAAGCAAGTTTCGTTGAAGAGGCATCCATTAGTATTATAGCTCAATAATACAATCAAGCATTTTTACATTTACTAAGTCTAAAGTCTGTTGTATTCTATTGAGGAAGCTACGTTACCTACAAAACTTGAAGGATGATTTTGACTTACATAATATGGATCAATATTATAAATGCCAAGGAATCAACGGAGTGCACGTACAACTGTTACCTATTTTTTTCAGCTGAATCTACCAGCTCCGAGCCTGCAGCAGAAGAACCTGCCAGCCCCAAAGAACCAGAAGGTAACTTCTAGTAGTAACAGCACGATAGTTCATCCGCCATAGACACAAATGGTTATTCTATTACATAATGTGCAGTTAAGATGTGTTATATCTACAATGGATAGCATCCTCAATAGTCAGATATTGAATTTATCAAAAATTTCGATCAATCCATGACAGTCTCACATCATTCCATATCTTTTCAGCTGAATCTGCTAGCTCCAAGCCTGCAGCAGAAGAACCTGCCAGCCCCAAAGAACCAGAAGGTAACTTCTAGTAGTAACAGCACGATAGTTCATCCGCCATAGACATAAATGGTTATTCTATTACATAATGTGAGTTATGATGTGTTATATCGACAATGAATAGTATCCTCAATAGTCAGATATTGACATTATCAAAAATTTCGATCAATCCATGACAGTCTCACATCATTCCATATCTTTTCAGCTGAATCTGCTAGCTCCAAGCCTGCAGCAGAAGAACCTGCCAGCCCCAAAGAACCAGAAGGTAACTTGTAGTAGTAACAGCACGATAGTTCATCCGCCATAGACATAAATGGTTATTCTATTTCATGTGCAGTTAAGATGTGTTATATCGACAATGGATAGTATCCTTAATAGTCAGATTATCACATTATCGAGAATGACGATCAACCCATGACATACTCAGAACATTCCATATCTTTTCAGCTGAATCTCCCAGCTCTGAGCCTGCAGCAGAAGAACCTGCCAGCCCCAAAGAACCAGAAGGTAACTTCTAGTAGTAACGGGACACTAATTTATTCGCCATAGGCATAAATAGTTATTCATCACATAATCTACAGTTTTATATCCGCGTTGGAAATTATCCACAATAGTCAGATATTGTCATTATCGAAAATGGCGATCAATCCACGACATACTCACAATATTCTCTATACTTTCAGCCGAATCTGCTAGTTCTGATCCTGCAGCAGAAGATCCTGCCAGCCCTAAAGAACCAGAAGGTAACTAAAAGTAAAAGGCAAGCTTTCCAGTAGGCTTCCTAGTAGTAAAAGGCACGCTAATTTATTCGCCATAGACATAATATGTCTATGGCGAATAAATTAGCGTGCTAGATATTATCTAGTTGTTCTATCACATAGTCTGCAGTTGAGATATTAACATCGATATTGAAAATCAATCCTTAACGGACAATCAACATTTAACTTTTCAGCCGAATTAGCAAGCTCCGAGCCTAAAGTAGAAACTCCTGATAGTCCTAAAGAACCAGAAGGTAAACTCGAACACAATATTTTTCTTTATTTGAATCATTCATCTTAGACCTAACCTGTCATCTTGATGGTTATATAGATTATTGAGGACTTTTTCTCTGTGTCCAAAAAGAGTGAAATGAATTTGGACGATTTCATATTAGCTCTGAATCTATACTTGGGTTACTTGAGGTTAGATCTAACCGGCTCAAAAACGTTAATAAAAGTGGGTTTGATAGATAGGTTAGATCACCTGCACGAAATCCTTAATGAACGTATAAAGAACTTTCTTTGCTTTTTATTAGCTGCTGCTGCAAGCACTAAACCTGAAGAAGCTCCTGTTAGTCTTCAAGAACCAGAAGGTAATTTTCACAAACTTCCTCAATTTTCTCCCATATTCGACTTAGTCGTGGTTTATGTAGATACCAATCACTTAAATGAACCTGCAATGTACCTAAAATGTTGCAATTTTTTTTTTTTTTTTTCAGTCGCTCCTCCTAGCTCCGAGCCTAAAGAAGAAGCTCCTTCCAGCCCCCAACAACCGGAAGGTAAATACTAACTACGAGTATATTGACCTCTGAAAATATTTTCACTAAATTCAATAACTTTCTTTTTACCATTTACTATTCGGTATTTATCAGTCAAATCGCCAACCAACCCAATAATATTCACGAAACAATAGGTTTGTTAAAAACACCACCTTAATATAATATAACAGAATTTCAACTGTCTTGGAAATATTTACTACTTTTTAATTTCTAAGATGCCAAACCAGGAATGTTATGTGATAAGATTTCAATATATAGGTAGCTACTCTAAATTTGCCATCCGAAACTATTTTCCTTGAGAAATTTGTTTTCTTTTGAACCTCAGCTGAACCGGTTCCATTACAACCATCGGAAGGAAAACCAGATCATCGACTGTCATTATTTTCAAAGATAGTTTTGAAGAACTTATTTTACTTGCCTGATTTCACGTTACAAACACTTTCTTTTCAAAATCATAAAACCGTACATTCTTCTTGGAATTTATTGCAGTCTTGAGCTAATTTAGAGTTTTTGCATGTCAAAATGGGTTTTATCAATTAATCTTATTTACTTACCGTATGAATTTTTCAGGAAGTGGAGCTTGGAATCCTTTTGAACCCGTCTGGGACTTCTTCCCCATCAAGCCCGTGATTATTCCAAGTATTGTCAAGCCAATCTGGTCACACTTACCCAAGCCATCACTGCCAAGCTTGATCCCCAAGCCATCTCTGCCCAGCTTGATACCCTTGCCGTCTCTGCCCAGCTTGATCCCCAAGCCAATCTGGTCAAACTTACCCAAGCCATCACTGCCCAGCTTGATACCCAAGCCATCTCTTCCAAGCTTGCCCAAGCCTGTCATACCAAAATTGCCGAAGCCGTGGGGAATCTTTGACTTCTAACGTGGCGAAGCGAGTGTGATCCATCAGATTTACTAGTTTTGTGGCCCACTGTGTTCTCATTCATTGTATTCGATTAAAAATACTCATCAAACTTACTGTTGATAGTACCTTACCACCTTAAACCTACTACGATTTTTCATGTTCCACGACTAAACACCAAAAAGCATATATTATGTAGTGAATATGAATAAACATAAAAGTAGTGAATCAAATTTTTACTGTTTCAATTTATTACTTGGAAAATTTACTCTGTCTTTCTGACTGACTTTGAATTTGGTGAGTTATTTTGCAAACATATGATTTTAGAAGGTGAGTTGAGAGGACGTGGCGTTCGGCTCAATCAAAACTAGGATACCAGGAAGGAATTTGGCATTCTGGTCTATCAAAACCAGAGTACCGGATAGGGTTGGAGTTTCCCAGCCTAGATTAAATACCAAATTCACTTGAGAATGAGTTTTGAAAAGCTTGAGGTAGAAAATAAACGAACAGCGGTAGGTTTTAGATTGTTACCTACATAAATATGTTATTATTGCCAAATGATATCACAGTAGCACTACTGTCGTTGGCGTCACAGATCCTCCAATGAAGTGACTCTCCCTCACTGTATTCCATGTAACATTACGTGAAGGACCACCACGACTACGGAAGTTAGTGAGTGCCTTCATTAGGAAATTTGATTACTTATTGCTAAGGACGGAAAACCGAGTATAACTCGAAGAAACGAGGAACGATCGCATTTTGGTTAGCTAAAATTTGAATGGAGATTAAGCCTCTTTTGCGATCAACACTAAGTCCAACCCTTAAGTTCTCATAGGGACCGAACGATTGGTCCTCTGGATGGTCTCATTCGATTCTAAAAGTGCAATACTATTTTAAATTGATGAATATACAGTACCTTTACTTTAATTTATGAGCTAAGGCGATTACCGACGGCGACCTTGATTATAAACCAACAAATTTTGAGGGGCAGTTAGATTTTTTTTTTGTTCGATTCCAAAGGTTCATCATTGAAAATAATAACCCGAAATCTCGACCAACCTCTACTGTCTACCCTTTTGCGGATGTTCCTTGAGTTCACTCTAAATTCCACAGATGACGGATGCTGGCTCATCTTCAACGGACCCTGGTCTCATTCATATTCTTCTCGAGTCGTCTTAGCAAAAGGGCGCGCTTGAATGGAAGGAGTCGAAAAACTCCAACAGAAAGAAGAAGCTTTCTATTTATTTTTCAGAACGTTTCCATTTCGAGATTTTAAAACAGTCGAACACGAGCGAAGAAAGTTTCCTACCTACGTGAGAGGACTCCACAAAACCAAGGGCATTTTTTTAAACCTACCTATCCAAAATAAGAAAATGGTTACAATGTTACGCAAAAATTCTTTTCACCTGTTTTTCATCGTCTCTCTGAAAAAAAAAAACATCTTCCAATAAAATTGTTGCCCACAATTCCTGAAAGTTTCTTCAAAATTGGACGTATTGATAATTTTGTTTTGGAAAGAAAAATCAATTGAAAATATCTTTGAATCTATTTGCCTGGTTGATGTTAAATATGATATGACATGGATTTCAGAAATTTATATCTCTTTCATGTGACTGAAACAGACAAATAACGAGAGTTTCAACATTTCAAGACCCAAATTAAATCCAGTAAAATACAATATTCAGCACTGCTACTTAATTTTGAACCTACAGGCTGGTCCGCAGATATCAAAATATCCACGAAATCGTTGTTTGATTACAAAATTGCATTTAAGTTTCAATTTTTTTTAAACATATTTATGGGGTTGTGGACTGAGAAAATTGTGTGTAGCTTATGCTATTTGGGTTAATTCCATGTGAAAAACCAGGTCCAATTTCGTTTCATACTCTCGTATTCATAATCCGATTGTATACAGGGTGTCCCATTCTACAACTAATTTTCAATAAAAAATGTCTCGTAGCAATTTTTTTTAACCCCCTTAAAATCCGACTTTTTTACTTTTAAGATTTTTCGTCTTTTCGACCACCTTTAAAACGGTCATAACTCCCTTAAATTGCACTCAAAAAATAAAAATGAGGATATCGTTGGAAAGAGCGTGAAATTTTTCAATAGATGAACCGTTGACAAATTGAGAAAAACTGAACGCTAGAGTGTTTTTTTACCTCAAACTTTGAAATTTGTCAATTTCTGTTTTTTCAAAAATTTTGATGATTTTTCCTCACGGAAATGAGGTATTTGCCAGAGAAGCTCAAAAGCTTAAAAACTTCTCAATTTCATCAGCTTTTCAACGGTTACCCAATTTTTAGTTTCACTGTGGAATTTAGAGGGAGAAAATGGTGTTTCAATGCGAAAACGCTGCAAATTATTACACAACGGTTTATTATTTTTATACAGATCACTCGTCTACAAAATCACCAACCATCCAATATGAAGAGAAAAAGAAAAAAAATCAAAATCACCAACCATCGATTGCATTTCGGTCAGCTCTAATTTGAACGGAGATTAGGCCTCTTTTGCGAATCACACTCGTGTTTTGATTTATATATATATATTTCAATATAAACCCTTAAATTTTCGTAGGGAGCGAACGGTTTGTCCTACAGAGCTCCGCGTGGTCTCAAAAAATCCCAAAAATTCTATAGAATCTTAAATTGAAGGAAAAACAATACCTTTATATCGACATTTTTTGAGTTAGGGCGTTTTCAAAATTTCAAAATTGATTTTGGAACCCTTAGGAGTGACCTACATCAACCAAAAGCTTCGGGGCACAACTAGACCCCAAATGGAGCCTACATACCAAATTTCATCAAAATCGGTCAATGCTAAGTGGCAAAAGTGCCGCGTACGGCGTACGGCGTACGGCGGACGGACGGCCAAATTTTTATTCGATTTTTGGATTCTACGTACCTTTAAACGTAAACCATCAAATTTTGAGGGGGTGTTAAAATTTATTTTTTCTTGGTCGATTCCAAAGGTTCATTATTGAAAATAATAAACCAAAAACGTGCATTTTTTTCAACGAAATCGACGGTTGGACGGGAGGAATCCGGAATCTGCTCCGCCGCCCCTCCTCCCAAGCACCACGTCCCCAAGTCAAACCGTCGATTTTGTTGAAAAAAATTCACGTTTTTTCGCATTAAAACACCATTTTCTCTCTCAAATTCCACATTAAAACTAAAATTTGGGTAACCGTTGGAAAGCTGATGAAATGGAGCAGTGTTTAAGCTTTTAGAACTTTTCTGGCAAATACCTTGTTTCAATGAGGAAAAATCATCAACATTTTCACCAAAAACTGAAATTGACTATTTTTCAAGTTTGAGGTAAAAATACTACTCTAGCGTTTTGTTTTTCTTGACTGTTCAACGGCTCATGTATTGAAAAATTTTACGCTCTTTCCAACGATATCCTTATTTTTAATTTCAATCATATGAAATTTTTGAGTCTAATTTAAGGGAGTTACGACCGTTTGAATGGTGTAAGGTTGAAAACACGAAAAAAATCTTAAAAGTCGAAAAAGTCGGATTTTAAGGGGGTTAAAAGAAAATTTCCAAGACACTTTTTGTTGCAATTTAGTTGTAAAAACTACTCACGAAGTTTGGTGACACCCTGTAGATGAGCCGATGCATAATAGTTGATCACAAAACATCAACCAACACGCCAACCCGCACAATCCCTGAAAATTTCATCGAAATTGGATGAGAATTGTAGAAGTTATGGATGTGGCAAGGATTTCATGACACACACACAGACAGGCAGACAGACACGGAACCTAAATTTTTCAGGAAGGTCTGGAACGGAAAATGTGGGTTCAAATTTTGATTTTGGAGAACCTTTTTCTTTCAAACTTGAAAAGTGAATACAAAGCTTCCGCTACTTTGGTAGACTCGGAAGCAAAATACGTAGAAGTAGTAAGAAACTGATAATTGTGAGCATGTTTCTAAGACTCAATCATATGAAAAATACAAGAAAGCGCCACTTAACGAAATAACGTGGTTCGTGGACACCAAGAATGTGTAACTGATTCGAACAACTTGTCCATAAATATTAAGGTGATCGAGGGGTAACCGAAAAGGGTTCACCGCACGTAATAATATTACGAATAATGTAGTGAATATTATTCTCTCAAACATTTAGACTGTAGATAGCAGCCACTATGTTGTGTTCAGCCTAAAGTAATATGTTAAACGGTTCCAGGCTGAGCTTCCAACTTGGAGAAAAGGGGGTGTTCTTTTTAGTGGTTTTGTATCCCACATAACTTCCCTTCAAGGTATCTTCCGAGGAAAAACATTAAACAAAAAAATATATACAATTTTTATTTCGATGAATTTTAAGAGATGGTGTGATTGGGTCGTGGTATTTTCTTAAACATTTCATTTTGTCGGACGAAATAATTATATCCGTTGAGTATTCAAAAACTTAAATTCTCATAAGTGTAATTTTCCTCATTTCCTTATTATCTCCAAACTTTGTTGGCCGGTTAGTACCTAAATTTGCGAATCTCCTTGGTGGACGATGGTAAGGGTTCGAGGAAGCTATGTGTCACACAACATGGCAGAACATTTTTTATTTTTTATTATTATTTTTTTTTTTGAGCACAAGTTTTTATTCATTAGGAGTATAGAATCTTTTGAGCAGGAGGAAGTTTAGTAGTTCACAAAATTGGGCAACTGGTTCGTGATCAATTGATGTGTGCGGACGCTACTATCAGTCTGATGATGATTAAATTTATATTTATCATATTTATGGGACCAACTGCCGGAAAACCCAAACAATCCCGGCAAATTGAATCGAAGTTGAACGAAGATTTCGTGTAACTATGTCATAGCAAGGCAAGACCTGATTACCTAAAGGAAGGCGTGTATGACACTGAAATATTATTAGGAGAGCTCCAAAGCACAAAACTCAAGTAAATTTAAGATTTTCATCACGAATTTTTCCAGACTTAGTGATGACAAAATACTTGAAACGTCTCCCAATAGACTTAGATAGGTAATCATTATTTATTTTAATATTAATAACAAACTACTCTTACTATAACTAATAACTAACGAGCCTTTGAAAAACCCCACGTTTTTCACAACAAATTTTTTATTTATTTCAAATTTCTACAAAACATTTTGATTTCAGACCTTCACCATCGTCGCTAGAAAAAGATTAAATTTACCGGAGACTTTCAAAATTAATCATCTGTCGGACTTCAGAAATAACGTTATGTAGAATGTTTGCCGTCACTTACTGCTTCTTCCACCTTTATTATAATTCTGTTCGAATGAACTAGATGATTGGAGGCGTAGTACCTTCAAATCCTTCGGAACTTTCAATTTAAAAGGTTATCCTTGTTCACTCTCACGGTGACCACTTTCGCTTCCGGTGGACCCATTCGGCTGGGAAACGTTCGTTACCTGTTTCTCTTCATTTTCATGAGACGGTTTCAGAGACTACCTATGTAAACGTGTCAGTGCAGACAGACAGGAGATTATTGGTTTCCTACCAATAAAGGCAAGATGGCTCCCAACCCAAAAAACTGACCAATAAACGTCAAAAATAAAGCCGTAAAAGTAAACGCATGGCTGTATTATGGTAGATTTGTATGTTTTGAATAATTCATTAGTAATAATTACTACTACTTAATTATTAATTATTATTATTAATTATTAATTACTTAATTACTCAATTAATTACTAATCTTTAGTAATAATTATTATTACTAAAGATTCTACCCAAAGTTCTGAAAGATTGACGAACATTGCATAGTCGGGAGATATTATTCCATGTGTCGGTCGAATCGACTCGGGTTTGGTTCCTCTTTCTAATAAAAAGGATGAACGTTGGTTATAGTTTTATGATTATAGAGACAGTTTCGCTGGTAATCTCTCCAGCACTCACAGGCTTGTGAAAAAATTTGTAAGAACCAACATAGCCTGACACTTTTTTTCGGTTTTGAGATAAGGACACAGCCCTATGAGAAAAAAGTGCGGAGGACCCAATGGTGTGGTCAGATAAACATTTCAACCATAGGCAACGGGATAAAAATCGTTTACGAGGGTCTCGGTCGATCGCCGTTCGTTCCTAGTATTTCGCGAAATTGAAGGCGAAAAAAACCTAAAAAGTTGTACCTAAATTTGAAATTTCGAAGGATTTTAGAAGTTCATTAAGCACGGCCTTAGGGAATTGACAAACTGAAATATTGCCACTGGAATCATCAAAAACGAACAATAATTTTCAAAGAAAAATGAAAACTACTGAACAAACGGGTTTTTTTCATGTTTTTCCGATATTTCTCAGGCAATTATTGTTCGATTTTGATGATTCCAGCGGCAATATTTCAGTTTTTAAATTCCCTAGGGCAGTGCACTAATGAATTTCTAAAATCCTCTAAAGTTTCAAAATCTAGGTACAACGTTTGAAGTTGTTGCGCCTTCAATTTCGTGAAATACTGACCCGGAACGAGGAATGAACGGCGACCGACTGAGACCCCTTAAGTGAACAGTGCTCGAGTCAAAGTGGAAGATCACAATTGCCTAAGTAAATGATTTCTTTGTCATCGGGTGTGGTCGCCCAGCCTCCTCCATGAAATTGTGAGTTATTTATAGTAATTTTTGTGCTTCTGAGCATTTGGAAATTATTATTATCGGAGTCAGTAAACCCATTGCACAGATTAATATTGAAAAGAAATACGTTGTGATCATTCTACCGAGCTAAATGATGCCAGAATCGTCAGAGATAATCGACGCTCTACCTATGGTCTCAGTCGGTTGCCAGTCGTTCCTCGTTCCGGGTTAGTATTTCTTTCAAGAACTGGCTCTTGAAAGCGTCGGCTCTCGGGGGTTCATGAGTCAAAATCGAATATTTTTCGACTTTTTCGTTTTTATTTTTTTTATTTTTTTTTTTAATTCTGCAGGTTTTTCCTAACATTTTAGTATATAAAAATATTAAATTTGAGCAGTGGAAAGCAGAGATATGAGTTTTCAAAGATTGAGGAGCTAAACGCTGTTTCCGGGGATAACTGTTTCCCGCTCCAGGTTCATAGTTTCTATATTTCTGTAACTTCCTACCGTTCTTTCGCTGTTCACAAGTTCTGATTGATACCTACTATGTCCTACTCCAAGGTTCCAGCACTGGTTCCCATGCCACCAAATAGTACAAAAATAGCATAGCACTAGACTAGTGAAGAAATCAAGTGAGCCAATAGTGTATAGCCATTATTCATATCAGTACCTACTACGTGATATGAAATTACCTTACCTAACCGGTGCAAACACTGACTGATAAGAATCATAGATAAGGAATAGTCAGACCTCATTTTCAATTTCTTCAATATGAAATAATTACGAACTATCAATCAAATACCTCGAAAAACGGTAACCTTTCACAAATCGCGGGTTTTCTCCAAACCCGAAAACCCTTGTTTTTCGTCACTTAGGTACCTGTTTCTCGGCAACCAGTAGAGCTGGCAACTTGAATTTTTTTTATATTGTCGAGAGGGGTTTATTATAGTCATTGAACAAGTTTGGACGGAAAACTCCCAACAGAAACATGGCTAAAATTAAAAAATCACTAGCATGAAAAATATGAAAAAATTGTTTTGCTATATTGTCTCTAGGTAAAATAATAATATTATTTTACCTTTGTTAATATTATTAACACAACGGAGTTGAAACTCGCTCAGCGGTTATATGAAGAGTAGATGAAGAATTAAAAAAAAAGAATGAAGATATCATGAACATATCCAGAGAAACAGGTACATGAAAAAGTGTTAAATTTGAACCTCCTTAAAGAAATACGAACCCGGAACGGGGAACGAACCGCGACCAACTGAGACCCCCTGGGGAGCTGGAACTCCTCTGCCAATAGGCCGGAAGATGAAGCAAGCAGCTTGACGATGAATCACAACCACTACATGGCGAAGTATACTCAATGTGGGGTCCGTAATTGGATTTCACACTCGTGTTTCTGATTTATCGTACGTCTAACCGTTAAATTCTCGTAGGGAACGAACGGTTTGTCCTACACAACTAGACCTCAAATGGATCCCATATACCAAAATCATCAAAATCAGTCCCTGGTAATTAAGGAGAGTGCCGCGTACGGCGGACGGACTGAAAAAATTTTATTCGATTTTCGGATTCTACATACTTGAAACCTAAACCAACCAAACTTTCCTCAAATCGACTAAATTATATCAACAGCATAACCTCTCCTTAGGATACTGTTTAAAAACGCTGCGAATTATTATTATAATGCAAAGAACACAGCTTTGCCATAGTCACCACCTCCTCACCATATTAAATAATATTTAATATTATAAAGGTCTTTAATAATATTAAGTCTTTATAATATTATAAATAATATTAGGTCTTTAATATAAAGTCTTTATAATATTATTATAAAGACTTTATATTATAGAGGTCCAAGCATAAATTTTATGCTTGACAATCAAGGATATGAAGAATACGCTTCACACTCAATTCGGAGAAATAAACTTTATTCTTTATTTTATTTCTCTTAACCCTCCAGTTGTTTCTCTTAACCTAATCTAATCTCGCAGAAGGTAGACCCAGGAGCGCGGCGCTCTTTCGGTACTTCCTCCCGAAAAAATCAATATTTATCATATTTTTTAATTGTTTTTGGTCAGAGTGTGATACTCAACTCATCTCCTGGTGTATCTAAAATGTTCAATGAAAAACATATTGGTAAAAAAGTCTTTTTTTATTGAACTCAGAAATACGTATTGGTAAAAATAGGTTTTACTCAACTCTGAAATACACATACCTAATTGAGCAATCAAAATTTAACTAATCAAAGCCGTTTCAGTCAGATTTCAGTCAGTTCTGCCATATTGTCAGAATCTTCCTCAGACCACTGAAGCCATTTCAGGGGATCAGAAGAGCGCTCAGACTTAAAAGCGGTCTGACACATTCACGTTTTAGTGCAAGAAACCGATTCTCACTAACCGTGAGCGGTTTTGGGGACAGAGAGGAGGGTACGGTCCTGCGTAGAGGTGGTTTCTAGGAGGGAACTGTGAATCACAGCCCTCAGGATAGCCACTGTGAACCACAGTATTCGAAAAATGGGCTGAAGGAGCGCCGCGCTCCGGGGTCTACCAGTGAAGGGTTAAAGAAATAAATTTCGGAAAAATAAACTTCGGAGAAATAAACTTTATTCTTTATTTTCTTTCTTCTTAAAGAGTAGGTAATATACTCTTATCTTTAAGAGTTTTGGAATATGGAAATTTAATTACTGGTTGCTAAGTAAACTGAGTGTAACTCGAAGATACGAAAACGATCGCATTTTTGTCAGCTAAAATTTGCACGGAGATTATGCCTCTTTTGCGATTCACGCTCGTGTTTCTGATTTATCGTAAGTCTGAACCTTAAGTTCTCGTAGGGAGAGAACGGGTTGTCCTACAGGTCTCCGCGTGGTCTCTACAGTTTCTAAAATTGCTATACTTTAAAATGTATACTTTAAAATATTGAAAATGGATTAAAAAACAATACCTTTATATCGAATGTTTTTGAGCTAAGGCGTTTTTTAAGTTTTAGCCCTTATATTTCAACCCTTAGAAGTGACTGACAGCAACCAAAAGCTTCGGGGAACAACTAGACCCCAAATAGAGCCCACGTACCAAATTTCATCACAATCGGTCCTTGGAAACTAAGGAGAGTGCCGCGTAAGGCGAACGGTGGACGGACAGCAAAATTTTTATTCAATTTTCGGATTCCCTAGCAACGTAAACCAACAAATTTTGAGGGGGGTTGAACAATTTTTTTTCTTGGGTTTATTATTGAAAATAACAAACCTAAATATGCTTGCAAATCATACTCTTATCATAGATATTTTTCATTAGAATCTTTTTCATAGATTCTACTGTATACATATTTGTCCAAGTGTCCGCAACTGGTACCATGTCCGATATCGGAGCTTCGCCCTTATCTGGATTGTAAACTTTCCTATATTGATGTGGAAGTAAAATTGAATTGAATTTGAGTGATCGAGTCTTCCTATTGCCAGGAAGGAATAAGGTAATACTATCATATTAAGATGAAGATATTCACACAAAAAACCAAAAAAAAACATGTTTTTTGGTATATTTTTTGGAATTTGTTTATAACTCCTGGTTAACAAACTCGTAGGGTAGAGTCACCAATTATAGTCTGGCGCAAATATGGAACCAGTGTTCGGCACTTCATATTTCATTTCAATGTAATAAGAGTTTGGCGCCACCTAGGGATTTGAATCTGTCGCCATTTGAAAGAGGAGGTTGTAGGCTTCCGATACCCTCCAAAATCAAGTCAGCATTGTAACGGTTCTGTTGGTGATAAAAAGAAATCATCACCAGTACCCGAAACCAGCTCTCCATTGTCGGTGTGTTACTAAGAGTAAGTGTAGTTTCCAGCATTTTTTACCTACCCAAAGAGCGATTATCTCATTTCTTTTTATTTGAATAGTTTTTAATATAGTCCAAAGCTTGAGTTCGAGCGTTGTTCGAGCTGTATGCAGATTAGTTTAATTGATATGGGATGACGATAACTGGTGTCATGAAATGATGGTTTATCCAGTTATCGTCACATGTGACGATTACTGGGTTTCAGTTCTTAGTTCTATCGGAATCTTCTTTTCAAGGGGAACAAGAAGGTGTTCGAATTTTTCGATAATAACAATTCGATCCAGTATTTGTCAGGGGGTGACGATAACAAGATCCAGGGTGCAGATAACTGGGTTATACGTTCACCAGTAACCGTCATCTTGCAGTACCAGTTATCATCACTTCATCCCAACTCTCTTAGAGAAAGCATGATTTACGAAATGAGCAATGTTTTAATTATCCAATAATGTATGTTCATTTTCTAATGGATAATTAGGCAGATTAGTGGAATATGCAACTAGAAAAGTGTAGATAGATATACTTAATTACTATTTACTACTACCTACTTAATTTTTTTGAATTTAAGTTTAATTTATTTTCATTTGTATTTTTAAATATTTGGGCGAAAACTTGAAATTTTTGTGAAATAATTACTCAAGTAATCTTCAGGAGTGACATTTTAAGACACGAACAAGTCATACAATTTTTAGAGATTTTTATTTTTTACGAGATAGTGTCTGTAGTGAATCCTAGTGATTGGCAGAACTTTAAAAATTTGTCCGATTTTTATGTAATTTTCAGGGACTATGCGAGTGGGCGTGTGCATGGTCCCCTATGAAAATCATCGCTCCCCGTCTGATAGTAGCCACTGCGCATGCGCAAACGTGAATTTCCTTGTTACAGCCATAATTTTTTCAGATTGTCATCCGATTTCGACGAAATTTCCAGGGATTATTCGGATTGGAGTGTAGATGATTCCCTATGAGAGTAGTACGAAGTACTTACGAGATTGACGTTCTGAGATTAGCTACCGTGGATTGGATCATCTGTACACTCGGGTTATGAATTCCATCTGGGAAACTATGTGCCACACCCACTTGGCAGACGTTTTTTCTGCAGTAATTACTATTGCCTATTCGGTCTTTCGACGGGTGGATGTTTTGGAAAGTTGACAAAAAAAAGTACAGAAAAATATTTTTATTCAAAACAAAATTTGAGAGGTGCTTCCGCAGGAAGCAACATTCATTTTCCAACATTGATTGAATGGAGTAGTAATGGAAAACTTTGGCACCTCGAGGTGGTTGCGGTAGAAAAATAAATTAATTCCTAGACTTCTCTGAATTTGACAGAAGTAGATTTTATGGAGGGAAATAAATAATGTTGTTTTATAAATTACTTAAAATAAGAATTTTTGGCAGAGTCGCTATTTTACAATATTTACAATGACGGTGGGGGGTCGAAGGGAGGATTATTGCTTGTAAGCGGAGTAGGCGAGGTTGTGGGCTTCGGTGGCGTCGAGGGAACGCCTGTCCCAGCCGCCGCCGCCGCCGTGTCCGCCGGAGCTCTGCCACCCGTGTTCTTCTTGCTTGGCGCTCAGGAGCTTCTTCAGGGTGATGATGAGGGAGAGGACGAGGGCGATCTTGGCGATGATGAGCGCTTTGCCCGCGAGGAGGAACAGAGCGCCGAGGGCGATGGGGATGAGCGTCATGGCTTTCATGGCTCCCATCATCATCATAGTTCCCATCATTTTCTTCATTTTGCCTCGTCCTGCAACAGCAATAATTGACATTCAAAGGTCAGAAATCAATTTTTTCGGAAACATAAATTAATTGACCAATTGATAAAAACAAATTAATTTTTTTTTTTTTTTGTTTTAAAGAAAAGCAGCTTTTCTTTAAGATGCATCATGGCACATTTAACTTTTGCCTACTTTTCAGGAGAGCAAAGAAACCGATTTGGTCGATAAATTTTATAGTTTTTTAAATGTTTATTCATCGGTCAACCTTTATTTACAGTCTGCTTCTGCTTCCTTGGTAGACCCGGAAGGAAATGTAATAGGTATAATATTATGGAGAAGTCACACTTTTAATGCAACTTTATCTTCAGAAGAGAGTTAAGAAGTTTCAAGGATTCATTTGTGAGATCGTAAATCACCAGTAAATCACGTTTTTAGTTTCCCCAAGGCACAATCTCAAGTCAAGAACCAAGATTGCCTAATATCACATTATTAGTACTAACACTGGTATTGAAATTTTTCCATTTTTAGATTTGTTTTCTATCATTAGGTACTAAGCACAGCAAGCACTTGAATTTTTGATCTATGATAGGTAGTTTAGTTTTAGCTAATTTCCAATTTGTAAATAGAGAGATTTGTAAAGTGATGGAGACACTTACTGGCGCCTTACCTACTTTCTGGCTTACAACTTGGGACGATAAGAATTTAAATTTTAGCTGTAAGGTCCCAAAAACTTTAAGAGAGAAGTTTAGAGAACTCAGTTCTGTGATTTAGAAAATACAGTGAGACCAATTGGAGAGAGTGTCATTTTGGTCGGCAAACTAGAATGCCAGAGTTGGGCCTGTTTTGGCCTTTTATAAGGAAGGTCATGAGAGAAAGGCGTGTCCGCACTGTGGTTAGGGCCTTCCTCCTAACAATTTGTCATATATCGTGAATAAATATCAGTTTTTTGGTATTTTTAACAATTTTCATGCAGGCAATCGTGCAGCAACGGAAGACTTAAGGCGTTTCTTCCCCTTGAAATTGTCAATGACTTCTCTATAGGAAAGCAGCTAGAAAAACAGTAAATCTGCAACTTTCAACGAAAAATTAGTTGTCATTCCAGATAGATTGGGAAGTGGTATTTTGTTTTTATTGAAGTTTATTCAGTGGAGAATAGATTACAAAATAATTTTTCAGGAAACACTCCCTAATCATTAACGTAGTCAAACAAAACCCAGCTCATCATCTGAGCTGTAGCCTTCCGCCATGTTGAAGATTGTAGATGTGCCAAGATGTCAGATGATTTTAGTTGTGGTATGATAACTAAATCCGAAATTACAGCGTTTCAAGTGGAGCAATCAAAAAACGAAGTCCATCAATCACTCAGGCGCGAAAATTCAAATAAGAAACCGTTCTATCCTCATTTTCGACAAAATGTTAGATGTGCCATGGTGCATCTTAAGCGACTTTACAGCTGCTGTAAAGTATTGCATATTGGTTTATTATTTTTCTGCATAGATCACTACTAAGTTTATTCTGACAGAAATTACCGTTGCCCTCATATTTCCAAATTTGAAATTTCGAATATTCCCAGATTTTGTATGATGGGGAGGGGGGGGGTGCATTTACCATATTACTGTAGGTTCATCTTTGGCAACAAACTAAAAGTGAACACTATCTTGAATATATTAACCCTAATTGGACCATAGTGTCACTAGTGTCACCAAAAACATCTCAGGAATTCCACAAATGTTTCGGTGTCACCAGAGTAACCAAAATTAAATTGCAACTTTAATTTTAATGAACAGCAGAATTTTTATGGACCACTGGAAATCCCAAAATATAGTTATGACAAAAATTCCCAAAGGAATCGATGATATTTTTTTCCAAATTTTGGTCATAACATCATTTTTTGACTTTTAATAACTTACAAAAAATGGTTCAAAAACTTCAGCTCTGTCCATTAATTTTTAAATTCTAATTTAAATCTAGTTCATCTAGGGACAGCTGTGGAATTCCTAAGATGTCTTCGGTGACACTAGTGACACCATGGTCCAATTAGGGTTAAGAAAAGCAATGAAACATGCATTAATTAGGTAATTAAGTTTCCCCATCGAGCGAATAGTTAGTCCCACTAAGTTGAGGGTGGTGCCAAAATATTATTTGCAACTTTGGAAGTATTGAATTAATGAAAATACCTATTAGTAAATCGTCGTTATAGCTGGGAGTTGTGGGTGACTTCATATTAATAACGAAATTTATTTCTTGGTTGTTAAGGAAGTACAACCGAGAAACCATAAACTCTAATTGGAGCAAAAAATATGGCACTTTGTTCAGCTGAGATTTGGCCCACTTCCATCTGTGGACTTGCATTCGCGATTCATCGTCATTTGAAAACAATTTGACCTACTGGAATCTCAGTACTCTGTCTCGAGTACTCTGTGCTAGAAACCATTTTTTGGAAAAACTGAAAAAAATCATTTATTCTATGGAATGTAAGAAAATACTAGTGAAGCTACTGACTCTTTGTACTTGGGGCCCATGGCCAGAAAAGGTTAGATGCGCCTAAATAAAGTGAAGTGAAAAAGAGCGATTCACACTCGTGTTTCTGATTTATCGTAAGTCCAACCCTTAACCCATTTCCGGCCTCTGATGCGTTTTCGCATCGATTTTTTTAAATATCGAAAATAGTGGAAAATCTCCGTGGGAGAATTTTCTCTCGTTCATGCTGTTCCTATACTCATCAAAAAAAATTCTTCAACAGTCGGAAGTTCGATGCAACTTTGGAAATTTTTTTTTTTTTTTGAAAAGGAGACCTGTTGGCCGAAAGCATGATTACCATAATCATAGAGCCACCGTGGCTCTATTCGATCCTGGGCGATTGAGCGTTCTGGGCCACGAGTCGGATAAATCACATCGATTTGGAAGACTGAGGCCTCTCAAATCCCATTAATACGTAAAATTCATAAAATTTTGAGAATTTTCGCTCTCAATTGGGGAGCAAATTATGCCTTATTTCGGCCACCATCTTGTAAAAGAGTTCATCCTTCTCCTCTCACTTCTCAGTTATTTCCACCCTTGGCTTGAAATGGGTTAAATTCCCATAGGGACCGATCGGTTGGTCCTCTGGGTGGTCTCATTCTGTTCTAAAGATTCAATACCATCTTAAATTGATGAAAAAATACCTAGAAATCTAAAAAATTTGAGCTAGGGGGTTTTGAAAATTTCAGTCCATATTTTCCACCCTTTGCAAGTGACTGACAATAACCAAAAGCTTCGGGGCACAACTAGACCTCAAATGGAGCCCTCATACCTACCAAATTTCATTTAAAACATTTCATTCAACTTTCGGATTCTGGGTGCCTACTTTGAAACGTAAGTAAAACATCACATTTTGAGGGGGTTACAATTTTTTCCTTGCTCGATTCCATAGATTCATTATTGAAAATAATAAACCAAAATTGACGGCCCTAGTCACTTATGTACGTTTGTTTTAAGCGTTCCTTTTGCTTCGACTACAGGCGACCATAGGCTGTGTTCAAATAATATTCATTAATATCACAGAAAAAATGATAATTTGATTCTAATATGAGATTCCTGATACAAATATTTCGTACTTTCAAAATACGAAACGGCATGACAACCTCAGGCTCCCTTTTGGTTTATTATTTTCAATAATGAACCTTTGGAATCGACCAAGAAAAAAAAATTTAACACCCCCTCAAAATTTGATGGTTTAGGTTTCAAGGTACGTTGAATCCAAAAATCGAATAAAAATTTTGCCGTCCGTCCGCCGTCCGCCGTACGCCGTACGCGGCACTTTTGCCACCTTAGCATTGACCGATTTTGATGAAATTTTTTATGTAGGCTCCATTTGGGGTCTAGTTGTGCCCCGAAGCTTTTGGTTGAGGTAGGTCACTTCTAAAGGTTCCAAAATCAATTTTGAAATTTTGAAAACGCCCTAACTCAAAAAATTTTGATATAAAGGTATTGTTTTTCCTTCAATTTAAGATTCTATAGAATTTTTAGAATTTTTTGAGACCACGCGGAGCTCTGTAGGACAAACCGTTCGCTCCTTACGAAAATTTAAGTGTTTATATTGAAATATATATATAAATCAAAACACGAGTGTGAATCGCATAAGAGGCCTAATCTCCGTTCAAATTAGAGCTGATCGAAATGTAATCGATAGTTGGTGATTCTGATTTTTTTTTCCTTCATATTGGATGGTTGGTGATTTTGTAGACGAGTGATCTATATAGAAAAATAATAAACCATTGTGTAATAATTTGCAGCGTTTTTTATCCCCTATTTCTCAATTTTCAGTCATTACCTGAACTGGAATATCACTTAGCATGGTTCAGGTATTTTGGTTAGTTTATGGCACGGGTTTCTCATTTTGAATCCAATCACCTGAAAGGCACTACATTCCTTTAAAAGTATTTAGGAAAATCTAGAGAAGGATGCCTGAATGTCCCTTGGAGTATAGCTTCAATGTGTGCCTAATAGGCAGATATCTTTTTTTAATTTTTATTTTCCGTTAAACACGAATTGTATTGACTTTGAATTGTACTGTCATTTTATAAATAGGTACTTAACTTAATTGGGAACAAAACATAACAAAATAATATGGGAAAACGAAACAATGTGATACTAGACAAAAGGACAGGACACACGGGTAAATTAGAGAAGAAGAAAAGGTAAAACCTCCAAAGGCTACGTAGATACGAGGGTAGAATGAAAAGTAAAGTTCCCTATGCTATAAAAAATTCAAAAAATTTTTTTTTCTTTTCTAAAATATAAGTTTGACTGAACTGAGTGAGTACTTTCATAAATTTTCCTCAGGCAGCAGGATGTTATGTAATAAATTAAAGAAAATAGAAAAAATAAAATATGAATTAAAGTTAGCTCCTTTTATAGCTTCAAAAATTGCATCAAAAGAATAGAAACAAGTTCGCGCAAGAATCTTCAGCTTGAATTTATTTTTGTCAAAATTTTTTTGGGATTACGTTATAACATTTCATCCCCCACCATCTGGTAACGTTTCTTGAACAATTCAATCTGGTAAACAGAACTTCAAAGCTAGAGAATTCTCAGTACCATAGTCGTGAGATGAAGTAAACTAAACTTATCAATATTTGAATGTGTAAAAATAATGCATTCCAGAATGTAAATAGAAGGGATTGTCATAACTTGTAAACTAATGAAGGCGTCTCTGCTGCCAGCTCTATAGCTGAGTCCCGAAACAACTCTGAGTCCTCTTCTCTCACAACCAAAAATAATTCTAGCAGAAGGACAATAACCTGACACACCGAAGTTGTGTATATCCGTCCGAACGAGAATTTAAATAATTATTCTTTTAATTTGGCATTAATTTCTTATACAGCCATAATATAGTTTATATTATTAAATATATACGTTAAATCTGTTCACAAAATTATAAATCTTCTTATTCATGGTCTTGTGGTAATGTCCGATAACTGAAAGGGTTTTCTACTAGCATGGTAATTTTTGAAAATAGCCTCTGTCTTTCCTCTTCAAATGTCGTTCATGACAATCCAATTCCAATGATCCATATGGGTCTTCACATCTGCTGCACTCTGTCGTAGTTTTCTTTCCGATGACGTGGAGATAAGCGTCGCAGATGCCGTGGTTTGCACTTATTCGGAATTTAAATAATTTCGAAGTGCATGTCTTGGTTCGTACACACCAGAAAATTGTACTCAGCAGTCCCCATAACTACAACCTAGTTGACGAAACTGATAACGAGGATATCTTGCTAAAGACCCGACAGACGAGGAGAAAATACATTCAGAGGAGAAGATCCTCGTCAAAGGATCCTCTCAAAGGAGACCCAGCGAAAGGACTGCGATAAGGGAAGAGACAGTGTGAGAAACGTTTTCGAAATGCAGGCGACACAGAAAAGTGAGACCAATCCTCCCACACAATAATACGCACGGACGTAGGAAAATGTGGAACGTGACATCCGAAGACCTCCCAGAGATCAATGGCTACAGCTGACGTGCCATGTGTTCTTTCCAAGACCCAAAATCCTCTTTCGGCGAATATACCAGTAATTTTTATAATGCTGATTAGAATTTCATCAGTTGATTAATTTTTCTTCCGAGTCTACCAAGGTAGCGGACGCTGTTTTCACTTTTCAAGGTAGAAAAAAAAGTTTTTCAAAATATAAATTTCCACTCGTGTTTTACGTTTCAGACCTTTCTTTTTGGTTCCGTGTCTGTCTGTCTATGTGTCTGTTATGAAATCCTTGTGACCGATTTAACTATACAAAGTTATTGTCCGATATCGATGAAATTTTCAGTGATTGTGTGGGTTGGCGTGTAGATGGTCCTCTGTGAAAATCATCACTCCCGGACTGATAGTAGCTGCTGCGCATGCGCAAACGTGAATTCCTTGTAACAGCCATAACTTCTACTTTTTCCATCCTATTTCGACGAAATTTCTCAGAATTTTTCAGATTGTTTTGTGGATGGTCCCCTATGAGGGTAATGGAAGGTACTTAGAGATTGATGTTTTGAGATTAATTACCACGCATCGGATCATCTATACAAACGGGGAAGCTATGCGCCACACCTACTTGGCAGACGTTTTTGGAAGAACCTGCGTTCGACAGAATGATTAACCCTTAATATCCCAAGGTATCTTTTGGAATTCCGACGTTTAACTGCAACAGTTTATCGACGTTTAAGCCAATACTGATAGCCGTTGGCTATCTTGATACTCCAACTATCGATTTTATGAGAAACGGTAATAGTAAAAATGTAATAACTCAAAGAAAAAACGAAATAATTCTCGAGTAGACAGACTGTAATACGGCCTTCGAGGTTACTTCTACCTTGATTTCTAACTTTGTGGGCTATTAGTTGGGTTTCCTCGTCAGAGAAACCAGCGTCACTGTAACGCAGTCTACCTTGTTCCTTGGTTCTGTACTTTATGAGAAATAACCCCAACATCCCACCAAGGATTTTTCCAAGTTTCCTTTTTTTACTCCAACAAAATCAGGTTTTAGAAAATTTCTGCTGACGCAGATAGCGCTAGTGCGGCCCTTGGAAAGATCATTCTTGAGCTGACAGACTGTAATAAGGCCTTTGAGGAACCTTCTGCTCAAATATCCTATGGAATTGTCAAAATACATCTAAATTTGAAAATCCAAAAAAACAAATTTTTGAACAAGTGGGAAATTAAGAGTAAAGTTTCATTTTCGCAACATGAAATGACTGATTTTCGACAACACGTGTTCTTCCCACTACAAGTTGTTTTTATTATTGATATGACGAGTTAGATGTTGGTCACAACAACATGGTGTTATATTCGGTAAACCAGTTCACAATTTTCTACCGATCAAGAATTTCAACATACTACTTGATGAGCAAACAATTTCCGCCAAAAGCCCGCCATGTATTCATTATTTTCCAACCAAACGTTTTTGTATATATCTTTAAGCAACGTTTTGTCTAATTTTCAGAAAATTGAGCATTGTTCAAAGTTTGTCACAAAAAAAGTCTATTTTGTCAACCCAAATTTACCCATTTTTGAACGGTGATAATTATGTCCTCCTGAGTGGAAGTTAAAAGCTGATTTTGAATCGGTTTGTCGTGTAAGATTATTTTTGAAAATTTAAGATCCGGCAGCAACGAGCCAATTTCAAAATTGTCAATTAAGAGTTTACGCGAAAAATCCAGGACTATCTAGTAAGCTTGTAGGCAGATGTTTCAGGAAGTTACTTGAGTCACCACTAGATCCGGCGAGTAAATGCGAGTTCGAAACGATTGTCCACCCAAGAACGACAATGTTGGAGTTGGCTCGTTGTTGTTGAAGAATTTTCAATGATAATGCCTATCACAAATCAGGGATTTCCAACTTCAATGAAGCACCATGTCATGAAGCATTGTTTTAAACTTCACTGAGATCTTTCAATAGTGAAATATCACCCCAAAGATAAACTCAGATCATAATACGTGTTGGTAACCTGTTCTCCTACAGTAATTGCATCACGATTTATGACGGAGCTTGAATAATGTAGGAGAGAGGAGGAAACATTATTAGCGCTTAAAACAGTGAAACTCCCTGTTGCAATCATAAAATGAACACAAAAATTAATATGAACGGATACTTGTTCGAGTATGAGCACTCTTTGGAAAAATTAATAATTTCGACATCTTTCTTCGACCATTTCCCCAGATTCAAGAAGTGTGTCGACCGTTCATAAAATAATATTACTTCCGAAAAGTCATAATTCGCTCAATTTTATCTACTTCACCTTTCCTCAGGAAACCTTTTTTTTCAGCGAAATTGGAAAGTTTTGATAACGACACAACTAACTTCTGCACGTTTACTTCTAAAATGTCTCACAGGTAAACCTGAACTACTTCCAGTAATGGCGAATGTTCAATAGAAAATCGACCAATTTCAAACTACGCGATTTTACGAAAATTTACGAGATTTTACGATTTTTTAATATCCGCCTATTTGTGCAGACGGTATAAATTTGAATAAGTTCATTATATCCTTGTAGATATATTTAGAAAGAAAATATTATTCCCGAGTTAAGTTATGGGTTTTTTAACAATTTAAAATAGTATTGAATCTTTAGAATCGAATGAGACCACTCAGAGCTCTGTAGGACCAACCGTTCAGTCCCTCTGAGAACTTAGGGGACTCATGACGCGTCAGAAACACGAGTGCGAATCTCAAAAGAGGCCTAAACTTCTTGAAATTTCAGCTGACCAAAATGCGATCGATGTTCGTTTCTTCGAGTCGTACTCTACACTACTTCCAGTAATAGCGAATATTCAACAAAACGGGCGACCAATTTCTGACTGCGCGATTTTACCAAAAATTACGAGATTTTACGATTTTGTAATTTCCGCTTATTCGGTGGGCTCATACAATATTTACAGAAACCTTTGTGTGGACGGTAGAAATTCAAATAAGTTCATTACATCCTTCTAGTTATATTTATAAATAAAACATTAGGGAAAGTTGTGGGAATTCTCGAGTTAAGGTATTGTTTTTTCATCAATTTAAAACAGTATTGAATTTTAGAATCGCATGAGACCACAGAGAGCTCTCTAGGACCAACCGTTCAGTCCCTTTGAGGAATTAAGGAACTAGTGATAAATCAGAAACACGATTGCGAATCGCAAAAGAGGCCTAACTTCGTTGAAATTTCAGCTGACCAAAATGCGATCGTTGTTCGTTTCTTCAATTGCTCTACACAACTTACAGTAATAGGAAATATTCAACAAAAAAGTTGAAAGCTACCTAATCATAATCCTACATTAAGATTCAGGAAAGGGAGAACCAGGTAAAAGTTCATTACTTAACTCTACTAAAAAATTCGAAATCAGGTCAAGCTAGCCGTATAAAACCAACTCGAAAACTCCGTAAGCTTATATACAGACATAATGTATGCTAAGCTGCCCCCTACATTTCCGCCATCTTTCGGCTCTTCTCACAACTAGGAGCCGAAAAGTTATGAAGTCTTCCTGGTACCGCTAATTCCTATTTCGGAGAGCGGCTGGGAATTATATGGGCCGCACCCTGGGGTCTGAGAGGGTTCTGCCCTCAGTTAATAAGTTACTGTAACTTTCGTGGGGTGTTCCGGGACCTCCTTCCACTTAATCTAAATCAGGTTCAAGAAGAAAAAAAACTTTCTAGAGGCCGAGAACAGGTGTCACGATTTCATCATTAGTATTTTGAGTTGAGTTATTCGAGATTTGAAAGCGCGTAATGAATTTATTATTGAAAGCTGTCCCACATTCGTCGGTTCAGTGGTTGTAAATCTTGGAATGGAGGGAATGGGGTTGAGCTCTACGATTTGTCTGACAATCACTTCTACAACGATAGTGCCAAGAGCGGAGTTTTGGCTCACTCCAGGTAGTTAGTTCAATTCATTTTTGAAATAGGACTGAAAAACTAGAAGAATTCTGAGAAATAATTTCATCACTGAGAGCTTCAAGATAGTTTAAAGCAGCAGGTACCGAAGAAAGCAGCTTAATAAACGAGATAAGTTTCAAAGCATCTGTCTCAAAAACCAGTCATCAAAACTCCAGAAACAACTAAATAAGATCTCTGATATTTCATTTTCTTGCACTCTTGCCCTGTAAGCAACACCAGCCTTGATGAATCAACACAATTCCCACAATCTCTTTTAGAATTCGCACAATCTCAATTAATCAAATCAGATTTGGGGTTCATAAAAGACTTCTGCTTCTTGGACCACCTATACTTTGAACAGTTAGATGTACGTTAAAAAAAACCGTACGAAATACCTTCAAGTACGAAAAATCCATAATAACTCTTCTTGAGGTGATTCTTGAGGGAGTTCTTGAGGTGATTTTGGCTCTCTCCATTCTTTGGGTCATCTGGTGGCACACATTCGGAAGTTATTCCTATCAAAGATTAGCTGCAAACTGTACGAGACAGCTGCGAGCACGATCCGTCGAAGGCAATTTCTTGTCCTCACTTCCTTTTTTCTGAAGAAAGGGTCTTCTTCCACTTTCGCGGTCACGACGTCTTCTTCGACCCCAAGGTCACGAACTCCCGGGTGTGTTGATTAACCTTGCAACGTGACCCTTAAGCCCCTGAGGATCTTCGGTGTGCAGAATCCACCTCAAGAACTTTCCTTTGCCACGATCTACCCATTTCAAAAACTGACTAGGAAGTCGAGGTAACTACACTGAACGGATGTAGAAGCCCGCCTGAGAAAGGCAATTTTTCTTATAGAAAGTTCAAAAGAAGAGAAACCGTCTTAGAACAATCCATGAACTGTGCCAAACATACTTGATATGTCTGCTACAAAACTTGCATCAGCGTGGAATAAAACATAACGATATTGGTACTGCCAGGTCGAGGAGGCTGATGGAACTTCGTCAAATCAAAGTTTAGCAGGTGCCTGACACCTTGCATACTGGTACTGTGTCTGTTAAGTATAACCTTGTCAAACTAAGATCCAGCAAAAAAATTGAATGTTGACAAACGAGAGCGGCCCTGGTTAAAACTACCAAGGCAAAGGAAAGACCTTCAGTCAGAAGATGAAGGGAAGAGACAATGGAATCTTTTCGTGGGTCTTAGTCTCTGGGTTATCAGACGCACACTACAATGAAGGCTGCATTAAGATTTCATTGCATACTATGGAATACTTGAGCGAAAACAATTCACCTGAGGGGTGCTACAAGCTGCTTCAATCACAAAAAAAATTATCAGAAAATTGAGCTGACCGGGATTCACACATTTGTGCAGCAATGTATATGCTGAAAGAGAATAAAATTATTTCCAATTTTAGTTGATATGATTCTAACCATAAAATCCCTATGCTTCATCTGCAGAACAATTTCTGGGTTGAGTTCATTGATGGAAATGGAAGCAGATACAATAAATATCCCTGCTGGCCTATCCAATAAATGAGATACATTAACAGAGAAGAGAAGCAAGTAAATGCTTAAAAAGACGAGGATGGAAACAAACCATTATCCTTGACAGTGAAAGGCGTCCGTCCGTCCTGTTCAGTTGGTGACAATTCAAACGGAGAGAAAGGAACGAAGAAACAAAAACAAACACTAGAAGAACGGTTTTAAAACGCCGCGCGTGACTTCCAGCTGAGAAAACGTCCGCTAATGGATTTCAATGGTCCGAGCTCGGAAAACAAAAACGACAGAACTCGCAATTGAGCGCTTCACGTCTATATTTCATCTCTTGGAACGTGCTAGACTCACTCCTAGGTTTTTGGTGAAGAATTGATTCGCAAACATGAATTAAGTTGCCTTCATATGACACCTTTCTAGCTCCATTCAACAACATGTATGTGCCTATTATGAAGCTATGCCTCAGATGGGTCAGAATGACAGGTAAAGCACCAATAGATTAGTGCTATTGTCATCCGCCATAATTAGAATGAAATGTGCTAGTGTTATGAATGATATAGATGTTCCAATCCAAAACGTAAACCAGCCAATGTTTGCTGCAAAGAACAGCTCTATCCGGCAACTAAAACTGGATTGTTTTCCACTCAACAGGTGATTATATCTGACGCTATAGTGATTTATTATCTGACTAAGAACTCCACTATTTTTAACTGCAAATTACTAATTGTAGGGTTTAAAATGTTTCTTTCTTCTTCCTATAGTGCCTTTCGCCATAATCAAAACCCTTAGACTTTGGTAGCAACTGACAATAACAGGAATATAGTGATCGGTTCAGCTTTTCAAGTCATCAGGTGTCAGCGTGAGCGTATGACAGGATCTCAGAGGATTAGATTCATCAGTCGGCTCACAATATTAAATATGCCCTTTACTTGTGGGTGAAATTCCACAACTTTTCTGATGTCAGACAATCACGCTGACAAAGTTTCATGTTTTTTTCTGGGAACCGTCGATTTGCTATTTCCCGAGTCGAATTGCAACGACTCGGTTTCCCAGGGAGAAACGTGAAACTTTGTCAGCGTGAGCGTCTGACATCAGGAAAGTTGTGGAATTTCACCCTTAAGCAGAGGGCATACTTAATATTGAGAGCCGACTGATGAATCTTGGGTCCTTTGAGATACTTTGCTGTGTTCCAGGTCATATAGGAATATTTGCAAATGGAATTGCAGACCGTAAAGTCTGCTCCTGAAAAGCCCACTCCTACATTCCTGTGCAGGTATATGCGCTGATTACCAATCTTCAGTAAAGAAAAATTATAGAGCATTTTGATTACCGAATGACAGGACTTGGACCACCAAAAGTTATGGGCTGTAAAAAAAAGCATTTCAAGGAATGACGACCAACACTTCCCCCCAATTGCTCGCCTGTGGTTGTGCGCTCACTATTTCTCACTGAATGCCAAATTTTCATCAACATTCCACCTGAAACTTTTAGAAACTTTGCAACAGCTCTTGGGAAACAATTCAACTTGAATGAACCCCGACTTCGATAAATTGAGACCTCTATCATTGTTCTACAAACTGTAATAAACTTAGTTTCACTTGAGGTTGCATGTGACAATTTCAAAAAGATAGTTGCTGGTGTCGTTTCCAACTATCCAAGTGTCTTGAACATAACCTACAGTATGTAACACGGTGACTCTCATTCACCTTGCGCATTCCGATAGAACTGGATCAATTTAAAACTGGAAATTCCGGTTCTTTTTTCACGCGGATGCGCCTCTGGAATCAGCACTTTTACTTTCGAGAGGTGGAGAAGACGTTGTACGAGGAACTTCCGTCGGAGAACTTGATTGGGGCTATACCACTCGCATAACGGTCACGTTTCTGGACCAGTTCAAGCCCGTACTTGAGCCACATTTCTCGAGTTAAGTCGCGATGACTATGACTTAACAACTTCCAAGCTGTATTCGCTTTCGATTATACAAAACCCCTGGTGGAGATTCAAAAAATCCAATTAAAGTTTGGCTAACTTGAAAATTGCTATTGGATTGGATCTCGCGATGAATCTAAACTTATTGCAGATATAATTTCGGCGATATTCACATAAGTGTCAGAGTAAATCGAAGTAATTCGTCATCAAATGGAGGTAGTAAGCAGAAACGTCAAAATTTTGAGTCACAGGTTTCTGCATCAAAGATGGTAACTCAAAGAGCTAAATAAGTGTGCTTCAGTTTCTTGCCTCAGTCTTTAATTCATCTTGAATTTTCTGAGGAATCTCACAGAAAACACTACACCGTCAGGAAACACTAAATTAGAAGTCAAGATTGAGGGCGGTTATTGATTAAGGTTGTGAGATAGAGATCTTCATACTCTGGTGGTCTCATCTGAAAGTTCAGCAATCGAATCGAGTCCTCGTTTACGGGATGACTAGGCAAAACCCGTTTCATTAGCCGTACAGAGTAACGAATTCAGGGCGATTAGGACCCACTTCCTCTTCACTGTTATCCACTGTGTCGTGTGCAATATTGTATCAAACCATTCGCTTGCAAGCAGATTGAATGAAATCTAAATGGATAAAACCATAGAAATCTTCGTTGAATTTCTTGTAATTTTGGTCAGAAATATCATCGGCGCGAGGTTACTGCAAGTAATGAGAGTCTAGCCCCCAACAATCCTTGTCAGATTTCAGCGCTACCTCCCGCCAATTCAACGATAATCGTTTTCATTTCTCATATTTCTATAACATGAACCAGCGACGATTTTGGAGATCAGCTTTGAAATTGAATGACTTTGGACACGTTTCGCAACATAAAACGACACTTGGCGTCTTTTTCACGTCCCTAACTGTTCAGAGAGGAAACAGTAAGAGAAACAAAAACGATTACGAGACAACAATTTTCAGAAGAAGTCATGGTAATCAGAAAGGTAGTTTGATGAAGTGGCGGGAGGTGGCGCTGAAACCCGACAAGGATCGCTGGGGGCTTTACTTTCATCTGCAAGAAAACCAGATGGCTTTTGACATCCTCACTTATAATCTTGATGGGAGCTCGTTCTGAGGAAAATCTCATTGATATTCTTTAATACAGATGCAGTTCAATATTTATAGGTACATTGATTGGTCATAATTGGCGTTACCTTCTTCAACTCCGTTCTTGAGGTCATCAGGAGAGATCTTGGGGAGGTCGAGCTTCACAGTGTGGCTGGAGAGGAACCTAGCGACGCGGTCCCACAAGAGGTCGGTGAGGCGACCCTGCTTCCCTGCTTCTTCGACATCGTTCTCAGAGAGGGCTTTGCCTGGAATAAATAACATGTTTGTGCTGGAGATGAATCTAACTTGATTATCAAGATGAAGAAGGAACTGGGTCACTATTAGCTCCTGCACTTTATGTTGAACGGTTACATACAAATTAAAACGATCATTTTGGAAATCGAGAAGCAAAACTTAACAGCAAGACTTGAACACTTCAGTCGTTAGATAGCGACATTACATCAATATTTACCAGGCTTCCAACAATCAATTCCTCTCATATAATGATTAGTTTGACATTCAAGGGTCAAATAAATCTTTGTTACTAATTATTTCATCATTAAAATTTAATACTACATTGGTATTTAATACTACAAAGCCGTTCAACTAGTAGTTAGCGACGTTACCTTCTCTGGAGTAGTCGACGGGTTTAGATCTAACGATACTGACGGAGTCGCCAAAGGAAATGGAATCAGCTCGAGCTGCTCTATCCATAAATGTGACCGCCTTGCCTGCAACACAAAACAAAACATCGTTCTTTTTAGAGAGAAGAAACGAAAGCTTTGGCTTAAAAAATGTCCAAAAACAGAAAATCAGACAAAAACGCTGCAAATTATTACACAATAGTTTATTATTTTTTATTTTTCTATATGGATCACTAGTCTGCAAAGCCACCAACCAACATGAAGAAAAACATCGATCGCATTTCGGTCAGCTTTAATTTGAACGGAGATTAGGCCTCTTTTGCGATTCACACTCGTGTTTCTGATTTATCCTAAGTCCAACCCTTAAGTTCTCGTAGGGAGCGAACGGTTTGTCCTACAGAGCTTCGGCTGGTCTCAAAAAATTCTAAAAATTCTATAGAATCTTAAATTGAAGGAAAAACAATACCTTCATATCAAAATTTTTTGAGTTATAGCGTTTTCAAAATTTCACAATTGATTTTGGAACCCTTAGAAGTGACCTACATCAACCAAAATCTTCGGGGCACAATTAGACCCCAGAAGGAGCCTACATATCAAATTTCATCAAAATCGGTCAACACTCGGGGGCACTTTTGCTAAGTGGCAAAAGTGCCGCGTACGGCGTACAGCGGACGGACCGCCAAATTTTTATTCGATTTTTGGATTCTACATAGTTGACATAATTTACTTCGGGTCGATTGTCATACACTACTGTTCAAAAAGCTTTAGGAATTTTGCGGCAGCACGAATAAAAAAGCGAAATTTGCGACACCAAAAAGTGTAACTGAACCAAATTACTTGATGTGGCACCTCAAAAACATTGAGTTGTGCAAACACTAAATTATACCTCTAACAAACACTAACTGAACCTCTAAATTGCAACTTTCCCGAAAGTTGATGGTATCTACTTCAAAATACAGTAAAACCTCAAGTAACGCCTTCATTCTGAAATCCTCCACAGCTTATCTCTCGCAACTACTTACTAGTGGTGTGGAGATGCTACATTGATACACACACGATATAACCAGAAGCTTTGGAGCACAACTAGGCCCCAGATGGAGCCTATATAACCAATTTAATTTACATTTTTTTTTATTATTACGTATTATTATTTTTTTTCAATGGTAACTAAAGATTTTTGGATTCTACTGTTTTGGATTGTACTGTTCGCAGATAGAAAGAATGCGGTTGGCCAATTTCCCAAAGGGTATACCTGCTAACATAGACGACTACCTGTTCCAAAATCTTAGGTAGCCTGTTGAGTCAGGCTGGGGAAAGGGCGGATACTCAGTAATCGTAATCCAGGCATCGAGAAACTCGAGTCATAATAAATTAGAGAGCCCCTCTACTCAGCCAATTGTTACGGAGGATTTTTATCTCTGTGAGTTCACTTGTCCTTCTTTTTACCCTTCAGTCTCCTTTAAAATTTGAAAGAACGAAAGAAGCATCATCCTTTAGGTACTGGAAGAGTGATTTTATTTTTGAATGAATGAATGTACATTCTCTTAATTCATAAGACTTTCCCAAGGGTAAGGCACCTGTTTTATTAGTGTTCTGTATTTGTTTTGTTTTGCCTGTAATAAATCAATCCTTTCACTTCATCATCGGTCGGTAGCCTACTACCCTCCGTCTCATTTTCCCTGGCTTGAGTGGCAGGTACTAGAAGGCAGTAGTAGAAGAAGGACGATGTTTTTGGGACTGTAATACTCATGGACACCTCACAAAACCATCCGCATTCTTTCAATCTGCGGACAGAACCTTGAAATGTGAAATATCGAATTTTGCGGGGGATTAAATTTTTTCGTTTTGCTTGATTCTTAACAAAACAGTAAAAATCCTTTAGTAACACCTCCATAGCTTATCTCTGGCAACTGCAGGTGTTGTTGAGGTTCATTCGTGCTCAACGAACATCAAACGTCCGCGACCAAAATCTCAGGTCCAGAATGCTGCTACCTAATGAAAAGAAGAAAGTCGCCCCATTTCCGAGGTGCGTCGCGATACTTGCGAACTGGGGAAATGCCTCTGTGGCGTCTTCGAACGTGACAAGAATTATACCGCTTTGATCTCAAAAACTCCTAGTCCGTTCTCCTAGGCTTTGTACGCGTGTTGTGGCGAATTCAGGAGAATAAATTACAACTCATGGTACCTCATTATCCGATTATTATGGCGATTCGAGGATTGAGCAGATTACTTACTGTTCGGCAAGTGACGGATTAAGTGCAAAAAATTGTCTACACAGCATAGGTAGCGAAATAGCGGAAATTATCACAATGAGTAACTAATACCATTATATAAGTAATAACTAACCAATATGAAAGAATTTCCGACTTCTAATAAAAATAAAAAAAAGTTCAAATATTGAGATAATTCAAAGTTTTTGGAGTTTATTTTAAGGGAATGGAGATTTTGTAGTAACTAAAGTATTTTTGAATCCTTGAAAAGAGTAAACAGTACTGGGAATAGATTAAAGTTCGAAAAGAATTGTGGGAATCGTAAAAAAGGCATGCGGCACTGAGTTAGGGATGGGTATCGTTACAAAAGTAGCGATATTTTGTATCGATACTATTGTATTCGAATATCGATATTCCAAGTATTGTTTGGCTCGAGTATCGATATTTCAAAATGTCGAGTATCAATACTTAAGGGTCACAAAATATTAATATTTCCAATATTCTCAAGAAAAATATTTTTTCAAACAATTTTTATTCATTCATTATTAAATAATGAAGAAATTTTCTTCACTATGAAGTGTCCGAGCTAAGTGTATTTACTCAACATACAGTTGATTATTAATAACTTTAATAATCAACTGCATGTTGAGTAAATACACTCAGCTTGGACACTTCATAACTGTGGATATTCACTGAACATTTTCTCCATAATAAAAATTAATTTTATCTGTAGGTATAAATTATCTAACGAAATCTGGGCTTATTTGTTTGTGAGTTGAGCTCCACCCAGAAGTAATGACCCAACAGCCTCCCTACGTTTTTCATTTTTAAGCTATTATGTTGAATTTTCTGCTAGAACTGTATCGATATTAGATACTGAGGAATATCGGATCCGAAGTATCAATATCCAACAATATCGGAGAGTGCAGTACCGATACTAATATATCGAGAATCGGTACTAAAGTATCGATATTTTGAAATATCGGGTATCGATACCCATCCCTACACTGCGTGCCCCAATCTGTAAGGTATTGTCAGTTGAGGGTTAACTATACAAAACTAACTATGCAAAACTATTCAAGCACGTTATGGTGCGACAATTATACTCCTAATACTACTTCGAAGCGAAATCATTTCGAAAGGATCGTTTTATGAAGGATTGAGGAGGTTTTGTACGCGTGTTGTGCCTAGTTTTGGTTCTGTGCAGAAAAATAAATTATGATAAGTGTCCAGCTCTCATATCACAGAATACATGGTAGGTTCGCCTGGGACTAGCTAGCCACGTCCCTATTATGGACACTACCATAATTACAATCGAACTTCACTAAGGTAAGTTCATTTGATTTTGGTTGATTATTTTCAATAATGACCCTTCGGAATCGACCAAGAAAAAAAATTTTAACACCCTATCAAAATTTGATGGTTTACGTATCAAGGTACGTAGAATCCAAAAAAGGAATGAAAATTTGGCCGTCCGTCCGCCGTACGCGGCACTTTCCACACTTAGCATTGACCGATTTTGATGAAATTTGGTATGTAGGCTCCATTTGAGGTCTAGTTGTTCCCCGAAGATTTTGGTTGATGTAGGTCACTTCTAAGGGTTCAAAAAGAATTTTGAAAACGCCCTAACTCAAAAAAAAATTCGATATAAAGGTATTGTTTTTTCTTCAATTTAAGATTCTAAAGAATTTTTAGAATTTTTTGAGACCATGCGAAGCTGTAGGACAAACCGTTCGCTCCCTACGAGAATTTAAGGGTTTGACGTACGATAAATCAGAAACACGAGTGTGAATCGCAGAAGAGGCCTAATCTCCGTTCAAATTTTAGCTGACCGAAATGCGATCGATGTTTTTCTTTATGATCAATTTTTAGAATAATGATAAACCATTGTGTAATAATTTGCAGCGTTTGTAATTACAACTCATGGTATTGGAGGACTGAGCAGATTACTTACTGTTTAGACGCTCTCTTACATGATAGAGTGTCTCCCTACAATTACATGCCTCAAAATTAAACGGTTTCGGGTGGTTTGAACGGTGTTGAGGGTTGGTTGGTTTATTAAAATGTCTCGATCAAGTCTCATAAGTGATTCGAGAAATTTATAAAAACTTGGAACCAAAATTGTGTGATTTATAGCAATTTTTGAACAATTTAAATTTGGTTATCAACACGACAACATTACCGAAAATCCTGCTCTGAATCCCAATAAAACATTTATGTAGCTTCACGAAGAATGTGTTTATTTTCACTAAGATCTGAAATAACTATTTCATTAGTGTTTTTTCACCAATATTCACACAATTTGACTTCTAAGTTTGGTATAAGTTGTTGGACAATTTTTGACCACTATTTTCCAAAATTTGATCTCTTCAGTTTCTCATCATTATTATTCGCATATTTTTCACTTAGGCACAATTTTGGATTGATTATCAACCAATTACCAAAAATCTTGCTCTGATTCTGAATAAATCATTTATGTTGCTTCACCTAGAATGTGTTCATTTTCATAAGATCTGGAAAAAACTGTTTTATCAGTGTTTTTTGAACAAAATTTCAAAATTTGACTTCTAAGAGTGGTAAAAGTTGTTGGTCAATTTTTGACTATTTTCAAGAATTTGATCCCTTCAGTTTAACATTATTATTAATATTCGGTCTACCTAGGCTGGCTGTCTGAATGGTCTCAAAAGAAATGTAAAATTGCAAAGATTTTTTAATAAACTGGCCTTAAAATTGAGTTTCAATTTTATTTCAATTTATAAAAAATTTTTTGAGGAGAAAAGTTGATCCTCATTTGAAAAGAAACCGAAATATTTGGAAACTGTTTACACATTCTTATTTAGAAAGCCATTAAAATTGTGTTTGACAATTTTTTCACAAATTTTCACTAGTAGCAGCAAAGTTGGAATGTACTCGCGGGGGCAAAACTCCAAACTATTCGTTCAGACGATAAAAGATTTTCGAGAACACAAAAATTCCTTTAAAATTCAATAAATAAACATAATACAGTAGCTTCGATTTTCTGGGTGGTATTTTTTCAAGGGAAATTGCTATCAGCAATTCATGAGGTAAATTTGGAATCAGCTTAAAGTTTACCACGAGCATATCAAAAATTACAAAAAATTCTTAGTGCAAAAGTGGGTCGAAATCGATTATTGAAATACTTCAAGAAGTTGCTCATTGATTCTCGTCACATAAATATTAGGACTTTTAAACCCGAATTTGCCATTTATTTGTGATTCCTCCAAGTCATTGTTATAGTGGTAATATCCGTGGTAATATAAGCCTTAATGCATTGAATAATGAGGAATGTTTGTTCAACAGTTAGTGGAATTCCATTTATTGACCTGGATAGTTCAGATCTAATTACCCTCTATTACTCTTGAGAAAAATTTCAAGAATTACAGTTTTTCACCCATTAGTTTTATTAGTTCAGTTAACCAATAAATTTTACAAAGAAATCTCCAATAAAACCAAATTTTTTCATTCAAACTCGTCCTTCAAATTGACTTCACAATTTTTTTTTGTGGCTCTGTAAATGGTTGAAAACCATGACTGGAGATATAGTGTTTTCCCTTTGAAACGTGCATTGTGACGTACACAATTTGAATACAAATTTATACGTACCAACTCCACGCAGCTGCTCGAAATTTTTGTTCTCCTTCTGGTATTTCCTACCTTGCTAAAATTAATTATAGTGGAATTTAGTTACTTTTAATCCATCAAGGTATTTCAGTTGACTCGTCAATTTTACTAAACGAAAAATTCGAAGGAAGTCGAAGCGATATGGCTGAATTAGATTGATTTTCTAAATATTGGTTGACAATACGTATTTGGATGAATCATTTGATATTGCGAATTTTTGAAAGTTACCATTCAGAACGAATCACCTCTTTGAAATGTCATATAATATTGTAAAAATGTTCTTCGCAGCTATTTATTCCTTCTGGGATAAACTTTTCGGTATGGCAAAAAATATGAAAAATTAAACAATTGGGGGGGAGTCAAAATTTGTTCCCAGGACTTTAGAACTCGGTAGATGGACATTTGCAAAATTGACTGATTTTTGATCAGTCGATTTTTGATTTTGAGTGACTATGTGCACTTGAATGTTCTCATCTGGATTGTACGATATAAAGATCTCCACGATCGATATCCTGGGATTGGTGAACGAATTTCGTAGCAGCCGCTGGAGTTGATGTCGGACGACGGTATCCACAATGCACATTCCCGAACACTTCGCGAAAATGAATCACTCGGACCACGGTTTGTTTTTTTCGAAATTCAAAATCACTTTTTGAGTTGCACTTGGGTTTTTTTTGTGTGTGGAGGGATGGAATCCACCGGACATACCTTGAAGGCACCCGGAGACGTCGGGCGTGTTCGAACAGTCGTCCCATATCCGAGAGACGAGTCGCCAGGAGTCGTCGGACGCCAGAGCCGACGCGGCGATGAAGAGGACAGCCAGAGGAGCGATGCGCTGAAGGGACATGGCGGTAGTGAACGGCGCCCTGACCCCTCGGATTCCCTTTATACAACGTCCGCCTTCCACATCCCTCCCCGGCCCGTTTCCCCACCTCATACGCCATACGGCTCCCTACGATTTTGATTTTTTTTTTTTTTTTTTGGTTGGTGTGTGTTCTGCGGGTTCTCACAAGGGTCTTCCTCCGGGAGAAGTAAACCACTTTTGCCGAAAACCCATCGCCTCATTAGCATTTCTTTTTTCTCCAATTAAAGCGTGAGAAAACCTCGTCATAAAGACCACAGAAGCCTGAATCGTTCGTTTAATGAAGCCGTCAATTACCAGGTGAGGTCTCCACATCGTATTGAACCTAAAATCTGCACTTGTAAAACAATGTGAAGAAACTAGTAATGATTTTGGAGTGGTCCAAGGAAGTGCATTAGGGCTAAAACTATTTTCAATCTGGGTCATTTTCCCAGAAAGGGCCAATCGTTGTCCAGAGAAGATTCCGAATGCCCATTTATGATTTAGGCGTTTGAAAAAAAGTCTGCCAAGTTGGGTGGGCAGTATAGCTTCCTCACTCATTGTAACATGGGCGTATAGAATCAGTTGGCGAAAAAATAATGATTCAAAGAGTTATTGAATACCAAAATGTTGGCGATAATATGCGGGATAGGGTTGCAGGTATTAATGTTTATAATATTTTTATAATTTTGGTTTATTATTTTCAATAATAAGCCTTTGGAATCGAGCAAGAAAAAAAAATTTTAACCCCCCCTCAAAATTTGATGTTTTACGTTTCAAGGTACGTAGAATACGAAAATCGAATAAAAAAATTTCCGTCCGTCCGCCGTACGCCGTACGCCGTCCGCCGTACGCGGCACTTTTCTTAGCAACACTGGACCGATTTGGTTCAAATTTGGTATATGGGCTCCATTTGGGGTCAAGTTGTGCCGCGAAGCTTTTGGTTGATGTAGGTCACTTCTAAGGGGTGAAAATTAAGGGTTGAAATTTTCAAGAGTGCCCTAGCTCGAAAGCTCTCGAAATAAAGGTATCGTTTTTTCACCAATTTTAAATAGTATTGAATTTTTAAAAATTTTTGAGACCACCCGGAGCTCTGCAGGACAAACCGTTCGGTCCCTACGAGTACTTGAAGGTTTTCCTTCCATAAAACAGAATCATGAGTGTGAATCGCAAAAGAGGTCTAATCTCCATTCAAATTTTATCGGACTAAAATGCAATCGCTGTTCATTTCTTCGATTTGTATACAGTTTTGCCTACTGCGTAACCAGTAATCAAATTTCCATTTGAAGCTTTCTATTTTTCGAATCGAGTGTGAAGCGTTTAGTTCTTTCTAAAAAACTTGATTGTGAAGGTGTGAAGCCAGTATGGTGTGGTAGGTAGTACCTAGCTGGTAGGTAAAAAAAAGTTGGTAGGTAAAAAAAATGTTGGTGGGTAAAAAACGCTGCAAATCATTGCTCAAAGGCTTCTTCACTCTTCTGATCACTGATCAGCTGAGTGAGCTCCGAAGACATTTTCAATCCTATTGAATGGGAGTGCTCTTCCAGGCGTCTCCAGCATTCGAGGAAATCTTCTTCACTCCTCAGATCACTGATCAGCTGAGTGAGCTCCAAAGCCATTTTCAATCCTATTGAATGGAAGTGCTCTTCCAGGCGTCTTCAGCATTCGAGGAGATCTTCTTCACTCTTCAGATCACTGATCAGCTGAGTGAGCTCCGAAGTCATTTTCACTCCTATTGAACGCAGGAAGCTGAAATTTGAGAGGGATGGTCAAGGGAGAATACAGATGGTGGTAGGTGCTATTGATGGAGAACCAGTGATCTATACAGAAGGGTGATCTATACAGAAAATAATAAACCTTTGAGCAATGATTTGCAGCGTTTTTATAAGGTATTATAGTTTATAATATTTTGTATTTTCAACGTAGAATTTTATTTAGCGGTCCACCGTCTAGGACCTAAACCACACAATCCCTGAAAAATTTCATCGAAATTGGTTGAATAGTTGCGGAGTTTTGGTTGTAACAATAAATTTAAAGTTCGCGCATGCGCAGCGGCTATTGCTTGACCAATTTGATTGAAACCTATAGGGTGTCTCTTAGAAGTTAGTCCCTAACTAACCTCCAAATTTGAGCAAAATCGGTTCATTAGAAACCGAGGTTCCAGGAAATTCACGTTTGCGCATGCGCACTCGCTCCTATTGGTCCGAAGGTGCTGAAATTGATAGGGGACCGTCTAGAACCTAACCCGCACAATCCCTGAAAATTTCATCAAAATCGGACCACAGGTTAGTATAGTTTTGCCCGGGACAAGGATTGACCACAGACAGACCGACAGACCGACAGACAGACAGACCGACAGACAGACACGGAACCAAAATTGTTCGGGAAGCTCTAAAACGCAAAAAGCAAGTGGAAATTTTGATTTTGGAGGACATTTTTTTTTTTTTCACTTCTTTCACGAATACAAAGCTTCCCTACCTTCGGTAGTGAGGAAGCAAAATTCTCCATAAACTATCAACTTTGTTCTACTTCGGGAAATCAATAAAATATGCACTTATTCACGCTAAAATATAGAAATTAAAGTTTAAACTGCTAAATGTCCAGTAATCTGCCATGTCCGGACCCCCAGGTAGTCAACTTTGCTTGAACACTGCGAATCACCTATGAAAGCAGCGGCCTGAATTTGTAGTGATTCTTCATTGCATATGCCTAGAAATGAAAAAAATGGGTTTGCAGATTTTTTCAAAAGCAAATAAAGCGAGCAGGAGGATGAAATGTGCTTGTCCGGAGGTTTCTGTCTTTAATCTGCCTTTTTTGTGTTTTCGTATTTTGGCGGCTTTTTATCGTTTCCCGCGGTTTTACTACCACTGTAAGAGGCGAGGTTAGTCGTTAAGTTATCAAAGGATGCGGCGGGAATAGTATTTATTCTATGTGAAGGCGTGCACAGGTGGTTTCAGTTGCAAAAACGTGGTGTCACAGTCACCGTCTGTCTTTCATCTGCCCTCTGTGAAACGGTACGAAATCGAAATTATTTTTTCATTTTGGTCTCTAGTTCTTGTTTCTACCGAGCTGGTTCCAGCGATATGGTTACACATCAGCAGAACAGCACCAGAATGCGGGAAAAGCTGAAAAACCTAAGTGCCACCCCGGAACTTGTGTCTTCCATCTGCCAGTGATGGTGGCAGATAAAAGACTTTTTTCAAGTTGCTAACGATTTAATTTGAATTTTCCGTTGAAATTTAAAAACTTCATATTTTTTGACCTCAAAACTGTATTCAGCAACCGTGAAAATCCTCTGGTACCAAGTTTTGGCTCGAAAAACCGATAAATTGAGATTACTTGGTTACTTTCGGAGGTTTCTAAGTTGCTATCAGAAAAACCGTGTTCCACGTTTAACCCTTTTCTACACCTGCGTCCCGCCCTGGTTCAATTTTTGGAATAACTCCCAGTTCTCGCTCCTCATGGAGATGGGGTTCCGAGTATTTTCCTTTACGTGGAAACCACGCCAATAGGTTTCTTTCGATAGGTTTTCTTCTTTAATTTTTAATTAATTGATTAAGCGTCCCACTGCGTGTTCTTTCGTCGAAAATCAATCAGTATGGTGTGAAGTTAATCCCTGATTTTTGGCCGAACTTGAGTCGAACTTTAAGTTTTCTGAAATCTTGGGATACCGATTGTCCCTTTCTAGGAAAATGACCCATATACGAAAATGAAGTAGCAAGTCTAGAACTACCTAACTCAAAATTATATTTATTCGCTGATGACACGGCAGTACTTTGTGAAGGTGATACTGGAGAAAATGTTTTCAGCAATGCAAATCAAGTAGGAGAATGGTTTCACAAAAATTATCTCACACTGAACTTGAATAAGGTCAAATTGTTAGTTTACGGAGGAAACCAGTCACTTATTGATGGAAACAGGGGCGTTGGGTGACATTCGAAAGTGGTGGGACACCAAACCAAAAAATACAAAAATTTGACCATAGGACCACACGTACGTATTTTTGCGACAAACGGAGGACCCACTGGGGAACAATCACACCTCAACTTTTTTCCAGTGATTAAAATATTCAGGGATCAAATTTAGTCAAAACGCTGCAAATCATTGCCCAAAGGTTTATTATTTTCTGTATAGATCACCCTTCTGTATAGATCACTGGCTCTCTATCAATAGCTAAAACAAACCATGTAACCATACCAACTCAGGGGCAGAATTGTTTTTGCCCCAGAGTTTCCTTAGCAACATGGTATTTTTCCAGATATATACGATACCATCTATATACGATTTCCATACTGTGGATTCCACCTACATCTTCTCCTTCTTCTCTCTGGGTCCATGGCCTCTGGTGACCAACTTCCATCGTAGTTCTTCTTTTCACTTCCACCATGGATATTTGACATAATAATTACGTCAGTGTAAAATAATTTTACACTTGTAAAAGATCCATGCTTTCATGGGTCAGTGAGTTTTGAGGAAGAAAAACTTTCTCCTAGGGTTTTTTACTTTAGGGGAACACTTTTCGAAGCGAGTTTTTTCAACTTTGAGGTGAAAATCTAGCTTACAGAGAGGGAAATTTTGCCGGGGCTAGACCTAGAGTGGCCTTATGGACGTCCCTGGATGGAAAACACCACTCTTGTGAACTTGATCACAGATACTCATGCGACTCGATAGATAGAGTAGCAAGGCATAAGTATCTGCATAAGTAGTAGTAGCATGAGTAGTTCTGGATGAAGAGCTTAAGAGGAAGCCCCATATAGACAATACATGGTATAAGCCTAATTGGTCTGCCATACAGTACCAGTCGATTCTATAACTAATTTGCAACAAAAAATGTCTCTTAGTAATTTTTTATTAAACCCTTTGTTTTCGAGTTATTTTAACTTTAACCTTTTTTCTGTGATTTTGACCTTATGTCATTAAATCGGTCATAACTCCTTCAATTTGCTGTGTAAATTACAATTTTAGGATATCGTTGCACAGAGAATTAAATTTCCTATCGGATAGATCGAGGTTTAAGACATGAAAAAGCCCTCTGAAAAGAAAATTTTACGTAATTTGGAAAACCTTGAATTTTTTCAATCGCAAATTGAATTACGAGAACCCATATTTTTTATCAAGATGCAAGAACAGTAAAAGCTGCGCTAGAATCTCAGCTTTAGATATAACTAAAAAATATTTGACATCCAAATTTAGGGGAGAAATTTGTGTTTTAACGCGGAAAAACGTGAATTTTTTTTTCTCTTTTTTTCAACGAAATTAGCGTTCTGGCCTCCTGTTTCCGGAAGCCTCGCGGTCTACTGCGGCGCTGACCCACCCACTTCCATCGTCCGACCCCTCAGATCGTCTGATTTCGTTGAAAAAATACACGTTTTTCCGCGTTCAAACACGAAGTTATTCCTTAAATTTGGTTGTAAAATATTTTTAAATTATATCATTGGAAAACTGAGATTTGGGCGCAGTTTTTAATGTTCTTGCATCTTGAAAAAATATGGGTTCTCTTAATTCAATTTGCGATTGAAAAAATGCAAGGTTTCCAGAATAACGTAAAATTCTCCTTTAGGGGACGTTTTCATGTCTCAAACTTTTGCTCTTTCCAACGGTATCTTCAAATTGTAATTTACACAGCAAATTTAAATTGTTGTGTTCAATGACGTAGGTCAAAATCATGAAAAAACCTGATAACGATACACAAGGCGAGAATCTACTGATAGCAAGCGCGGGAGTGATTGTTATTCAACGTTTCTATTGCCCCAATACGTCATAATGTCCAACTTTCATTCGTTCCGCTCGACATTTCAAGTTTAGACAAACTCGATTATCTTAAACGACGTTTAACGATGATTTGGGCTGGTGAAAGACGCTTTTAGAAGTTAAGAAGCCGAATTTCTCAGAAATGGAGACATCTTATAGTATGAACGACCACAACCACTTATATAAATCCACACAGGGGAAAAGTGGATGTGTAAACCTATGCGGCCAACCAGCTCCACAAGACTAGCACGACAGCCGATCTAAAGACTGCATCCAACAGAAATAGAGCAGGGAGAAACAAAAATGATCTAATACTGAACTCTGATGAAAACTCATTGATGCTCATTTAATAGGATTTTTCATTTCATAATTTAAATTTTACCCTACTCTCGGTGAAAAAGTAACAATTTAGGAAAGTCAAAGTCAACTTGATAATAATTATCATTGCCGCAGACAGGAGGAAGGTACCGAGGAGGTAGGTACATCAAAGTATGGACCATTGGAACGGGAGAGGTGCAGTAAACAAGGTATGTAGAGGGTTCCGCAAATGAAGGATGGTCATTCGGCAAGAAGATGCCATAAAGCGGAAGGAGGCCTAAAAGTATTTGGGGACCATAAAACATTAGGGGGCCATAAAGCAGTTGAAGTGCAATACCAGTCGAACGGTGTCTGTTTTTAGTACTGAGAGACTGAACCGGTAAATATTAAGAGGGCCCAAAGTACACCAAAGGTGTTGTTGGGAGCGAGGAGGAATCTGACTTCGAGCACACGTATCCCACTATAAGGGTAACTATCACCTTGCCAAGATTATAAAATCACAATTTTAACACAGA
>CM019180.2:7799730-7842074 GCA_009739505.2 Apolygus lucorum
CAAAATGTGTCTCTGGAGACGAGACTCGGACCGATTGCAGGGGCCGTGAGTTCGGGGCTCGCCTCGTGAGTATATTTTCGGGTAAGTCGGTCTCAGTTCCTCCTCGTCCCAAGCCAGGATGGTGAGGCCAATGGGAAGCCATGAGCGAAATCATCAGAACAAATTCTGATCTTCCTTCAGGAAGATAGCTGATGACGTCCGCGACGCTAGGAATGGCAGTCGAACGAAAATCCAATCTGAAATGGTTGTTTACTTTACTTACTCTGCCCAAGCCTTCGTTTCCAACCGATTTGCGTAGTACCTTTTTTATTCAACGCGAAAATATATGTATTTGGGCACTACTTACTATAATAGAATTTGTAATTTTGCCTATGAAGAGGGAGAAGAGAAGGGATATTGCTTAAAAAAGTGAGTTTTTTTTAGCATAACCTTGTACACACTGTCCAGGTTTTATTCTCCAACTGATTTGCTCGGTTAAATATTATTATTATTTTGCACAGAAATTTATCAAGTTGTGTACTAGGTACTTCACCATAATTTAGAAATTTATGTTTAAGAAGCAAAAACCTGTTTAGTTCTCAATGATCAATCGATTTGCATGTTTCTTCTGTTGTTCGTCCCAGAGAACTTCTCTGTTGAGCACCAACAGAATATCAAAATTTATCATAGGGAGGGGTCGAGTGGGGATTTTAATTCACAAAACACGCAATTTTTCATTATTCCGGTTCCTGACTAATGGAACCCAATCTTTGAAACTCAGGGTACAAAGTCAATACCTTTAGATTTGATGCCACCGTGGATCAATTCAGTGGCGTCACCATGGTGCCAGGTCACAAACTGCGTATTCCGTTTCACCTTGAATATAGATGTAATCTTCACCGGGTTACCAACCAAACCAACCAGAACCGTCAGAGAGAAGTTCAACGTTAAGAATTATTATGGTGAGGGGGGGGAGGGTACTCGAATTCGCATGTCGGATATTGTAGATCATGGATTTAGAAATGCTGTTTAAATTACAGGCTCGCATGTCGCTTATGATGGCTATTGGTAAAGTGGACTCACGTCCACTTTCCAACACCAAATTTCAAGTTTCGGGGTCTTTATTTCGATACCATAAAGCACAAAGGCGCTATGTCCAAAAACGGAGCTCTCAGAAAAACGCAAAAGAAGTTTTCGCCAGTGCACAATTCCTAAAATAATGGTTTACTACACCAAACTGTTTAATTTCTTCAACAAATTTTAAAGCTATAATTGTCAAGAGGGCCATTAATAGTTTTGTTGAATTTGAGTTTTTCTGAAATTAAAAACAATAAAAAATTTGGAAGATGGATGGACATAGCGTCTCTGTGCTTTAAGATATCGATATGCCGTGAATCTGGTACATCCTCAACATACTAACTAAATTACATTGGGTGAAGCTATTTCTTGCGGTAGAAAGATAAATAAAAACTATGCTTTTGAATGTTTTTATAAATAAAAATATGTTTTATTGATTACTAATTGAAATTGAACTGCTCATTATCCAATGGGACGTCCCCAGGAATGCACCCATTACTAAACAACATGTTTATAACTTGGAACCATCAAACTAATTAAAGCTCACAGTTTTTGATTTATGATCTTCAATAATGAATCTTTGGAATCAACCAAGAAAAAAAGTGTTTAACCCCACCCCCCCCCTCAAAATTTGTTGATTTATCGAATAAAAATTTGGCCGTCCGTCCGCCGTAGGTACGCAGCACTTTCCTCAGTTAGCATTGACAGATTGACCGATTTTGATGAAATTTAGTTTATGAAGCTGAAGCTTTTGGTGATGTAGGTCACTTCTAAGGGGTGAAAAATAAGGGTTGAAATTTTGACAACGCCCTAACTTAAAAAATTTCGATATGAAGATATTGTTTTTTCATCAATTTGAGATAGTAATGAATTTTTAGAATTTTGGGAGACCAGGCGGAGCCCTGTAGGACAAACCGATCGCTCCCTACGAGAACTTAAGGGTTGGACGTACGATAAATCAGAAACACGAGTGTGAATCGCAAAAGAGGCCTAATCTCCGTTCAAATTTTAGCTGACCGAAATGCGATCGATGTTTTCCTTCATGTTGGTTGGTGGTAATAATGGCAAAGCCGTGTTCTTTGCAGACGAGTGATCTAAATAGAAAAATAATAAAACTTTGTGTAATAAATTGCAGCGTTTTAGTACTTTCCTTTGAACTAATTTCTTGTAAATCAAACAGTTGTTTAATCCTTGGCTCTGGGACTCCAACCAGTTGTTGGTTCTAGTTTACGAAGTTCCGTTACGTGGCTCGTCAGAGACAGTACACGTCGAACTTATTGATGGAGTATTGAACTTGAGCCGCTCTCTCCTATGAAAATTGACTCGTCGTCGACTGATCCAACACTAAAAACCAACTCTCATCGTCATCAACATTTTCCCCAAAGAAAGTCCCGTAAGCTAACATTTCAGCGAATCCGACTCCTAAACCCGTGGAGGAACGTCAGAGAGTAAAGAAAAAAAAGGTGTCATAATTTTTATCCGGCGATGTTGTAAACCAGTTGCCGTTTTCCGCGTTCGCATCGGAACAAGGGAGAGTTCTTGTGGGGTTCACCTGTGCGGTAGAAAGTGGTTTCAGACGGGTCAGCTCTGAAGGTGTAATATACACACCGATGTTCATCCGCGACTCTTTTTTCTGCCGTTTTTTCTCTGCGCCTGCGCGCACGCTCGTAACGAGTTTCATAACCGACCGCCTTTTCCGGTTAAATGGACTTTTAATTGGCGATCGAAGACGAGTAAGGGTGGTTTCAGTCTCGTTCACCTCCGTAAAACTGGCGATTCTCATTTTTTGCAGTGAGGATTATGAAGGTGGAATGATCAACTGGGGCAGTGGATCGGTATGGGGTTTTTGTGGAACTCCAGGGATAAAAATCACGACGAAAATTGTGCCAAATATAGCACCACGAAGGTCTTACTCATAATTTTGGTGAAGAGATGTATTACGGACAACGTAATAATACATTGTTGATTGTTCCAAGATATTTTTGTCGCTAAAAACAATACATTAGAAAACTTTTTATATAATTCAATATATTTCTGAGTTCCGCACGGATACTTTGTTTTTCATTCAGTCTTCAACTCTGGTGTCAGAAGTCAAAACAGAGGAGAAAAACGGTTCGTATTGCGATATCAAGTACTGGTTAGAATGTCTGAAAATAACGGGCGACATCTTCGCAGTGGAAGAGTTGTTCCTCCTATACCTAGCTTTCGGCATCAAGTCAGCCCTCGTTGACAAACCCCGGTTAGTGAAATTCTAGAGAGTGAAGGGTGGCAGAGAGAAGCTGCTGAATTGCGGCAGCGGATCGGAACATTAGTGGAACTTGTCACGCAAATGCAACTAGGAAATGGTGAGCATATCGAACATCAGCAGCGAAGAGTTTATTACTCTGACCCACCCAACACTTCAAGACCAATTAAAGTTAAACTAGGGACATTCGATGGAACAAATGACTGGGGAAATTATTTTCATAAATTCCAAGTGGTCAGCAGGGCAAATGGTTGGAAGCAACGCAGCTAACAGCTGCGCTACACGGTCAAGCTCTAGGAATTGTAGCAAGATTGGGCAACAGTACGTCCATCGGGCTTTGGAGGGTAGGAAGGGTTCTAGAGGCCAGGAACATTAAATGTTCCAAATTTTGATCATTTAATGATCAAATTTAAATCATCAAATCATTTAAATGATCAAATTTTGATCATTCACCAACTTCGTATCAGGAGGCAACAAAAGGCTTCTCTGTTCCAGACCAAGACAAGTTATTTAGGACATTGCGTGTCTCCAGATGGAACCCATACAGATCCAAAGAAAACAGCAGCAATTCATTACTGGTCATCTAATGCTGCAAATCTGTGGGGTTTCTGAAGCTGCTGTGTATCTACCAGTGCCTGGTCTAGCAGGGGATAAATTTTCAGGTTGCTCACATTCACGGTCTCTTCAAAGCAAACACTGAAACTCGATATCATTACATTAAAATTCTTTCTTATGGGTCAATGCGGCTGCTAGGGAATATCAGGTTGATGAGAAACGTCCTTTCTGAACTCTGCAGAAGCTCAAATGTAAGTTTGCCGGAACCTAGCTCCCGATAGTTGTGGCCATTCTCCCCAGAGTCTCATCTCTGGACAAATTACAATGGTGGAGTAAATCGTATGATAATGCTGGGATATTTCATATCTTTCTGAAGCTGCTGTACCTATAATTAGCAGTGTCTTTCCTGATCGAGCAGGGACGAATTTTTAGATCACACCCTGAAATCTGATTTTTTTTTCACTCTGGAAACATCTGGATGATGACAAACCTCTTTTTTTTAACTTGATAAGAAACTCCAGAACAAATCTGTCGGAACTCAGCTCTCGATTATTATTAGTGGTTATTCTCCGGTCCGCCTCAACCCTTGTTCCTATGTTGCAAAATATCAAAAATGGAGAAAATCTTACAGCAATGCAGGGACACTTTATGCCTCTCTGAAGCTGCTGTCCTTTCCTGCGCAAGCAGGGGCTGATTTAGAGATGGCTCATGTTCATTTCCTCTTCAAAGTAAACACTGAATTTCTATTTCTTTCCCTTAACCTCTTCTCTTTGGGTAAAATACGGCTTCTAGATACATCTGGGATTGCATCTATTGAACTCCTTCTGCGATTCCGACTTTCAGAGGGAGTTCTATAGACGTAATCTCATCTTTTAATCTTCTTTCTGAACTCTCTAGCAGAAGCTCTAAAGCGAATCTGCTGGCCCTCAACTCCTGGTGTCTTTTTTAGAAAATTACAATAATGGAGTGAATCTCACAATAATGAAGGGGCATTTCATACTTGCATGGAACGGTTTATCTAGCAGTTCTTTTCTTGCCCGAGCAGGGGCAAATTCCCAGATGGCTCAAATGCACGTTCTCTTCAAAGGTCACCCTGAAATATCATTTCTTTGCCCCGAACCTCTTCACTTTTGACCAAAGACGGCTTCCGAGGGCATTTAGAAGGCTCAAGAACTCGAGCAGAAGCACCAAAGCGAAACTTCTGGCTCCTAGCATCTGATCGTAATTTGTGACCATTTTCCAAGCAGAAATAACCACAAAAAAACCAAATTAACCAATGTTGGAAAACTACAGTAATGGAGTAAATCCTTCAATAAAGAAGGAACATTTCATACCTGTTACTGTTCACTCTACCTAGAGTGGGACTGAATGAATATAAAATCAAATGGAGTCGTCTAAATTTCATCGAGAAATCTGAAATTTCTGTGCCGGAATTGAGGTGTTCCACTATTGTTGCCGGAAACATTGGTTAGTGGGGCAGAAACGTCCAGAAGAAATGCGGAATTCTGATTCGAATGATGACCAGCAGTGCTGTGTGCCAGCTCAGAGATTCGCTCCGGAAAGCCCGAAGCTGATTGCCCTCATCTGACCGGCCGCGGCCTCCGCGTCACCTCCGCGGCCGCGCACGTGACTTTACACTACAGTCGCTGCGACCCCGAAAAAATATGTTGCCGATGTCTGCTGTGAGAAACATCTCTAATAGATGGGCTGAACGAGAACCCTCTCATCAAGGGAACAAACTTTCTTTTTTCCAATTACCGCCGATAAGTTCCCATTCGATCCCCCGGGCGTCCCACATTTATCCATGTTCGCGGTTTGTTGACACAAACCCCGATTGAAGAATTACGGCTCCAATTCCTCGTATCACTCCAACATTACTGGTTAGATGCTTTCCAACCCAAAATACCTGAAAAGTTCCAAGATTCACATGATTTTATGGTTAAATTGGTGTTAATTTACTAAACAATACGACAGTTATGCAAAAGTGAGGGAGGATATCAAACTTTATCCTTGATTTTTTCCAAAACCAGTTAATCGATTTTAAATTCTCAAAATATAAATATTTTGGATATGTCTCTTCAATGGTGCCATCGTAGAAAAACTCGCAAATAACACACCAAACAATTTTTGGTTTATTATTTTCAATAATGAACTTTTGGAATCGACCATGAAAAAAATGTTTACCCCCCTCCCCCCCTCAAAATTTGTTAGTTCACGTTTCAAGGTATACGTTATACGTAGAATCTGGAAATCGAATAAAAATTTTGCCGTCCTCCCACCGTACGCGGCACTGTCCTTAGTTCCTACTGACAGATTTTCATGAAATTTGGTATATGGGCTCCATTTGGGGTCTAGTTGTGCCCCGAAGCTTTTGGTTGATGTAGGTCACTCCTAAGGGTTCAAAAATAAGGGCTGAAATTATGAAAACGCCCTGGCTCAAAATATTTAGATATAAAGGTGTTGTTTTTGTCATCTATTAAAATGGTATGAAATTTTTAGAATCGAATGAAACCAACCAGAGCTCTGTAGGACCAACCGTTCACTACCTGTGAGAACTTATGAGTTGGACTTTTGATAAAACAGAAACATGAGAGTGAATTGCAAAAGAGGCCTAATCTCCATTCAAATTTCAGCTGACCATATGCGATCGTTGTTCATTTCTTTGAGTTGTACTCAGTTTTGTCTCCTAAGCGACCAGTAATCAAATTTCCTATTGTAGGCACCCACAACTCTTCATTTCTTCGAATCAAGTGTGAAGCGTTTATCTCTTCCAAATAAACTTGGTTGTGGAGCGAAAATATGGTTAGTAGGCAGTGACAATGATTAAGCCGTGTTCTTTGCAGACGAGTGATCTATGAAGAAATAATAAACCTTTGTGTAATAATTTAGGTACAGCATTTTTCTAAAAAGTGTATTGTTAATTTGTCTAAAAATTAAATTTTGAACTATTTTTTCCGCAAAAATTATTACATTTCCTATTCTCAAAAAGGTCTGATGGCTCTCAGAATAACCCTCATAAATAGTAATGGTGGTGATTTGGTCGGAACGGATGAATGGACAGTAAAAACGCAGAGAAACATACGATGAGCAGCCAGCTTTGAGATGGACGGCGGAAGACTAGGCCATAGTGTCTTAGGATTGAAAGAACAGGAGTTCAACAGTCACCCAACTGATTTGATTTCATATCGACGATTCAGTGCTATCAAAGGTACACTGGAGGAAAGTCTTCTTCAGCTGAGATCATCAAATGCTTGTATGCCGAAACCCTGCGCGCTACCATGAACGGTATTGTATTGCTCACGTTTCTAGCTGATTTGTCTTTCTCCCAATCACTCTAGGATGTCTCCTAGAGGCTATTGACCACAATACACCATCTTATGATGAAAACAAGACAAGTATCTTCGCTGATGACTTAAAATCCAACAGCAATTCCAGGATTTGTCGGTGGTATAAAAAAAGGGGTGTGCAGATGACTCTATCCCATCTGTGGGATCTTGACCTTGTTCCCACAGATCCTCAACCCTCCAGCACATTGTCCCCGAAGTGGGCGGAGGCTCAAGTTCGACATTTCCGTGCCTGCGTAGCTCTCTTGGAAGAGGAAACACCCTCTGATAGAAAGTGACTGAAGGGTCAAAGGCGTCACGACCCTCAAAACTTTCTTCCACATCGCGAAGAAGGGGAGCTCACAATGAAAAACCTACTGATCATTCCAAACTCGCGGTCCTTCTGATTTTCGCGCTTTTTTGGAAAATTCTGGAGTGACGAAAATCCACGACAGAGTATCAAACTACAAATTTCTAGGGGAGTTATCTTGCTCAATGGGCGACATTTCAAATTATTTGTCATATTCGTGTTTCCTCCGCTAGGGATAATAAAGCGTTGATCATTTGAATCATATGAGATCAGCTCAGTTACCTATTTTGGTAAAGCTTGAGATGATGAGATGCAGCTGATTCAAGGGAAAAATGCTTTACTATTACTAGCGGGGGAAAGATGAACTCATGCAGTAGGTGTGATTTAGACGTTTGTATAATTCATGGTAAGGTAGTCGTCGTATTCGTTATGGGAACAGTACGGGTAGGCGACACCCTTCTCAAAAAAAAGCTAGATATACTATGGGCTCTAGTCAACATTACGATTTCTTCACAAGCTGGAGCTGTAAAACTTCTAGGTATGTCGACTATTGGCTCATCCCCCTGTCAACCACTGACTCACGTATGTAGACTAGAGCATCAACCATGACAACTTCTAGAAACTACAAGATTTACCATGTCAACTACTGGAGGAATTTCACCATGTCGGAATTTCCTATTTTTGACACCAATATCGGATTCAGCACCTCGAAAAACCTCCTAAGGCAAACTTTCAGCCTGAACTTCCTAATTAACGAATAAACAAAACAGTGTAGAAAATACGAATGTTTAAAAAAAAACGGGAAAATGACGTCATCCTGGAATAGTTCATTTATGGCCGCTTGAAGCGCTGAGATCGAGAAATCTATAATCCCCAGATGCAAAATTTCACTAAACAGTAAAGTTCGAAATCGAAAAACTGAAGAAAAAAATAGAAAAAGCAAGATGGGGAAAATTAGGTTTCTCCTGTTTTCGTTTGATAACTTAGAAAACACGATTTTGTCGTCCCAATGGGCAACAGTGGGAGGAGACGGCGATCCGAACAGCCCAATCAGCGAGCGTTTTCCCGGTTAGTTTTGAAATAAAAAATTTTGAATGGCACCCAAAAATAACAGGAGACTTATTTTCCGAAATCAGCCCGATTTTCATCTATCCCACACCATTAGCTATTCAGGAAAAATGCAAACAGAATTCGGTGAAATGGGGAATTTGCCTCAATTTTAGATTCTGGAATTTCAAGTCAAATCCTATAATAGGGCCCTAGAATAACGTTTAACACTAGGAATAACCAAGGGGAAAAAATTACTGTAGGAGAAAATGACTAAACAAGTGAACCTCTGTTACAAAACACCGCGAAAATCGAGGAATATTGTTGAAGTAATACAAAAAAAAAAAAAAAAAAAAACGACGCGAAAACAACTTTGACAACAGACAGAGTTCTAGCACCGCCACACAAGACAATCCAGTGAAATGGCTAATCGAATAATGTGATTCAAATCTTGAAACTAAATAAGAGAAGATGAAGACTAATAATGCTTGATAAACTAGTAGGTAAAATCGTATTGTAAAAAAGTGAGTAATATTGTTTCTTTTGGTCACTTTTGTGTCTGGGTTCTTCCTGCCAGTTCGCGGCGCACTCTTGTGCGCACTACTCGTAAGCTAAAAGTTCGTGTATGTTCCGCTTCTGTGGTAAGCGCCACAGAACCTCCTTTGAAGTCAGATTGGTAGAATATCCGTTGCGTTTCAAACATGGCTGCCTCTTACACATTGCCACCACATTTAAAATTTCCATCTTCCTTAAATTCTCTAAATTTTGTTGGATGCGTTTTCGAGAAGCTCACTATGGTTTTATTCCATAAAAATAAACCCTCATTCGAAATAAAAAAAAATGTGAGGCAAATTCCCCATTCCTCATTGAAACGTCACGTTTTTTCTCATTAGAACTGCGATTTCTACAAACAGAAAGAAATCAAGTGCACACTACAAGCAGGTTTACGACATGAAAAGCTGCAAATTATAACATAACGGCTTCTTCCGACCCTTTAAGGGATAGGGGGGGGGGGGGTCAGGGACCCTCGGTCAAGAAGCTACTACGTGTTCTATCTCGATTAATTTCACGATCAACTTTCATTTCACCATGGTTCATTGTTCAGAGCTCTGGACGGTTTCATTCGTTTTTAAAACTTGAACACCATCCTAGATTGATGAAAAAACACAGCAATTATTTATTCACTAAGTAAATAATTAATTATGCTCATAGGAAATAAACGCTCGGTCCCACAGAGAGGGTGGTTTCAAATCGGTATTTTAAATTAATGACAAAAATACCTGTCCATTCAAAGTTTTCAAGCTATGGCGTTTTGAAAATGTTTTTTCCACATTCTATCCCTTAGTGACTGACAACATTCTTAACCTTCAGGGCACAACTAGACTCCAAATGGAGCCACTATCCCAAATCTCATCAAAATTGGTTCACGGGATCTAAGCATGAAAGGTCTTCTAGCCTGTGGTCTGTGAAAAATAAGGGTAACGTTTTTTCAGCACGAAAATTGCACCGCGAGATCGATAAACAAATGGTTCGGTCTTGCTACTCGATCATGGTATAAATATCGATAAGAAAGTAAACAACTAACTGTAAACAACACTACCCCTCTATCCAAACAGCGTTTATACGTTTTGAATCCGTTGTGATTCATAACCGTTACGTGAACACTTTATTACACAGTCAACAGTCGTAGATATAAACAAACAGAAATGCCTTGACATATCCATGATCAACTGTTTTTCCCATCATGGGAGAAATTTATCATTTGTATTTGATATTAGGATTTTACGTACCTTGAAACGTAAACCATCAAATTTTGAGGGAGGGGTTACATTTTTGTTTATTATTTTCGATAATAAATCTTTGGAATTGACCAAGAAAAAAATTGATCCCCCTCCAGATTTGTTAAATTATGTTAAAAAGAATCCAAAAATCTATTTTTTTGTAAAAATCGTCTTCCAGCCCCCGTTTGTCGTACGTGGTACTTTCCTTAGTTACGGTGGACCGGTTTTGGTGAAATTTGGTATATGGACTCCATTTGGGGTCGAGTTGTGCTTCGCAGCTATTGGATGTCATCCACGTTTAAGGGTTAAAAATAAGGGTTCAAATGTTCAAAACGCCCTAGGTCGAAAACATTCGATATAAAGGTAGTATTTCTTTATCAATTTCGAATAGTATCGAATTTTTAGAATCGAATGAGACCACCCAGAGCTCAGTAGGACTAATCGTTCGCTCCCTAAGTCAACTTAAGGGTTAGACTTACAATAAATCACAACCCCAAGTTTTTTTTTCATTATTAAGGCACATGTAACCTTTAAGTGGTCATGGGCGCCTTATTAAATGGTTACAATAAATTATATGTCATGAACAAGAATCAAAACAGTGAAAAAAAAGCTATCACAGTTTGTAGTACAATGATAAAGTTCTAAATTACGGAAGATGTCGTTCAAGCAAGCTGAATTGTTTCCCAAGAGCTCTTCTAAGTTCCTCGGAGTATCGGGTGGGTTCCTCGGAGGCATTCAGTCAGCAAGTGAGAAATGGTCAGAGAACATCCACAGGTTGAGCAGTTGGGGGAACTGTGAATAATCAGAAACACGAGTGTGAATTGCAAAAGAGGCCTAATCTCCGTTCAAATTTTAGCTGATCAAAATGCGATCGTTGTTCGTTTCTTCGATTTATACTTAGTTTTGCCTTAGCAACCAGTAATCAAATTGCCTAATGGAAGCACCCACAGTCTTTCATTTGTTGTTCTGTACTCCTGCTGTATTCATATTGTAGTTCATGTAGAGAAGGAAGCAGAAAGGACGTCGTTAATCTTTCATGTCATCGAAATAAACTTGATTGTCAAGTGACAGCACGGTTAGTAGGTAGTGGCAATGGCAAAGCAATGATCTTTGCAGGCGAGTGATCTCTAATAATAAATAAAAAATACAAATAAAGTGATCTATAAACTGAAAAATAATAAACCTACGCCACTTTTTTCCTCAATTTCAAAGGTTGATAGTTGAAAATAATATACAAAAAATAATATTTAATAGGGGTGCCCAAATTTAACTTATCCCTTAATTTCCGCTTATAAAACAACATTGTTTTTGCGAATTTTTAAATTAAATTTAGATATATTTTGAAAAATTTATAGAATATTTGAACAGAAGGTACCTCGAAGGCCTTGTTACAGTCTGTCAGCTTAAGAATGATCTTTCCAAGGGTCACACTATTGCGTCAGCAGAATCTGTCTATAAGCCCAATCTTGTTGGAGTAGAAGAAGAAAACTTGGAAAAATCTTTGGTAGGATGTCAATTTATTTCTCATAAAGTACAGAACCAAGGAATGAGGTGGAGAAGGTTCATTTCATAGAGGAATCTATGCTGCTTAGACAGTGGCGTCATCTCCGACGAGGAAATTCTACTAATAGCCAACAAGATAAGAAATGAGGGTAGAAGGTACCTTGAAGGCCCTACTAAAGACTGTAGAATCGAGAATTAGTTAGTATTTATTATAACGTTTTCTTACTCAATCGATATCACCTCAACGGCTATAATGTTATAGAAGTGCATCAACTATTGCAGGTAAAAATCGGACTTCCTAAAAGATACCGTGAAAATAGTAAATTAACGAATTAGGTTAATTAATACGACGTTTTAAACCGTTTTGGTCAACTCCATCTTTTTATTGTAGCACCTCCCAGTTCTAGTCGTCTTCACTTTCAAATGCGGAAAAATCATGGAGCGAAAGTTCCCAATGTGCTCTCAGGAAATGGAATATTTACCGAGCAAACAGTCAACGTCTTCGCGAACGTCTACCTGCGAGGCACCTGACGTACGACAAGACGGCCGCGACTGTCCTCTCAGAGAGGGAAAGTCCTGAGTCCTGCGGAGATCTCGGGAAGGAGCTTTCTTCGTCGGAACTCGCTACAAGTTCGAGAATGGATCCTCCCGAGAAACCCACAACACGAAGCTGTTGTAATCAGGGGCAATCGCCGCTTTTCTACTTATTTACCGTCCGCCTCTGGGGGTGCTTGGCTGATCTTCGGCCGTTTGTTTTTCCCCTTGGGGAGTTTCTACTCTTTCGAGGCGTCTTAATAGTGATTTATCACTTTCTGGGTGGAATACCGAAGATAGTACCGGACCAATGGATGTCCAGTGAGAACAATATTCAAAGTCTGAACACTCCTTGTCCAAATGTGACAATTTCCTCACATTTTGGTTCAACTTACTTAATATAGAAAACTATATTTGAAGGTTTGCTTTTATTAAGCTCGATCCATATTTGTTCTCCCTTAACAACAAAGGACTTCACATTTGAGGAGTTTTCTTTCAAACGGGCTTATATCCACTTGGAATGTTTGCTGGGAAATTGAGAAAAACTAATTTCATGGCGGAAGAAGTTGTCTAGGGTTCCAAAATTATACAAATTGTTTGTTGAAAGAGCTTTTCATTGTAATAGCAAATTTCGAAATTTTGGCATGTTTTTTGAGGGAGACACGGCCATTTCTTATTTGGATGTAAGCCCATTTGATAAAAAACGATGGATATGAGCCACTTTGAAAAAAAAAGCGAGTTTATGGTTGAGGGAAGAAACGTCTAATTTTCATTTTCTCTCATTTGTTTACCCATTATTTTCAATAATGAACCTTCGGAATCGAGCAAGATAAAATATTCGAACCCCTCGAAATTTGGTAGTTTACGTTTTAGAATATGTAAAATCCGACTACCGAGTAAAAAAAAAAAAAAAATATTAATAAAGTGTTCATTGAAAAAACGTCTGCCAAGTGGGTGTGGCACATAGCTTCCTCGTATCCACAGCCCGATTGTATAGATGATTTGTATTAGTTAATCTCAAACCATCAATCTCTAAGTACCTTCTCCTACCCTCATAGGGGACCTTATACACGCTAACCCGCACAAAACCCTGAAAATTTCATCGAAATTGGATGATTGGATGAGAATTGTAAAATTTATGGCTGTGGCAAGGATTTCACGTTTGCGCATGCGCAGTGGCTACTATCAGTCCGGGGTTGATGATTTTCATACGGGACCATCTACACATCAACTCAACAATCCCTGAAAATTTCATCGAAATCTGATAAGAATTGTAGAAGTTATGGCTGTGGCAAGAAATTCAGGACAGACCCACAGACAGACAGACACGGAACCAAAATTGTTCAGGAAGGTCTAAAACGTAAAATGCGAGTGAAAATTTTGATTTTGGAGAACTTTTTTTTTCAACCTTGAAAAGTGAAAACAAAGCTTCTGCTACCTTGGTAGACTCGGAAGCAAAAATAGGAAGGATATAAGCCGTTTTGTTGCAAACCCGATTTTTAGCAAGCATTTATACAATCCGTTTCGGAAGGAATTCAACTCGTGACGTGACAGGCCTTATCCCAAAGATTAAAAAAAAACGTCTGCCAAGTTGGCAGTATAGCTTCCTCACTCATTGTAACATGGACGTATAGAATCAGTTGGCGAAAACTCGGCGCTGCGCGCCTCGGCGGGGGCTTTGCCCCCTGCACCCCCGGATGATTTCCGCTTAGAGCCTAATGGCTAAAATGTGACATACCTTGAAAAGGTTTTTGCTCCCTCTCCCTCTTTATCTTTCTTCCACTGTAATATTTAAGCTCACTCAGCTGATCAGTGACCACTCAGGCACCTTCAGCATTCTCCATTGACCCGCCCTCTCAAATTTCAGCTTCCTGCGTTCAACAGGAGAGAAAATGCCTTGGAGCTCACTCAGCTGATCAGTGATCACTCAGGCGCCTTCAGCATTCTCCGTTGACCCGCCCTCTCAAATTTCAGGTTCCTGCGTTCAACAGGAGAGGAAATGGCCTTGGAGCTCACTCAGCTGATCAGTGACCACTCAGGCACCTTCAGCATTCTCCATTGACCCGCCCTCTCAAATTTCAACTTCCTGCGTTCAACAGGAGAGAAAATGGCCTTGGAGCTCACTCAGCTGATCGGTGACCACTCAAGCACCTTCAGCATTCTACATTGACCCTGCCTCTCAAATTTCAGTTTCCTGGGGTTGAATAGTTGCGGAGTTTTGGTTGTAACAATAAATTTAAAGTTCGCGCATGCGCAGCGGCTATTGCTTGACCAATTTGATTGAAACTTATAGGGTGTCTCTTAGAAGTTAGTCCCTAACTAACCTCCAAATTTGAGCAAAATCGGTTCATTAGAAACCAAGAAACCGAGGGTTCCAGGAAATTCACGTTTGCGCATGCGCACTCGCTCCTATTGGTCCGAAGGTGCTGAAATTTATAGGGGACCGTCTAGTACCTAACCCGCACAATCCCTGAAAATTTCATCAGAATCGGACCACAGGTTAGTATAGTTTTGCCCGGGACAAGGATTGACCACAGACAGACCGACAGACAGACAGACAGACAGACCGACAGACAGACAGACAGACAGACACGGAACCAAAATTGTTCGGGAAGCTCTAAAACGCAAAAAGCAAGTGGAAAATTTTGATTTTGGAGGACATTTTTTTTCACTTCTTTCACGAATACAAAGCTTCCCTACCTTCGGTAGTGAGGAAGCAAAAAATATATATAAAAAAATGAATGTAAGCTCGTTTGAAAGAAAACTCTTAATTTATCTCATAACATAAACATTTTTATCAATTTAAATTAGTATTTTATTTTTTAATATTTTTGACACCACCCGGAGAATAGTGGGACCAACCGTTCTCATCATGTAAGGATAGTTAATTGGTGAATACATAATTTCTGGCGTTTTACATCAATTTAAGATAGAGTTCAAGTTTGAGAAAGAATGAGACCATCCAGAGCCTTGAACGATGAACGTGTGATAGTTGATTGTGAAACTAATCGGGATTACACGAGGCTGACCTCCCATCCAACCATTCTTAGGTCCCTCTTTGTGGACCGTTTAGCCACCTCCACTCGCCAAAAACCTATTACAGCGGCAAAAATGTGATTTTTTTTTCTCTCAGTTGTGGTTTTTGAAATAAACAAAACGCTGCAAATTATTACACAATGGTTTATTTTTATTTTTTCTGTTTAGGTTCACCCGTCAAAGACCTTCTGAAGACCAGGGTGTAGGTAGGGAGAAGCGGTTTAGGTCCTTCATTATGGCGAGGCTCGAGCTACCCACGTGTTCTGATGAATTTCACTATAAACGAGCATTAAACAATTGTTGATCGTCTCGGTGGTATCATTCGTTTCTTAAAATATAGAACTTTCTTGAATTGATTAAAAATCTTCGTGAAACATTCAGTAATTAGAAAATTAATTATCCACGTCTGGCGAATCGTTGGTCCCACAGAGCTCAGGGTAGTATCAAAAAATTCTTTAAAATTTAGGAAATTTTAAATTTCAAATGTTGAAAAAACAATAACTTATTTTGAAAGTTTTTGAGTTTTTTTTCCGCTTGTTGACCGTCATTAACCAAAATCTTCGACGCACAACTAAAACCCAAATGGAGCCGATATATCAAATTTCATCAAAATCGGTCCATGGTAACAAAGGGAGGGTTAAAATTTCTTTCTTGCTCGATTCCAATGGTTTTTTTTTTGTAAATAAACCTAGACGACGAATTTTGGTTTGGTTGGTCAGTCTATTGACACTCCATCCAACACTAGAGAGTAAAGGTACATAATAATTTCTGTGAAGAAGCTGTGTGTGGGCTAAGTTTCAGTCATTGTTGTCTCCTGAGAGGACTCCCTGATCAATATCACCGGAGAGGATCCCCTTCTGAAGTAGGAGTTTCAATACGAAGTCGGAGACGATCATTAATCTCACATAATGGCTTGAGATTCTACCGGTGCTTCGCAGATCATCAATTCGCAGTTACCGGAGTTTGACCTTCCCGAAGGGTCGTTCCAAAAATGATTGTCAAAGACTTCTGTCGACTCATGCACCCTCCGCGTTTTAGGATCACAAAATCCCCAACTTTTGCGATTTCTCTTTTATTTGCGACAAAATCAACAAGTATTACTTCGATGGAACGTTATTCAATTTATCTCAACCGGGCCATTAACTATAAGTTAAAATATTGATAATATTGATAGTAGAGTATAATTTAAAATTTTGATTATGTGTTCTCAAATACCTACTTCTTGTAGCTAATATTGTAAAATTACTGTGAGGAACCCAGGCAAGTCGCCTGATTCCTTTCAGTGTCCTTCCTTTGTTCCTGAGCCACAGCAAGGGTTCAACCTATCAATGTGAACCTCCTTGCAGGGTGTGTGCCCCAGTAAGATGCAGACAACAATGTCATTCTCTTTCTTGAGGATCTTGGAAGGACTCATCAGTACAGGGTTCCGGTCCTTGATCCGACGAAGATTATGCAGCCAGATCTCCTTCATTGTAAGGTCAAGCATGGCCCCCTCGATCATCATCGGCTCGGATGTGGAGATCTTTTCAGGACTTCTTCATGTGCTTCCAATATTTTGGAAATATTGAATGCTCTTCAGAGCATTAATGTAACTGATGAATATTTATTTTGCCACTAAAAACCACGCGAATTTATAGGGCACATTCTGAACTAGGATTACTTCGAGCTGTCAAGACATTTCTTGGACTCCTTCACACCCGTTTTGCCAGCACTGAGTGCGGCCGCGCGCCCGGCGGTGGGCTAAAAACCGACTGATTAATAGTGAAAATGCTTTAGTAATTCGCCTTTCAAGTTAAGAACATGTGACAGACACACTTAACAAGATTTTTTCGAACGGAAACGTGTATGAATTCATGGAGAACCTACGCCGAAGTCTCGACGAGGGATCGGTCGGCAATAAAAAGAACCGATAACGCGAAGGTGTGTAGGATTCTTGTCGGGAACGCGCAAAGGAATCGGGGTAGGAGCAGGTGAACACGCGACTTTCTCTTTCTCATGAGCCTTTGACCTCTACGTTTCGGGGTCTCAAAGGTCCCCTTCCTCAGACAGATGGTGGAAATGGAAACTATCAGCTACCCATCCCGACACAGGGGTCGCCATCCTCAAGTAGACGCCAGTATTTTTTACGGTTTCGGAAGAGAAAATGGCCAAGCCCTCCCACATACCGTGTGTTGCGGTTCTTCGTGAACTCCCGAAAATCGGGAGGACGGAAGTGTTACAAGAATCGGTGGAAAGTTAGGATCATGAACACAAATGGTTTTCTTAGTTCGATAGATCTTAGTGAATTCTCATATACACTAAAGAATACATTGCGATTATCGGGGTTATTTTTACCGCAAAGTGTATGGAAACACAAGTGCAAAAGTTATATGAAATGAAATTGTATGTCCACCTGAATTCTTCTGAGACTTCAAAAATTTAGACGAAAATTTGAGCAGGTAAGAAAGTTGAATCAACAAAAAATGGACCGACCTCAAAACTGATATCGGAAAACCATCAATAAGGGAAAATAATATTCACTTCGTATTCAGATAGGAAGGTGCACCATGAAGATGGCGCCCATCTGAATACACGAACTTATTACCTTCCATACCCAAACTATTAGGTAGTACGTCGCTACTGTCATATGAGTATGATAGTGTGACGAGCTGTCACACTATCGCCTTCCATGCGAAACTGAAGGCATGGAAGTGGAGGTCGCAAGCGTGCCACCAGGCGGCAGCACCAGACGGGCGAGCGCTGGGAGGTAGCCAGGAGGGGGAAGACAAGGGAAAGGGGACACGACTGGGGCGACGCCATCGTCGAGCCTCAGTCACGTCGTGATCGAGCCACTCACCACCACGTTTATTGCTTAGAGCCCACACACCCCAGAATCCATGTTCCGGAGCAGACAAAACAGTGTTCTGTAACGAGAGATAACAGTGTAGTCAGTGAAGTTAGTTGCATAGAGCCCTTATTGAATATTAACCTTCATCCGCTCGCGCCCCCCTGAGTCACACTAGCGATCGCGGGGCGGCTGATAGCCGCCCGTCACATTTTTCCTTATTTCAATGGATTTTTTGGTACTTCAACTCGATAACGACAAGGATTTGGGTTGGTCATCTTATAAGTGAGTTCATACACATTATTTAGAATGAAAAACTTTTATTGAAAATAATTATAAACTTTGGTAAACAAAATTAAAAAAAATAACGTCATAATATTCTTTCTGGGCTTACTGCCTAGTGACTAAACTATCACACTCTGTTCAATAAATCAAATTGTTCTTCATAGCAGAAGATATATAATCACATTATTAGAAGGAACCATGCAAAAAAATGTATTATAAACTTTGGTAAAAAGTAAAGTATTTACACGTAAAAAACCTCAAAATTGGCACAAAGTTGTACCAGTTGACGGTATGTACTGAAAAGTCTTTGTTTCCCACTTATTATTCAATTGTTCAACTATCTTGCGCATATTTTGAAGGCATATTTTCGGATTTTTTAGCGCATATGTACAAATGTATATATTGGGCATCTACGTGCATATTTTGAGGTTTTATTTCGCATATATTGCCGAGCTCTAATAATCACATAGTAAATGCCGACGCTGTCTCCTACCTCTCCCAGGACTGGGAAACGACCGATCGAATAGCTGCCAATGCAAAGCACATGAAGTATGATCAAGCCGCCGAAGACCGCCGCGGGTCTTTCACACCATTGGTTTGCTCATGTGATGGGGGCCATGCAAAAAGAATTTGTAATATTCATGAAACGGGCATCCCACTCACTAGAAATCAAATGGAAAAATAAACGCTTGCATACGAGTCTGCAACACATTGAAACATTTTCATGCCCCCCCCCCCCCTCCCCTCCCGACACATGAACTACATCGCCTCAGCTAATCAGGGAGCTCGATTTCGACTCAGCTGATCTGGGAGCTCGATTTTCGCCTCAGCTGATCTGGGAGCTCGATTTTCGACTCAGCTGATCTGGGAGCTCGATTTTCGACTCAGCTGATCTGGGAGCTCGATTTTCGACTCAGCTGATCTGGGAGCTCGATTTTCGACTCAGCTGATCTGGGAGCTCGATTTTCGACTCAGCTGATCTGGAAGCTCGATTTTCGACTCAGCTGATCTGGGAGCTCGATTTTCGACTCAGCTGATCTGGGAGCTCAATATTCGAGTCAGCTGATCTGGGAGCTCAATTTTCGACTCAGCTGATCTGGGAGCTCAATTTTCGACACAGCTGATATGGTAATATCAAACTGTAAAGTACCTACCTACCTAACAACTTCACTTCTGATGGTCATAATCATCATTGTGGCGACTTGGGACAAATATCGTTGCAACAAATATCGTTGCAACAAATATCGTTGCATCAAATTTCGTGACGATTTTTTTTTTATGTGCCATATGAAAGTACCTACCTACCTAACAACTTCACTTCTGATGGTCATAATCATCATTGTGGCGACTTGGGACAAATATCGTTGCAACAAATATCGTTGCAACAAATATCGTTGCAACAAATATCGTTGCAACAAATATCGTTGCAACAAATATCGTTGCATCAAATTTCGTGACGATTTTTTTTTATGTGCCATATGAAAGACATGAAAATGTCAAAAACGCTTGCATACGAGTCTGCAACACATTGAAACATTTTCATGCCCCCGTGGTAATATCAAACTGTAAAGTACCTACCTACCTAACAACTTCACTTCTGATGGTCATAATCATCATTGTGGCGACTTGGGACAAATATCGTTGCAACAAATATCGTTGCAACAAATATTGTTGCATCAAATTTCGTGACGATTTTTTTTTTATGTGCCATATGAAAGACATGAAAATGTCAAAAAGAAATAACGTCTAAATATTTTCTTGAGCTTACTGCCTAGTGACTAAAGTATCACATTTTCTTCGATAAATCAAATTGTCCTTCATAGCAGAAGATATCAAATCTTTAGAAGAAACCATGCAAAATTACGAAATAATACCTAAGGATAAAAATGGTAGGTATGTAGGTACCTGGTAGAAAACTAGAAAAATAACGTACTTACGAAAAAAGTGAATCACGAGTAGGTACCAAAGCAAACATCACAAATGATAAATGAAACTCAGGTTTTTATCGGCATTCCTTCCGAAACATACATAGCTAGTCATAACGAGGCTGAATGAAGTAAAAAAATATACTTACATTTCACCGTGGACGTTCAAAAAAATGTTGCACTGCCGATCGCGGGGCGGCAGTTAGCCGCCGAACTTAGTCACTCAAACTTTGAACGTGTATTGACAGCCACCAACGTAACGCAGGAGGAAAAGGTTAACGACATCTTGCGGAGGAAAGTCCAACTAGAGAATACAACTGCACTTTCCCGCTCTCTTGCGTGCCAGTTATGTTTTGCCACGCAAAATTCATCGCGGGCGGCAGTTTGCCGCCCACGCGAGCGGATGAAGGTTAATAGAGCCCCGATTGAACATTAAGTACCAGCCGTTGATCTCTAAGAGACTTTAGTACACGATTCCCCCTCCTGAAGTACTCAAGACTACCGAGCTGTTGACCTACCCATTCCACGGACCCCACCCAACGGATTCTCTATCACGAAAACCAGTACTGGTAATTCAAAGTCATTATTGTATATATATTAGTTCGTTCCTCCTAGGTATTTGTTCCTATTTTTCATTGTTGTCCGAAGGACCTTTTATTTCGTTTGTTCAAAAGTTGAGTCATTGATCACCTGGTGGTCACTAGTTTGAGGTTAACCCCCTCAGGGCCCTCATACTTACCATTTGAGGAGGGACTTATCAAAAGTGAACATCTCCACTTTCAGAGAAATTTCCAGAAGAGTCAAAAAACATGTACTGCTTTGCTGTGTAAACTTGTAAAATGAAATCAACATACCAATGTATCTCATCCTCATCCTTTACTCAAGTCCCTTAACCACGTCGTTATATCATTGAACCTAACCTAAGTTACAGGGGAAAGTATTTTGGAGATGTTCAGTTTTGATGAAGACACTGGGAGATGTTAAGTTTTGATATAACCAGGAAAACTTGGGAATTTGAAGATGAGTGAGGACAAATTTAAAATGAAACGGAAGTAATATTTATTATGTAAAAATACCTTAGGAACATTATAGGTATACTCTGCCCTCCTTAGTAAGAACGTCCTATGTCCATTTTTGCACTTTTTGAGATGAGGACACCGTGTTGTAGCTCTCGATCAGGTGCACCTTTTGAGCTAAGCTAGAACGCCCTATGTCCACAGAAAAGGCTTCAATAATCGATTTGTCCTATGTCCATTTATCAAGTTTCACATACCCATCCTAGGCTAAAACGTCCTAGTTAAGTCCTACTAGGCTTAAACTTCCTATGGAGAGGAAAATCAGGGACATAAGACGTTCTAGCTTAGTACATAGCATTAGAAAAGTTGATCGTACTAGGCTAAAATGTCCGTTGTGAGAATATCATGGACGTAGGACGTTCTAGCCTGTTCAAGACCAATGAAATGTATAACAACAACAATACTTATCAGATAAGAATACAAAAGAGCGGTAAGTCATCTTCTCACTAAGGTAAACACCGGCCCTCGCGTCCTCTGTCTTGTGCAAAACGTAATCTAGTGAGTTTTTGTGATTTATTCATCCACGGAATGGATCCTAGTCAGAATGCCAAGTGGGTGTGGCTCACAGCTTCCTCGTATCCATAACCCGATTATATAGATCGTCCGATGCATAGTAGTTAATCTCGAAACACAAATCTCCAAGTACCTTTCACTACCCTCATAGGGGACCATCTATACGCTAATCTGGACAATCCTAGAAAATTTCATCAAATTCGGACGAAAAATGTACCTAAGTGCGTAGTGATTGGATCAAAAAATTGTTTAGCTTGAGTGGGAGTCGAACCTGGGACACCTGGGCGGGAGTACAGAGCATTGCTCACTGATCTGTAAAGGGGTTGGTTGAATGGGTTTTGAGAATCTCACGTCACACGCGAGAGCGAAAAATGTACGGCTGTTACAAGGATTTTACATTTGCGCATGCGTAGAGGCTATTGTAAATTTTAAGGCCTTGATTTTCATTGGGGACCATCTACAACCTAATCCGCGTAATCCCTGAAAATGTCATCGAAATCGGGTAGAAATTGTGGAAGTTATGGCTGTTACAAGCAATTCACGTTCGCGCATGCGCATCGGCTACTATCAGTCCGGGGGTGATGATTTTCATAGGGGACCATCTAAACACTAATCTGTAACATCCCTGAAAATTTCATCGAAATCGGATGGAAAATGTGGAAGAAACCAGCACGAAAACAAACTAAGAATGTCAACAACACACGTTTCACTTCTCTGTTGTTTACATAAACGCGTGCTGCAACGCGAAGTGGCGTGGCGCGTAGCATTGTCGTCCGACCTGTTGAGTAGCAGAGAAACCTAGGTATTCGACGGTACAAGGGTATGCTGCTATCTGGTGAGTGACGGGGAAACAAAAATCGACAAAACAAGTACATTCGAAGACTTTGGAGATGATCACTTTTGAAAAAAACCAAATGAAATGGGTCTTGCCTAACATGAGGAGATGTTCACTTTTGATAGGCCCAAACTTGCTTTCGTTGGGGGAATTTTCGGGCATGGAGATGTTTAGTTTTGAAACGAACACACGTTTTCGATTGACTATTTCGATAGGAAATAACCACTTTTGAAAGATATGGTTTGGACAACTTCTAGAAATCACGAGCATCAGCCCGAAACAGTGAAAAAACGATTCTTGACCAGAAGTGGAGATGTTCAGTTTTGATAAGTCCCTCCTCATTTGTTACTTACTTTACTGAAAAGGGTATCTTAGTCCCTAAGTATTAATTGTTTCTTTATTACTCTTTTGTTGAAGACTTACCTGAACATTAAACAGGATTATTATTTGTTGCATAATTGTAGTTGTTGTCGATATACTCGCCGATCAATTTCCTGGTGCATAATAGAGTAAATTTCTAGATACTTACCTGAAAGTACTTACCTTGAGAATAGTAGTTGGAGTCAGAGTAGAGTCATTAAAGTAGAACAATAACGTAAATCACTTACCTTAGACTTGCTGAATCTTGAAGAACCTGTAACAGAAAGAAAAGTTATTTTACAACAGAAATACAAATTATTACACAATAACGCGAAAAGTAAAAGAGGTCTTAGAAAAAGCATACTTACCAGAACTAAGTTAGACAAAGGTAAACATTTTTCGGTGATCCCAGAGGGATACCTAATCAACGTCACCAACGCCGTTCTCTACTGATTCATTCCTGTTACTCACAAAGAACACGGTAAGTGCAGTTTTGGATACTCCTAGTCATAAGCACAAGGTATTGTACTGCCGTGAGAAGGAAAAACAGCTTAAATAATGAAATCGCGAAATTGAAAAATTTGGTCAGAAAAGCTCAACTAGAAATTCTGTAGTTTAATGTGGAGGAAAAACAGCTTGCCTCTGATCGTTCGGAGGAAAAAGGGCTTATCTTTGACGGTTAGCACGCCTTGGCCTGGTCTTTCGTAATTTAATGTGGAGGAAAAACCACTCAACTATACATAAGCTGTTTTTCCTCCAAATCGTTCGACTAGATCTTTCATGCTGAGCCATTTTCCGCTTCAGCCAGGTGGTTTTTCCTCCTAATCCCCTCACTCCATTGGTAACATCAGATGTTTTCCCTGAATTTGAGAAGTTCTTTGAACAGCTGAGCTGGTTTTCCCTAACATTATAAGTGGTTCTCTCAAATATAATGTTCGTATGATTTGTATAGGATGTGGAGGAAAAACAGCTCAAGTGGTTTTTCCTCCAAATCGCTACCACAGTTTTGGTTATTAACTGGGAGAAAGAGCTTAACTATGAATAATCGAAGTAAAATCGATGTTTCTTGTATTTAATCGGTATCAGCACGATTGATAGGATGTAACCTAACAGACGATCGAAAATGTGGACTTAAAACTATAAACTAGAGACGAATAATGGAGTGGTAAGCTCAAAATCCTTGAGGCATTTTCGGGCGCCCAAAATTTCATAGATAAGCTGTTTTTCCTTCTCACGGCAGTGTAGTGGTGGGTTTTAAAATTATCAGATCTTATCGGCCATCGCAGTGTTAGAAAATTCACCATTACAATAGTAGGTTTGACCTTCCCTAGGAAATTAAAGGTAAGTACGTTTGTGTCCACAGATGGGCACGGCGGTGACTTCAATGCGTACCTACCATGCCAACTTCCTATCTGAATACGATGTGATCATTATTTTTCCTTTATTGACGGTTTTTCGACATCAATTTTGAGGTATGGCTCGAGTAATTCTCCACGTTCATCTTCACTTCAGAATAGCAATTACTTCTTAACCTATTTGAGGAAATACAGAACAAAGGCGACAGTTCCTCGGTCCACGAAATCATTGGCTCAATCAAGATTCGTCCGAAAATCATCACTTTGATTCAATACCTGTTAATTAATACCAATTCTGTAATTAGCACTATATTGCTGATCCTAGACCCGTTCCCATCAAACTTCACTTATTAATTCTCTCTTTGCTCCCTCGATGCTCTCGATTAATATACTCAGTTCTAATCAAATTCTCTGCAGTTTTATATTCTGCCCGATAAAAACGAAGACGAATCATCGATATTATCAAACAAAATCATCATATTTCTGCGCAAAATATGATGTCAGATTGGTCAACATCTGCATCACAGCATAGCATAATAATACTGGAAGATAATACAACGATAATTCAAAATTAAATTCATGTTCACTAATTTTTTTCATTTATGTTCAATTCAATTGTTGTTCCAATGTTTTTCCATTTTCTTAGATTTTATGGAATCATAAATAACCAACCCAATAATTACTACGTAATTATGATGGATTATCCTTTGTAATTATTATAAGACATTTTTATTTTCTCAATTTCGTGGAGAATACGCAGTTTTTATCCCTTCATTCCTTCAGTATTTAATTTACCTACATTCATCCCTCAAAGGACCTTTAGTGTCACACCAGAGACAGATTGGCGCACTCAGTGCTGCCTGACTTCTTCAGAATTCCCACAATTCTTTTCGAACTTTAATGCATTCCCAGTACATTTTTACTCTTTTCAAGGATTCAAAGATACTTTAATTACTGCAAGAACTCCATTTCATCAAAATAAACTCCAAAAACTTTGAATTATCTCAATATTTGAACTTTTTTCTAGAATAGAAGTCGGAAATCCTCCTCTACTGGGTAGTTATTACTCATAATATGGTATTTTCCGCTATATTGCCATCTATGTATTCAAATCCCTGACAAATCGAAAGAAATCTATCTTTATTCTATCTATCTATATCTATATATATCGATATATATATATCCATATCTATATTTTTATCTATCTATATTAGTAGGAACTAGTTTTCTATGGGGGTATCAGGAAATATTAGAATAAGAAAATTGTCTCAAACAATTGTGATGAATAGGTATGATTTCAATAAACTTCTACCGATTTGAACGACCATTCATAATGATACTCCCAAACCATCCCGTCAACCGGCGGAACATGGCAGACAGATTGGCACTTATAATTGGCGCCATTTTTTGCACTTAACCCGTCACGTGCTGAACAATAAGTAATCTCAGGGGTTGTGTGAGATCATGGGTCTGGATGGGAGGATTGGGTTAGAGGTTAAAAGGGGTGTAGGGGGTCTACGGAGCACATCTCCCAAGATCATTGTTGATAGTGTGGAATATTGAATAGTCGTATATTATTCTTCTTTTGAAAAAAATTCATACAAATTTGGAAGAAATATTAAAAAATAAAATAAATTCTTTCATTTAAAAAATTTTAAAATTATTCGTTTTATAACTGTGAGAGTTCCATTTCCTTCCGAAGAAATCTCATTTGAATCTTAGTGTGATCTCCAGCCTGATTCAATCCATTTGCATCTTTCTCAATACAGGAAAGTCGGGAAGCATCGAACATTCCAAAGATGGCACGCTGATCGAACACATCCGCACATCGGGTGACAAAGGAGGCTGTCGCTCGGGACACGCCAAATCACGGGATCTTTTCTCTTTCCACAATCCGAACGGCTGTGGTGCGTGATCAACTGTGAAACATTTTTCCCCCCGTGGACAAACCTCTTACTAGTTTTCTTTGTGTCATCTCTGGCGTCCTTTTTTTGTACAATTTGATTCGTTTCTCGGTTAGGAAGTGAAAACTTGCGGTCTCCTGCTGACATAACCTTATGTACGAGTGTGTGAAGCGACCACACTTTCTCATCTGCCCGATGGCTCACAAGTGCCTCTTCAGCTAAGGATCGAAATAAACGGACAAATATTAAGACTATAATGTGTTTGCATTGAATTTTTATAGGTAGGAGTGCAACTTCACTCAGTGGTATCTTCCTGCATCCATGATTAGAACTAGTAGTCAGCAAGTTGCTTATCAATATGAATGTTCAGGTAAATATGAACAAGCACACCTATGTCGAGTTCTGAAGAAATGCTTGATTTTGTAGACACTTTTCATAACCAACCAGGACAGCATCGACAATTGTTGGGAGGTATCCGAGGAGAAAAGAAAACGCTTGCATACGAGTCTGCAACACATTGGTACATTTTATGTCTTCACTTTTTTCCCCTTCACCTGTCTACCTACCCATACCTTCTCTACCTACCAATAATAATAAACTTTCTCAATAATTGTTTGTTGGCGTGAAACAAACTCTTACTACAAGTGTTGTTTACAGTAGTTCTTTTAACTTATGGGTATATCTCAGTTTCTTCCATAATTACAGCGGTTTTGGCAGTTTATAATTTATGCATAAATTTAGGGCTTTCCAACGAATGGTGAACGATTTCTTTACGAACACGAATGACTTGGTTGACTTGCAACGACTTGGTTGTAAGTGGATATTATTAAACATTTTCGTGAGCAATAAATTCTCGTGATGTTTTTTGACATTTTATGTCTTTACTATGGCACATAAATGAAAAATCGTCACGCGGGGAGCGTTATGAGGGGAGCGTTACGCGGAAATTTCTGATGATTTTCACGTACAACCAATCGTTCCAAGGAAAACTAACTTCCTCATTTTCCACCCCATAAAAATCGTTCACCACTCATTGGAAAGCTCTTAATTTATTAAACATAAGACATAAAATGTCTCTGTGGTTGCGTACTTGTACGAAAGCTGTATCCACCGTTTGTGTTTTTAGGTATATTTCTTTTTGGTCTCTAGTCCTAGTTTCTACCGAGCTGGTTCCAGCGATATGGTTACACTTCAGCAGAACAGCACCAGAACGCGGGAAAAGCTGAAAACCCTAAGTGCCACCCAGCAACTTGTGTCTTTCATCTGCCGCTGATGGTGTCAGACAAAAGACCTTTTGGACAGATAAAATACTTTTTGTTTATGTGCCAAAGTAAAGACAAAAATGTCATAAGCCGCGTTCTTTGCAGGTGGGTGATCTGAATAGTAATATAATTAACCATTGTGCAATAATTTTCAGGTTTTTTTCCGATTTTCTGTATAGCATACTTCTATGCTGTATGCACAAAGTATGCTTTAAACATCTTAGTAGTATATAATAATGCTCTACTCTTCTATAAATGAGAACTCATGGAGTTCGATCATTTATGGATAATTTTTAATTACTGGAATGGGATCTCCATCTCAAATTATGGTCACAGTTTATTCGTGAGGGGCGAAATTCATACTCATCCACTTGCCACAATTCCTGGTGTTCTGTCTAATTCCAGACCTCATGATTGCATGCAGCCTGGGAGAGATGATACGTGCAGAGCGGCACGATAGATCCCGGGGAAAGGTGGTTGCCCCGTGGTCAAGTTCAGCGATTCCTGGGGACCCCCGAGGGCTTAGCAACTTTCGTTGGGAACCCACTGGCGGTCAACGTAGAAGTTCAGGGGCCCCATAACGCATTTCGTAACTCTGGGCCTTCTTTCACCTCCTTCCTGCTCCTGAGTCAATGGACCTCTAACAGTCGAAAGCCCCGCGTTTCACCCGATCGGGTTATTTGAAGGATTTGGAGGTTGGGGTGCCAATTAATTAAATTCCTTGGTGGGTACCATCAAGCAGGATGTTGCTTTTCGTCTGTATGGATTTCTTCCGTTCAATTTCTCTCTTGATGTTCCCAGAAGGCTAAAGTTGGATAAACCAGGTCAACACTAAGAAAAAAAAACCCCGCCAATTATCACAAAACGATTGATTATTCCAGAGCTTCATATGGAAATTTGATTGATTACTGGTTGCTCAGAAAGCAAAACTGAATGCAAATCGAAGAAACGAACAGCAATCGCGTTTTGGTTAGCTAAAAATTCAATGAAGATTAGACCTCTTTTGTGATTCACACTCGTGTTTCTGTTTTATCGAAGGAAAACCCTCAAGTACTCTTAGGGAGCGAACGGTTTGTCCTACAGAGCTCCGGGTGGTCTCAAAAATTCAATACTACTTACTTATTTAAAATTTGCGAAAAAAACAATACCTTTATTTCGAGAGTTTTCGTGCTAGAGCACTCTTGAAAATTTCAACCCTTAATTTTCACCCCTTAGAAGAGACTGACATCAACCAATAGCTTCGCGGCACAACTAGACCCCAAATGGAGCCCACATAGCAAATTTGAACCAAATCGGTCCAGTGCTGCTAAGAAAAGTGCCGCGTACGGCAGACGGATGGAAATTTTTTTATTAGATTATCTGATTCTACGTACCTTGAAACGTAAAACATCAAATTTCGAGGAGGGGATAAACATTTTTTTTTCTTGCTCGATCCCAAAGGCTTATTATTGAAAATAATAAACCAAAACAAGTGGGTGTGGCACATAGCTTCCTCGTATCCGTAACCCGATTGTATAGATGATCCGATGCATAGTAGTTAAACTCAAAACATCAAAACAAGTTAATCTGTAACATCCCTGAAAATTTCATTGAAATCGGATGGAAAATGTAGAAGTTATGGCCGTTACAAGGAAATTCACGTTAGCGTATGCGCAGTGGCTACTATCAGTCCGAAGGTGGTGATTTTCATATGGGACCATCCAAATACTAATCTGTAACATCCCTGAAGATTTCATTGAAATCGGATGGAAAATGTAGAAATTATGGCCGTTACAAGGAAATTCACGTTTGCGCATGCGCAGTGTCTACACACCAACCCGCACAATCCCTGAAAATTTCATAGAAATCGGACAATAACTTCGTATAGTTATGCGCGTTACAAGAAATTCATGACAGACACACAGGTAGACAGACACGGAACCAAAATTGTTCAGGAAGGTCTGAAACGTAAAACGCGAGTGGAAATTTTGATTTTGGAGAACTTTTTTTTTTCATCCTTGAATAGTGAAAACAAAGCTTCCGCTACCTTGTTAGACTCGGAAGCAATTCAACACTATTTAAAATTGATGAAAAAACAATAGCTTTATTCTGAGAGTTTTCGAGTTAAGGCACTCTTGAAAATTTCAACCCTTAATTGTCACCCCTAAGAAGTGACCGACATCAACCAAAAGCTTTGAGACACAACTAATACGCAAATGCAGCCCATATACCGAATTTCAATTAAATCGGTCCAGTGTTGCTAAGTAAAGTGCCACGGACGTCGTTCGGCGGACGTACGGAAAATTTGTTATTCAATTTTCGGTTTCTGTGTACCTTTTTGTTTATTTTTTTGGTCGATTCCAGTGGTTCATTATTGAAGATAATAATCCAAAATCGCATTAGATCATGTAAGATCATCGCATTAAGATCATCATTAGATCATCGCATTAAGATCATCATTAGATCATCGCAGTAAGATTTGCCTCATTTGATTCAGTTGGCGATTCACACTCATGTTTCTGATTCATTGTCCAACCTGCGCTGTAACGGAGACAAGAATTTCCTACAATGACCCGATAAGCCCCTTCCGAAGACTAGTGGTAGGTGTGGGGAAGGGGGAGGTCCTTTTGGGAGGGCTGAGGGATTCACGGGTCTGATAAAATTCGCAATAATTGCTCATTTAACGATAGGTAGTTGATCGGCTGGGTAGTTTCATTCGTTCGTAAAATTGAAAAATATTCAAAATTAATAAACGATAAAATCAGGAAACATTTGATAATTAGTTAATAAATTATCCTCATTAATAATAAATAAATCATCTGCTTCTTGAACTTGAATGAATAAAGCGTTTCGGATAGATCAACTTCGAAGTCACTACCAGCTGTGTTGAGCTTTTTCTTTTCATCGACATGCCATCAGCATTCGTATAATATACGAAGATCATATTATGATCCTCTATGAATATCAAATTTATTGGGTTTATTGGAACCTCTGAACATGAGTAAACGTGGTATCCGTGTAACAAGCATGACAATTTCCATCTGAATTTGATCTAGGTCTATCTCTATATCTCTAGATCGTTTTCCATCACAACCATCGCGATCAGATGAATAATTTATTGTTAGCCCTGAGCATGCAGTGAAACATCTCAACTACCAATTCGAACAGTTTTCATTGAAATTCGAAGACATTTTTATCGATATTCCCTATAAACCCAATAAACTTAATCCCCATCTGATCATGAAACTACTTAGAGTTGTCATTTCGGATCACCTATACAGTCGTTTTATGGGAACGAGGAAGCTATGTGCCACACTCACTTGGCAGACTTCTCACGTGTACTTACACTAGAGCTCAAAGTTACAATTCTGTCGGTATACTATCTTAAATTGATGAAAAAGCAATACTTACTTGTTTAGCAAAAGTTTTTGAGCTAGGGCGTTTTGAAAATGTTAGCCCTTATTAACCCTTAGAAGGGATTGACATCAACCAAAAGTTTCGCGCAACAACTAGACCCCTAATGGAGCCGATATACCAAATTTCATCAAAATCAGTCCCATGGAACTGGGCGTAGTTTGTTCTAAACTTCTCGCTTGGGCGGATAACATCAAGATATTTTGTATAATATACAATTTACATATTATATAAATTGCACAGACCTATTTAAAAAGCCTTTAAAATATAGGAGAAGTATTAGGCTTGACTTTCCATCATAAATTGTTGATATTGTGATCATGTTTGCAAGATTGCAAATTTAGAGTCCACGGGTGTTGATGAAATTCATAGAGGACAGTCTCGAAAGAAACCAGCTTCATCTCTGAAAATTTCATCAACGTTGGACAACGATTTCTTGCAGCTTCGCTCAAAATTTACCACATAAAACCAAAGTTGTCCAGAAAGCTCTGAATAGCAAAATGCAAATAGAAATTTTAATATTGGGGGATCAATATTTTGTTGACCTGGAACATAAATACAAAGTTTATTTGTGAGGAGGGTAGAATAATAATTTGATGTATTTTATTTAATATTATGGTTGACCGACAATTTATTTGTGTCTCACTCATAGATCAATGATGGTTCGGAAGATAATATTGTAGCAACTCGTAACAAACAAATAATCTTTCTATATTGACCTGTTTCGCTGTCTTTGCACTTAGACGCGTCAACCGCTTCAATTGACAGCCAACTCAAGTAACCATAGTTTCAACACACAATAATTACAGAAACTTCCAATCGGAGGTAAAAACTTTCTCAGTCATGCAGGCCATCTTTCGATCGGATATGCCCGGCGTTCGAATCAACCCCAAAAGCCCCAATTGGAACATTCACCTCAAATTGCTCAACATGCAGGGCTCTCAAACGAAAATTCCGACCGTTTTTGAATTCGTGCGGCTGACTTTCCTCCCAACGCGGTTATTTGGGATCTACACCAGGGATTGTAATTCCGAAAACCGAATTTTATGGTACATTTACAGCGTGTTGCTGTTTTTGGCGACTTCCGGAAATGCGATTTATTCTTTGTATTATTTTCAAAATGTGTTTCCGGCTATGTATAGTACGAGTTCGTTGAGGTTGTGTTTAGATCGGTTCCATTTCCTCATAACGAGTTTTTCGGGTGTCTTTTGCATTCTCAGTGCGTTGTTTTCAGCTGAAAGGTACTCGACTATTTTGAACAGCATAAGCAAAGTGGACGAAGTTATTCTCAGCTTGGGTATCCATTTGGAATTCAACTACGTCCGATCATACGCCCAGCTGTTGATTCGGTTTGTAGCGATTCTCATCTTTGGATATCTCCACGGGTCTTACCTGCTGCAAGAGAAGGAAGATTTTGACGATCTGGCGGTCTCCAACATCATCGGAATGGTGGCCCCGCTAGCCATAGTGGCCACCATGGAGTACCAGCATTCAGAGCTATTGGGAATCATCGAACATAGATTCAACGCGTTGAAAGAAAGAGTTGTCGAAATAAGCGCCAATAGTCCCAATCCGAGCTTGACCGAACTATCTGAGCTTGAATCTCTCGTGAAGATCTACAATCAGCTCAACGAAACTTCTATCGTCATCAACGATGTTTACGGAAAACAGCTCTTGTTAGTCGTCGGCACCATTTTCGCCACAGTTACTTCCTGTGCAAATTACGTCGTCCAAGACGTGATTTCACTCATCACTCAAAAGCCTATCAGTTCGAATCGTCTACTACTACTCAATAGCATCTGGGGATCGTACAGACTTCTTGAACTCTGGTTCATCATCGCAGCTTGTGACGGCGTCGTTGAAAAGGTATCAAGCATTACACTAATATACATCAATATCCTGGTCAATTTATACATCTGACATTGCAAATGCGGAGGCATCTACGGAATGAAATGTTGTTGTCCATTTGTTTAACCCTGCTGGTCTTAAGAATTTCCAACTAAGCGTTATCCCTGCATCATAATGAGGTTTGTCGATTCATTTCTTCAGAAATTTACATAATTTCAATCAATTGAACGGGAACATTTTTTTTTTATACATCAACTTCTTCTTAGATAAAATCCATCATTTAAAAATGAATATAAACAAACGTAAGTATCACTCAATAGCTGTACGTATTGCACGAATTTGGAAAAAAATTTACAAAAATCAACAATAAAAATAAAAAATGGGAGTTTTATGTGATCACAAGTGCAGATGAAGAACAGGAATATCCAGTATCCATATCAATATCCTCTGTAACATTCAACAATCACTATACAGGTTGAATTAACATCATTATGGAGTGGTTATAAATTAAAGTTATAGTTATAATTATAATTATAATTTATAATAATAATTATTATTATTATGGTTATATTATAATCATAATTGTTAAATTTATAAGTATAATGTAATAATTATAATTACAATGGTTAAATTTATAATATTATATTATGATCATAATGACTATAATTATAAAATTATTATTCTTATTAATTTGTAATTATAATTGTTAACTGTATCATTATAATATGATTATTATAATTATAATTTTTATAAATTACTTCATATGGAATGGTTATAATTGTTGAACTATCACGAAAGTGATCATAACAATAATAATTATTATTATTTATCAAGATTAGGGGGAAATATAACACATTTGCTTTAATTAATAAGTTCTGCCAGTCCTAATAGGTACATTTAAAATTATTTTTGATTACCTATTTCAAATGTTTGAATGCTGACCAACCTAATTTGTTATTTAGAAGGTGTTCCAATATTGGAGAAAAACAGTTCGTCTCTGCTCCAGACCACCCGAAATAACTCAGCAAAAAAGTCTTCAACTGAAAAACAAATAATAATAATAATAATCATAATCAAAATATAATAGTAAAGAAAGTCCGCTAAGTGGTGGCACGGACAAACTGACTAACACGGAGTGGAGATATCGATTCCGGTGTCCATTTTCACCATTCAGGAGTGTAAATAATGGTTTGGGGCAAATTTGTTTGTTACAATCTGTATTATTATTATAACAATAATTAGTTATTATAAGACTTAATAAGACATTCCTATATTTGTATCACCGTTTCCACGGTTACATACGAAGCATTGTGGGTAGTCATAGTAGTGACAGAAGTAAGTAATTACCTTACATTACACATTCAAGACAAAAATTCGTGAGTTTTCGAGCTAGGGCGCTTCTGAAAATTACAACCCCTATTTTTCACGCCTTATAAGTGAGACACCATACTTTTGCTTTACAATCAAGTTCATTTTGAAGAAAAAAACGATTCATACTTAATTCGAAGAAATAAAGGTTGGTTTTTGGTAGGTGCCTAGGGATGGGCGATAGTCGATAGTTACTATCGAAATATCGATAGTCATCCACTATCAATAGATTTTACTTCGTTTTGTATTTGGAAATCTTCAGCATTTGGAGAGCTGTGATAATACTGAGACGAGCGGTGCAGCCTCAACTCTGGGAATTCCATGCGAGAGAACTCCTCAATTCACTGATATTCTCGAAGTTGGACTCGTGTCAGTACTTTATTACCTGTTATATGTTGTGAGTACCTCATTTCGAGAAATTAGATACTCACCACTTGTGCAAAAACACAAAATTCGTGGTATCGACTTTACCTCTTACCATCTAACTCTCTCCCTACCTCTCTTCAGACAAAATGTGGCTCAAGGAGCAATGCTAAAGCTGGAAATTATTTTTATACATTTTAAATAAATTCATTTTTGTTTGAAAACTTTCTGTCATCTTATGAATACACGGAATCCTGCAAGTAATAGATAATTTAATTCAAATTTATTAAATTCTCCATCGGACAATTCTCCATCGATGGTATCGATAGTTTTTAATCGATAGTATCGACTTAGAGATAGTGCTCAACTATCGACTATCGCCCATCCTTATAGGTGCCTTCATTGGGAAATTAAATTTTAATGCTTCACACCCAATTAGAAGAAATTGGGAGTTGTGGGTGCATTCATCAGGAAGTTTGATTACTGGTTGCTAAGGACGCAAGACAGAGTACAACTGGAAGAAACGAACAACGATCGAATTTTGGTCAGCTAAAATTTGAACGGAGATTAAACCTCCGCAAATGAGGCTGCAAGTGATCGTTGTTCGTTTGTTTGAGTTGTACTCAGTTTTGCGTCCTTAGCAACCAGTAATAAAATTTCCTAATATAGGGACCTACGGCTTTTTATTTCTTCGAATTAGGTGTGGAGCGTTTATTTATTCTAAATAAACTTGGCTATGTAGTATGCAGGTAGTGCCTATAATGGTTGGTAGGTGGTCACAATGCAAAGCTGTGTTCTATGCAGGCGAGAGATCTATACAGAAAAGTAATAAACCTTTGCGCAAAAATTTGCAGCTTTTTTAAAATGATGTTGATTTTTTCGTTAAAATTCAAGTTTTGGATGGAAACAGGCATCATTTTCGTTCAAAAATACGATGTTCATCTTTCAATAGACTTTCATGTCACTCCTCAGCAACCGAGAACTAATGATATGAGATTCGTAATGAATGCTAGTGGTGTTGGGAGCAGTTTCCCATTATGCCTAACACGGATATGAATGCTGCTAAAACGCCTAAGAAGAACCAGCTACCAAGTAGTTTTGATAATCAAACGCGTAGAAGACCATTTTCTACTAATACGTCCAGAGGGATGCATAATTATAAATAAGTACGCAATTAAATCCGCAGTTAAACCATGTGGAGTACCTATCCAGAGTTTCGTACTCCTGGAAAAGTAGATCTGGAATCTTCTCGTATCCAGCAGAAGGACTGATGAAGCCATTCGATTTCTCCAACACGGAAGACGGAATGTTAGACATTTACCACAAGAAAGAAATCGATATTTACTGGGATGCTTCAACGGGATGAAGGTCCATTGTGTGAAGACCATCAATGTTAACGTCCGAGGCGAAGAATTGAAGAAATCAGAGCGTTGGAAAACAGAAAGGTTAATGAAAGTTGAAATTTCCACTAAACAATGCCGTATTGATTTTGAAAAAAAAAACGTTCTTCGAGTATAAAATTCCAGGTCAGGTCGCATTTTATTGTTACAACTAAAGAGAAAAGCCCGGTTGAGACATGTATTACCTTTCTTGAGTTTAGGTATCAGACTTTGCTACAGACTGCACCGCATCGAGGGTGTTTGGCTCCACGTTCGCTTTAGTCTGAAATCTAAGATGGAAGCGCCAACATCAATGTCTGCCTGATTTGTTGGGCATTATAGCTATCTTACATAGAGTAACTTAGATACGCAACAATGGAATTTAAGGTAAATCAGGCCGGGATCAAAATTACAACATGAAAGCACGGGTTACGAATAATTTTACAAGAAATTAATTATTTATAAGTTTCATAATTGTTATCTACGTTGTGAAGAAATAACGAATTTAAGATAATTTCCACTTGATCTTCCAATGCCTTCATTTTTTTGCTGCTTGCTGGATGGAATTCCAGAATGGATGTAATTATCTATTTCTGACCAAACACTGACGTCAACTTTGAAGACTATACAGGTTTTCGAATGAGCTACTCAAAGCAAAATTATACAGTGGAACTAATATCGAAAGAATTCAAGTTAATTATACTTGAAACTTTGAAGTGCATCATTCATACTAGATATTACTAATGCTAGCTAAACATGAATATGGCTTTTTGCTGGGGTCAATCCAAATGTCTGCAAAAATTTGACGTGGTTTTTTCTATTTTTATGGCTGATTACTGAGTAAGCATGCAATTTTTCATTTTTTTCGATTTTAGTACTAAGAAAATCTATACTCTTGCCTTTATTTAAAGAGCTCTGGGATTTTTGAAGGCCCTGAAGGTTCGGCATCGCTGCAAGAATCCGAGCCCCAGCGGAAGGTCGAGGTAGGTATACCTGCGCGACCCCTCCGCCCGTGAACCCCCCCCCCCAACCCCCCAACAGTTTACCCTCTTCTGCAAATGCACACTTCATTCACAAATTATTTCGATCATCCCATCACCAAAATGGTGATCAGCGAGAAAAATCGATCATATCGAGTATAAACTCGAGGCAGGTACGATCAAAACTCAGCAGCCCTCTCCCGGCCAATCCACCCAAACGAATTACGCCCTCTTCGCCGAATTACAGGAAATTTGGACTCATTTTCATCAGAATAATTAGTACGTTACAAATTTAAATTACAAAAAATGTTCACCGAACGATAAATAATTAAATTGTATGTTGATAGAAGAGGAAGAAGGAAGAGGGATGATGGGTTTTGACCGCGAAGGGTTGTGAGTTGAGACCCCAAGGTGAGCACCTTGCAACGTTGCCACCTCTTGGCAGGGAAGGGGTTTTGGAACCCGTGGTCCAGAGCTCTTTAAATAAAGGCAAGAGTATAGATCATCGTGTGATTTTCATTTTTACATGAAATTGATAATTTTTTTTACTTTGATTCTCAGGCCAAGGAGTTTAGCACCGAACTATACCAGCTGATGATCGACGATGACACTCTAAGGTCAAGTAAAAATGTGAGTTCAATACTAGGGATAACTACCATTATTCTACCACTATTATAAAGACCAAAAAAATAAAGTTCAGCTTCCTCACTATGAAAGTAGGAAAGCTTCGCAGTAGCTCTACACAATTACTTGCATCTAGGCGCAATCAGAAAGAGCCGAGGAACTTGTAAAACGCAACAAATCCTAAACATAATTATAAAGAACTACCGACGTATCAATAAATACACTTCTTTTGAGAATAATGATAAAAAACCCTTTATTGAAAATTTGAGAAGTAAAAACGTTGGACAAGCAACAGTTATCGAAATGTTATGGATTCGCCAAAAGTTCAAATGAGGTGCCAAAAGTTTGCCAAAAATTTAAATTAATTTATGCCAAAGGGGTTTTTTTAATGGAAATGGTGTATTTATTTGAAAATTTGTCAGTGGCAATAGTTTTTGCACAAACTTATTTTATATTATTTCCATATAGGCTGTACTGCCTACCCGACTTGGCACATATTTGTCTCATCTCTCTGTCCGCAGAAAAAGCTTTACCTCCACATCTCCTCGCAGTCAGAGCCTACATTTACGGCATATGGTTTCTTCACACTGGACAACTCTCTGTTTCATTCGGTAACTTTTCAAACATTTTTGATTTAAAATTTATCATAGTTTTACTAATGTTTCTTTGAGGATAAACTCCGACCGCCAAAACAACGTGCATTCCTAGTTGTTGCTGATAACTTAAGGGGGTCACAGTCGGTCACTGTTTCTTCCTCGTTGAGGGTTAGTATGATCTCTTATGAACCGGCGCTCGGTTGCCCCTTCCCACCCAAAACACGGCTCGGAAGGAATAACATTGCCACCCACCACCCATAGTGCCTCCCCCCCCCCATCCGCCAGCCTTCTCATAGCTGGCCAGCTTCAAACACTTTTCTCCAGTTTTCTCAGAAAATATTCATCTAATTTTCATTTTTCTTGTGGAATTCTTCTCATTTCTATAATCACTACACATATGCACTTGTTCAGGTCCAAAAGTAAAATTCCACAATTAAAAAAAATTAAAAAATGTACCTAAATTTGAAATTTTTAAAGGTTTTTGAAATTTATTAGTTTATTTACCAAGGGAATTGAGAAACCAAAAGATTGCAGCTGGATTCATCAAAATCGACCAATAATTGCCAGAGAGAAGCCAGAAAACCCATTTATTCACTGACAGAGACCTTCAATATTGGAACCGCTAACAAGTTCCGCGTGAGGCCCAGTTGTAGTAAACAATTTCTCAACATTAACCCATTTCAAGCCGAGGGTAGAAATAACAGAGTAATCGGAGGTGGAGGATGAACTATTTTACACTACTAATACAGAATGCCGGCCGAAATAAGGCATCATTAAATGGAGTAAATTGAAAAAAAAAGTGAAGCAAATTTTGCTCACTAATCGAAAGCAAAAATGCTCCAAATTTTTTGAATTCAACATTTTATGGGATTTGAGAGGTCTCAGTTTTCCAAATCGATATGATTTATCCATTTCATTGTTTACAATCTTGAAAAAATCTACGTAAAATGTAAAAATCTATTTATGGACCGGAATCTGTTTGGACTCATGGCCCAGAACGCTCACCCGCCCAGGATTGAATTTGAGCCACCATAAGGCTCAAAAGGCCTCTTTTTCAAAAAAATTTCCCAAATCACGAATGTCGAAGAAAATGTTTTTTGAAAAGTTTAGGAACAGCATGAACGAGAAAAAATTCTTCTACAAAGAATTTCCGCTATTTCAATATTTAAAAAAAAATCATTATTATGACGATGCAAAAATGCATCAGTTGTCGGAAATGGGTTAATGCTCAATAACATACACTATCTCTAGCTTATTCAGAGATATGTGTTGTGACTGACGTATTCTTTCTCCGTGGATCGTGTTGTCCTATCCGAACATTGTTCTGAGTTTTACAATTATACAGGGTGTCCCATGTTAAGGACCGAAAAACTTCGGGAGTCGTCTACTACTAATTTCAGTAAGCAAGTGTCTCCTAGCAATTTTTCGTTAGACGCTTAGTTTCCGAGTTATTTTAATTTTAAGATTTTTTCGTGTTTTCGACCTTAAGCCATAAAAATGACCATAACTCGCCTAATTTACGAGCAATTCAAAATCTAATTACACCGTTGGATAGGGCGTTAAGAGAATTGAACATTCAATTCGTGCATAAATACCAAGTAAATTGAAAAAAAAAAAAGATTCGGACCAAAATTCAATACTGAGCTTTCACGTACCAACGGTGATGGAATCAATCTATCAATCAATCCATTGAAATACACAGAAGGAGTAGTGGGCGGCTGGCCGCCGCGTCTCGGAGACGCGTACGCTGGCCGCAGCCGCTGCATGCGAAATCCCACCTTTAAGGTGGGATTTCGCATGCAGCGGCTGCGGCCAGCGTACGCGTCTCCGAGACGCGGCGGCCAGCCGCCCACTACTCCTTCTGTGTATTTCAATGGAACCGATTTGACATGACCGCCAGCGGCCGCGGTCGGAAATTCGAGCCGCCGCGTCTCGGCGGCTCGACTGCTCGAGGGACCAGTCGAGACGCGCCCCTTCCGGCGGCTGTATATGCAAACCCGTTTTCATTTCGTAATTGTCCTCATCAGATCTTCTTCCACGAGGGAAGTGATGAAACCAAATTGGTTGAAGTTGAGCCGGAAAAACAGTCGGAACTTCTCTTCATCGTTCTCGAGGTGCAACTGCACTAGTTTCGAGAAAAAGCCCTCCTCTTTTCTTTTTTTAAACATTGGACCTATTGGTCTTCTGATAGTACAATTAAAATCTTCCTCCTCTTCTTCATCCATTAATAAACACACCGCGAGTTTCCTTCTTGCCATCACGTTTCCGCTCCCGGTGAACCAAAAAATAGACTGATGATCGACGGGACGCCGCGTTCCATCGCCGACATGCGAAACTACCCTCTCCCGCGGCCGGCCGCGGCCGCGGGCGGTCGGGCAGTTGGCCGCCGGCGGTCGGGCGGTCGCGTCTCCATGCGAAATCCCACCTAGCGTTGAAAATGACGTGGGATTCCACCCCTAATTTGTCGAACCTGCCCGAGGCCCAACGAACCAGAAAACCTTGATTTCCATGAGCGCAACCACGTTTTTAGCATTCAAACGTATTTTTCACCCCTAATTAGCGGAGTACAATTAAAACAAATTATACCATTGGAAAGCTGAGATGTTGCCCAGTTTTTGATGTAGAGGTACGTGAAAAATCATGTGGAAGTAAAACCTTAACAACCAAAAGAAAAAGTAGGAAATTTTGACAATTTTACAAAAATGACTACGAGTTGATTTTTCACCCATCACGACCTTACAAAAATATTTGTATAACCACTAGAAAGATGGTAAATTTAACGCCCTATCCAACGGTGTAATTAGATTTTAAATTGCTTGTAAATTGGGCGAGTTATGGTCATTTTTATGGCTTAAGGTTGGAAACACGAAAAAAGCTTAAAATTAAAATAACTCGGAAATTAAGCGTCTAACGAAGAATTGCTAGAAGACATTTTCTTACTGAAATTAGTTGTAGAATCGACTCCCGAAGTTTTTCGGTCCTTAACATAGAACACCCTGTAGAAAGAAAAAATTTCGTTGAAGTTTGCAACTCAATTGACTTTTATTTCTCTCAACCCATGTATCTCTCAATTTACCGAAATCATAAGAATTTGGACAGTGAAATACTGAAGTAGTCAAACAAAAAATTTGGTTAGGAAATTATTTGGAAACCATAATTCTCGCAGTTGCGACAATATGCTCAAATATTCATAAATCATTCAAAGTGTCATTGTATGAAGGAAACGTTTCTGAAACATCCCCCACCTCTATTTGAAACGCCCAAGTTGGAACTTTTCTCCGCTCAAACTCGAACAGTTCAAACAATTTTCCCTATTTCCACATATTTCACCAAGCTGATCTAGGAATGAACCTATTAGTGTTGAAAATTTCGAGGAATTTACGGAACTGTCACCTTTAATTTATCGGAATATCACTTTTTGTGCCTATTCATAGCATGTACAGTCTCCGCTTTCAATAATCAGAAGAAACATGAATAAGGACTGAAGGAAATGTATTCATACTGAACGACGTACAAACCAATAGAATTACGATTATGTAATAGAATATTCACCTTTTTGTATAATTTAAATGGACTGAATAACATCGATCTTCCATGTACGAATCTTCCAGGTGATCGCTGCAGCTACAACATACATCGTCATTCTCATTCAATTTTCTCAAACTCGACCTTCTCAATCTTCAAATCAAGACAACCCAGGACCACCTTTGGGCTCACCAGACATCGGACCAGCAAACGATTCTACTTTGCCTACCATGCATCCGACCTTCACACTTGCCCCAATTGGAAATGCAACAATCGAGCAAAAGACGCATTGAGAACAGAAGAATTCGATTTGTTCAAGAAACAAAGGTTTGTTCGAGTACCTATGCACGAACCTAGTAGTTACGGAATAGCTAATTTAAGGTACAGTTTTAGGACTAATTCTGCACTTAATCTTCATACAACTTATTTTCGTCACAATTTAGTGGACCTTTTGTGGCATTACAAGATGACGTAGTCTGCAGTCCATAGTTATGAAACTTATGAATGAGTGAATTGCTGTTTTGCTGTTTTAATTTTGA
>CM019180.2:7842174-7933947 GCA_009739505.2 Apolygus lucorum
TACAGTACCTTGAATCCTAAGCCATGAAATTTTGAGGGCGAGAGGGAATAATTTCTCTGTTGCTCGATTCCAATGGTTCATTATTGAAAATAATAACCCAAAAAGCGCTGTTGTTCAATAAAGATGCTCAACAAATCCTTCAAAAATCAACGAAAATTAATAAATGAACACGATTAAAGCAATGAATAAGCAAGACTTGAAAATAGAGTTTTTTTGGTAAAATATTTATTTATATGAAATCTGCATTTTTTTCTGCCTCTAATGACAAACCACAATTTTTAAAAAAAATTTCTTAGTAGGTATAACATTTTTATATATAACATTTTGATGTTATATACATGTTATTCAACAAAGAAAATTAAGGTAACCAAGGTGAAAGAGAATAAACGAACCAATAAGTACTTAAGCTTCAATATTGATAATATTGGTAAGATAAGGATGTGCTTTTGCTTGCCTTTTGAACTTGTATCAGAAAGCTCCTCACAAAAAATGATGATGTAAAAATCAAACAGGGAGAAAAAACAACGGAAAGATCAGAAAGTGGGTCACAGAAAACACTGGAAAAATACGGTATAGTTTAACGACCGAAAATACAATAATGCATGTGGTGGTACGATACATTCCGCAAAATTGTATTGTTTGATCGACTTATATCGTATTTCCCTCGGAATTATCGTACGGTTGGCAACAGTGAGCTGACGAAAAGGAGGTCCTAATTTTCCCGAACACTGCCGATCTCAAAAGAACCGAAGAACGAAGAGCCGCTGTTCTCAAAAGGACCGAAGATCGAAGAGCCGCCGTTCATTTGTTTTACTGGATCTCAAGAGATCCAAAGATCGAAGAACCGCGATTCATTTGTCATTTTTACTGATCCGCAGTTCACTCGCTCTTTTGAAGAACCGATCTTCACCGAACACTACCAGCACTGAGCTCAAAAGATCCGAAGAGCCGCGGTTCTTTTTTACTGACCCGTGGTTCACTCGCTCTTCTGAAAGACCCGGCTCAAAGAGCCGGATCTTTAATGAGCGACCCATCTCTATCACATAGTGGACGTATCTATGATTCTAGGAATCTTGGCAACGACAGTAGGACGTATCTGTCACTTACGTCTTTCTGTGAATGTCATGAAACGTTGACTTATCAGTTACGTCACTTTCCAATTTTCTCTCTCAGTATAGTCATTCCGTGGAAGAAAGTGTGTATGGTTGAGTACACGAAATTTGGTGGTGCCTTCGAATTGCACTGTAAAGAAGACTATGATTCTGAGTTAATTCGAGTGGATTTCAGCGTAGGGAGAGGTAGACCTCGTAAGAACATCATCGCGCCAATGTCATTTCATAAGGATTTCTCAGTTCGGTTTTCCAAAGCTTAGGCTTGCCATCATGAGCGTAGTCACTCTGTTGCCAAAGGTTGCCACAACATTTATGGCGTCTACTAAACATATTGTTTAGTACATGCGTGCATTCCAGGGGACGTCCCATTGGATAAGCATTAGATCAGTTTAACCCGTTGGTAAGCGATAAAACTGTCTCACTCGATGTAATTTATTTATTACTTTAGGCACGAAAATAGTGACCCCCCCCCCCTCGCAATTATCCACCACGAAATTTCTAACGGCATGGGAGCCTCGAATCTGAAGAGCATTTTAAAATCCATGATCTACGATACCCAATATGGGAATTCGAGTGAATTTTGATACTCTGGTGAAATCATGTACAACTCGAAAGTTATTTGAGTCAAACGAAAAAAGAAACACGCAAATCGATTGGAAATTGAGGCCTGGGCAAAGTTAACAAGATTATGCCCGCAAACGCACGTTTTAAAGCTTCCCCCCCCCCCTCAAAAGGCAAATTTCGAAATACCGGCGACGTAGTGCACAAATAGATAGTTTTCCGCATAGAACAAAAAAAGAACCACAAAATCGGTTGAGAACTAAGGCCTGGGCAGAAGACACAAGATTATGCTTAAAAACGCACGTTTTTTTTTTCATTTCATGTCTTTGCTTTGGCACATGAACTGAAAAATCGTCACGAAAACTAAGCAAATCTTGCTCACGCGACCAATAAATAAAATAGACTCACTGTGTTGCGTAGAGAACAATCAACAACCTTACATTTTGCTTTGGCACATGAACTGAAAAATCGTCAAGAAAACTTTGATGCTTGAACTATTAACCTTACTTCACTACGTTGTTGTGTAGTGGTTGACATGAAAATGTCCCAATGTGTTGCAGACTCGTATGCAAGCATTTAAATTTTTTTAGCTTTAATCACCTTTTTCTTTCCCCTTAAAAGGCAAAATTCGAAATTCAACTACCTACGAATTACTGTGTTTTTTTTCTGTTGAGTGTTTGTCCTCCTTCACCCCAGATCGATCGCATAAGGACGCCCAAGTATTACTGTGGGACGTCCTAAAAATGCGTGGGAGTAATTTATTACAAATGAATCAATCTGACTACGTGTTACAAAATCCTTCACTATAACTAACAGAACGAAAGTGGCTGATGGACGTAACAGGAAATGTAGGGAATAACCTGCAATGATATAAGGACGTATCTGCTTTAATGCGTCATGCGCTGCGCATTACGACAACTTGCATAGTAACTATAGGAAACAAAGTAAATGCATCGGAAACGAGCATTTTCGGTTGATTTTGTTCACTCGCTGATTTTATCATTCACGCTCCAACATTCAAACTTGAATATCTCAAAACTTGTTTTTTGCAGATACGTCCTTTGTCATTTTGCCGACGTTATATTGTTTATTATACACAATTCAGGAAGCCAGGGCCACATCGGCCTGTAGTGCTTTGTAGTTAGTTAGTTATTATACCCAATCGTGGAAACCGATAACCGAATAAATTAGCCCAGTTCTAAGCTATAAATTACCAAAATTTGGTAATATTTAATACTCTAGTATTAATAGAATTAATTAAATTAAATTAAATTAAATTAAATTTAATTAAATATTAAATACTAGAGTATTTAATACTCTAGTGTAGCAGTGTCTGCCAAATTTTCGGTCGGGTCTTTCCGAGTGGCAAAGTTTGACCTGGTGCAAGCCTAGTAGCCTGTACATCAGGTCTGGAGGTTCAAAATTGGAACTCAAAAACGCTGCTAATTATTATACGGAGGTTTATTTGCTATATAGATCACCCACCTGCAAAGAATACTGCTTTTGGATTTATGATTTTCAAAATAGATCATTTGGAATCGAGCAAAAAATAAATCTTTCAACTCCACCACAACTTCTTCTTGAATTCTTGGTTGCTAAGGACTGTGTGACACAAAACTCCATTCTGAGATAAGGTCTGGTTGTGACCGGCCAACTCTATTCAATGAAGTTGATCAGCTAAAATTTGAACGGATATTAGGCCTATTTTGCGATTCACGCTCGTGTTCTTCTTACGTTCTCCTTGGGAGCGAACAGTTTGTCCTACAGAGCTCTGGGTGGTATCATTCTCTAAAAATTCAATACTATTTTACAGTTCATAAAATCACAATACCTTTATATTAAGCGTTTTGAAAATTTCAGCCCTTATTTTTCACCTCTTAGAAGTGACTGATATCAACCAAACTTCCGCGGCACAACTAGACCTCAAATTGAGCCCAAATTTCGTCAAAATTGACCAACGGTAAACATCGCGGAAACTGAAACTTATTTATTCGATTTTTGGATTCTACGTAGGTATCCTACAATCGTGAACCAACCAATTTTGAGAGGGGGGGGGGGGGTTATATTTTTTCTTGGTCTATTCCAAAGGTTTATTATTGAATATAAAAACCAAAACAGCTTGGTATGTCTCAAACTGTTTTGTTCTATTTATTCCATTGAGACCTTCTGTTTTGAAACTCATACTGAACTCATTTTTTATGGGATGATTGGAAACATAGGAGTGAAAGAGAAAATGCTAACTGTGGTTCACAAAATTTCGATCATCTTTCATTCCTTGAGCTGCTTCGGTCTGGTTATATCCTTGTTGCTGTCACAATTATTGAAACAAACTATTGCGATAGTTTGGTTGTCTAAAGTCTTGAGATGATCAGATAATAGAAGTGATTGAGCCATCTGGCCTAGACAACATAGACATATCAACATCTATTTCCTATGACTACTCGAACAGAACTGAAGTAGATGAAAGGATTTCTTATAAATTTACAACAAAAGGAATGAAACAAGGCAGGTAGCATACGAGGCGAGGATAGAATGATTGGATGATGGCATTGATTTAATAAAATAAAGAAGGGATAGAACCAAGGTGGTCCTCTCTTCCTCCCCCCTGTACAATTTAACATTTTTTCTACATTTCGCAGTCGTACCTACACTGAGCTATGACAGCTTAAGTTGTATATATATTTAAAAAATTTTACTTCGTAGGACTTCAGTAGAATTTTTTTATATGCTTAAAACTATTTACAGCTATCGATAAGTTAATCACATTTACAATCGTTGTATTATATACAATTGTATAATAATGTCATTTTGTTATACAATTTGATAGATTGAAGTAGGAATGATTTGCTTAATAAAATGGGTTTTGGTGGAGGAATTTGGATAGTGGAAACAGAGTAACGTGCAGTTAAGGTATGAATGCTGTCTAGGAATAGATAAGAGGGCTTTAGAAATTTCAGCAATTTTGTGTTAAACTATTTTTAATTAGGAAGGGAGGAGATAATATAAATCAAACTATCGATCAAGTGGTTTATTCGAATGAATCTAGGTAGGTAGGGGGCGATAGTGTCCACATAGTCGCCATCTCTTGGCATCAGGTCAAACTAAGTACAGAGCTGCTGATCACACAAGACATTGTCAGTTTTTTCCTTTCAGGAATTTTCAGCCAACCAAGTTTAATTTAGTATTATTGAAGAACATGAGCTAAGTTCTAGGGATTACCTTGTAAGTTAGATTCCCTTCTCCTCGCAGCATTGAGGTATCTTGGAATCATAGGCTCCCTCAGTATACCAGAAGCACTCTCTATATGCCTAGAAGTACCAGAGCCAACCCTGCATGAGTACGTAAATTGGGTGAACATTTTTCAAGTTGCAGGAAGAAAGGTATTAGAAACCATTTTATCCCAAGTCGATTCAGTTCTTCTTTCTACCCAATGGGACGCCCCCTGAGACGCACGCATTATTTTTAACTTCCAATGTTTTTATTAACATTTAATTTTTTATAAAGAATAGCTGACATGTACTTTTCTACGATTCCAGTCATATAAGGGTGGAAATTGTACTTTTACTTAGGATGTGTGAAGGTAAGTAGTTCTACCTCCTATCAACGTACTGGAACCAGTGACGATGGATGAATGGCAGTTTGGATCTTGATCTAAATGTTGACAATTTATTATAATCAATGAGTATCTAGGTAGCTAGGTTTTAGCGCTGAGTTGCTTGGTTTAGCAATGAGCTTTCTGGTTAGATGAGTACTGTTAGCTGAAGATCTTCCATGCTGTTAGTGTATGTACGAATGGGATTGAATTCGTATAGTAAGCGCCATCTAACGTGGCTATACAGAAACTACCAAGCAGAGTCGATAACGTAGTTTAGTCCCCACGAGCTTTGCACCCAACTCAGCAGTAGGTTAGGCAAACTAGCAGAACTGTACTGCATTACAGGTTTTATCTAACTCACTCTCGAACATGTTATCTCACGAAGTGCGGGAATACGTTCGAATAGTTGTGGAATTTTACATTTCATTTGCCTACATTTATCTTGAAATGATGTATCTTTGACAAAAAATGGATTGGAAGAGAGCTCGTGACTTCATTTAGCTTGAATTAGTAACTTTTCAGTCGATACAGGACTCCCCAGCATCACATTTTTATTAAGTCTGTAACTGAAAGAAACCAAATCGAGAACGTTCTAGAAGAAATGTTGATGTCACGCATCGATAATTGAAAAACGAGTCTCAAAAATAAAATATCTGCTTTTAGCTTACCTGTGTTGAAGTTTTGATAGACCAAGAAAATTTAGCTTAGTTTTGGAAATTAATCCCCAATAAAGGCTTAATGCCCGTGATGGGCATGAGCTGCCGTGGCTACATAATGAATGATATTGCTACTCGGCGAACTTACACTGTGTGTGCATGTACAATAACATTATACTATGTTGATTAACCTACTATTTGTAGTGAAGCGATACAGAAGGACTTGCAAATTATTAATGAAAATGAAAAATGGGGTAGGTAAGTATCTATATTGTTGGCAACTTGTTGTAATAAAAGTTTTTCAGAAGTAATGCCACATTAGTTTTTCCATCATTTAACTTATTGAACAGGGTGCATTTAAATTCATTAGGGTAGTTATTAATAATGGCTATAGCAGAATGTTCAAAGTGATATATAGAAATGAAATTGTCACAATTCCCTCCAAAATATTTCTGTATTTTTGTTCGAATTGTTTTTTTAAACACGGTTTGACCCCATAATGAAATATTGAATAAAGTACAGAATTCTTTTATATTAATTAAACTAATATCTTGAACTTTTTCATTTCTTTGATTATGAAATTTTTATTTTCAGTGAGCTCTATAATTTGAAAGAGGAATGAGCGAAAATTGAGCAGAATTTTTTTTTTAATAATTCAAAAGGAATTTATGGAGGCAAGGTACACAGGAATTGTTACGAATACCTTCGAATGTTGAAAAATCCTTGAAGGGGTATTATAATATAATACCCCCAAAATATAAGGAAAACCTCTTGGATCCACATAATATTATTATGTTTTCCTTATATTTTGGCTGTCTCAATCAACCTGGAAAAATCCAGGTCAATCATGGCCATCTAGGATTATTTCTCATAATTCCCGTCCATAATAGAGAGCTCTAAATTTCCTTCTTAGGTAGCCATCATTCTAATCATGGATGTCAGGGTCCCGAAAACTTGAAAGGGTGTGATTGTATTAACAGTCTAACAGGGCTAGTGTTTCAATCCCTATCAGCAACTTCTTATCAAAAACGGAAATTCTCAAGGGCGGCATTTAAGTAGAATTCACTGAGGTCGAGCCTTCAATATTCTGTCAACATGAAATGGTTGTGACTGGCCGCTGCTTTATTATTTTCAATATTTAAACCTTGGAAATTTAGTGAAAAGGCTTACGTTTTAAGGCACGTATAATCGAAAAAGTCCATTCATGCAGCATTAATTAATGGGCGAATTTTCAGAGAAGTCTTTTTTTTTAATCTTCAGGGATCGTTCCAGAATGTTCCAAAACTGATTTCAGTGAAGAAATTCTACGAAAAAGTCCATTCTAAAAATTTTGAGGAGATCGCAATAGCTTCATTTTCTTTGAAATATCGCTAATAAGGCTGAATGCTAACATTTTACGGGGTATGTTGTGAAGATGTAAGGAGTCCATATTCGAGTTGTTCACGTCTTCAAGACCTCACTGAGTACCGACACCGCTATTGTTTTTTTTTCGATTTTCAGTATACCAGTAGCATACTGTATGCACTGGGTATGCTTTGAAGATCTTAGGAGTCCATATTCACGTTCTACTCGTCTCCACGAACTCGTAGAGTACCTACACGGCTGCTGCATTTCTGGGTACAACAAATATACGCCCATTTCAATTACATTACAGATACTTTTTGATTTTTGGACAATTATCATTTTTTGAAAACGCATCGGTATCAGAGATTTTGTGCTGAATCCGAATATACCATACATTACTATGATTGTGAAGGTAAGAACCACAAAAACTCAGAAAACCATGTTTTTTGGACTTTTTGTATTATTTTTGGAAATTGAACCCCTTAGGGTTGTCCAAAATTTCTGGCTAATGAACTCGTCTTTTTTTGTTTTTGTTGTGAAGAACAGTTTGGCGAAAATTTAAAACTTTTTGCTAAACAATTTCACATGATGTCGTTTCAAAATGTTCCAAAACGGATTTCAGTGAAAACATTTTTCAAAAAAGTCCATTCTAAAAATTTTGAGGCCACTTCAAAAACTTCATTTTTTTTGAAAATTTGCTGAAATTGAATTTAAAAAAAAAATTGTCCGTCTGCCGATCGCTGTACATTTGGTTTTATAGGCTCCATTTGAGGAGATGTGCCCAGAAGCTTTTGATTATTGTCAGTCAATTCTAAGGGGTAAAAAGTGGGCGTTGAAATGTTCAAAACGCCCTAGCTCAAAAACTTTTAATAAAATGGTATCGTTTTTTATTAATTTAAATAGCAGGTAACGATTTTTAGAATCAAATGAGACCCACAGCTCTGTATCACGGTTTGCTTTCTATAATGATAATTATTACCTACCAGGTTTAATCAGTATTTAAACAATTTAATTCATTTACTTTATTTTTTAGAAGTAACAGTTTTTTAGTGTTACTGGGAGGGGAGGGTCTATTAATTTTCTTCCATCAGTGGAACGGCCGCACCATCCTCCAATTCGAGTGGCCGCACTTTTCTTCGGGCACCTCGTTAATTAAATTAGTTAATTAATGCTCACAAATTGTTCTAGTGAGTAACAAGACGGTTTTTCATAAATTGTATTGTGATCACATCATCGGTAGCCACATCGCATGAGCCAACATGAAATCCTTAATAAGTGTTCCTTCTGCAGTTTCGTGACCTCACTTCCTATCTGTCACCGCCTGGTGTTCGCCCTACCTGCAGAACTACTTATAGATACTGTTGGCGTCCCTCCATCTGGCTTACCTGTACTTCGTCTAGCACAATCTCACGGGACTATTTGTATGGATTAAATAGGCAATACATTTTTCACCAAATTTTAATTTAAGTTCTTGAAAAGATTTTACTGGAGATCCAAAAAATGTAATGGGTGAACCATTGTATAATTGCACCGCTCTCATTGCAATCCAAGAAATCCTGCCGGCACTGGCAGATACGAAACGAGCAAATTATCTTGATCCTCAATTAATCAAAAATTTGCTTCCCCAAAAAGTTGTTCCTTGCAACCTTTTCTACAAGACTTAACATGACAATTACAATTGGGTTACTAGTGAGAGTAGTTAGTAGTTAACCCAGAAAAGACCACTATTGTTCCCTTCATGAACAGAAGGTAACTATCTCTTAAAACTCCCTATCTTCATGAGCAGAGAATTTCGTTCTCCAATGAAGTTAAATATCTGGGGGTTGTGCTAGCCCATAAACTCTTGTGGAACAAGCACCTAGAGTATATCCTAAATAAAGAAACACGAGTATTATGGGCTTGTCACAGAATGCTCGAAAAAACATGGGGTCTAACGCCCAAAATCACCTCCTGGTCATACAAAGCTATTGTCAGACCCATGGTCACTTATGCCTCAGTAGTATGGTGGCAAAAAACAAACCAGGCTACATCTACGCTCCAGCTAACCAAACTACAAAGGTATATCTGGCCTTGGTAGCTGGCCTTGGTATATCTGGAGCAATGAGTACCACCCCTTCAGCAGCACTAGAGGTTCTTCTTGTCCTCACCCCTCTACTTATCTTTGTTCAGAGGACAGCCTTCCTGGGGGCTATCAGAATGCTGCACTCGGGAAAACCAACCCCCCCCCCCCCCCCGTAAAGGCCACCTGGAAATACTGGACCAAGTCCACACCGATCCAGTGGCCAAGTCAGTCCCTGACATTATGTCAGAGAGAATGAACTTTTACCTACCCTTTAGAGTGATCAATAATGATCGTGAATGCTGGAATAGAGGCACGCCTCAATATGAACCAGGTATGGTACACAGGTGGATTTGTGATGAATGGAAAAGCTGGCCTAGGGATCAAAGGCCCAAATTTCAGCCTAACTAAACCCTAGGAACAACAGCGACCATTTATCAGGCTGAAACCCATGCCATAGAAATATGCGCACAAGAGATCGCCAAAAAAACGACTCAAAGGTGCGAGAATTTACATAATGTCTGATAGCCAGGCAGCCCTAAAGGCCATTGCACCCTACTCAATAACATCAAGGCTAACCTGGGATTGTCTGGACTCCCTGAAGGCTGCGGCTCGGGGCAATAAGTTAACTTTGCTCTGGGTCCCTGGCCATGAAGGATTAGATGGCAATGAAGAAGCCGATCGACTCGCTAAGCAGGGATCGGAATCCCAATGGTTTGGTCCTGAACCCCTACTCGGGGTTACTAAGAGCTTCATTACTCAACAGGTCCAAAAGTGGGAGGACAACAAGAGAGCTGCGTACTGGCGCAACACTCCAAGCAGAGGCAAGCCAAGCAGCTAATCACCATCTCTATAAAAAGAGCAAAAGCTCTGCTGTCGCTAAGGAGGAAGGACCTTCGCACCACTGTGGGTCTCCTGACTGGCCATTGCCCCCTGAGATACCATCTCAACAAGATGGGAGGCCAGGACAGTTGAATTTCGGCTCTGCTGCGAAGGAGTCGAAACAGCAGAACACATCCTCTGTGAGTGTCCCGCTGTAGCATCTACCAGATTCCGGCATTTCGGTAAGGGTACTCTTGTCCCGGCCGAAATTGCTCGGGAAACGCCCGAAAAAATTCTTCACTTTGTGAAAGAAGAGGTTTTCATACGGGCACTTAAGCGAAAAAAAGGGAATCCTGTCACAATAGATCAAACTTATGTTCTAAGTGACTAAGGGCTTGCCCCGTCCCAATAAAAAGAGAAAAAAAAGAGTAGTAGGAGGAAAAGTGCAACACAATTTTGGTATTGGTAACTTTGTTGGGGTTTAGCCATTCAAGCAGTACCACCTTCCCCCGTCCTTGGTAGAGCACCCTGTTTACAATTGTCCCTTAGTTTAGAGAGTTTAGATGACCATAGTGAAAATAATTCCACCGAAAATTGAAATATAAACTGTGGGACGCCCTAAAAACGAGATGTGGATATATTAGTACAGGTTTTATTTGTTCAGGCGGTGTTGCTAGCATTTGGTTTGCACTGAGGCTGTTGTTACTCACTCCTTGCCTGGTGAGTCACGAGCTATTAAAATTCTTGTTGTTGTCGGTACGTATTATTATTATTATTATTATTTTTTTTTGAACATCTCTTCTAACTCCATCTCCTCCAGTTAAAGAAATATTCGATCAAAATTTGTTATATTGTACGGATGAATTGAGTGGATGCGAGAAATCTAAATCAATACCCTGAATCTAATCTTGGGATTATTACTATTATAAATACCATTATAACTATTATTTTAACCACCGATTATAAATTACAACTAACACTTCCTCATTTGTTGAGCAGAAACTTTGTGAGTCAAAACATTATAATGTATATAAAATTCATAAGTTGAAGTTCTTCGTAAGTTATTGTTCCCATGATTAACAAGGAGATGGTTTAGAATGTTGTAAAATATTGTAGAGGTACTACCGCTAATGAGGTACTAGGTACTCAATAAATTAAATTATTTCAGAAATGACTTACAATTGGGGATATGCGACGAGTAGGACCTACTAGTTCTCATCAGCAGCACTCAAAACCGTAAATATATCAAAAATTCATGAGGTTATGAATACTTATGAGTACCTTATGAGTTCGAGAAGACGAGCGAAGTAGGTTTTGATGATTTCGCAAGGGAAAATACTGTCTAGAACATTACTACATGGTACTTAGAATAAGCAAGAAAATTATTTAAAGAATAAATACCTTGTGAAAGGTATTTATCGAAGTTTTGACGGGAGGAATCGGTGCTTTGGAGGACCCCGAGAGTCCTCCCGTCAAACCACAGATTTCGTTGAACAAAATGCACATTTTTCCGCATTCAAACTGAAATTTCTCCCCTTAAATTCGATTGTAAAATATTTTTTGATTACACCGTTGGAAAGCTGAGATTTTGGCGCACTTTTCAGGGATGTTTCACAATTCTGAGCTAAGAATTAATGTGGTTACCGGGCGACTGAAAAAACAAGCGATTTCGAGATTTTGACGAGGTTTGCTTTTCATACGTCGTTTGCACATTTCAACTCCACATAAAAAATATTTTGGGCATCGAAAAGATTGAAAATTTAACGCTCTTTCCAACGGAGATTTTAGATTTGAGCTAACTCTTGAATAGAGGGAGTTATGGTGGATTTATTGATCAAAGATCAAAATCTCGAAAACATTTTCAAAGTGAAAAAAAAGGCATTTTGAGTGAGGATACTAAACAATGTCAGGAGGCACTTTTTGTCGGAAATTAGTAGCTGTAGAACGCGTGGGAGAAAGGTCGTGAACCACTCGTGTTACACTCTTGTATATTGATTTGTATTTCAATTGGTGAAATTTCAAGAATAAGCAGGTTTTGTAGGTGATTGAGAACTATGTGGTGCAATATATCACTATGAGGTGAGTGAGGGATATATGCGTAAAAATAACTCACAACATAGAAAACACACTGTATTTTCGTAATCACGTGAAAGATAAAAATAATCAATAAATTAATATAAATATCAGTCTTTGTCGAGTAGGGATTTTCTGTCGGTATGGTCGTAATACGTAATATTCCACGTTTCTTCTAGTCTTATTTAATTTTTCAAAAGAAAAGTATTGTAGACGTCGAGAAATTGTTGTCCAGTTTTTATTGATGGATCAAATTGATGGCGATGTATCACTTCAAATGATTATCACTGTGTGGTTTGTCCAGTAATAGTCGCAATGTCTTGTAGTTTGTCTTCCAGGTACCTGAAATTATTGATTTCAACTGCTCGATAATACCATGAGTTGGGATGAGTGTCGTCAGGTGTTGCCGTTTGTCCAAAAAAGTTAGTACGTTTTATGTTAGTCGTAAAAGTTGGTTGTTAAATTAAATGATGAATCTGAAGGAATATTCTGTCTTGTTGATATTTCATGATGATGTTGCATCAGTTGTCAGAGTATGATGTTAGTAATAGTATAGGTCTGTGGTACGAGTATAGTTCAGGCAGATACAGTTGAGTAACGATGATTGCCAGTAGGAAAGCAGCAGTTGTTTTCGTAGGTAATCTTATTAATATTATGACGTGTCTGCAGGATAGTATTTAGGAAGGTAATCGTTACGTACCAGTAAATACAGGTGAGTAGTGTACGTAGTTATTTTACAAAGTAGTCATAAAGTAGTCTTGACAAAAACAAGCCTCTAGAATAGGATAGGTCGAAGTAAAGTATACGTGTATAATTGTGAGTAGTTAGGTAGTAGTAGTTTGTAGTTATCGGTAGTGCTAATTATAAGAGTAATAATAGTAGTGATCCCTAGGGCGGTATAGGTAAATAGTTAAGTATCAGTAAATACTGAGGGTAGTCATAGTCATCTAGGCAGTCATAGTTAAGTTAGGTATAGTAATAGTTCCGATTCTCAGTGTGGTAGGTATATGTAGTATGTACTTACGTATCAGTATTTAGTTGTGGGTAGAAGTTGTTGTCGTACAAGGTAGTTACAGTAAGAACAGTAGTCGTCCAATCCTTAGTATAGCACAAGAAGTCACGTTTTAATAAATACTGGGTAGTAGAAGTATTTGTTGTAAAGGTAATCATTGTAACTACACTAAATTATTAATAGTAATAATGGTACAGGAGTGCATTATTTTATATAAATATTCAATGTATTCATTGTGTGGGCAGTTATAGGGTTATGGGGGGGGGGGGGGTTAGGGGGCAGTTTTGTGGGTTGTTAATAGGTGACATATTCAAGTAGGTACAGGTAGGAGTAAGTTGTTTGATTCTTGATATCAGGTACCAATTTATCATAATACTCGGAACACGACCTGTGCAGTAGGGAGTAATTATTTGTTGTACTCGTAGTAGCAGCAGTATTTCTATCTAATATCACCTACATTGTTCAGAAGTCTTCTGTCATCAAAAAAATAATCGTATCATTGAAAGTCATTCAACAGTACCCAGTTTTCGTTATTCGGTCAAAATTGAGCCTTTCAGTAATAAATGTGGCAGAATACAGTTTATTGTTGTCAGATCGTCTGTCCATTCGTTCAGTTAGCATTGTTGATAGTCACCACCGTTTCACTTTGGTTATTCGTGTTATCATTCGTTAAAACTTATAATAGAAATAAATATTTGACAACGCATTTATAAAAATAACTTATGATTTGGCCTTCATGAATTTTTGTTTTAAAGTTGATTTTTTAAAAATTACAAATGCTTACAGACCAGTCATTTACTGAACAGTAAATGCAATAAAATAAATAATACAGTTTCAGTATGGGGGTTGTAATTGTTGACAATAATCATGAAGACAAAATACAACAAATCACTTTTTATTTTTCAAATCACTTTAAGTGACAATAAATAAAAATAAATTATTATAAATATCAGTCTAGGTATGTCGAGTTTGTTCTGTTGTTGGAGGTAGTTAGTCTGGTAGCGTTCAGTTTCGTCAAGTCATCGCAGGAATTGAGCAATAAATTAAATAAATATCAAATTTACAAGAACTAGAATAGGATCCAATTTTTAGGGCGTGTTTTGTTGTTGTTGTTGTTGTTTGTATGCCCGGTAGGCCAGCCTGTGGGGCACCTCGGCGTCCAGGGAGCGGCCATAGCCTTCGTGTCCTCCGTAGCCCTCGTGGCTGGAAGAGTACTCGTGTGAGTGCGAGACGATCGGCTGCTTGACGATCTCGTAAGTGGTTTTTTCTCCTCCGGAGCTGAAGAGCTTCTTGAGGGCGATGATGCCGGCGAGGACGAGAGCGAGCTTGGAGACGAGGAGTGCTTTGGCGGCGAGGAGAGCGAGACCTTTCATGGCGAGGGCGAGCATGGAGCCTTTCAGGAGGGCGCCGAGGAGGATGATGGGGATGAGCCTCTTCCTCTTGCCTCTTCCTGCAAAACGAGGGCATTCAGTCTGTATTCAGGTTTAGCTACATCATGGGCTTCCTAAGAGTACTCCCATGGAGCAAGAAAATGGTACTCAATGAAGTACTCTGACGCTTTAGAACATCAGGTTAATGTGGTATTTAGACGTTAAAAAAAAATTGATTTGCGATTGCTTTATTTTGCATTTGTAGTTTCTATTTTTTTTCTTAAAGTTTTATCTTGAATTTATGGTGTCGTGAGTAGCTGCTCTTGACCCGTCGCTTCAGGCTTTCAGCCTTTAGAAGGGCAGTATTTTTCTGACAGTTCTATTTTGTTCTATGTACACCATTATATGATTTTTTAAGTAAATAAAAAAACTTTTGAATTTTGAATTTGAAAAAAAAAAAAAAACATTTTTCTAGTAGCGTCAGCAAGAGAGTGTGTTGGTACCAATAGAATTTTCTCTTATTTTATTGGCTAAACATATCGTTTTTGGATAGATGAGTGGATAGGTTTGGTACAGGGAAGCTCACTTATATTGTCTGCATTCTCAAATGGATGCCCAGTTGCTTATAATTCACGAGTACTTACCTATCTACTGACAGGTTTTTAATTAAGTAGCACTTGCGGTATAGTCATGTAGTTAAGTATAAGATATACGGTGTTTAACGTACCTTCCTCGCCATCTTCATTCTCGTACATGACGTCATTGATGAACGAAGGCATGTTGAACTGCACGGAGTGACTCTGGAGGAAAGCGTCTACGCGGTTCCACAGCAAATCGTCAACTTTGCTGGACCTGTAAACCCATTTAAAAATCATAATCGTGTCCTTCAAAGTAAATAGTACTGAGTATTATATAAGTGTGTCCTCGAGCATCACCATTTTTAACACAACATCTTTCTATATCACTGAAATTATAAGAACAAAAGACAATTCACGAATAAGTATAAATGTTCCAGATAAATGCTATCTATGGATCCAGGTCAAAACTACGGCAGGAATCCTAAAATGTGCCACTATGTCGTACTTTCCCTGATATTTTTTTTTTTTTTTTTGTCGCACGATGAACCTGTGATTTTAGTAATTACTAGTTATGAAGAATTTACCTGGATTCAAGGTCAGCGGGCAAAGGCTCAAGTTCAGCTTTCAGTGACCTTTCGGTTTCTGGCCGTTTCGTTAAGGAGATTCCTGGAAGACAAATAACACGAAAACTGTTAATATTACGGAACTTTCTAAACCAAAACAAACTGTACAGGAAATTGATTATGAGTTGTTTCCTACCGATTGCAATACTTTCCTTTTCTTGGTGGATCGAGAAAAGTAAAAAAAAAAGAGATCGTTTGTAGACTGGTTCGGTCTGCCTGACCACAAAACGGTCGGTGCCATCGAAAGAACATGCCAGTCACAAGTGATTCTTTCATCCCGAATTCCCATCCATTTCAAACCAATTGAATCACCTCACGCGAGGTTTTAAATGGGAGAAAGCAACCGGGTGACACGACAGTACACGAGAAATTACCTCTGAATGACCGTTAACTGAACTGAATATATTTTGATATGACAGAAGAACTCGAAAGACCCCAGGTTTCCACCAACTGTGTGCATTCCTAAAAAATTGCATATTTCCTTCTCGAATAATGTGTGCAAAACAGTCACTTCATGAAATCTTTAGAATATTTCATGGGCCATTTAGCGATTTTTCAACTTTGAATATTCCATGTATTATACTAGTAAATGCTTCCAAGAAATATTGTTTAGAGAGCGCTTGTGTCACTGGCATAGTTACACCTCAATTTTCTGTGATATTTCCGTAGTGTTTGATCTACATCTTTTAATAAGATCGTACAATTAGAAGGAATATTGCTTTGTTTTGAAAAGTCAATCTTCTTCTTGATTTTAGTATATAAAATTTGATTAGGCCACGTGAAAGGACATGGTAGGAAGAATGGGTTCCAAGTGGGTAGAAATTCCATCAAGACTTGCTCCACCAAACATCTATGGGAACCTACTTCCAACTGCTACGAGGCATTGCTCCGTCTTCCCCTCTTTCCTTGAGTGAATATCATTATTCTTGTTAAAGTAGACAGACCTTTGTAGGCTCCATTTGGGGTCTAGTTGTGCCCCGAAGATTTTGGTTGATGTAGGTCACTTCTAAGGGTTCCAAAATCAATTTTGAAATTTTGAAAACGCACTAACTCAAAAAATTTTGGTATAAAGGTTTTGTTTTTCCTTCAATTTAAGATTCTATAGAATTTTTAGAATTTTTTGAGACCACCCGGAGCTCTGTAGGACAAACCGTTCGCTCACTACGAGAATTTAAAGTTTGGACGTACGATAATCAGAAACACGAGTGTGAATCGCAAAAGAGGCCTAATCTCCGTTCAAATTAAAGCTGGCCGAAATGCGATCGATGTTTTTCTTCATGTTGGATGGTTGGTGGCTTTGCAGACGAGTGATTTATATAGAAAAATAGCAACCCGAATTGAGTACCTCCTCTTTCGCGCGCCTTCGGCGCATTGAAGTCGGTCAACAAATAATAAACCATTGTGTATAATTTGCAGCGTTTTTCATCCAATTTCTATGAAATGTTCAGGAATTATGCGGATTATGTTTTAGACGATCCCCTATGAAAATCATCACCCCCGGACTGATAGTAGTTGCTGCGCAAACGTGAATTTCTTGTTAAGCCATTCTTTTACATTTTCCATCCGATTTTGACGAAATTTCTCAGAATTGTTCAGATTAGCGTGTAGATGGTCTCCTATGAGGGTAGTGGAATGCACTTAGAGATTGATGTTTTGAGATTAACTACTATGCACCGGATCATCTATATAATCGGGTTATAGATACGAGGAAGCTATGTGCCACACCCACTTGGCATTTTTTAGTTTTGTACATAGTGTTTAGTAATGAATAGTGTTTTTGTGTGGATTAATGTATTTTTCTCGTTCTGTCTAGGAGACGTCCCATTAGATGATATCCCACGATTTACCTCATAAAACTTACAAATTAAAAGATCGGGAAATTTCATCGAAATTGAAATTAAATCTCGAAAATACGACAAAAAAGACGAAAAAATGTCATTATGTTTGGAGGAAATGCTTAAAAACTTTTGGCCCACCACCAACACCAACTATTTGTTTGAGAATCCAACCAAGTGACCGTTCACCATATCATGCATGGAAGTCTATTCTTGTCATCTTCAAAAACACTCTGATTTGTACCCTTTGATCTTTGATTTGTGTTTTACTGATCTCTAATTCGTTACATTTGATTGTGTTTGAATAATAAAGTCATATTTTCTTCCATAAAACATTGATGATTTATCTACCAAGATGCTCACTTCTTGTGAAAAAGTTCACAGAAATGTATGTCTGGTGACGACTGTGAAGTCTATGTTACAGTTGATTCTCCCACTCCTAGGACCCATGGAATTTTTTTTGGCATTCTTCTCCACTCAAGGGAGCCCAGTTTGACAAAACTAAGTTGGAAATTTTGAATTTTCAATTTTTTTTAATTCTCGGCGGAAATGGGTTAAATGTAATATTTTTATAGACGAGGCCTGATGTAACGAGATGTAGCTTACCATCTACGATAGGGATGGCCTCAGCATGCAACGCTCTGTCGACCAGCTTGACTGCTCGCGCTTTGAGGCAAATGACGGGGTCTTGCGCTTCTTCGCATTGTTTGTATACCGAATACATGACTCGCATGCCGGAGGAGATTCCATCTTCCGCTGAACAGCAGCAGCTGAGAGCGACCACGGCGAGAGCCAATACCCTGCAACAGAAAGTACATCATGAAACATCCTCTCTACTATCAAATTAATGATCAGCTTAAAAAACAAAATTCCAAATTACCCAAAGTGCATCTATACTCTATACTCGACTGAAATTGTGTGACAGCTACATTTCATTGTCTCTTCTGGCTAAATACGCTTTAAAACATCGAAACTGACAGCGTCCCACCAATTTTAAATACCAAAAATTCAAAAAATCTTGTAAACTTGCTTGTTGTGGTTCGAAATCACTCAGACAGTCGTAGTATGAAGTAACCCGTATTAACGTACGCTAGCCCTGTAGTTCACTATATTTATCAAAAAATCTTCGTTCCTGGAGTCCACCAACTTAAGAGCACCTTACTCAGAATTATTGAAAATAATTATGAGTGTTATTGAAAGATATGATTTTTCAGGTTAAATACACATTCAGATCACATAATGAGATATAACCCTGATAGTCGGCAATTTATTCGGGTAAATTCTCTTCAACTCTTCCTCATTAACGTACTGAAATTTTGATTGCGCCTTTCTCTTAATTTTCACGTCGAATCAAAAAGAGAAACTACCTCGAGTCGCCACCGAGAGTTATAAAAATGTCCGGGCAATTTTTAAATGCTATGGTTCTCGAATTCTTCCATAAAAATGTCGAGGAAAATACCGCAAAAAGTTTGAGCGTCTTGAGGAGAAACCTCATCGGTTGTTTGGATTCCCGGATAGTTTTCTACTTCCTCAATTCGGTAAACGAGTGTCAACCGCAGTTTTCACTGCATCACATCATCGAAGTAAAAAACTCTTTATTCTGCAGCCACATCGAAAAAAAAAATTGAAAAGTTATATAATTCATATAATTTTTTGTTTTAAAATCCACAACTGTAAGTTTTTGGAATTGATTCATTTTTTCCGTTTAAAATGCACAACTGTAAGTTTTTGGGGTTGAGTTATACCTACTTACTAAATATATGGAATTTGGGCGAAGTGGTTGTGGAAAATGGCTCATCCACTCAAGAGGGATCATCAAAACATCAAGTTTGATCAATTAAGACAAGTAGAAAGGAAATGACGTTAATAGGTGTTTTTACATTTACGAAAGTCCAATACATACGATTGTTCTGGCTAGAATGGAATTCTACGGCACAACTTACGTCCCGCACTTGTTTATAAAGGACTTGAATGGGAAAACATTTCAAAATTTTAGGTACCTTCCTTCTGGTAATAACAGAATTGAATGTGTATAATGGTGTCAAATGAAAACCTGAATAACTTTGACCTTCCCGAGTTTTAAACGAGTTTTTCTCTAATAATTCTTTGAATGGAGTTAGGCGGTTGGAATTGGTTCGTTCCTCTCAATTTCTGTTTTGCCCACCTAAAAGGCATGTATTTCGCACTCGACTTGTGACTGTCCTACTGAACTCCTTTCTGTTATTGGTGCCTCCACCATATTCGATCTTTAGATCTTCTCGTGAAAAATGCAACTTTTAAAAAATGGAAGGGATCAACAGGTAGTCAAAAGTATAAAACTGGAAATATATTAGAAAGATTTAACCTTATTTGGACCATGGTGTAGTCCCAGATTAACTAGGTTTAAATTGAAAGTAAAAAATTAATGGACAGAGCTGAATTTTTTGTAGGTTATCAAAAGTCAAAAAATTATATGACAATTTTTTTTTCAAGTATAACTTATTAACAATATGATTTTGAAAATATGGAAAAATAATCAAAACTAAGATACATCAATGAGGTTTGTTGATTATGGTGGATGTTTCACTTCATTGCTTCACAAGTAAGCTAAGTCAAGTGGTTTGGTACGCTTCAATCTTCTGATATCACTTGTATCAAGGAGTTGGACAGCTTCCTCGTTGATGTGACGTCTTAGCCGCTGTAGGTGTCTCACAGCTTGTTGCTTGCTAGCATCGTTTCTTGCTTTGATCCGATGCTCATGAAAAGACGTTCGTTTCGAAAGTACCATGGTACATTGTCAATTGTTCTTAGCAGATTATTCTGGAATCTTTGGATGATGTCTCGATTTGACTGAGCCGTACAACCCCAAAGCTGAGCTCCATAAGTCCAGACTGGTTTAAGGACTTATTTATACAATGTAAGCTCGTTCTGGATTGACAACTTCGACCCTCTCCCATTACCCAATGCATATTTCTGAATTTTAGAAGGAGTTCTTCCTTCTTTTTTTCACATGGGCTTTCCATCTAAGTTTGGCGTCTAGTTTCATACCATGTGTCACGTCGTCAGCAATGACCAAGCATAAATTCAGTCATTGATACAAGTAACTCAGCTATGAATGACAAAATTCTGAAAATTTTCCATTGATTACCTTGGATATTTTTGTCATAACTGTATTTTGAAACTTCCAACAGCCCACAAAAATTCTGCTGTCCTTTAAATTTAAAATAGCAATTTAATTTATTCACTCCGGTGACAATTTTGGATGTAAATGTGGAGTTCCTGAGATGTTTTCGGTGACTCGTGATACCATGGTACAATTAGGGTACCAAGCCTTATGTGTTCTTGAAGCTCTCACATTTTGAAGGTACCTATCTGCATGTTTCGTGATCGGATAATCACAGAAAGGCTGTGTGTTTCCGGTCACTCGGGAACTGTTCCATCCCTGTTCCGCCCTTTCTACTTTTTTTCAATATTAATAACCAGCCACAATCTTCCATGGTAGATAGTATTCCGTACGTCACGGTACCTGAGCGTGCTCACGCATGAAGCCGATGCGTGTTCATCGAGTGACAAAAGCGGAAAAACTCGGGAAAGATGAGCCCCACCGACACAATATGCAAACAAGCTTTGGAAGAGTTGAGCCTAGCCATTTGGAACAAGAAAGTTGACTCCGCTAATAACGTATACGGTCGTTTTCTTACAGCTTTTACTTTTTGCAAGTAGGCACCAAGAACGTACATTTGAGTGCTTCACTGCATCAGTTCAGTCAATTGTACATTACTTGCTCACTATTCCAGTTACAATTATAAGAGCCAATTACTAATTGATGTGAACTATTGAACAGCTCGTCAGTAGGTAATAAAGATTGTTTTTTATTGCTCTGTAAAACAAACAACTTGAATTCTCCAATTGCAAGTACTTCGAATAGCACAACCTCACGGTGATTTTAATGAAAATAATAATCGCTCCTCGACCTGTTTCTTCTTGTACTCCCACTTTCATCCCTCTGTTATGCATCACACAATAAATTGAGTACGGAGTGAATCCTGAATGAATTCTAGTAGTTTCGGAATACTCATTCTCGAGAAAGTTTATTCTGAAAAAAATGTACGTGAAAGTTCTTTTCGTTTATCTTTTAACACACGTAACCCTTGACTCACCACAACTCAGAGTAAGTTTCAATTCGCATTTAACACGAGAAAACATTGAAAACACTTGAAATAAACGCACCCTTTCCAAATAAAATTTCACAAAATGCAATATTTTCACCAAAATGTTGTTGTCGATTTTGCTGCGGGTGTCATTATTCGATTTAGATTGAAAAAATACATTTTAAGTGACGATCAGGTCGAATTAGGTAATAAATTTCCCAAAATATCGTAAACCTTAAGTTTTATCGCTGTTTGGTTTGAATTCAACGTTCTACTTCTTATTCAAAGGGACGTCCCCTGAAATAGATCACAATATGTTGTTTTTTCAGAATTTTCGCTTCCCAACTCCATTTTTTCCATTTATTGATACGAAGTACATTCAAATTTACAAAACGTTACAGGATTTAACGCACATTTCCAACAAACACGCAACAATAAACTATAATGAGTGTTGAAAAAAATCTCAATTTTCAAGCACCAGTTTTGCCATTTTGGCGTAAAAAATATCTAAAATTTATTCCACTGCTTGTCGGTGTATTTACTGGTAATTTATCGTTGTAAATTGAAAAATTTTATCGCGTTTTTATGACGAAACGAGTCAGAATCATCAAAGTCTTGATATTGGAATCAATTACTTAATAATCCCAGGGGGTGAGCTTATTTTATCATCTTGGGACGAAGCAGTCATTTTGTAGTTATTATAACGCTAATTTATAATTATAACGCTTAATTTATAACGCTAACCCTTCTAGCCCAAAGTGACGTACTACGAATCCTATTATACGATATTAATTGAAAAGCCTGCTAAAAGCAGCCAAAAACAATTCGTAAATGTGAAAATAAAGGAAAACAATTTTGATGTCATGGGCTGGAACCGAACCCGGGATTCACAGAAGATCAGCGACATTCACGTACTATTGGGATTTTATGTATTCAATGTGCTATGTCGGTCTGTATTGTTTGTCATCGATCCAAACCGCTCAACCTATCAAACACCTCACGTTACTCAGTAAGTAACTAGGAAAGTTATGAATCAATAAGAATCCAACAAACTTCAGGTAGTTTACTATCACTTTGAAAATCTCGTTGACAATCACTGGCATTCAATTTGGTTTCCCTAGCCAGTTTTTGAGGAGTTAAGTCTGGAGTAAAGGCCCTAAAACAACACATACAATGACGTTTGGTGGGTAATTAGGAGGGTCGAATGATGTAATTGCTAATAAATACCAATTGAGCTGCCTTCCCAAATGGTCCGTAGTTTAAGTAGGAATGAAAAATTCTTAGTACTTCCATTTGAATTTTTTGACGAAATTCGTATAATTTAAATAGACCCAGCGCTCTAAGAGGATAAGAAGTTCCTACGGGGTTGCCTTCCAGCTGCGGGAGGGACGAGCCTTAATAGTTCTAGGGTCTTTATTCTGGTGAGATGTCCTTACAAGAGAGAGGCAAAAACATCATAAATCTAAAAATTCAAAAAGCAACAAAAATTCATCAAAAATCATCAAAAAAATCAAATCAAATTCATCAATTCAAATTCATTTTATTTTCAATTTTCGCTATTTGGTAATTATTATATTTCTTAGTGTTTCTCAACCCCAAATTCATTATTTTTGCTATACGGACTTTTCTGAACCAAACCAGAAGCACATCTTAGCGATCTATCACTACATAACAGACTCGTAATAATAATAGTAAGTAATTTTGATCCAGTTGATATAATTAAAAACGTAATGCCAGACGAACCAGACTCATCCTGTTACTAAGGACCTCTTCGCGTGTCTAATTGAATTATTACCTCGCTAATTCCTTGGAATGATAGCAGATTGTAGTAATTAACATTTTACTGTGAAGATGGAATGAAGAAAATAATTGTTGATGGCCAGTTGAATCTGATAAGTAGCGGTAAACTGTGGTTTACTAAGCCAAAGAACCGTGACAAAATGTATATCAACTTTTTCACGTCGACATAAAACCAACATGGGAAATTCTAACGATGCTTAAAGATGTGCATTTGATCGTACACGAAATTTATAGTTTGGAAGTGACGAATTTTGAAGAACGGAAAAACCAGCTTTTTTTGGGTGTCTGAATTTGAAGTGAATACCTTCGAAATTTATGGCGAGCAATAACACTGAAAACGTGAAAGCTCGCTGATTGGTACCAATCACCCCCCCCCCCCACCTAAGTAGGTACCGGCATGATTGGGTGTCTGATTTTATGATTAATAAGGGAGAGGATTTATTTTGAACGTCCGGTTTTTTTTCGAGAGGAGAAATTCCCATCTATCTTCCCTATAAAATACAGCATCACCGCAGTTTTAAAAATAACCTTTGCTTTTGATCGATAATGAGGACCTGGTGGTCTTAAATTGGAATGTGCTCGTCGTCTCCACTCTTGTCATCCAAGAGGTCAATGATTCTGAAATTATTAAACTTTCGAGACTTTTTTACTGTATAATTGGTGGTTTTTTGTTCCTCAACACACTTGAACCTCTGCAGATTGATTTCATCTTTTTTGCACGACGAGGTCAAAGTTCTTGGGGAGGTTATAGGCTGTACTGAATGTTCAAAACTTCCTCTTCGGAGATTTATTAGCCTTCCTTGACAACATTTATTCGGTTTGCACGATCGTGAATACGGAAGGTTTCGATCATTTCATTTCTTTTCACGAGTAATTTTACCTTTACCAGACAATTTGTACGGTATACGTTACGATGGGATTTACAAGACGAGTGTGAAGCATATTAATTTATGGTTTCTCTCCCACTTTTGAATTATAAGAGGTAGGTACCTACCTAATATGAATGTTTCAACCCACTGGGGTTTTTATTCGTATGAAAAAGGCTTCATAGGTACCAAAAAGATTTTGAACCTAATATGAATGTATTAACCCATTGAGGTTTTTATTCGTACAAAAAAAGGCTTCATATGTACCAAAAATATTTTGAACCTAATATGAATGTTGAATGTTGAATTAACCCATTGAGGTTTTTATTCGTACAAAAAAAGGCTTCATATGCACCAAAAATATTTTGAACCTAATATGAATGTATTAACCCATTGGGGTTTTTATTCATACAAAAAAATGCTTCATAGGTAACAACAAGATTTTGAACCCAATATGAATGTATTAACCTATTGAGGTTTTTATTCGTACAAAAAAAAGGCTTCATAGGTACCAAAAAGATTTTGAACCTACAACAACAAGATTTTGTTCCTAATATGAACGTATCAACCCATTGAGGTTTTTTTTCGTACAAAAAAAGGCTTCATATGTACCGAATTATGAGTTTGTATGCAACTCCTGTTCAAAATTCACAGAATTGATATGAAGACCACTGAGGGCGGCTTCCATTGAGGGGAAGTTCGTTCTGAGATCGGGAGAAATACAAATCAGCGACGCGAGCGTTGACGCAAATGGGGGGTGCGCCTTGATTTTTTCTAGATTTTTAATCGAAAGTAGACTACATCCTGAGAATTTTGGCACCAACCGCAACCTTCTAGCGTGAGTAGATCTGTTTCTATGATATTTCAAAGTTTCGACCGTTTATGACGTCACGCACCCCTCTCGCCTGGGCGGGACCCTCCAGCCCACTGTGACGTCATAAACGGTCGAAACTTTAAAAATTCATAGGAAAAGATTTGCACACGCTAGAAGGTCGCGGTTGGTACCAAAATTCTCAGAATGAGGTCTACCTTAGATTAAAAATAACAATAAACAGTTTTTCCTACCCAGGCGCACACCCTATTCTCTTGTTGATCGAGGAGCGTTGAGATTTTGTATACTGGACCTCTATAGGAGTGATCGTACGGGAGTCAGATCTGAAATATCACCCTAGATCGATGAAATTTGGAAGCACAATACGGAGCACTTAAAGTGATCCGGATGAAGTAAAATCAGCTGGTTTATTTTTGAGTTTCGTTTTCCGATGGTATACTTTACATTTTTATCGGTAATAAAAGCACCACGAATCGCACTTTATGCACAGCAGTGCTTCACACATTGTTTTGTAGTGCTCTAAAATGTATTTTCACAGAATATATTTTCAAAAATTAGGTTCAAAATGTGTATCTAAGTTTCTTGTAAAATCTCAAAACGTATATAACTTGATGTTTTTCTCTCCGTAAACTAACTGAATTGTGGCACGGTGTTGTAAATTATAGTACATAAATTGCAATAAGAAAAAATTTTGGTTCTGGTTCAACTAGAATTTTTGCGTATCGAGAAAAAATTGATAATTTTTCGAAATAATCTATAGAATGGTGAGACCTAATCCATGTGTCAATACGATGCAATTACCACTTCATAATGTCAGGAATTTACTATGGAGCTGTTTTGCTTAGCGCCCTTTTGGAAAACCGAACCTCAATGTCCACCGTATAAATTGTCCCACTTATAAAAATTACCAAGGCATAAAAATGTCTAGTGTATCAAAATGTCATCACAGTTTCCTAAGTATCAAAATATTCAACGCATCAGAATTTCCAACGTATTGAAAAGTCCAACATATCCAAATGTCCATAGAATCAAAATCTCAACTACTTGATAACGGGTTCAAAGTAAAATCACGTCTTCAGGGAAGGAAGCGGTTCGTAACATGTTGCAATGAAGTAGCGGAAAAGAGGAAGAATCAGATTTACAGAAGAATTCCACCGCCCACGTAAACGGTGTTTTTTTCGGGTGGACGCTCGATCGGTTATTAAAAAAATCAGACAGGTTCCGAGGGAGGAGGTCGTGGTCCACATATCGCGTTTCTCTGCCCGAAAAGTCGGTTTCTTGGAGGGCCTCACTAAAACCGGCGGGACTCATCACGTCTTCGATCCTAGTGGGACATTAGGTCCGTGTAACTGTCGGGGCTTGTGGAATCAGGGCTGTAATGACTGGGGAGTCATTTCGAAGGAGGTTCTGATCCGGCTTTCCCTCTCGGCCGGAATGATAATCCATCTACGTAGAAACAGAGCGAAAAGGCTCGACGATGAGGAATTGCAATGCGGATTTTAACCCCAATTGTTAGAAAATGCTCAAATTAACGTCTTTTGCCCAAAAGAAAAACCTCATTGATGTCGAACCAAAATCATCGACGATTCACGTAGCTAATCACTCCCAACTGAAATTTTCCCTTTAGTTGGAAACATTTAGAAGGAGTCGAGAACACTCAATGGAGAACTCGATGGAGTGATCTGACCATTATTGCCTCCATAATTCTTACAAGATCCCCATATTGATTGCAAATCCCATCAAAAGCCATCAAGAAATCAAATTATTTCCCAATCAGGGTACAAAGGTTGGAATTCTCGTACACAATTCAAACATGACCAAAGCGACCAGGATCATGATATGGGATTACCATCTATTCTTGGGAAAATTATGTACTTACGTCATTGGATATCAAGAAATTTCAGAGTTACGCCTATTTCCACTGGCGTTTTTGTGTATCTTATGGTATCCATGATTACATCCAAAGAATCTTTGAAGGAATCTTTTGGATCTTTGCCTCCAAAGATTATAGTGATGAAAAAGTCCGAAATATGCTCTTCTTGCCGAGAAAGAGTAGCTGAGAACAACCTATGAGCTGCTACTAGCTGATCAGGAACAGCGGGGTATATTGGAGCATCGCCTCAAGGCCTTGGACAGAATATATCATGTCTCACCGCAAACATTTGGAGAGAGGCAAGAAGGTGTTTTGTCCATTACTGCTTCCATGATTTTGACAAGGTCCCAACCTTTCCAAATCAGGGTACAAGGGTAGGTACATAGGCACATTTCAAGCAGTGCAGAGCAGAATTATGATCTGGGATGATCACCTTTCATGCTTGGGAAAATTTTAATGAGCTTGATCTTGAACAGAAGCCTCTGAAGCTTACGATGCAAAAAATCGGGGGACTACCATATTGCTTAGGAAGGCCAATGCCTGGAAAGCCACCCTACTACAACGGCACTGACTTGAAACATAGATACCGTTGCTACACAGTCGCTTTCCTTTGAGTTGCTATTAGCTGCTGCGTTGGCGACATCAAGTATTGTGATTTTAATTGACGATATTTCAAGTATCGTCACTGCCTCAATCCTTGGAGAATAGAGATGTTTCACATCAAACATTTGAGAGGATTCAAGCAATTTGGTGTTTCTTATTTTTGTATTATTGCCTCCAAAATTCTGACAAGGCTCCTAATTTTCCTAATCAAGATACAATGTACATGAGATGATCCAATCTGTGGATTTCGCAAGGGCTGTCATCCTGTGCCCAGAAAGGCGCCCAGAAAGGTAGGAGACTTCTTGAGGTGTTGCTTGATGGCGGGGCAACTGTAGATTTGCAGTCCTCGCATGTAGGCATTTGGGGAGATGAGAGAGCTGACACTCAGGCCAAAGAAGGCTCTCAAGTGCCCATGCTCGACCTACCAATAAGTTTTGTTGCGGCCAGAATGCTGATTAAAGAGGCTGTGGACATCAAGCAACGCCAGGACCACGAGCTAAGGGCTGAAGGCAAGTGCTGGGCGTCTCTACTGGGTGTTGCTTATCGCGTGCCTCCTGCCCTCCCCCGTCAACAGTCAGTCGCGGCGTTTAGACACATAACTGACCACGATTACCTGATTGCCCACCTCCACCGCATCGGGCTGAGGAGTCTTGTTCCCTCTGCCAATCGTTAACCGTGACCACCTTTTAGACTGCCCCCGACTCGAAGATATCAGGCTACAATTTGAAACCGACGTGACCAAATGGTCAAAATTATCAAAATTATATTGGGCTGTGAGAAGTTTGATGGCTCAAGCGCCATTATGAATAGTCGGCGTAATGAAAAAAACAAACAATGTACATACATTTAAAGGACTGCTGCAGAAGTGAGCACAGTCATGGCCTGGAATGAGAAAGCGCCGTTTGATCTCTACCTTCCATGCTTGGGAAATTGTTAAGTCTTCGGACGTCAAGAAATTTCTGAGTTTCACCTAGTTCCATAGGTGTTTTTTGGTACCTTGTGGTAAAGAACTAGTGGCGATAAAAGTTGCTTTAGAACATCTCCATTCCGGAGGGTACCATGATGGAGTCATACTCACTGATTCAGAAAGTTCGTGTGAAACCCTCAAGCACATCGAGAAATCAGACTGTACCAACTATTTATTGATTGGATTTGCTCGTTTGATGAGACTTCTTGACAAACACGTGGTAGTCCAATGGATCCCCAGCCACTGTGGTGTGTATGGAAATGAGCAGGCAGATCTGGCGGCTATGAGAGCAATAGATGATAAATCTAATTCCCGAATTCTCCCCGTTCTTGCACCCCGTCCTGATGTAGCAATCCCCATTAAGAGACGATTCCTACAAGACTGGCAAACACGGTATGGCGAGGTATCAGTTATGAAAGACATCACTGTCATCAAAGGCACCACTGCATCCAGCCAAAAATCAGTCGACAGACTTGGTTTTCTTGCTGGAATTTGTCAAGGAAGCGCCTCATCCAACTGATAAGGCTGAGAACAGGACACGGGAACAATAGAAGGACGCTATACCTTTACGATCGAGCGGAGGATCAATTATGTACCTACTGCAACGTTTTGGAGGACATGGAGCATATTGTGGTCGAGTGTGCTCTCTACGAGGAGGAACGAAGAGTTTTTTGAAAGACCTCTTAGAAGAACGATCTCTAACGTCCGTACTAAGTCTTCGGATGAGTGATTACTTACAAATAATAAACTTTCTGGAGCAATCGAATATAGAAAATTGAAAATTGTGAATTAGAAAACTTTTAGAAAAATTGTGAATAGAAAATTGAAAATTGTGAATTAGAAAACGGGTCAACCTGTGAACAATCACTGTAACGATCTATCTACAAACTATTCCATTTGTATACGTGAAATTTAATTCGTAAGATCAAATACATTTGTAAGATGGCAAATGGGTGTCAACACTTAAGCCAAATTAAAAAAAAAAAAAAAAAAATTTAAAAAAAAGACCTAGAGTTTCGACTGAAGGAGGCTGTTGTTGATCGACTTGTCAACCTCGAATGATTGCTCTGACTGATCAATTGATGTACCTAACAAGCAAGTATGAAACTACTAAGGAGGCTACATGACGTTGTAGAACCACCCATTTGAAAGTCTCAAGTATGATGACGATTGATTGATGATAATAATAATCCAACTTGACGCAGGTGTAGCTTTCCATTCGCGGTACTCAAGGAACCGCGACGGTCAAGACCATTACGCGCGCGTTAGTCCGCTCTCATTCGTCCGGATTCGTCCGCACGCTCGGCCGCCTAATACGCAAGTTTCACTTGCCTTCGGCTGGAAAGGACTTTTTTCCCGAGCGTGTATGTGTATGTACCACATATCATTAGCCGGTGCGCCTGTATTGAGCTAATAATCGCTACACTTTCTTGGTCGCGATGAGAAGGTGCGATACGCTGACCCCCTCATATTGCAACTTCTTCACTTTCTTTCTGCCGCGCGTTCGAGCAATCTTGAGTTCCGACAGGATTGAAGACGCAATCGGGAATTTTATAATGAGAAAAATTACCTCGATTGTGTCCACAATTCTCAACCATCTCAAGAAAGTCAACACTAATGGGTACCATGAACCCACGAGTTTGTATTGTACCAAAATGACAGTTGAAATTTGTAGAGTCGTGTGACATTGTAGCATCTTTTGGTCGAAACGACTCAGGGTCCTCTTTCATCAAAAATAAGGCAAGACATGGTTTTTTTTCCTCCATTTATATTATCAACGGTTTCGCTGGCTTAGCTTTCCAGCACCTTCAGGCTAAAAAATTAATTTTAAATAAAATTAAAATTAATTCAACAATGAGAAAAGTCGATAACATAAAATAACAATACCGGAACATCAAACTGGTCAAACACTCACATTGAACTATACAATATTTATCTCAATATAGGATTAATACAACTCTCATAACTCTTTCATAAAAAATCTCCCTGGTTCTCCTTTCCTCTCCAAATTCATAAAATAACGCTTAACCCTAATTGACCATGGTATCACTAGTGTCACCAAAAACATCTCAGGAACTCCACATCTATCCCGAGTTGGCGCAAGAGTAACCATAATTAAATTGCAATTTTAAATTGAATGGACCGCAGAATTTTTGTGGGCTGTTAGAAGTCTCAAAATAGTCATTAAAAAAATTTCCAAAGAAATCGATGAAAAAATTTTCAAAATTTTTGACATAATTTTTTGGTTTTTAAAAACCTACAAAAAATTGTAGGAAAAAAAATCAGCTCTATCCATTCATTTTCAAATTTAAATTTAAATCTAGTTAATCTGGTGACACTTTGGGATAGCTGTGGAATTCATATGATGTTTTCGGTGACACTAGTGACACCGTGGTCCAATTAGGGTTTAAAACAATCATAAAAACATGGAGGAAAAAACCATGTCTTGCCTTATTCTTGATGAAAGAGGACCCTGAGTCGTTTCGACCAAATGATGCTTGTACCAACATTTTAATAAAGTCTGATAGTGAGAAACAAAAAAGAACGTGAGAGATTAGTTAGATCAGTCTACAGAAGCAATTATTTAAGTGTTATTTCTGACGATTTCATCTACTCTTTTCTCTCTACATACAGGAACAAAAGTTCCTTTAATTTTGATCATTAATGGTTCATCTTCATTTTCAGGGTACTTCAATACAGAGTCTAGACGTGAATTACGATTACATTACATCGTATTACAAAAAAGTATCGATTCTTAGAAATAAATCAAACCAATTCAAGTCGACCAAAATATTTTTTTATTTTTAATTTTGCATTTTAGGTATTTGAATAATCTTGATCATGCGTCTGTCGGTATCTAAGTTGGTCGTAGGCGAAACCCTTTCTTCGTGAAAAAGTTTACGAAATCAAGAGAATTTATTATTCTTAGTCCTGAAACAATCACCTCCTAGTTTCATTTTTAATGTTTACAGCTATAGATAAGCAATAACTATAATTTGCCAATTAATGATAGTGGGGGCACATTTTTTTTTTTTTTTTTTTTTACAAAAATTTTTCTTTGTCCTCTAACTAACCGAAACCTATTAAATTCATGGTAGACTTTTGTGTTCAATACAGCGTTAGATTTGCTTCGAGCTAGGAATGAATCGCTCAATACCTGAATGAGCTTGGAACGAATAGGTAAATTGAAGGATCCAGGAGAAAAACCGTCTCTCAAGTTCTGATTTCGATAAAAATTAGAACATTTCAAGCGTTCAAAAATATAAAAATAATATCATGTAATTCTATTTTAGTACCTAATTAAGATCTTATTTAAATTCATGATTTTTTTAATTAAAAATCGAGTGGATTAAGGTTTTTTTTTAGAGGAGGATTCTCCTTGTCTGGGCTCACGAGGTTGACTACTTCATCAGAAAATCGATTTTTGTAGAAACCTTTGGCTTCTGGGCAAACTTTGGAATTGTGATAAAACAACCTAGATTTGCGTATTTTGAGGATTTTATGAAATTTTTTATGAATTGTGTAATTTTATGAATGAATTTGTCAATTATACAAAGACATTTCTCGATTTTCACCGTTTTTTCAAAACCTGGTTTTAAGGGTTAATTGATGTGTTTTCACAAAAAAAAAAAAAAAAGACAGCCTATGAAACACAGTAATTGATACAATATGGAAGCATAGAATAACAAACGACTATAGGTGCTTTGACATGGTTCTTTCTTTTAGGCTGTTTTGCCCCGGTTTTATCTAAGGACTGATTTAACAGGACTGAGGCTGTTTTAGAGCCCTTAGCTCTACATGAATCGATTTCAGTACTTCTTATCATCCTCAACTCGAAATCTGAATAATTTGACTGAGGCGGTTTTCCCCAGTATTCTTCTTCAATTGTGTATGGGAGCCACGAACAAAGAACCTCACACCCGATTTGATGTTTCATGGTGTACCAATTCCACAACAATCAGTATAGAGACCGCTTCCCACGATTAATTGAAGGGGGTACCTGAGGGTCTCCAAGTGTGATCGTGGGGACTTACTGTTGATTTCACCTTCCCTTCTCCAGACCGGATTATTTCGGCTCTCTTCAATCAACAATCTCGGCTCTTCCATTCAGGGATTGGGCGACAAGTTTGACCAGTGGCGGCACGATTGGCCAGTTTTCCGTTTTTAGGGGGGAAGAAACTGAACGCCGGAAATTAAAACCTGAACGGCACTTGCTTCGAGAAAACTCAACTGGTGACATTAGCAGAGACCGCATAAATCAGTTGCATCCGGTAATTATCGCTAATTTACGCCACGTGTATGGTATAATTTCACATCTTAATACTTTTTCCGCTCGCTTTCTTTTTTTGAATATGGAAAGAGATGGAAGATTTTGTGATCATTGCTTTCATGTAGGGCCTAAGTAGCCAACATCTACTACAAGTAGGTACGTCTACTTTCCACACTCGCTTTCTCTTTCTAGTCTCTACCTGACATAATTTTTTCAATGAGATAAGTAGGAATCTACGTTAAGCCAAAGCAATCCGTAGTTCAAAACACCGAGAACGGGTGACCATCACTATTTTGAGATTAGTAGCCCCTATAATTGAAATATCCGAGTTTTGTCTTAAATGTGACTTAAACCCTTAGCATATTTTTCCAAAATATTAGGATCAGTGAAAATCGATTTTACTTCTAAAAAAAAGAATTTTTGTAAGATTTGAATCGCCTCAGAAAGTTCTCTGGAAAAAGGGTTGCAAAAATTAAATAAATTTGTGTTTTTTAACCAATTTTGATCAGTTTTCCTCAGAAATAATAGATCTAGAATAGGAATGATATATTTTTTCAAGTCCCTATTCACTTCTGCCTGTTGTAAGGGTAGCGATCGTTACCGTACACTCATACGTACGGACTTATACCAGTTCAAAATCTGGATAAAAAACACTTCAGATCAGACTCAATGACGATTACAATACCACTTTCCTTTTTCCGTTCTTACGTATAAATTTTCGGATGGAAATTATGTAATTTTTACGACTTCACACATTTCGTCAAGCTATGGTACTGCTATCGTCATAAGGAACAATCTGGAAGTCTCTATGTGCCACACCACTTTGCAAACTACTGTCTCATATACCTAATATTTTCATATACCTAATTTTTCTCGTATTTGTTAGTTTACTCAGTAGTTCTGAGGACTCCAATCAGGTCATTTATCCCAATCAAGTTGAAGATGACGCTTCGTGGGTGAGCACGAAATGACCTACGTGCCACACCCACTTGGCAGACAAATCTCTCTTATACCCATTTGTGCGATTTTTTCGAAATTTGGTTGTTTACTTGATAGTTCTGATGAGATCTAATCACGTAATTTACCCAGCCCTTTTAAAGATTGAATTATTTCCTATGCTAGCAGGCTATGTGCTACGTGCCACACCCTCTTACCTTCCTATGGATAAACGTGTTTTTAAGTAGCTTGATAGGCATCTTTATATATCTTTACGGCGATGACGATGGTGTCAATGCAGGCACCAATGAGTTCTGAATTTGCGCTATTGTATCTTCCAATAAGATACCACGATACCCAGGTACTCTCTAAAGTATGTTTACGATGAGTACAACTCCTTGACAGACATCCTTTAAGCTTCTGAGGAGATGATGAATATCTTCCTTACGACTGACAACAACTAGTCAGACTAAACCTCTGCATTTGCCAATTACAACCGTCATTAAAGAGTTTCCGTGTATCCATGTCAGACTTGCGAATATCAAGAGAAATTACAGGGCGGGGGATCACGAATTGTTCTTCGTTTTTTGTTTTTTTTTTTTTTTCGCCCCAACAGTGGAACTCACTTCAGGTCATTTAGTGGTCAGTCGAGTCTTCCTCATCTTCAAGAACCTCCAAAGACCGGAATAGGGAAAACTAGTTCTTCGGATCCCTGTAGCCGCCTAACCCACTGAATGCAGGTCAAGTTCCGTTCGGCAAACATTTCCAGTGATTTGGAGTTTCAACCACGGAACCGAATATACGGTTAGGTCTGAATATATCGTTAGACGACATAGAGGTTTACATAAGGAATCTCTACCATCTTTGAGTTCCCAATAATACCATGAAAGATGGAAATTAGTAACTTTTGTTCGATGCACAAGCCTTTGGCGCAAAACGGTTACTTGAACTGTCAAGGTTCCAACTGCTGCCACGGCCCTCGTAATTCATGGAACTGAATGCTTGTTCTATATTTTCAAGCTCGACATTCTACGACTCAAATAGTGTTTTTTGAATGTCTTAATGTTCAAGAGTGCTTCGGCAGAACCATTTTTATGTGTTCAATGAGATCACACCAAAAAACCATCTCAGCTATCGTATTACCTCGAGGGGAGGAGTTTTCAAGGCTCATTATCGACGGGATTCTTCGCGGATGCTGCGAGACGTTACGAATCTTCACGGGAAGTCGTTATGGACATTACTACACGACTACCCTCTTATGTTACTCGAAAGTTACGAAATAATATTACTTATTAACATGAAAGCTATATAAAACGCGAGCTCTGTTTTACCGAATAACCAAAACAACACACCAAATATACTATTTTTCTTCGAAATATGAATAGCTTTTTTTAGCTGAAAAGCCCGCTAAAAGGAGGCAAAAACAAATCGTAGATACGTGAAAAGATATCCGTAACACCGTGACATTTTGCCAACAACAAAATTATATATAAACACGTAATTTATCAAATTACAAAAAAATTTGATGTCACGGCCTGGAATCGAACCCGGGTCTCCGACGTTCAGGCGAAGTACACGAACGTACAGTTGGGATTTTATACGTACGTTAATCGATGTATAGTAAACTATATTCGCTATGCTCAGTTGTTAATCAGTCAGGATACACTTTTTAGTAGCTTTGAACCTTCTGTTGCGACCGCGTATTTGTAAGAGTTGTCAAGATGCTCTGCTTGGTTGTATTCAGTAACTATTAACGATAATTTTCTGAATTAAACCTTATCGACGAACTTGAATTTTATGGACTTTTTAATGTCGGTATCACACAATTTTTGAACATTTTATCGAAATTGGCGGATCGAGGAAGAAAAATTGCAATAATACGTTGTTTTTTTTTTTTTTTTTTGCTTGATCAGAAAATTTCATGCTATAGTACAATATTTTGAACCAGTTAGTAGGAGAACTATAAGGAGAAAAAAAATCGAATACATTAATCTTGCTCATTTGAACTAAAAAGCTACAACATTCGGTTCTGTATGAGCTTTGCTCAGCCAAACTTTCTCATCAAAATCAGTTCGCGTGTGCTCCAAAACCGGATTTCGACGACCTCCCGAACAATCAGGTTTCCACAGTGCAGTTTCACGTCCGGAATTTAGGATTCAATTCCACAATCGCACCGAGAAAACCGCAGAATCGAAATAACGTATAAGGTCCGGAGGGAAAGGGGGCTTGAGTCAAGTTAAACGTTCGGCGTGGAACGGTAGCTGCTATGACCAAGTGCATAACGGGCACAGCTAGAGTCTTGTTATGGAAATTCATGTAAATTGTTCCAGCACTACAAGAAGAACCTGCAATCACCGGAGTCCGTAATTTAATGCTCAGCGAGAAGAAATTTAATTGATTCTGGCCGTTTTTAGTTGGTTGGGATTCCGAAATTGCGATGTCACAGGCAATAAATAATTTAGAAAATGTCCGTTACAAGGATTTGTGGACACTCAAACACGAACCGAAAAAGCGGATTTCATAATGATCCCTCAAGTTCAAGGGTGCACTCCGTTATGCCTCTCAAGGGAGTTTGCATTGAACAAGTCAGGAGTACTTAGCCATCACGTTGAAGGTACTTCCATCTCTTCAACCTATTCGCAGTGATCTGAGGTTACCTTGAGTGTTTATCAATCTAGACACCCATCCATAAAAAAGTCGAGGCTGCGTTAAAGTTGCATCGAATGAAACATTATAATTATATTACAAAATATGGATTCCAATGAAGTTCGTCAACTTTTTAAAAATTACGCCTGAGGCCAAAAAACCAATTGGAAAAATTTTATGTCGAACTTTCCATCCAAAATCCATTAGAAAAATTTTATGTCGAACTTTTCATCCAAAATCCATTGGAAAATTTTTATGTCGAACTTTCCATACAAAATCCATTAGCAAAATTTCATGTCGAACTTTTCATCCAAAACCCATTGGAAAAATTTTATGTCGAACTTTCCATCCGAAAATCCATTGGACAAATTGTATGTCAAACTTTCCAACCAAACATCTATTGGAAAAATTTGATGTCGACCTTTCCATCGAAAAATTGTGTGTCGAACTTTTAAAAGCTCAAATCTTACTTCGGTACAAAATTTAGACAAGTCAAAGAAATGTAGGTACATAACCAAGTGGATACCCAAAAAAAAAAATTTCCAATGTAATTTTGTTAAAATAGCCAAAATTTAGTCATCTTTCTTTCAACAATTGTATAGCTGATACAAGTCCCAAAACTATGTAGATTTCAACAAGATTTTTACATTTTTACATTTTTACGAATTTTTACATTTTTTTTTTTTTTTTTTCAACGAAGGGTACTCAAAAGAGGTGTATTGGGAGTTTATGAACGAAACCAACCGATAATTTACCACTTAGAGCATGAGTTTGAAACAGCAACTGACTGACATTGAAAAAATAGTTGGTATTCCCTAACATTAAATTTATGAATGGATTTTATATCAAGAATTCAGTTCAGTTTAGCACTTGATTTTTGACTAAAGGAATTTGAGAATATTTCAGTTGATCAAGATTTACGTATATGTTTTAATTTAAATATAATAATCGTTTTGAAGAAAAAACACTGATGCATGCAATGGTTGGAAGATAATAGAACTCGTTATATTCTCGAAAGTATGAGTAACGGTGAAAACTCGACTACACTCGCCCTAACATGTCTATTTGTGCAACCAAGATGCACATACACACTTGGTACACTTGTTGATTTAATTTGCTGATCTCTGTTTTTACATATCTGGAAAAGGGGGAGACAGAATTCTATTGGCTGTCTGTGAAGAAAGGTTGAAATATTGAAAGAAAATCTGACAAAAACGTTTGAGATGCGTGACATTAGACCTTTGAAATATTGCTTAGGCTTAGAATTTTCGAGAATCTTATAGTAACTAATTTTTCAACCAACTGCACAAATCTACTAGATCTACTCCACAAATCTACTTGGAATTAAAATTATCGGAAAATTTTCATAAATTGGGTTAATAAGACGTTCTAAATTGAAATTTGATTATGAAAATGTGATTAAGTACATGGTGAAGAACCTGGAATTGTGAATATTATTGTCAATATATAACTTGCGGGTTAAGCAGATCTTTTTGTCTAAAAAATTAAAATTTTAAATTGTTGGTTTTGTCGGAACGTGTAATTTCAATTACAAGACTATACTTTGTTTGAGAGTATAGAGTAAATACGCGTAGAAGTGTCCTTGAATCGCATAAACTGGTGAAGATTGCATTAAACTGAAGTGCCTCTCGAACGATGAGTATTGAATGACAAAATCGTGCTTCCAAGACTTTTAGAGCTACTAGGTGGTCCAAATAAACTTGTAATTACAATGAAAAATTGAACGAAAATTGAGGATGAATTTATCAGAAAATTGTCATAAATTGATGCGAAGCGTTACAAATTAAAATTTAATTATAAAAATTGGACAACCGTAGTATTTCTAAAAGTCTTACTGGGTCGAGGTGTGAAGCCTGGAACGTTATCCTTCCATGAAGACGGTGTTCCACAAATATTGCACTTTGGAGCCATAACGACCATAATCCATGGTTAATCCGCTCATGAGAATGGGTTCCAGACGTCACACGAGATCCAGGCGTCGCACTTAGTCCAAAAATTCAAACGTTCGACGAGACACTTCACGATTTTGAAAAAAAAGAACACGAGGTCGCGTAAATGTCTGGCGAATTTTACGAAATTACACTTCACTTTTTTTGAGGTCCGTTCGTAATAGAACGATATAAAACACTTTTGACTTGATGAAACACTGTTGGTTGTATTGTTTACCTTAGGGAGACCATGATGTACTGTGTCGGATGATAGACGTGCTATGGCCTTGGGGACGGGGGCTGTTGGCTTATATACGTCGGAAGGCGGGAGAGAGGGGTGCGCTCACAGGAGCGGATCACTTCGGCGGCCCGCGTAGAAAGTCATAAGGACCCTTTTGTCCCTATCGCATATTTCATCGACTTTTCATTTTCACGTTACGTTATTAACCGGTGTCTGGTTTAATTTTCTTCTCCGGACGAGTTTTGGTTTTGGGGCGTTGGATTCTAAGGAAGGACCACAGCTAATAAGGTAAGTGTACCTACGCTCCTTCAGAGATGGCCGATAATCGATTAACAAAAACTTTTACAAATACAATAGGGCATTTTTGAAGATTTCAATCCTCAATTTCCATTTGTGTCGCAAAGGTTTGGGTTGAAATTTTCAAAAATGCCTTAGCTCTAAAACTCTCGTAGGTAGTGAAAAAAAAAAAAAAAAAAAAAAAAAAAATTAATAGTGACTGTGGCAAAGCATCTTGACATATGAGTGATCTATACAGGAAAACGCTGCAAATTATAACACAATGGTTCATTATTTTTCTATATATATCACACGTCAGCAAAGCCACCAACCATCCAACATGAAGAAAACATCGATCGCATTTCGATCAGCTAAAATTTTAACGGAGATTAGGCCTCTTTTGCGATTCACACACGTGTTTCTGATTTATCGTACGTCCAACCCTTAAATTCTCGTAGGGAGCGAACGGTTTGTCCTACAAAGCTCCGCGTGGTCTCAGAAAAGTCTAAGAGTCTATACTATCTTAAATTGACGGAAAAACAATACCTTCATATCAAAATTTTTTAAGTTAGGGCGTTTTCAAAATTTTAAAATTCATTTTTTGACCTACATCAACCAAAATCTTGGCGGCACAACTGACCCCAAATGGAGCCCATAATACCAAATTTCAACCAAATTGGTCCATGGTTGCTAAAAAAAAATGTGCCGCGTACGGCGGACGAACGGAAAATTTTTTATTCAATTTTCGAATTCTACGTACCTTGAAACGTAAAACATCAAATTTTTAGGGGGATACAATTTTATCTATTGCTCGATTCCAATGTTTCATTATTGAAAAATTACCAACCATATTTCTACTGAATACCCACTTCACAACCAAGTTTATATTAAAGAAATAAACGGTTTACATTCAATTCGAAGATATAGGGAGTTGTGGGTGCACTCATTGGAAATTTGATTATTTGTTGGTAAGGAAGCAAAACTGAATGCAGAACAACCATCTGAACATCCATCGCATTTTGGTCAGCTAAAATTTGAACGGAGATTAGGCCTCTTTCGCGATTCACACTCGTGTTTCTGATTTATCGTAAGCCCAACCCTTGAGTTCTCAAGGAGCGAGAGATTTGTCCTACAAACCTCATTCGGTGGTCTCATTCGATTCTAAAAATGCAATAGTATTTTTAATTGGTGAAAAAACAATACCTTTAAAATGAGAGTTTTCGAACTAGGGCGCTTTTGAAAATTACAATCCTTATGTTTCACCCCTTAGAAGTGACCGACATCAACTAAAGCTTCGGGCACAACTAGACCCCAGATGGAGCCCATAAACCAGATTTCATCAAAATCGGTTTTTGTAACTAAGGAAGAACCAAAACTTTTTTATTCGATTTTCGGATTCCATGTATACCATGAAACGTAAACCATCAAATAATTTTGAGGAGGCTTTTTTCGAGTCTACCAAGTTAGCTTTGTTTTCACTTTTCAAGGTTGAAAAAAAAAATTCTCCAAAATTTTAACGTTTTAGGCCTTCCTGAAAAAATTTGGTTTCGTGTCTGTCAGTCTTTCCGTCTGTCTGTCGTGAAATCCTTGTAACATACAAAACTATACGAAGATGATATAAAAGCACAAATGATGTAGAAGTCCGTTTTCGATGATATTTTCAGGGGTTGTGTGGGTTGGCGTGTAGATGGTCCATTAATATGATTTTCATAATTTGAACCCCAGACTGATGGTAGCCACTGAGCTTGTGCAAACGTGTATTTCCTTATCACTGCTATAACTTCCACATTTCCCATCCGATTTCGATGAAATTTTCAGGGATTATGCGGATTCGCGTGGAGATGGTCCCCTATGAAGACCATTGCCCGGAAACTATAGTAGCCTCTGCGCATGCGCAAACCTAAAATCCTGGTAACAGCTATAACTTCTACATTTTTAATCGGTTTTATTTTTATTTTTATTTTGGCATTACTATTATAGTGTACAGCCATACTTATGTTACATGAGATAATTGCAATCTTGATTTCAAATTACATACTTTAAGTCTATATGTTTACATTACAATTGTATAAAAATGTAGACAGTTCTTTATGAATTATCATGTTCTTCAATAATATATTATCATGTATGATGATAATTCTTTATGAATTATAATCAATTTTAGGCGGTTATTTATTACAAAACCAGTTACAAACTGTATTATTCAATTGTTCTCTAACAGCAAGAAAATTTATCCTCTTTATAATATATAATATTAAATAAATAACTCGTTATTGAACCACTCTAAAGTCAAAAACCTCAATCCCAGTATTTTAGATATTTTACAATCTTTATAAGCATAATCGTTGCTAGGAAAAATACAAAAGCGACATTTGATTGCAACAACTGGAGTTTCAAGATTTATTATTGAGTCCATCTCATTCCCCCTCTTTGGAGTCTACATCGCTCCTGCAATGGTTAGGAACTGAATTTTTGGCTTAAGTGTACTTTTCGTTTCATTTATCAGGTAAATAAATAAGGGTTTTGGGAACTCATTCATTGGAACTGCTATTTTCTGGACAAGAAACGGTCCTCTAACGTTTGGAGTTTTACCGTACGTCCCACACTGCAGAAGTATATCTCCTTCTCGAAGTGTGGGAAACTTTCTGGTTAGTATTTTGTCAAAAGATTGTTTCGTGCCTTCATTATGTTTTATTTCCAATCTTGCTCCTCCGCGAATTCTTCATAAACCATGTTTTTTTGCAATACTGAACCTAAACCTCGTTTTTTGTTGAAATGCCTTGTATTGAAAAGAGCAACCTAATGTAGATGCGTATGAGAGGTTTCTATGGTCCACAATTGGCTCCAAGTAACATCTGATGCAACTTACTGGAGTTTCTAGATTTATTATTCATCCATTTCATATTGATTGCATATAAATATCTGGTAATTTACCAGACAATTTACCAGAGGTACCACACAATAATAAGACAAATTCGTTAGCCAGGAATTTGAAATCCAAATTTCTGAAAAATAGGCCAAAAATATGTTTTTTTATGTGAATATTGCCATCATAATCGTAGTAAATAATATATATGGTAGGTATATCTGGTTGCAGCACAAAATTTCAGATATAAATACATTTTAGTCATTGAAATTTGTCAGAAAATTGTAAATATAAAGTATGGTAAATAATTCAATGAAAACCAGCGTATGAGATTTTTGAGACGAGTAGAACATGAATTTGAACTATTTAACATCTTCAAAACACACCCTGTGCATATATTAGTAATACATACCAACTGAGAAAAATACGTGTGGGTACTCTAAGAGTTTGGGGTGACGACGAGAATATGATTATGGACTACAAAAATTTTAAAATATACTCTGTTCATACACTACATTGATATGGTATTCTGAAAATCTAAAAAAAAACTACTAAGAGTTCGGGGTAACGAGGAGAGCATGGATCTGATGCAGCAGTCTTAAATAAGCAGTTCCTTTGAAATCTAAGCTTCTAGGGGCACCAAATATAAATTTAGCTCAACCAGCTGATCAGGGTGAAGCTCAGTTTGTTATTCCGATTCAGCAGTGATGATAGGAGCCCTATGAAATTTAAACTTCCACCAGGATCGATTTTAGGTCGCTCACCTGATCAGGGAGGATCCCAGTTTGTTATTAGAATCGTCTACCAGAGAGACAAGTTACCACGAAGTTAGTTGAAGTTTATTGAAGTGTTCCGGGTCTGACGAGCTGACCTAATCAAATCCATAATAAATCATTTATTTATTTGAAAAACCTTTTTGAAATTTATTCCTGACAAAAGTGTTCAAATACAGCACATAGTTTGATTTTAAGAATTCTGATTACTCCAAACTTCCTCATCATGGGTAATGATTCGGATCCTAAAAATGCTGCAAATTATTACACAAAGGTTTATCTTTTTTTCTATAGATTACTAGTCTGCAAAAAACTTGGCTTTGCCATTATCATCACCTTTGTTTTTTTTTATTTTATTAAACTTCTTTGAAAAACGCAGGAGGCACGCCAAAATAAAAATAAATAAATTAAGTATAATGGGGAGGACGCCCAGGACTCACCCGACGCCGGCCCTAGGGATGAGGAATGATGAGGAAAGTGGGGGTGAGAGAGAGGGATGAAGGGAAGTGCCTCTATAAAACGACCACCAGTTCAAATATGAGCCGAGCAGGACACGGGTGGTGATACCACAAAGTACGCCTACCGAGATGCCCAACTCGCGCAACTCCGTGGCGCTTTTCACGCACCACACCCCGCGCCATGACAATGTAGCAGCTCACCCTGATGTTGTTGGGTGCCACTCCTTTCAGCTACGACACCGCTTGCCGTAAATCATTTGTGTCATATTTCCTTAGCCCTCCAATTCTGCTCCATGTCCAAGCTGCCATTGACAACTTGGACATCCAGGATAACGCAAGACTGCTCGGGCTTGACGGCAACGATATTGGGCTTCTCACCCTGGTCACTCGGCATGTGATACAGTCTATCCCTCCCAACTTCCCAGCCGCTAGATGACAAAGCACCTGCTACCATCATGAGTCCGAGGATACTGCTGCACTACATGATACAGGTGTTCATTTCTACTCCGACAGACACGGCAAAGGGGTAGAGTTGTCCCACGACTACCTCTCGAACACCGCACCGCAGTTGGCAAAACCATAGATACTACCTACCTCTATAAAATTGGGTCAGATGAAATTTGAACGGAGATAAGGTCTATTTTGCGATTCACACTCGTGTTTCTGATTTATCGTAAGACCAACCCTTAAGTTCTCATAAGGAGTAAACAATTTGTCCTACAGAGCTTCGCGTGGTCTCTAAAAATTCAATGCTATCTAAAAATGATGGAAAAACAGCCTTTATTTCGTTTTTGAGCTAGGGCACTATTGAACATTTTAACCCTTAATTTTCACCCCTTAGAAGTGATTGACATCAATCAAAAGCTTCGAGGCACAACTAAACCCCAGTTGGAGCCCATAATACCAAATTTCATCAAAATCGGTCCATGGGAACTAAAGAAAGTGCCGCGTACGACGTACGGCCAAATTTTTATTCGATTTTTGGATTTTTGGATTTCTACGTACCTTGAAACGTAAACCAACAAATTTTGAGGGGTGGTTACATTTTTTTTTTTTTTTTGGTCAATTTCAAGGGTTTATTATTGAAAATAATAAACCGAAAAGAAAAATTCAGGAAAACCAACATTATCCGCCGTCATGATATACTTATGGTTTTTGGAAAAACTTCAGAAATCGTTTTGGAATGTCTAAAATGGATTTCAGAGAGCGAAAAAAAGTCCTTACTAAAAATGTTGAGTCCATCAAGTCCATTAATTTTTCTTGAAAATTTGCACAAAAAATTTGGAAATCTAAAAACACAGAAAATTATTCAATTTTGCGAAAGCAACGTAGGAAAAGATCGGGTTTCTGTATTTCCAATCTCCTGGACCCTTCAATATATTCAAGAGCCAAGATTTTTTCAGTCATGGGGCCACCATTCGAGGCCTCAATTGTCTGCGGAATACAATTTGAGAAATCGACTCCATGCTGAGGAGACGCGTCACCAAGATGTTCCTTGTGCTGCCCGGATCTACCGCATCCCTTGTGTGTTTTTGGCATCCGGATGCGCACTGGGCAGCGGTTTGAAGCAGCGACCACAAACTGACTTTCCCTCTCGTTTGGACTCGTAAAGAAAGGCCGTCAATGAAGAATTCGTAACGATGGGAACTCAGGGGAAATTACTTTTGATTACTTGACGGAAAACAACGTGTGTATAAACTGCTTCCCTTTCGATGTTCAAGATTTTTTAACGGGCCATGTCCGCTCTTCAACTGAATACCTTCCACTTTGGGCTTCCGGACCAGTTAATCTCGTGCTCTTTCACTCTGTTATAATTATCACTTTATCGCATCAATAAACAGTCAAACCCAGAAATAAGTAAATTGTCCTACGTCACCAACAATCTGTGCGGTTGATTTTAGTTCGCCCAAGGGAACTTCCCCACAGTTCAGTTCTTCAATTTTCTTGTGACATCAGCAATATTAGTATTTTCAATTTCGACCAATTCAATTTTGTTAAATATTGATATTTTAATACTATTGGGGAATTCCTTCCTATTTTATGCTCAAAAGTAGAACTTAGGATTGGGAACTCAACACTTTAATCGTTAGTGGACTGTGATTTATAGGTACCTACGGGTGGTGTGTGGAAGAGCGTAGTAAATTTAATATACAAAGAACATTCATCAGAAATTGGCGAACTTTTAAGAAATAAAAGGGGACTTACAAGTTCTGCAGATCTGCGAAGCTTCCCGGCGCCGGGTGCGATGTTCCTGGACGACGAGGGGGCCGTACTCGCGAGAAAAGTAGCCAATTTGTTAAATTTATAATTCAACTTTACTGTGAGACGCTACCACTGTGACACAACCCGTTGGATTTATAGTTTTAGGGATTGAAATAACTAAATAAATTGTTTGATCGCTGATTATACGCGGAGAGGTTTGAGAGAAGAGGGAACGAGCTCGAGCCAGATTAGAAGTGATAATAATCGAGGAATCGGGCAGGCGATTCCTGGAATCAGCGCTACCTTCGGTGGTTCGACAAAACAATAAGGCGCCGAATTCAAACGGCGGAAACACCGCCCACTCAAAATTTAACTAAATTTTGCCAAGAGAGAGAAAACGTTAACAAGGAACAATAATGAAAATATTAGCAAAATTACCAAAAACACAAGTTAGTTAACAAACTAGTAGGTGAGTAGAAGGAAAACAATAGTTTAATAAATAAATTTACCCACCCAGAACAACGAACAAAATTTAATTGTCTATAGGTAGAGGTATCAACCTAGCTACTGGTCTAGTGTAGCAACCAGCACTAGTACGGACCTCGGCAACTCTATCCACACCATCACGTCCAGGAATCAGCTTGGTGACCACTCCCAACGGCCAATACAATGGTCTTGTGTCTTCCTTGGAAATGTAGACCGGCTGTCCCACTCGGAGAGGTTCGCGCGGGGTATTCCATTTTTTCCTCTGAATAAGCGTATTCAGGTACTCCGTCGACCAACGTTTCCAAAATTCTTGACTGGCACGTTGCACAAGTTGCCAGCGAGCCAAGTGATTCTCTGGCACTGGAATAAGATCATTTTCAGGCGGACATAAAAGGGCTGATCCAACCAAAAAATGACCTGGACTCAAAAATTCAACATTATCTGAGGGATCATCGTTAATCGGACATAACGGCCGACTATTCAATACTGCCTCAACTCTTGCGAGGAAAGTTGACATTTCTTCGTAAGTCAACGAGCGGTGGAGCGTAATTTTGGTGAGGTGGTGTTTAAAAGACTTGACAGCCGCCTCCCAAATTCCACCCATCCAAGGAGATGCTGGAGGGTTGAACGTATACTGGATTTCACGTGAAGACAAGTACTCTGCCAGTGCTGGCTCCGATTCTAACAAGAACTTCTTGATGGTTTTGGCCTCATTCGATGCACCAACAAAGTTTGTGCCTCTGTCACAAAACACTTGAGAACAAAGACCACGACGTGCCACAAAACGATCGAGTGCCGCCTGATACGCGGCCGTCGAGAGATCGCTCACCAGTTCAAGATGAACCGCTTTTGAGGCCATACATACAAAAACACAAACATAGGCCTTAAGTTTTTGTGCGTTCCTTCGTGTGCTCTCTTTCACGAATAAGGGTCCTGCAAAATCCACAGCGGTATTCGAAAAGGCCCGAAGTGAACTGGTTACACGGGAAGGTGGCAGATCACTCATGATGGGATGTTTCATCTTCGCCTTTGACTTAAAACAAATCAAGCACTTGTGGATACGTTTGCGGAGGAGTGGGCGGAGAGATAAAATCCAAAATTGCGACTGAATCATTGCCTGTGTTGCTTGAGGCCCAGCATGAAGCAGGTATACGTGATAATAATCACAAATCAATTTAGATAAACAGGCCTGTTGAGGTAGTAACAGTGGATGCTTAGCGTTGGGTGCCAAGTTAGAATGAGTTAGACGACCTCCGACTCGCAAAAAACCTTTAGAATCAACATAAGGTGAGAAAGAGAGCAACTTTTTTGATACTAAGCGCCCTTTATGTATGGCCCTTATGTCACTGACGAAGTATTGTTGCTGAGTGGACTTTATACAAATATTGAAAGCGTTTTGTATTTCAAACACTTTCAACGGACCAGAAGTACGTTTTATTTTTGCAAGCCGACAGTTCTTAGTAAAACGTAAGACGTAGGCAACTACACGTTTAAGTTTCGTTAAGGAGGAGAACGTTGAAATTGCGTTGACAATAGAGTTGCGAGACGTTAAAGATTTCGAAACCGTTAGGACTTGTTGCTGTGAATCCGCAGTCTTTTTCAACTCTTGGGAATAATGAGCTGGTGATAAGGTTGACGTTGGCGGCGGCCAATCAGATTCGGGATACATCAAAAATTCCGGTCCCGCCCACCATGACGAATTATTCAAGAGTTGTATCGGTGACATACCTCGAGATGCACAATCTGCACCATTCATGGCAGAAGGTACGTGTCTCCATTGCTCAAGCGGTGCTGATTCTAACAGAGAGACCACTCTGTTGGCCACATACGTTTTCAACTGATACGTGGGTGTACGTAACCAAGAAAGGACAGTAGAAGCATCGGTGAACAAAATAGTCTCAGAAATACCTAGTTCTCTTTTAACAATGTCCAGCGACTTGATCAATCTGGCCAGCAATAAGGCACCGTTCAACTCGAGCCGTGGCACCGTCTGCACCTTCAAGGGAGCGACTTTCGTTTTAGATTTCAGGAGGTGAACCGATACATCTGTGTTTTCTTCAGAATAACATCGTAGATAAACAACTGCTCCATATCCTAAGGTTGAACCATCGCAAAATCCAATTAATTGTCGTTTTGGCAGAATCGAAGAAACACAGAGCCGTGGGATTCTGACAAGGGAAAGATGCACCAATTCATTCGAAAATTCCGCCCACCGTGTTGCGTAATCGTCGTGCAGCGGAGTATCCCAGTCAAAGCCACTAGACCAAAGTTCCTGCAGAAAACATTTTGCCCAAAATACTGTGGGTGCCAACCATCCGAGCGGGTCAAAAATTGAAGCCACCTGCGACAAAATGGTACGTTTGGAGTTGGCAGAACCAGGAATTTTGATTTTGTAGGAGAACATGTCCTCATGAGGATACCATTGCAGACCCAAAATCATGAGGGACTCCATTTCGTTGGGACGAAGACTTAACACTTTGGCACGATGATCAATCGGAATATCTTCTAGTACTTCCTCATGACTGGAAGACCACTTTCGTAGTTCAAAGTGTGCTTTGGATAACAGTGATATCAACTGATTCTTGAAATCAATCGCTTGCTGAACGGTATCAACTGACCAACAAACGTCATCCATCAAACAACTGTTCGTTATTGCTTTCGAGGCTTCAGGAAATGGATCTCCTTCATCGTTAACAAGTTGAGCTAATACACGTTGAGCGAGGAACGGAGCTGAAGAGAGACCATACGTTACAGTACGTAGCTCGAATTCGTTGAGGGGCTGTTCAGGAGATTCACGCCACAGCACATGCTGAAATTTGCAGTCATCTTCATGGAGCCAAATTTTCCTGTACATCATCTTGATGTCCGTTGTGATGGCGACTGGTTTCATACGGAAATACGTTAAAACTTCGGTGATATCCTTCTGTAGGGGAGGACCTGGTAGCAATCGCTCGTTTAGTGAGACATTAGAGGTATCTCGACAAGAACCGTCGAATACGACTCGAAGAGGAGAAGTCGCTGAATCTCGAGTTACTCCAAAGTGCGGAATGACGTAGGCAGCAGATCTTGTAGTGGGAATCATGTGACCAAGCGACAAATATTCACGCATGAATGAATTATATGCATCATGAAAAGCTGGGGTTTTTCGGAGTTTGGCTTCAACGTTATACCAGCGACGTGTAGCTATTTCTCTACTCTCCCCGATAGGTGGAAAGTGACCACTTGTCTTGAAGGGAAGTCGAACGCAGTATGAACCATCAGCCAAACGTGAATGCGTTTCTTGGAAATGCTTCTCGGCTATCAAGTGCAGCGGATCACGGTGAACCACAGAAGCGACCTCCTCGACTTCCCAAAAACGTTGAACAAGTTTATCGAGGTTACTTTCGGAAGAGTGCGTCGCTACGTTTACGTTGAGAGTAACTGAGGGAGAAACGTTGACGTTACCAAAAATCACCCATCCAAAAATAGTTCTGATCGCAGCCGGTTCACCATGAATCACCTCATATCCAGGTTTGAACAATTCGGAGTACAAACCGGCCCCTAGAAGGAAATCAACAGCGCCTCGTTGATGGAACGTTTTATCTGCCAATTCAAGATGTGAATATTTTTCGTACAATGCAGAAGGCAGAGATATCGTTGGAGCATCGGAACAGACTCTGGAAACGACGACGGCGGAAGCACACAAACTAGAAACATCGTTGGGAGCAGGAGATAGGACGCAGGATACCAAACCGTTAGATGTTCCAACTACCTGTTCCATAGCACCTGAAAGTTCGGTTGTTCTTCGAATGACAGGCAAACCCAAACGTTGAACGCAGTCACTGGAAATTAAATTGACTTGAGAACCAATGTCTATGACCAGCCGAATCGGAGACCAGGAACCCCACCGGTTTCTGAGAAAAGCCTGGGCGGTTCCAAGAAGTACGTAAGTAGCCTTCGCCGACGGTCCTGTGATTAGGGTTTGCATGTTCGAATTTGAAGGTGCTGAATTTGTGTTCGTTTGACCAGGTGCATTGGATTGTACCGAGACGTTAGTTAACATAGAAGAGTTGTTAATATTATTAGTATTAACACCGTTATTAGACGTTGATGGAGATCGTTGAGAAATATTGTCATTGTGTAGTGTAGAATGATGTCTAGTACTCTGGCAAGTACCACATTTTCCTCTAGACTTGCAATTCACCCTTGAGTGTCTGCCAAGGCACCGAAAACACCTGTGGAAACCTTTGATGAGGTCATAACGTTGAGAAGGTTCCATATTACCATACTTTTCACAACTGTAAATACCGTGATTTCCTTGGCATACTGGACATTCATTGGAAAATGTATTTTGCTGAATGGGATTCGAAGAAGGAGCAGGTAATGATGAGTTGTTACTAGAGGAACTGCTACTTGAAGAACTATTCGTTGCGGAACTGTTATTGTTCGTATCATTCACTAATAATGATGTTGCCTTTGAAAATTGAGACTTGGGCGAGGGATACTTCGAAATTTTATTACTATTTACGTTGACATTATTCGGAACACTTGAAGTAGTTGGCATGAAGAATTCTTTAATCCTGCATTGTTCACGAATAAAAGTAATAAGATCCATAAATGAGGGAACTCCAGTTTTAGACGATACCGATCGTTCAAAAAGTATTCGTAATGAAGGAGGAAGAGCGCGCAATGCGCATTGAAATACGAAGAAATCCGAATGTGAGCGTATGTCCAAATTCTGAAACGCCTTATAATTCGTATCAAAAACGGTCAAAAATGATCGGAGATCAGAAACTGATTCACGAGTTAACGTTTTGAAATCAAGCATACTATCAACATGATAGGCAGCAAGTACTCGATGATTTGCATACATGTCCTCAATTTTACCATATGCAAGTGCATAATTCATATCAGATATCTCTAAGGTTTCTATGAGCTTGAGTGGAGGTCCAGATATCAGAGATCGTAAGTATGCAAATTTTGCAGTGTTTGTGTATGACCCTTTATGCACTATAGAATTATAAAGTGCCCACCAATTATGGAACGTTTGTAATTGGCCATCCCAAACTGGAACATCGATTCGTGGTAACCTAATTTCAGAAACCGGAGTGAATTTTGTCTCAAATTTTGACCGAATATTACCCTCAAGTGCCCGTACTTCGTAATAAATTGTATCAAAGGACGTTAAAACATTCGTTACATCGAGAAAGTGTTCAGAAGGCAACATTACGTTCAATTCTGTTATCGCATCACAATATCCATAAAAGCGATCGCGCATATCGTTGAGGTCATTACATCGCGCCAAAAATTGAGAAATGGATCCAGCACCAACAGCTTTGGAAGCGTCAAAAGTAGCCTGCAACTGGGTAAATGCATTTTCACGGAGATTTTTATAGTACTCCTGCTTGGCCAAGTGCTCAGCAAACTCGTTTGGATCATCTTGGTTGTTGGCCATGTTCGTTGATGTTCGTTGAAGGAATTGAAAACGAAGCTAGGTTTTGATTGGCGGAGAATGATGTTGATGCGAATTCGTTGGGCTTAGGGCCAATGAGAATGAACGTTGGAAAGACTACGTCACCAATACAGTTAACTTGCAAATACTTGTGAAAAATTGAAGGCAAAATTGAAACTTTGACACTAAAATGGCGTCTGAGCAATTACCTGTAATTTCGACGTGACCTTAAGATTTTGTCATAAAACCACCTGCGCGATCTCTACAGAACACCTGATACGAATTTCAATGATCAAAATACGAAGTAGAGTTATAAATTGTTAGTTTAAGATCAAGAAATAAATAACTTTATGGTAATTTATTAACAAAATAACGTCGAGAAGAAAAATCGTCCCTCTCAATCACGTGCAGCGACCAAGACGTTGAATTAAAACGTTGAATGAAGAGCAAGACGTTAAATGAACAAATTCACGTTAATTTAATCCTACAAAATTACAATTTGGCTCGTTAGGACCATTAATATTGGGGAATTCCTTCCTATTTTATGCTCAAAAGTAGAACTTAGGATTGGGAACTCAACACTTTAATCGTTAGTGGACTGTGATTTATAGGTACCTACGGGTGGTGTGTGGAAGAGCGTAGTAAATTTAATATACAAAGAACATTCATCAGAAATTGGCGAACTTTTAAGAAATAAAAGGGGACTTACAAGTTCTGCAGATCTGCGAAGCTTCCCGGCGCCGGGTGCGATGTTCCTGGACGACGAGGGGGCCGTACTCGCGAGAAAAGTAGCCAATTTGTTAAATTTATAATTCAACTTTACTGTGAGACGCTACCACTGTGACACAACCCGTTGGATTTATAGTTTTAGGGATTGAAATAACTAAATAAATTGTTTGATCGCTGATTATACGCGGAGAGGTTTGAGAGAAGAGGGAACGAGCTCGAGCCAGATTAGAAGTGATAATAATCGAGGAATCGGGCAGGCGATTCCTGGAATCAGCGCTACCTTCGGTGGTTCGACAAAACAATAAGGCGCCGAATTCAAACGGCGGAAACAAATACTATTATAGATATCAAAAGCTAACGTCCGAAGAGAATTGAGAAAAGAAAGAGTGAAGCAAACTTCATCGAAATTGGTAGGACTTTTAATTAAAAAAGTGTAATAACTATGCTCAAGAAAAATAAGGAGAGAGTGGTCACATTTTATATGAACTTATTGGGCACAAGTTGTAATCAAGTGATAGAAATTATCTTTGTTATAAAAATGAAGATACACTACTCACTGCTATAACCCTACTATTACTTGAGCAATTGTTTCGTAAACATTTCAAATTTCGAAATTAGGCCAAAACATGTTCAGGTTTTTGTGTGTGGATATTACCGTCATAATTTTAGTAATAGGGTGTCTACACTTTCGATGGGCATAACTTCAGGGTTCGATTTTACAAGGTATTTCCAACAAAAAATGACTCTTAGCAATTTTCTTTTAACCCACTCGAAATTCCTTTTTTTCCACTTTAAAGTTTTTCTTCGCGTTTTCGACCTTACGCCACTGATATGGTCATAACTCCCTTATTTCTCCTGAAAATTCTAATCTGACTACACCGTTAGAAAGAGCGTTAAATTCCCAAGCTACCTAGAGCAAAATCAAAATATTTCAGCAATAAAACAGTTTCAAAAAATCAAGTCAAAAAGCCAACTTTAAAACATGTTCGAAACTTGACTTTCTTCGACCAAAGTTTTCACTCTAAATCCCAGCCCATTTCGAAGGGCGCTCTTCGGAGAAAACATGCTCAAATTGTCAGCTTTTCAACGGTCTATCAATTTTTCTTTTTAACAATCAAATTGGAAGAGTAAATCAAGTTTGAATGTCAGAAAACGTGTGTTTTACAAGCAAATTCAGTGTTTCAAGCGGTTTATGGTCCCCCTCGACCTCAAGATGGCTTGACGATTTTGGTATCATTTCGTATGTAATTTGTTACGCTGAATCAAATAGTGATACTTCCGAATGGTTCCGACTGCTAGAAAGTGGATTTTTTGAAGAAAACCTTCGTTTTTCGTACATAAAATTCGCGTTTTTCGTAAATGTGGTAATGAGCATGAAGTAACACCTTTGAACTCAACAAAAACTTCAATCAGCTAGAAATTCGGTGTTTTTGTTGAGTTCAAAGGTGTTACTTCATGCTCATTACCACATTTACGAATAATGCGAATTTTATGTAGGAAAAACGAAGGTTTTCTTCAAAAAATCCACTTTCTAGCAGTCGGAACCATTCGGAAGTATCACTATTGGATTCAGAGTAAAAAATTACATAGAAAATGATACTAAAATCGTCAAGCCATCTTGAGGTCGAGGGGGACCATAAACCGCTTAAAACATTGGATTTGCTTGTAAAACACACGTTTTTTGACATTCAAACTTCATTTACTCTTCCAATTTGAATGTTAAAAAGAAAATTTGATAGACCGTTGAAAAGCTTACAATTTGAGCATGTTTTCTCCGAAGAGCGCCCATCGAAATGGGTAGGGATTTAGAGTGAAAACTTTGGTCGAAGAAAGTCAAGTTTCGAAAATTTTTTAAAGTTTGCTTTTTGAGTTGATTTTTTGAAACTATTTTATTGCTAAAATATTTTGATTTTGCACTAGGCAGCTTAGGGATTTAACGCTCTTTCTAACGGTGTAGTCAGATTAGAATTTTCAGGAGAAATAAGGGAGTTATGACCATATCAGTGCCGTAAGGACGAAAACGTGAAGAAAAACTTTAAAGTGAAAAAAAAGGAATTTTGAGTGGGTTAAAAAAAATTGCTAAGAGACATTTTTTGTTGGAAATACCTTGTAGAATCGAACCCTGAAGTTATGCCCATCGAAAGTGTAGACACCCTGTATATGGCAGGTATATCTGGATTCAGCACATTCTGGAGGAGAGCTTAAATATGGACAACTAAAAGTTGAAAAATTTACTGTTTCTACAATCGAAAGAAAATCGAAAGAGAAAAACTATCAAAGTGTGGGTACTCTAAGACTTTGGAATGAAGAGGAGAGTATGATTATGAAAAACAAAAATTTTAAAATGTACTCCTTTCATACAGTACGTAAGGTTCCTTCAACCAATTTTGAACGCAAAGAATCTAGGGCCAAGGGTATAGGTTTATTGTAAAATTTTCTTCACTCACAGAAAGGCTTACGTATCTGGATATAAATCGCCAAGGTCGAATTTTGTTTTAATGCATAACAGAAAACGCAATAAATTTTTTTCGTAAATTTGGTTTTGTGGTTGAGAGTAGCCCACTAATGGGGTTAAATCAACCACCCTTTAAAAATTCCTGCTCATTTGGAACCACTGATGATGTTGCTGGTAGTGAATGACAATAAAAAGGGATTCTTTATGAGAACACGGACAGTTAGGTATTTTCCTGGGTTCGCAACAATTTAAGATTAAATTTTAGTGATTAGTGATTAAATTTCAATCATTCATCGAGCCTTGTTTCGATGCAAGAGCCTTTTTAGATGTCCTTACGTATATTAGAAACAACTGTTAAAAATATATTAATTTTATAACCTTTCCTACTCTCGATTAGGTGGGGCAAAATGATCCACTGATGATGTACAATCAACCAACGATTGAAACTGGCTCACCTTCAGAGGTTGATTCTGCCTCACCAGCACATTTTTGAGTCAATCCCATGTTTGTATGAGTATACCTACAATTTCTTAGAGAACCATTCGTGGATGTTAGACACGTCATAATAGTCCAGAGGAAACCATTATTTCCTCAAAAATGGTAATTTTTGCGTTTGAAAACTCGAGTTTGAGTTGATGAATGCCGTGGTGATGCTCGTCTGTTTCCAGGAGATTGGAGGCGATCCATCCTCAATAACCAGAGATGGTTTGAAGCCAAAAGTACAAAATTCGTGGAGTAAAGGTTGTGTCCGGAACGGACAGTACGAAATTTCTTGCATCGCATGATTTTGATCATATGTTGGAGATGCATGATATTTTTATAATTCAATAAAAATGTCAATAAAATTTTCATTTCAATAAATATGTCATAATTACGAGTATGTTAGATTCTCAAACATAAAATAAAAGTATAATAGGTACCACAAACGAGATCTAACAGGTTGGTTGATTCTGCCCCACTGGTTGAAACCACCCCACTCTCCCCTATGTCAACATGGTATACTGAAAATCTAAAATAAAACAATATACTAAGAGTTCGGGGTGACGAGGAGAGCATGGATCTGATTAGTCGTCTTTAAAAGGCTCCCTGTAAAATCTAAGCTTCTTGGGGCCACCAAAAAAACGTTAATTTAGCTCAAACAGCTGATCAGGGAGAAGCCAGTTTATTTAATAAGATTCAGCAGTGTTGATAGGAGCCCTATAAAATTTCAACTTCCACCAGGAGCGAATTTAGGTCTGTTAGCTGATTAGGAAGGACGCCAGTTTGTTATTCAGGATCAATAGTGTTAAAATAGGCTCCCTGCAAAATTTCAGCTTCTTGGGGCCACCAGATGCAGATTTAGCTCACCCTGCTGATTACAGATGAGTTCAGTTTGTTACTCAGAATCAGAAGTCCTTTTAGTTAGTTTTAAACTAGTCAGGACTTCTGTGTCAATAAGTTATTCATCAACCATTGGATAAATTATTTGCATCACCATGGGACCTTATGACGCTATTACGTGACAGACATTTTCAAACCAAATAACATCCGTGAAAACACATTCTTTGTTAAAATTTTGATTTGGATATCTTATAACTTTGAAAAACTATCAGGGAAAGAGCATGACATCGACTCTTTGAACCCATTCATATCTCTGAGTAGCTTAATACTCGTACCATGCACCTCCTGTCCGTCAATACGTTCAGTCATGTTTACATTATTTTCAATGTAATATTCACTAGTGCGATTTGACAATAATGACAACAACAACATCAACAAACATCAACCACACAATGACAATAGTGACAATAGTGATTGAAAATAATTATCACATCAACAAAAATCAAATTATTATTTGTCTAATTATTATTAAATATCATTTTTTTAATTATCAAAAAAAAATTTTTTTAATTTTTTTGGACAATTATTTTTACAGTGGATTGTTATGTTTTATATAATATGTAGTCATATAAATACAACCGAAAGTAATTACCCACTAAGTGAGAAAATTACATCTTTAATGTGTAAGATTTGTGAAGTATTCTTCGATTCTCTTATTCCGTCATCGATCCAGATCCTGCTCCTTCTGACCAGCCATTTCTCCTCTACGGCGAATAGATTTTGTTTTCATAGTTGGTGGGATAAACATCCAACAGCGGAAAAATAAAGAGATCGAAATCGTTTCAGCGGAATTTCGCCTCTTAACCTCATTTCTCTGTCATTTGAAAACCGTTGCAGGAAAAAAAAGGTCACGCAACAGAACCAAACACTGCTTTCTTCGAAGATGCTGTAAGCGACCTCTAATCCGAATCGAGAAAAGTTCGGCTCGATAAAACCGGAATTGGACTGAATGACTGACTGAATTAGACGCCTCGGAATATCCGACGGTGGAAAAAAAGTGCGACTTCCGTTGGAATACCCGTCAATTTGTCTCTTATTGGCATAACGGGTTATGGAGAGATAAGTATAAGTCTAGGCAGTTCTCAGTCCGGTGGGTCCAGAGACGGACGGGAGAGATTTCAATTATTACCTACCCGGGCTTTCAAACGGCGGCAGATTCTAAATGGTAAGTTCGGACGTTTTAGAGAGTTACGGGTTAACTCTAAATGGACCATATAGCGCCATTACTTACCTTCTCGATAAGGGGTGGGATTCCTACAGGAATCCATTGGGATGTCTTGACTTGAAGTATCTCAGAAGGGCGGCGCACAATAGTGCCGGGGGGGACATGATCAACTGGCAACAGATCAAGTAAGGATCTCCGCCCATTTTGCTTTCTTTTAAAACTTCAAGAAGTGGAAAATTGCGAAGAGATCAAGGTATGAGGGCTCAAGTACAGCAATTCCTTGTACAGGGTGTAACAGTATAAGAACGTCAACCTGAAGCATTTTGATTCTACAACTAATTTCCGATCGAAAATGCCTCTTAGCAATTTTCGTTTAACCCCTTGTATTACCAAGTTTTTTTCAATTTTCAGGTTTTTTTTCGTTTTTTCACCTTAGGTCACGAAAACGTCCGTAACTCCCATTGGATACGGTAAAAAATTTAAATTAATTATACCGTTAGAAAGAGCGTTACATTTCCTATCTCCTTGATGGAGAACCAAAGTTTTTTGAATAGGCAAAACGGGTGAAAAATGAACTTGAACAGGAAAAATTGTCAAATCTTGAAAACCTCAACTTTTTTCAACCGCTCATAGGTTCTGTAATCCGGCACGTGAATTTTTACCTGTAGACCTGAAAGATGCGCCAAAATCTCACCTTTCCAATGATGAATTTTGGTTTATTATTTTCAATAATGAACCTTTGGAATCGACCAAGAAAAACATTTTTTAACACCCCATCAAAATTTGATGGTTTACGTTTCAAGGTATGTAGAATCCAAAACTCGAATAAAAATTTGGCCGTCCGTCCGCCGTACGCGGCACTTTCCCCACTTAGCATTGACCGATTTTGATGAAATTTGGAATGTAGGATCGATTTGGGGTCTAGTTGTGCCCCGAAGATTTTGGTTGATGTAGGTCACTTCTAAGGGTTGAAAAATGAATTTTGAAAACGCCCTAACTCAAACAATTTTGAAATAAAGGTATTTTTTCCTTCAATTTAAGATTCTATAGAATTTTTGGAATTTTTTGAGACCACCCGGAGCTCTGTAGGACAAACCGTTCGCTCACTACGAGAATTTAAAGTTTGGACGTACGATAAATCAGAAACACGAGTGTGAATCGCAAAAGAGGCCAAATTGTTCAAATTTTAGCTGACCAAAATGCGATCGATGTTTTTCTTCATGTTGGATGGTTGGTGGCTTTGCAGACGAGTGATCTATAGAGAAAAATAAAAAATAATAAACCATTGTGTAATAATTTGCTGCGTTTTATTTTTTAAGTAGGATTTCTTAAAGAAATTCGTGTTTGAACGCAGAAAAACGTGAATTTTGGTTTATTATTTTCAATAATGAACCTTTGGAATCGATCAAGAAAAAAAATTTGTTAACATCCCCTCAAAATTTCTTGGCTTACGTTTCAAGGTAGAATCCAAAAATCGACTAAAAATTTGGCCGTCCATCCGCCGTACGCGGCACTTTTGCCACTTAGCGTTGACCGATTTTGATGAAATTTGGTATGTAGGCTCCATTTGGGGTCTAGTTGTGCCCCGAAGATTTTGGTTGATTTAGGTCACTTCTAAGGGTTCACGAATCAATTTTGAAAATTTGAAAACGCCCTAACTCAAAAAATTTCGATATAAAGGTATTGTTTTTCCTTCAATTTATGATTCTATAGAATTTTTAAAAATTTTTGAGACCACCCGGAGCTCTGTAGGACAAACGTTTGAACATGACCTTTTGTTTGTTGTTACGAACTTTTGGCGAAAACTAGAAAAATTTCTTAAATAATTACTCAAGTTATCGTGCGGAATGACACACACACACACATACACACTTATACATACCCAGTCCCCGTATATAATTTTTGGAAAAACTTCAGGGATCATTTCAGAATGTTCCAAAACGGATTTAAGTGAAAAATTTCTCCAACAAGTCCATTCTAAAAATTTTGAGGCCATTGCAATAGCTTCATTTTCCTTGAAAATTCGCTAACAGGCACGGTATACGGTGAATCGAGAAAAACACAACAATTAACGTGTGGGTACTCCATGAGTTGGGGTGACGTGGGAAGTACTTATTGAAGGTGTTTAAGTCAATAAATGGAAAGGTTGAAAATTCGCTCATCCACACATGCTGCACGAACGGGGGTTTTTCGATATGCTGAGGTGGGGATTTCACAGAGAGACTTGGCGACTGCTGAGTATGGATGACAAACTAAGCTCATCCTTGATTAGCCGGGCGAGTTAAATTAGCTCGTGAGGGCTTCATGAATTTTGCAGGGAGGCAACTCAAATTTATTCGGATTAGCAGGACGTGCTGAATACTATCATGCAGTGGAGTCCAATACTATAATTCGATGTTTTTCTGTATTTATTAAATTTTTTAAAGACGTTTAAATTGGCTAAAAACAGCGAAAATTTTGAGGGATCGCTGTACAGCAGTTTATTACAGATTTTTTTTTTAAATGACTGTGCTGTATTGGTGTTGTAATGGAGAACAGCTTTCCTGTACATTCATCTCATGAGTTTCATATTTAATTATTACAATGTCTTTCTCCCTGAACGAGTAGTGAGTAAATCAAGATTTGAAAGTTTTCTCGATCAGTCCGTAATACTGATGGTTCACGGTCTGGGAATCCGCCTCCTAGTAGTTCTTTTCAGGTGGTTCGTTTCATTCCAGTAAAAGAGCCTCAGACACAAGCTTCGTGTCGACCAAAGACAGCAATGAAAGTTGTTCTCTGCTGAGATGAAAGGGGGAGGATGACTCCTTAGTCCAGACACAGTCAGTGAAGGCAAAATGAGTCCCACTTCTGGCTGATGGGTGTTCGAATGACTGTCGGATGATCTTGGGGATTCAACTACGGTTTTCTATTCGAGTACGAGACCCGGTGACGCGGCTCGTTTGTTGGATGGTGTCGTTACGGCGCCAAAACGATGAGAAGGGTGTTGCGATGTTTGGGAAGGTCAGGGGAGTCACCCGACCATGAATCATCTCACAATGTGAAAATTGCAACTTATTTTTTTGATAATACATACTTTTGGATCAATTCTACAACTAATCAATAAGTAACATTTTTTATTTAATAACTTTTTAGGACGTCCCACAGTAAGACTTGGGCGTCCTTATGCGATCGATCTGGGGTGAAGTTGGACAACACTCAACAGAAAAAAAAAATAACCACACAGTAATCCGTTTTAGACCATTCTGAATCCAAATCCGCGAAAAAAACCATAGGTGTATGTCTGTGTGTGTGTGTGTGTGTGTGTGTGTATGTGTGTGTGTGTGTGTGTGTAACAAAATCTTGTGTACTCTGCACAGGCCTTAGTTCTCAACCGATTTTCCTGGTTCTTTTTTTGTTCGTCGCGGAAAACTATCTAATTGTGCACTACGTCGCCGGAATTTCGAATTTTGCCTTTTAAGGGGGGGAAAGGGGGGGTTAATGCTAAAAAAACGTGCGTTTTTGGGCATAATTTTGTGTACTCTGCCCAGGCCTCAGTTCTCAACCAATTTTCGTGGTTCTTTTTTTCTTCGACGCGGAAAACTACCTAGTTGTGCACTACGGCGCCGGAATTTCGGATTTTGCTTTTCAAGAGGGGGAAAGGGGGGGTTAATGCTTAAAAAACGTGCGTTTGCGTGCATAATCTTGTAAAATCTGCCCAGGCCTCAATTTCCAACCGATTTGCGTGTTTCTTTTTTTGTTTGACTCAAATAACTTCCGAGTTGTACATGATTTTACCAGAGTACCAAAATTCGCAAGGGGAGGGGGTGAGTGGGGGGATAATATTCACAAAATATCCGATTTTTCAATATTTCGGTTCCTTTACTGCTTACTAATTGTACCCAAGTTTTGAAATTGAGGAAAAATTCTCATTATACCTCCGGATTGTCATGAATTATTCTCTGTACCACCATGGAACTAATAGTGGTGCCACCATGGTGCCATGATGCCATAAACCGCTTATTTCGTGATTTTTTTTTTTTTTTTTTTTGTGTTTCACCTTGAATACGGATGTGAACTTCGACGGACTTCCTACCAAAACTAACAGATAAAAGTTCAATGTTACGACGTATTTCCGCTTTGGTGCCAGACTGGGATGTGGTGGGGGGGGGGGTGAACTCGAATTTGCGTGTTGGGTATCGTAAATCATGGATTTTAAAATGCTCTTCAGATTCGAGGCTCCCATGCCGCTAGAAATGTTAAGGTGGATAATGGTGGGGCGTCAGTATTTCTGGCCTAAAGTAATAAATAAATTACGTCGAGTGAAACAGTTTTATCACTTAACAACTGGTTAAACTGATCTAATGCTTATCCAATGGGACGTCCCCTGGAATGCATGCATTACTAAACAATATGTTTTCAATGGTATAATCAGTTTTTATGTTTCAGAAGGAACCTTTTTTTACATAATTGAGTTTTTATGCGAGGAAAGTTTGTTTTTAGGCACATTTTGCTTACGAGTCTACCAAGGTAGCGAAAGCATTGGTTCGCTTTTCAAGGATGAAAAAAATTCCTCAAAATCAGAATTTCCACTCACCATTTACCTGTTAGACCTTCCTGATCAATATTGGTTCCGAGTCTGTCAGTCGGTCTGTGTATCCGCAAATCATTGTAAAAGGATTTAGGGCGGTATTCATAGTCATGACACGAGTTGGAGGACTCCTCCAAAGTAGGTACGCTTTGAGGAGTCCTTTCCTCCTCGAGCTATTCATAGTTAAGCCTTAAGCCAAAGTCAAGGCCAGACTCATCCTCCAAGTCGAGGAAGGTCTCGAGGAAGCCTTAAGGAGGCCTGACGGCTCCTTAAGCTATTCATAGTCGCCACATTTCAAGGCGTCCTCGAACGGCCAAAGGCGTCCTCCAATGGCGGTATTCATAGACGACTTCTGAGGTGGATTCGTGAAATTTGAAGGCCGAATCGAGATATTTCGAGTCGAGAAAGGGGCTTCGAGCTTCCTTAGCCCAAGGTAGGTGAAATGGTTCCTTGAGGAAAGATTTTGTTGATATCTACCTACCTGTTATCACAAGCGTTGTCGTTATAAAATATTATACGGATCTATCCTTCGGTTATTACGTTATTTCGTCCAAAAACATGGGTTTCGAAGATATTGAAAGATTGGAAGAATTTGAAGAGTATTTGGAGGAATCTTCGCGAGGTCAGCGATAGTGATGCGACATCGATAGAAAACATCGATGTTTCTCAACATCGATGTTCTTGAAATCCACCATCGATGTCGAGTGGAAAAATCGACCAAAAACATCGATGTTTCTTAACATCGATGTGCCCGATCATAATTATACAAATATTCGAGATCGTTTGCTTGTAGGTACCTACTCGAATAGATTTTTTTTTGTCATCTGATGAATCAATTTCCAGCCACTAGGTCAATTTCTACCCTAGTACATTCGTCAAATGAATATTTAAAGCAGTTACACCCCCCATAAGTTAGGAATACACCTCAGTGAATAACAAAAGTATATATTGTTCATTATTTTATAGCACTTGTCCAGGCATTTTTTTTAAATAGGAAAGCATTGAAAGGAAGATAATATTGCAGATTTAAGATAAATCTTGTTTTATTAAACAAAAAAGTAAAAAAACACATGGTAAAATGTGGAGTAAGATTGTAAGATAAGCTATCACAATACACTCGAGCCAGGAGCACCAGGGTTGCCAACTCAAAACAACTTGAAAAATCGGTAGGAAAATTAGCTATTATTTTTATTCCTCCAAGAGATAAGAATGTAATAATTCATCCCGATTGGTATTTTAACGCTTGTTTCATTAATTATTTTAAGGTGTAAACTATTGAGAAAACCATTGCGAACAACAAATCAGGGGAAGTACGACATCGATTGAAACATCGGTAAGAAACATCGGTAAGAAACATCGATGTTGTGAAAACATCGCCATCGAAACATCGATGTTAAAAACATCGATGTTTTGAAAACATCGATGTCGATGGCGCATCACTAGTCAGCGAAGGCCGAAATGTTACTTGTGGGATCAAGGTACCTTTGGAGGTAGGTACCCAAATAGTTATGATAATAATGAAGCCTGTAATTTTGTTATGATCTTATTAAATAAGATAAGATAAGATACAAATTTTATATAGGTTTTGGATGATCGAACATTTCGGAAGAAATTTCGTTTCACAAAAGAGACCGTGATAAACGTGCTGCTCCCGATTCTCTTCCCGCCAGAGAGTGTTTCTGTGAACAGGAGAGGACTACCAATTCTGCCAATCCTCCAAGCATGTGTTTTGTCGAGGTGCTACGCCTCTTCATCCTACCAGGTTGGCATTTTTATTACAATACCAAATATTAAATTTATAGGCATGACAAATTTATTCTTGACATTTAGGATAGTTTTATTCATGCAATAATTTTGAAATGGTTTGGGATTTTTACATTTTTTCATGCATTGGTGATGCAAAAAAAATTTATGTGTGTAGAAGGTAGGTATACAGTTGTGTGCCATTATTTTGTATTTTTCAAATAGCTCGACATTGTTACATACATCAAGGTAAATACTGATAAATTGGCATTTAAAAGGCAGTTAATTAAAATTGGCAGGTAAAAGGATTATAAGGAGTTACTGTTCGATTTTGATGAAATTTTCTGGGATCGTGCGGGTTAGAGTACAAATGGTATGAAAATTATTGCCCCCAAATTACTAGTGGCCTCTGCGCATGCGCAAACACAACTCTAGCAGAACTTGGTTCAACTTTTTTTTTACGAAAACACTTTTTCACTAAAACAATAGAAAATTGACCTATTAACGCCCGAAACTTTTTTTTCTAAATGTTTTGAAATTAAGTCTGTTATTCCGACTCAAATAATAAATCTTTAGAACACGGGAAAAATAATTTCAAAAATCTCCTGGTCGAATTTCATGGGTTTACGTTGCCTTGTGATGTATATTGAATAGGTATACATTAAATTTTTTTTTAAATTTTAAGTTGAGATTTTAGTAGATTGTGAGAGCTCACCGGATCTGCTAGGAACTCTCTTATCATCAACTCATGATTTATCAACTCATTGTCATTTATTCATAATTGGTCAAAAAGACCACTAAAGGGGGCATCAGATAAATTGTCGTTGCCCTCATGATGACAACATGGTTACTTGTTACTCCTTATACCCTCTAGTCAGGTCAAGTACCCAATCAACTTAAAGATGACGAATCGTGCTTTGTGAGCATCCAATAAGCTATGTGCAACACCCACTTGGTAAACTACTTCGATTTACCGCGTATTTGGTAGGATAATCCGTAGTTCCGATGTCAGGTCATTTACCCATTAAAGTTGACGAGTTTCGAAAACTCGTACTTACCTATGAAACTTATACCCTAAGACGGAATACTTCCAATGCCTAATTTTAGAGATTTTTTGTTACTTGTTTGATACTCAAAATTCTATCAAATTAGTACAAGTTTTATTGCACTTGCAAATTCAACACTTTTATATTTCAATTAAATCGACAAATCTAGAAATATACCAAATGGTTAAATTATGGAAAGAGCTGGTAAGAGTAGAGTTGATATTCCACAAGGATGAAGCTTCGTGCTATGTGCCTCACCCTCGTGGTGGGAGATGAAAATCATACCTACATCATTATGATCGGACAGACCTGGAGAAAAGGATCCCTAGGATCTAGGTTTCTAGGTTGATGCTCTTTCCAACGGTACCCTCATAAATATTTGAGTTTATCTTTTAAATTAAAGGAGTTTTGGTCGTTATAGTGAGGGAAGGTCGAAAACAGGATCAATGTTGAAAGTAACAAAAATAGGATTTTGAGGGGTAAACCAAAAAAAGTTATAGGACAAAAAATGTTGCAAATCAACTGTAAAATAGATCCTTGACAGTAGACACCTTTAAAAAACGGTGCAAATTATTACACAAAGGTTTATTATTTTTCTATATAGATCACTCGTCTGCAAAGAACTCGGTTTTGTTACCACCTACCTACCACGTACCTACAGCGATCGCATTTCGGTCAGCTAAAATTAGAACGAAGATTAGACCTCTTTTGTGATTCACATTCGTGTTTCTGATTTATCGTAAGTCCAACCCTCAAGTTCTCATAAGGAGCGAACAGTTTGTCGTACAGAGCTCCTCGTGGTCTCTAAAAATTCTAACAATGCAGTACTATCTTAAATTAATAGAAAAAACAATACCTTTGTATCAAAATGTTTTGAAATGGAGTCCATACCTATACCAAATTTCATCAAAATCGGTCCATGGGAACTAAAGAAAGTGCCGCGTACGGCTGACGGACGGCCAAATTTTTATTCGATTTTTGGATCCTACTTACCTTAAAACGTAAACCAACAAATTTTGAGGGGGGGGGGGTTGAAATTTTTAATTTATTATTGAAAATAATAAACCAAAAAGGTACAGTTGTAGAAAGTAACACGTTTTTAGCGGACTAAGTATGTGATTTTCGATCCAAACAAAGAAACTCTACATGAAGCCAGTACCCAACCGCCCTCCAAATCACTCCGCTTTGAGCATGGAACATGCTTTAGCCTTCGACTAACCACCCAAAAACGCGGGAGGGGTGACCGGCGTGTGTCAAGCGGGGGTTACTCTCCACCCGTCCACCCCATCCCTACTCCGCCGAAAAGCGCGGCTATAGCATGTTCCATGTGTCTTTAATTTTAGCAGTAAGGTGATCCCCGGGGTCCTAAGGGCGAGTGACGCGCACCACAGAGCCTCTCCTTGCCAACTCCTCTCTCACCTTCACGCGGTGGACCTGTCAAGCTGAGCAACCTGCCTGGAGGTTGTGGTACCTATCAATCCCAGCGGAAAGGCAGGTCAGCGAACCAACGAGAGATGGGGGTCTCATTTGAGCTACCTGGGGGTAACCTGGGTACAGGTCGGATGAGATGGCATGAGTTGTCAGCAGGGCTCATGTGCTGGGTTGGCGGCGGAGGAATATCATAGCATATCAACGGCGGCGACTCTGGATCGAGTAAGTGGATCCACTGCGAAGGGGCAGGTGGCACTCCCAAGCCAAGTGAAGGCAAGCACCTAGGGGAGGGGACCCTACATAAACCCACTGGTCCTCCAGGTTGGGGGTTGGGCGTAGGGCTAACGACCCTACCCCATAAAACAAATTATTGTTACGAAAGACGAAATACAAGAAAAGCCGGATGGATTTAATGGGAAACGACCTGGGCGCGCTCAACGGAACAAAAACTGGAAACGGAAAAACTTGGATATTCCTCTGGCTACTTGGAATGTACAAACAATGCTCAGGCCTGGAAAGATGCCAGAAATGGCAGAGGAACTGTTGAAATACAAAATTGAACTTGCTGCACTACAAGAGGTGAGATGGAGTGGTCATGGAAGAATAGATAAAGATAAGTACTTCATGTACAGTGGTGCCGAGACAAGAACTGGAAGAGCAGGAACAGGATTCTTTATCAGCAAAAAAATGAGGAAGTTCTTCTTAAACTTCGAACCAATAAATGACAGAATGTGCATGTTGAGACTCAAAGGAAGGTTCAGAAATACCACCATATTCTCTGTGTAGGCACCCACAGAGGAAGCTGAGGATGCAGTGAAAGAGGAGTTTTATGACCAGCTGGGCACATACATTGAAAGAGTACCCCAGCATGATACCCTGCTGATACTGGGGGATCTCAATGCCCAAATTGGAAGAGAGGAGGCAGTGCTGCCTGTGGCAGGAGCCCACTCTTTACATGATGTGACAAACAACAATGGGATGCTTCTCGTTCAATTGGCTGAGATGTATCGCCTGTCAATCAAAAGTACAAGCTTTCCTCGCAAGGATATACACAAGGGTACGTGGGAAATGCCTAGCGGAAGAGGAGTGACTCAGATTGACCATGTACTGGTGTCAACTAGGCACGCATCTAGCATTCTAGATGTCCGGAGCTGTCGTGGCGCGAATTGTGACTCAGATCACTACATGGTCCGTGTAAAATTTAGGCAGAGACTATCAAATAGCCTGAAGCAAAAAGCTGTTAAGAGACCTAAGTGGAATGTGGCAAGGCTTAAGGACGAAGAGGAATGCAACAGGTACCAGAGCGTTATGGAGGAGAAAATGTAACCAAATTTCAGAGCAAAGTAGTGACAGTGACATTGAAGGAAAATGGAAAAGCATTAAGGAGGCAATGGTAGCCACAGCAAAGGAAACCATCGGAGAAGTGAAAAATGAAAGAAACGAAGAATGGTTTGATGACGCTTGCAGACAGGCAATAGCCAGGAGGAATGAGGCAAGGGCAAAATTCCTGCAAAGAAGAACTCGCCAGAATAAAGGAAATCATGTCTTACTGCGAAGACAAGCCAAGAAAGTGTGCCGACGAAAGAAGAGGGCATGGTTGAACAGAAAGCTGAGGGAAGTGGAAGAACGAAATACCCCTTCCGAAAGTCGTATGTTTTACAAATCAGTGAACTGGTTCAGGAAAAGTTTCCAACCACGAAACAGTGGATGTCGGAGTAAATCTGGAAACCTATTGAATGAAGGCGAGGAAGTCATGAAGCGATGGACGGAGTACTTTTCGGAGCTACTGAACGGCCCCAATCAACCACAGGAGAGCTCAGAATCAGGTGGTAACAAGGACCAATGCAATGAGACAGAGGAAGGGCCAACAATGAGTGGACCCTCCAAAGCTGAGTTCGATGAAGCAGTGTGTGCATTAAAGAACTATAAAGCCCCTGGCGAGGACGGTATTGTAGCAGAGATGATTAAAAAAGGAGGGAATAAGCTGCAAGAAGCCCTATACAACTTGATCCGTGAGATATGGGATAAGGAGGAATTACCTAAAGATTGGTCAGTTGGCATTATCTGCCCGATTTTCAAGAAGGGAAGCCGAGATGATTGCCAAAATTATAGGGGGATAACCTTACTGAAAGTCGCGTACAAAATCCTAAGTACCATCATATTGAGAAGACTCGCAACTTATACAGAGGGTCTCTTAGGCGACTACCAGTGTGGATTTCGGTATGGTAGAAGTACGATCAATCAAACCTTCGTACTTCGCCAAGTCATGGAAAAATGTTACGAGTACAATACCGATCTCCACTTCTTGTTCGTGGACTTAAGAAGAGCAGCATCCCAAACAAGTTGGTCCGTCTCATTGGTCTGACCTTGAGAAACGCCAGCTCCAGGGTGAGAGTTGGAAACCAATTCGGAGAGGCACAGGTGTCAGACAGGGCGACGGACTGTCGGCTACACTGTTCAATGTGGTCCTTCATGAAGCAGTTAAGGATGCTATTAAGACGAAGACCGTGATTGACAGGACGTGGCAGGTATGCGCTTTTGCCGATGACATTGGGATTGTTGCGAGAAGTGCAAATGCCCTAAAGGAAGCTTGTGAAATAATTCTAACAAAAGGAGCGGAAGTTGGCCTACAGGTAAATGAGAAAAAGACAAAATATATGGTTATGTCCCCCAGGGAAAATCGTAGAAATACTGGGACCCTGAAAGTGCGGATTGGTGGTGCTGACCTCGAGTTCGAATGTGTCCCATGTTTCACCTACCTTGGTTCATCCTTGAATGGCGCTAACTCGGTAAGCGACGAAGTTGCAAAACGCATCATGGCTGGCAACAGAGCCTTCTTCGCAAACCTCCGGCTCTTCACCTCAAGATTGCTCACAAGAGGCACAAAAATGAGGCTCTACAAGACCTTGGTCAGGCCTGTGGTCTGTTACGGGTCGGAAACTTGGTGCCTGACAGCCACAGATGCGAACCGGTTGAAGATTTTTGAGCGGAAAGTGATACGAAGAATCTGTGGCGGGATTTGTGATGGAGGGGTGTGGCGCATCCGTACAAACGCTGAGATAGAGGTAATCCTTGAAAATGAAAACATCGTGAACCACATCAAAGCAGGGCGTCTACGATATGCGTGCCACATGCGAAGGATGCCGGAGGAAAGAACGCCACGGTTGGCAGAAGAAGCGAGGATGGAATGCACGAGGAGAAGAGGGAGACCAAGGAGCCGATGGGGCGACGAGGTGAACACAGACGCGCGCCGATTGGGAATAAGGAACTGGCGACAAGCCGCAGAAGATCGGAATCGATGGAGGGAAGTAGTTCGTCAAGCCAAGGGCCACGTAGGCCTGTAGCGCTGGAGAGTAAGTAGTAAGTAAGGTGATCCCCGAAGGGTTGAGTTTCTTTCAATCTTAACATCAACATTTTTTCTTTTATAGAACGAACATGAATGTATATGCTAAGTAAATTTAAGTGAATATATCGATACCTTAAAGCACAAAGGGGCTATGTCCATCCATCTTCTACTTTTAAAATTTTTTTTTTCAACTTCAGAAAAACTCAAATTTAACAAAACTATTATCGACCTTCTTGACGATTATGGCTCGAAAATTTCTTGAAGAAATTGAAGATTTTGATGTAATAAGCCATTATTTTAGGAATTTTGCTCTGGTGATAACTTCTTTTGCGTTTTTCTCAAAACTCCGTTTTTGGACATAGCCCCTTTGTGCTTTAAGGTATCGATATATAACATGCTTAGTGGATGTAAAACACCCCATAATTTAATTGAAAATAGTGGCTTTCATAATTTGGCCTGTTTAGAGCACTTTGAAATGAAACGGAAAGTTGAGCATTGGGGGGTTTAATGCCTCTCCTCTTTGGTCACTCATTAAATAGGTGTATCATCTCATCGACTAGGCCATCTCTGATGAATTCAAGATCAGAGTCAATCGACCACTTTCCCTTCCCACAGCTCTACTTAATGGTCAATTTGTAGCGATATTTCTCAACATTAAATAACATCGCGAGATACGAACATTTATCAGATAGGACCACGCACTCAACCCAGACAACTGCGCCGAAAGTAAAAATACACGGTTAAAGGCACGAGCGGTGAAAATTATTGTCAATTAACTTTGTGGACGCCAACGAAAAGAAAAAAAGAAAGAAGATCCGATTACGTAATAACTCTAATTTCACCGTACAGAAATCATAAGTGTAGTTTCCTCAGGGTTGTGCTAAACTTTCTCGATAGTGGAGCCGTACGGATGGAACACACTTCTATCGCAGTCCTAGGGTGAGTGTGGGAAGACTATTACCTACTGTAGAATGAAAAACAAAAGTTTTTCCAGAATAAAGAAATCTTCAGCCTTGCGATGTTGCTGCCATTATAGTTGATTGTGAGACGGAAAGGCGAACAATGCACGAAGGCATGCATGCCGAAATTTACGGTTTCCGAGGACTTTCATGTTTGACTGCGTTGACGTTTGAGAATCTTCAACTCTACCACGTGAGAGTACTTAGTCCCTAGATTGGTAATGTAGGATAGGAAATATACATGGTATCAACACTTGAGATGGGCATAACTTCGGGGTTCGATTCTGCAAGATATTTCCAAAAAACATGTCTCCGGGCGATTTTCTTTTAATCCAGTCAAAGTTCCTATTTTTCCACTTCAAAGTTATTTTTCGTGTTTCCGACCTTACGGCTAAGTCGTAAAAAAAGTAAACTAAGTCGTAAAAAAGTTCCTATTTTTTCACTTCAAAGTTTTGACCTTACGGCACTGGTATGGTCATAACACTCTTATTTGTCATGCAAATTCAAATCTGACTACACCGTTAGAAATAGCATTAAATTCCCAAGCTACCTAGTGTAAAACCAAAATCTTTCAGTGGGTAGCAAAATAGTTTCAAAAAATCAAGTCAAACTATCAAAATTCGAAACTCTCACGTATTCTTATAGGATTTTTCACGTAGAATCGAATGAGTCCAACCCCAGGTCGCTACGACCAACCGTATAAAAACTACAACGATATTTCCGCTATTAATCGCATTTTTTACAATTTGCACTGAAAATTATGAAATAAATTATGAATTTTACCGGAATTTTGGTCGTATTCATTCCCTAAAATTATCAAAATAATCAATAAAAAATTCGAAACGCTCGCCACGACCAAACGTATTGAAACTACGACGAAATTTCCGCTGAAAATCGTAATTTTTTTTCAATTTGCACTGAAAATCATTCAAAAAAGGGGGTCAAAATTTTGATTTTTAAAGAAATTTTGTTCCGTTCTAGAAGAGTTAAAACAAAGCTGCCGCTACCTGGGAAAACTCGAAATCAATCGAATCAATAAATATCAAGAAATGCCAAACTCTTCCAATTTGAATTGTAAAACAGTAATGCTTGCATACGAGTCTGCAACACATTGGGATATTTTCATGTCAACCACTACACAACAAGGTAGTGAAGTAAGGCTGTTAGTTCATGTACCCAAGCATCAAAATAAGAAAACAGTTGATTATTCTCTACGCAACACAGTGAGTCTATTTTATTTATTGGTCGCGTGAGCAAGACTTGCTTAGTTTTCGTGACGGTTTTTTCAGTTTATGTGCCAAAGCAAAGACATGAAAATGTCAGAGGCAAACTTTAAAATTTTTTCGAAATACTCAATAAAAACATCAATCAGCTAGAAATTTGATCTTTTTATTGAGTAGAATGGTGTTACTTTATGCTCATTACCATATCTACGAACAATGCGTATTTTATGTACGAAAAACGAAGGGTATCTTCGAAAAATCCACTTCCTAGCAGTCAGAATTATTCGGAAGTATCACCATTGGATTCATGTAATTACATAGGAAATGATACCAAAATCTTCAAGCCATCTTGAGATCGAAGGGGACCGTAAACCGCTTAAAACACTGGATTTTCTTGTAAAACATTTTTTTTTTTTTGACATTCAAACTTGATTTAGTCTTTCAGTTTGAATTTTAAAACGGAAAATGGAAAGCTGACAATTTTAACATGTTTTTTCCGAAGAGCTCCCAAATAGTCAAGAATTCATAGTGAAAAGTCAATTTAATGAGAGTCATATAACGAAAAAAATGTGAAGTTTTCTTTTTGATTCGATTTTTAGAAATAGTTTATTGCTAAAAGATTTTGATTTTACACTGAATAGCTTGAATGATATCCTTAAATTTGAATTTACTTGGAAAATAACAGGATTTATGACATTTTTAACTAAAAATGATTTTGACTAAAACCTCTGAACATTTAAAGAGAACTAACTTGTAGAATAATGGAGAAAACGTGAAGATAAATTTGAAACTGAACACGAACATCGGCTTCAGGACATGTAAACCCCGAAATCCTAGTACCCACGGCTACTAGACTTCAGTAACTACTACTAGACTACTAGTAAGTCCATCGCCCTTGCTCGTACCTACGAAGTTCTTGGAACTATTGACAAGTTGAGACAGTGTTGTATTGCCTGTACTCCAGAGCACTGTCATAGGGCTAACTCCACAAACTGTCTGATTGGGTTATGAAATTACATTAACTAGATGGGCTCCTAATGAGCTCAGTTGTTATGTTATTGAAAAAAGTCGGTCAAGTGGGTGTGGCACATAGCTTCCTCGTTTCCATAACATGAGTAGTTAATCTCAAAACATCAATCTCTAAGCACCTTGCTATACCCTCGCGAGGGACCATCTGCACCCCAATCCACAGAGATTTTAAATTTTTGAATATTGTTGGAAAACGTAGAAGTTATGGCAGTGACAAGGATATCACGTTTGCGCATGCGCAGTGGCTACTATCAGTCTGAGGGTGATGATTTTCATAAGGTACCATATACACATTAATTTGCACGATCCCTGGAAATGTCAACGAAATCGGATGAGAAATGTAGAGATGCTGTGGCAAGGAATTAATGTCAGACCGACAGACTCACAGACAGGCAGACAGACACGGAGTCAAAATTGTTCAGGAAGGTCTGAAACGTAAAACGCAAGCGAAAACTTTGATTTTGGAGAAATTTTTTTTTCAACCTTGAAAAGTGAAAACAAATTCCGCTACCTTGGTAGACTCGATATAATATTTCTATAATAATAGAAAACCATTGAAATATCAAAAAAAAAAAGTCTCAAAACTTCATAAATAAGGTCCAAAACGTACAATAACAATCTTGTCAACCCAATGACCATGACATCCTGCCCTTGGCAAGGTGCCGTTTACGACACCCCCCAAAAACATTCATATTCCAGCCCAATAAAATATATTTTCTGATGATTTTGAGCATTCTCACAAACTTTAGGATGTAATTGAACAGGTTACAAATCATGAAGTCGATAGAAACTCGTATAAATGAATAATAATCAAAATTTGATTATTCAATTATTATTGATGATTTCATTTAATTAACTTACGTGATTGTCACCGAGAGGCAAGATGATGTTTTCTGGTGTGGCAGGAGATGTTTTTTGCTGATAAACACTTGGAACACTCGGAAGCAATATAGTTGGTAAACAAATACGTCCTCAACACAGCGATAGGACACATTTTGATGCCTCTCAGTAGTTTTCATGGAGGGAAATAGGCACCAATGTAACTACGGTATACTATAATTATAACATTTCATTCGGTTGCTATGATAACAGAAACACAAAATAAAAGAGAAATAGGTAGTTTTAGATTTGAACGATATTGAAGTTTTAATTCTATAATATAATATATTATAAAATATATTATATTTTTCAATTTAAATGTAAGGAAACCCTTACATTTTGGCGCAGTCTGGATTCGAATCACTTGGTGAGTCACTTTACAGCATTATTCTACTTGGACAATGTCAAATCCAAGTAGAACTGTTAAAGAACTGTTGGATAGAAACATAATTCAACAGTCTACATCCAAATATGCTTCACCCTGCGTCATCGTACCTAAAGCTAATGGCACACTAAGGCTTTGCCAGGATTACCGAATTTTGAATAAGCAGACTCAGTTGGACCCCTTTCCTTTCCCCTCGATCGACGACATCATTAGTAACTTTGGTGGTTACACCGCTTTTTCAAAAATAGATCTAAAAGACGGATTTCTCCAAGTCCCAGTCACTGAGGAGACTATGCAGTACACTGCTTTTGTCCTCCCATTTGGGCATTATGAATTCAGGTGTCTACCATTTGGGTGGATGAATTCCCCATCTGCTTTTCAGCGTTTTATGACGAACGTCTTAGGAGACTTATTGAGAGACCCATACATACGCGTCTACATTGACGATATTTTAATTGGAGGAAGGACGAAAGAAGAATGTGCCCATAGGACCTACCTAGTTGTCAAAAAACTTTCACAAGAGAATGTCAAGCTGAATCTTGAGAAGAGCCAGTTCAATCAGAGTATCATCACATTTCTGGGCAGGCACATTGATGGGTTCACAAAGACAACAAAAGAGGAGTCCATAGAAAAAGTTCGGAAAATGCAGACGCCTCATGACGTTCATTCCCTGCGTGTATTTACAGGATTAACTGGGCATTTCCGTGCATTCATTCCGAAGTATGCTGACATTGCGCGACCCTTGGATCGTTTAAAGGCGAAGAATACCCCCTGGAAATGGACAGAAGTTGAAGAAAACGCATTTCAAACTCTTTTACAGAAAATCACAAGCAACCCAGTACTTCAGCTACCCGATTGGGAACTTCCATTTGGGTTGTGTTGCGACGCATCAAATTTTGGGACTGGTGCGGTGCTTTACCAGCGTGATTCCTCTCGACCTAAACGGCAACAACTCAGGGTTATTGGATACCACTCATCTACTTTCACGACACCAGAACAATCGTATTCTGTCACAGACAAAGAAGCTTTGGCTGTCATAAACGCCATAAAATATTTCAAGTCATTTATTGAGGGACGGGAATTCACAGTTCACACAGACCATGAAGCACTGTCTCATCTGCTAAACCTGAGAGAACCCAAAGGGCGTTTAGCCAGATGGCAGGTATTTTTGTTGTCATACAACGTCAAAATAAATCATCGTCGAGGTTCTGAAATGGAAGACGCGGATGCCTTATCGAGACTGTGCTTGGACAGAGAATGCAATCTTGTGATGAACATGATCCGAGGCTCTGAAAATAAATTGAACGTGACAGACGAACAGATTCCTGAAATACTAAGAACATACCACGATGATCCTGACTCAGGTGGGCACGATGGTTTTCTGAGAACGTATTTCAAGATTAAGGCACGGTTTTTCTGGCCAGGTATGAAAAAGAGAATAAGATCATACGTCAGAAGTTGCCATGAATGTCAGATTCATAAGTTTAAATTCAGAACAAAACTGGACACTATGATTATTCAAGAAAAATCCCAGATCCCATTTGAATGTATACACCTTGATTTTGGAGAAAGAAGAAATAAATCGGAGGGAACGGCTAAAACGCAATCATTTCTCGTAATTGTCGATGAAGCCTCCAGATTTATGCATGCAAAGCTATGAAAGAGAGCTCAATAGCCGTAATCAACTATCTAAACAGTTACCCACATATTGGAAAAGTCAGAAAAATAGTCTCGGACAACGGCTCTCAGTTCATATCGGAACAAATGAAAAAATTCGCAGCCGATAGAGGAATTGAATGGGTCACCTCGGCTCCTTATCACCCTGAAAGTAACGGTTTAGTTGAAAGAAAGATGCGAGACATCAAACAATTCTTTGCCTTATACCCCAATTTCAAAGGCGGTTGGAAGAAGTGTTTAGACGCTGCAGTTAGTCATTCAAATAGATCCTATTGTATACCGGTTGGATGTTCACCCAAGTTCAAAGCTTTCAAAATCAAGCCAGTGTTTCCAGCAGATGCGAAATATGGTATCACCGAAGATATGATTGAAGAAAAAGAGAAACCACCACATGACTACAACAGCTCTATGAAGAGGCAATTCGATCGGAGGCAATCGTCAAAAATACCATCATTCAAAGAAGGAGGACGAATTCTAGTTCAATGTGGATTAAAGGACAAACATCCATTGATCAAAGGGCCATTTCTGATCAAAAAGATTCTTTGCATGAGAGGATTCCCGAAAACCATTATATATCAAGAGGTTGAAGATAATGAAAGAGTGGCATCATGCAAAAATGCATTACCTTATCACTGTCGGAGCAGTGATGGAACTTGAGTGGGGGGATGTAACTACGGTATACTATAATTATAACATTTCATTCGGTTGCTATGATAACAGAAACACAAAATAAAAGAGAAATAGTTTTAGATTTGAACGATATTGAAGTTTTAATTCTATAATATATATTTTTCAATTTAAATGTAAGGAAACCCTTACAACCAATAGATGATGATTATGGTTGTGTGGCTTTCTGAAAAGTGACAATTCCATGATGCTTCTCGACTTTATGTGCTTCAGTCAGAACATGAAATGTCAATTAAAATAACAGCTAGCAAACTTCATGGTGGCTTAAATTCAAACGACTCTGGGTCCTTTTTGTGAATAAAACGCTGCAAATCATTGCTCAAAGGTTTATTAATTTCTGTATAGATCACCCTTCTGTATAGATCACTGGTTCTCCATCAATAGCACATAGTGCTCTCCAGGCGTCTCCAGCATTCGAGAAGATCTTCTTCACTCTTCAGATCACAGATCATCTGAGTGAGCTCCGAAGCCATTTTCAATCCTATTGAACGCAGGAAGCTGAAATTTGAGAGGGAAGGTCAAGGGAGAATACAGATGGTGGTAGGTGCTATTGATGGAGAACCAGTGATCTATACAGAAGGGTGATCTATACAGAAAATAATAAACCTTTGAGCAATGATTTGCAGCGTATTTTACCTACCAACATTTCATTTACCTACCAACTATTGGTAGGTACTACCTACCACACCATACTGGCTTCACACCTTCACAATCAAGTTTATTAGAAAGAACTAAACGCTTCACACTCGATTCGAAAAATAGAAAGCTTCATATGGAAATTTGATGAGCTCACTCAGCTGATCAGTGATCTGAGGTGTGAAGAAGATCTCCTCGAATGCTGGAGACGCCTGGAAGAGCACTTCCATTCAATAGGATTGAAAATGGCTTTGGAGCTCACTCAGCTGATCAGTGATCTGAGGAGTGAAGAGGATCTCCTCGAATGCTGGAGACGCCTGGAAGAGCACTTCCATTCAATAGGATTGAAAATGGCTTCGGAGCTCACTCAGCTGATCAGTGATCTGAAGAGTGAAGAAGCCTTTGAGCAATGATTTGCAGCGGTTTTTACCCACCAACATTTTTTTTACCTACCAACTTTTTTTTACCTACCAGCTAGGTACTACCTACCACACCATACTGGCTTCACACCTTCACAATCAAGTTTATTAGAAAGAACTAAACGCTTCACACTCGATTGGAAAAATAGAAAGCTTCATATGGAAATTTGATTACTGGTTACGCAGAAGGCAAAACTGTATACTAGGGGTGTGTCGGTCCAGGTATTTCCCTGGAACGGTTCCAACGGTTACGGTGACAAAGATGTAACCGTTCCAAATTACCGGTACAGTTCCATTACCGATACAGGCGATCAAATCCCACTCACATGGCATGGATGAAGCAGGCAGTCAAATCCCTATCGTCCTTCTTCCATGCTTATGATCTCAACTTGCAATACAATAGCATAATTTTCCTTGATAATTCGCTAAAAGGAAGGAATTTGAACAAGTGTTACAAAAGAGGCAATTTATTATAAATAATAGTTACCAAACAATTCAAGGAAAGAATTATGACGTTGCAGTTAAAGAACTTAACATGACAATAATAAATTAATAAAACTGGAGACAACTTCCATGCTAACCTGTCCAGAAGATAACTTCCCGCTCAAAAGCCATTCCATGAACCATTCTCAGTCCATGGAAGTAGTAAGGGCGCTTCCAGGTACAACATGGAACAGAACTGAGAACAAGATCCATGCTTACCGGTCCAGAGCCATTGAACCATTCTCTGTGATATCTTATCGGTCCGGTTACATCCTTACCGGTCCGGTTACATCCTTACCGGTCCAGTTCCATCCTCACCAATCAGAATGATCAGATTGATGAGATGATTGATCAGATCATTCTGATTGGTGAGGATGGAACTGGACCGATAGAAAAGATTCTCTTCCCGGTCCAGAGCCATCTTAAGATATCTTATCAGTCCGTGGAACTGGACCGGTAAGGGTCGAGTTTTTGTCACTGCGTGGAACCGTTCCAACCTGATACTCGGTTCCACAGTCCCGGTACAGCTGTACCGACACACCTCTACTGTATACAAATCTAAGAAATGAACAGCGATCGCATTTTAGTCCGATAAAATTTGAATGGAGATTAGACCTCTTTTGCGATTCACACTCATGATTCTGTTTTATCGAAGGAAAACCTTCAAGTACTCGTAGGGACCGAACGGTTTGTCCTACGGAACGGTGGTCTCAAAAATTTTTTAAAATTCAATACTATTTAAAATTGCTGAAAAAATGATACCTTTATTTCGAGAGTTTTCGAGCTAGGGCACTCTTGAAAATTTCAACCCTTAATTTTCACCCCTTAGAAGTGACCTACATCAACCAAAAGCTTCGCGGCACAACTAGACCCCAAATGGAGCCCATATACCAAATTTGAACCAAATCGGTCCAGTGTTGCTAAGAAAAGTGCCGCGTACGGCGTACGGCGGACGGACGGAAATTTTTTTTATTCGATTTTCGTATTCTACGTACCTTGAAACGTAAAACACCAAATTTTGAGGGGGGTTGAATTTTTTTTTCTTGCTCGATTCCAAAGGCTTATTATTGGAAATAATAAACCAAAAGGGAAACGTTGATTTTCTGTTGTATATTCTTTTTCTAGCTATATTTTCGCTGGGGCAACTTGCCACCATCTTCAGGCTTATCAGTTTTGAGTGGAATGTACACTTCTTGCTTGTTTCATTATCCAATCATTCTAAATTATTCAAAAACGATTGCTTCAATAGATCCAAACTTGTTTGATGGTATAATTGTTTGTTAATAGTCCTTTAAAAATGATTAAGAAGGAGTTTATAAAAAGCATTACTTTTATTTAAAAAAAACTGCGGAACATTTTTTTTTCATAAAGACAAAGGAAAATTGTTTCCTTTATTTCTAATGTTTCCTTTGTCTTTATGAAAAAATAATTTCCGCAGTTTTTTTATATAAAAGTAATGCTTTTTCTAAACTCCTTCTTAATCATTTTTAAAGGACCTATTAACAAACAATTATACCATCAAACAAGACTACCAACAAGACTATTATCATCAATTAAATTCAAAACTTACCTTCTGTTCTGTTGACAATTCGATTCACTCGTTCTTAAATGAGGATTGTAAATGATCCGTGAAACATCTTTAAACCTATTAACGGAACATTCTCGCCAGTTCCTTGAGAAATCCCATCTTGCACTTTCTTCCGGTGCTCCATTACAGTGTTGGTTGAAGGGAAAAGACCACACAATCGCACTGAAAAGCCACAAATAGTACTGAAACCTGGAATTGTAAGTTATTTATTCTTATTCAAAATGCATGAATGCAGAAACGGAAATCTTCAGTGTAACATTGACAATGCAACCAACTTCAACACACCAAAATCCCACATTTGCTGGTGAGTGAATTTATCGCCCCAAGCGGTCGTTTTACCTTAGTTTCTCACACATGCGCAGAAAACACTTGATAGTAAACTGACAAACTTTTTGAATACAATCCCTTGTTCATGAAAACATTATAGATTAGTATCTCTGGCTTTTCTGAATCAGAGAATTCTTAAGTACGTGATTCATGTGTTTTTTTGTTCGCCTCCAGGCCGACCAAGAGCGGCGTGTCCAGCGCCCGACACGTTCATACTATAAAAAATTACATTCACTCGTTCTAATCTTTAGTGGATTACATCATTCAACGGTAGGAGTTCGATATCAACAAAAACACTCGGATAACAATTCTTCTTCTTGAGTTTTCCGTGAATCACGGTCTTGCTCTTTCTCAGTTAACTGTGTTCAGCGAGCGAGTGATCAGTGCTAGTGTTGTTTTGCCAGTTCAGTGCAGAATCATCAGCCCACAATGTTCAGCCACGTTGACGGCTTCGGCGTTCTGTTCAGTAAGATGCACGGATTCTTGAAGAAAGGTTTATTCACTGACGTGACATTCGTTTTTCAAGTAGGAGCGAAAATCAGTGCTCACAAAAGCGTTTTGGCTGCTTCCAGCACCGTTTTTGAAGCAATGTTTCTGTCTAGTTTGACCCAAGGAAGAACAGTTGAGGTGCAAGATGTGAATCAAGAGGTGTTTACGGCTTTTCTCGACTACGTTTACCTCCGGGACGCGAATGTAGTCAAGAAACACGTCAACCAGCTGTTGATGTTGGCAGACAAGTACGACGTAGAGCCTTTGGCGTTGCTGTGCGACGGTTTCGTCGAGGCATCTCTGACCTCAGAAAACGCTGTGGACTCCTTGCTTTTGGCTGATCTCTACAGGCGCAAAGACCTCAAAACTAAAATTGGACGTTTCATCAAGACTAATTTGGAGAAGATCTCCACGCACCCTAGTTGGTCGAAATTGGGAGATCATTTCGACGTGTTAAACGGCCTCGTACATTCTTTCATACAATCGGACGATGCCAAAGTCAGCATGAAGTTATCGAATTCCGTCACCTGGACTCTGAGGAACGTGAAAGAGTGGTACAAGAAAAAAGAGATTGCGCCCTGGGAGTCCTTGACTTTGATCGATGTGAATCCACAAATTGATTTCAAAGTTACACTAACATACTTCGAGTGCCGAATCGCCGTTCACATCAAAGCAGAAAACCAGCTAAATGAAGATTTGTCGACGGAATTTTCAATATCAACTCGCTTCTTGTCAGGAAACCACGCTCAAACGAAAATGTGTTTATCTTGGCCTCCGAAATCGTCCGAAGTCCAGATTTTTATTCCAAGCGATCACTCAAAGGAGATGTACGAAAGTTTGGAATATCCTTTGTTCGTAACAGTGGTGGTTCAACAATCAGCTTCTGATCGATATCAGGTGATTGAAAAAATTGCTGAACGAAATTCGAGATTTTCAGACGCTGATATTATATTGACATCAAACAACTCAACAATTAAGGTTCACAAATTGGTTCTTTCTAACTGCAGTCCATTTTCTCGTCATTACTCAAAGATAACCAAAAACAGTACAAAATAGACGGAATGGACTCTAAAACCTTTTCTCGTCTTCTGGATTACATGTACACTCTTTCTAACCCGAATCCAGGGTTGGTGGATTTGAACTTGTTGAGAGGAGCAAAAGAATTTCAACTCGATCGCTTGGTCGACTTTTGCGTTTCAACTCTCTGTAACAACGTAAGGCACGATAACGCAGTGGAAATTTGCACTACAGGAGAAGAACTGGGCCTGAAACAGCTGGTGGACGAGGCAATGGATTACATGGGGAAAAATCCTTTTAAAATCCTGAATTCTACCAAATGGTCGGACATGAAGCGCCACCCGAGACTCACCAAGGAACTGCTCTTCAAACTTAAGAGTTGATTGAAATTGATGTAAACACGTCTGTCATGTTGGGTGGGCTGGACTGGTGGTGGCTTCTTAAGTAAAATAACGTGGAGGTAGTTTTCATTTCATATTGTGATATTGTTATCCAGAAACACTGTGGTACTTGATTCTTCATGTTGACAATAAATACCAAGTGGGTGACCACATTGCTTCCTCATATCCATAACCCGATTGTATAGGGGACCATTTACCATTTATATCATCTATTGTATGGGGGACCATCTACACGCCAATCCACACAATCCCTGAAAATTTCATCGAAATCTGGTGGAAAATGTAGAAGTTATGGCCGGGGCAAGGATTTCATGACAGACAGACGGACAGACTGACAGACACACAGACAGACAGACGCGGAACCAAAATTGTTCAGGAAGGTTTGAAACGTAAAACACTCGTGGAAATTTTGGTTTTGTAGAACATTTTTTTTGTCAACCTTGAAAAGTGAAAACAATGCTTCCGCTACCTTGGTAGACTCGAAAGCAAAAATAAGGAAAGTAAACCACCATCTCAGGTTAAATTTTTGTGCAACTGAAATTTTTTTGTTTTTTAAGGCAAATCAAGTTTGTTATGTTTGCTCTTGAGCAGATGGTACCTACGTTTGTGTGATGGAGATGATATTTTCATGGGACCATTTACAGCATTTTTCGGTCAAATGAAACCTTTATTCTATCAAATGAAAGTTCGAGCCGACCAAATGAAACTTTGTTCCAATCAAATGAAACCTCGTACCTACCAAATGAAACCATGTACCAATCGTAGTTTAAAAAAAAGAGCAAAAGCTGTGCTGTCACTAAGGAGGAAGTACCTTCGCACCATAGTGAGTCTCCTGACTGGCCATTGCCCCCTGAAATACCATCTCAACAGGCCGGGAAATTGAATGTCAGGACTGTCATTCCTGGCGTCGCGGACGTCATCAGCTGTCTTCCAATGGGAATATCACCATTGGTTTTGATGATTTCGCTCATGGCTACTTATTGCCTCACCCGCTTACGTGGAGCAGGGTTCACCAACGGTCCAAACTAAAAAAATTATCAAGACCTGCGACACCGCCCTCGAGCGGTCACCAATCCAGATAATCCTGGATAATCTCTCCACGGGAACTGGTTCATCAAACCAGCTCATTAAACCAGTTCATTGAACCAAACTAAGTTAAAAAGTATGAAAAATTAATGAAGAAGATAAGGTATTTAAAGGAAATGCGAATAAATTAGGTTAAGTTAAAGGAAAAATGAAGAATTGAGTTAAAAATAAGAAGAGATAAAATCAAACAAGTTAAATAAGAGAAGAGAAGCTGAGAGTATAAGACATCAGTGCCTGAAACTCTTCTCCGATGGCAACCCCAGGCAGTAAGAAGGGAAGCTATTTTTTTTTTTTTTTTTTTTAATATACATAAAAGAGAAGAGATAATATTTAAATAAAATAGAACAAAATTAAGTAAAGGTATAATTATAAATTTGAAATGGATGAAACGAAATGAATGAGTGAGTAAATAAAGGAGATCTGAAAGATGACTATGTATAGGATGAATAAAGTAGGTAATAGAAATAGGATTATAGGATTTAAATGGGAATAAATATAAGAAATAGGTTAAATGGTGAACAACTGACAGATGGATTGAATTCGACGGGACCACAGTGATAATAATTTAACATAACAATTTAATTAGTGATAATAATTTAACGGTAACATTTATGAATAAATACCGTTAACCGTTATGTTTTTCAATTATGAATTGATACTGTCTTTAAAATAATAATGATAATAATTTCACATGGGTGCGGAAGACTTCAAAATATGATCAGCTGCCAATAAACTTCCTAAAAAACTTGATTGTTTGAAAGTTTATTTTGAGTATCGTAGTTGTGTAAAACTAAGAGATGAGGGCTGATGGACGTAGTCAGCATATATTTTTGAATTATGAAAGTAACCATTGTGAAGCTGTACTGAAGGAACATGAAAAAAAAACATTCCTGAGTGAGGCTCGATACTTCAAAGGCAGGTATTATGAGTATTATGTGAAAGAGGTGCCACACAGGTGACCAACGCATGCGGTTCTAGCCGGACCCTCGGCTGTTGGTCGCAACCAGAGCTTGACAACGGATTAGCATCGAAGGAAAAGTCCTCCAGACTTTCTTGTCTGGAGTGAAAACCTCCCTCGGGAGGCGGCTTCGATAACACGCGATGATTCTTAATTACTCCAAACCACCTTAATTAGCAGCCGCACTCTGCAAATGAACGTTTATCTTTTCGGTAAACCGTGAAACGAGTGAGTTTCATTTTCGTTTGCATCTGTCTGCCGGGACTCGCGAGTAAATGAGCACCTGCGGATTACGTACGGAGCAGAAGGTACCAATTCTGACTCCTTGATAACAAACACCAACCAGTAAGATATGCTGTAAGAACAGAAGAAGTATTTGAACGATACGTAATTGTTAAAAGGGTCATTCCCGAGAAATCGCGAAATCCTACTAACTTGTCTTGTAAAATTGGAAAGTTGGTTTAGAGGTTCAATTTCGGTTTATTAATTTCAATAATGAACCTTTGAAATCGAACAAGGAAATAATTGCATGGTTTGCTCGAGAGAAACGACCACTTAAAAGGCATATTTTCACCTTCGATTGTTCGAAAAAGTCGATAATGAACGTTGAAATCACAAGAATTCGTTGGTTTGATCGAGAAAAACGACCTCTTCAAAGGCTGGTTTTCACCTTCGATTGTTCGAAAAAGTCGATAATGAACGTTGAAATCACCAGAATTCGTTGGTTTGCTCGAGAGAAACGACCTCTTCAAAGGCTGGTTTTCACCTTCGATTGTTCGAAAAAGTCGATAATGAACGTTGAAATCACCAGAATTCGTTGGTTTGCTCGAGAGAAACGACCTCTTCAAAGGCTGGTTTTCACCTTCGATTGTTCGAAAAAGTCGATAATGAACATTGAAATCACAAGAATTCGTTGGTTTGCTCGAGAGAAACGACCTCTTCAAAGGCTGGTTTTCACCTTCGATTGTTCGAAAAAGTCGATAATGAACATTGAAATCACAAGAATTCGTTGGTTTGCTCGAGAGAAACGACCTCTTCAAAGGCTGGTTTTCACCTTCGATTGTTCGAAAAAGTCGATAATGTACGTTGAAATCACCAGAATTCGTTGGTTTGCTCGAGAGAAACGACCTCTTCAAAGGCTGGTTTTCACCTTCGATTGTTCGAAAAAGTCGATAATGAACATTGAAATCACAAGAATTCGTTGGTTTGCTCGAGAGAAACGACCTCTTCAAAGGCTGGTTTTCACCTTCGATTGTTCGAAAAAGTCGATAATGTACGTTGAAATAACCAGAATTCGTTGGTTTGCTCGAGAGAAACGACCTCTTCAAAGGCTGGTTTTCACCTTCGATTGTTCGAAAAAGTCGATAATGAACATTGAAATCACAAGAATTCGTTGGTTTGCTCGAGAGAAACGACCTCTTCAAAGGCTGGTTTTCACCTTCGATTGTTCGAAAAAGTCGATAATGAACATTGAAATCACAAGAATTCGTTGGTTTGCTCGAGAGAAACGACCTCTTCAAAGGCTGGTTTTCACCTTCGATTTTTCGAAAAAGTCGATAATGAACGTTGAAATCACCAGAATTCGTTGGTTTGCTCGAGAGAAACGACCTCTTCAAAGGCTGGTTTTCACCTTCGATTGTTCGAAAAAGTCGATAATGAACATTGAAATCACAAGAATTCGTTGGTTTGCTCGAGAGAAACGACCTCTTCAAAGGCTGGTTTTCACCTTCGATTGTTCGAAAAAGTCGATAATGAACGTTGAAATCACAAGAATTCGTTGGTTTGATCGAGAAAAACGACCTCTTCAAAGGCTGGTTTTCACCTTCGATTGTTCGAAAAAGTCGATAATGAACGTTGAAATCACCAGAATTCGTTGGTTTGCTCGAGAGAAACGACCTCTTCAAAGGCTGGTTTTCACCTTCGATTGTTCGAAAAAGTCGATAATGAACATTGAAATCACAAGAATTCGTTGGTTTGCTCGAGAGAAACGACCTCTTCAAAGGCTGGTTTTCACCTTCGATTGTTCGAAAAAGTCGATAATGTACGTTGAAATCACCAGAATTCGTTGGTTTACTCGAGAGAAACGATCATTCCGAAGGCTTATTTTCACCTTTGATTGTTTGAAAAATTCGAGAATGAACTTTAAAATCATCGGTATTTTTTGGTTTGCTCGAGAGAAAGACCACTTCAAAGGCTTGTTTTCACCATCGATTGTATGAAAAAGTTCCACGGAATGAATTTACTACTTACTAAGTCAAACTTTCATGTGTGAGTATTTTTCCATAGTACAACTTTTCCCCCTCAGACTGCCGTAACTGAGCTTTCCCTCAGATTTTTAGGTCGCTGGACACCCTGGTATCACCAAATTACCTACTAAACCGTTCAGTTATCGCTCTATACTCCAGCGAAACAATTATTTAATATGAAGAAATCTATGAATTCTTGAGATTGAACAATGTACATGTATAGAATTGTACAGGTATAATTTATGGCTGTATAAACACATTATTGCCAACTAATTTTCTTTTAAACTGACTTTCGAACCAACCACCCGCCAACCCGCGTAATCCTTGACCATTTTATCAAAATTGGACAATAAATTTGTATAGTTTCGCCCTTTATAAGGATTTCATGACAGAAAGAGACGAAACCAAAAATGTTCGGAAAGATCTAAAACATAAATCACAAAATGGAATGGAAAATTTGATTTTGGAGAACTTTTTTCAATCTTGCAAAGTGAAAACCATGCTTCCGCGCCCTAGGTAGAATCGGAATCAAAATTATTCTCAATCGTCTTGGTTCCGCTTCGGGGTGGCCTCCTGTTGTCCTGTTTCCGACTGTGTGCTGGGTTCTCGGGTTTTGGTGTAAACCAGGGCAGGGGGACTGGTGCCTTTTTGGATTTGGGATGCCACCATGGTGGGTGGGCCCGGGCGGGCCTGGGGTTCTCCCCGACCCTCCACCGTAGGATGCTGTGTCCCTTCATTTTTCAGTTTTTTTATCACTATCTTCGCATCAATGTTCTTATAACAGCTTCATCTGACTTTTCTAATATATCAATGTATGGCCGCAATAAATAAATCTATCTACCTATCTAAAATTTGTTGTAAATTAGAAGTATTGCCAGAAACGCAAAAACTGAAATACTTCAACGGGTTTTTCTCATCGAAGTTTAGAATTTTTTAAAATTTTGGTATCTAAATGTAAAATTAGAATATAAAAATGTATAATCAAGGTATAAAAATAAATGTATAAAAATAATTGTATAGAAATAAATGTATAAAAATAAAATGTATAAAAAGGTATAAATGTAAAATTAGAATAATACTGATATACTTGGATTACAGATCAATAAAATAACTACAAATAACTCCAATCAAGAATAAGAAGAGCTGACCAATATTGTTTGTACCGACAAACCTACTTACTACGTCTAATTTGTTCCTCTCCACATTCCAGCACCGTGACCGCAAAATGCCCAATTAGGGTGATCTGCAAAACCTACATAGACAAATAATGCGGTTTTGAGGAACCGGTACTTACAAATACGAGCATTCATATTCACGGATTCTTGAAGCGTGTCTCCTCCGCGATTGCTCGTCTCATACATTTTTATGATATAAAAGGAACACTATTGAGCTAACAACCAGGATAATAATTATAGAAGAATTATTCTTCTATATTCGTTATTGTAGTTTTTTCTACTTGTTTTCAAGTACCTAATCGGAAGAAAGTTTGGATCACCAGTCTTGGAGATCTTCCCATGAACCTAAAATTAATAGGTTTTGAGGTTCTTGAGGTTCAGTCATAAAATCAATAAACATTTCCTTAGGCCTACGTTTCGGTGTATTTATATACCATCTTCAGATCTATAAAGAGCATTGAAACCAGAGTGGTATAGACATTACAGCATCGTTCTTACATGAATCATTGACATGGAACATTGTAAATATAGATAATATTCTGACACACCTTTGAAAGGGTGTGTTCAACTTCCGCTCACTTCCGCTGACTACATTACAATTTAAAACGCAACTTTCTACAATGAAAATAGTACTTTCTGTAAGATATTGTACAAAGTGCCGTTTAAAATTCTAATATAGTCAGCAGAAGTGAATTTACACCATTTCAAAGGTACGTCAGTGTAGAGGCCAGAGGTCAATTTGATAAGCTAATAAACAAATCTTGTTTTGATGGACTCAGGTCCCTAGTTCGTACACTGCATCCCCCTCTAGATTTCCAACTTGGAAGCCAGTCTCTTTCTGGCCTGCTAGCTTTCCTCTAAAAGTAAAACCCGCGTATATGCACCGTCCTTTCAAACCGTTCAATACTATTTCTACTACCGCCGAAATTGATTTTATTTTCATTCTTAAAATACCCGGTGTAAAAAAATCTGTCCAACTGTGTCCACTTGCCGTCGGTCGCCTTCATTCCTGGTTCCTGGCAGTTTCCTCCGGCCGGGGAAGTCATCGCTCGAGCGAAAGCTGGTGAGTCTTCACTATATCAATTATTTGTGGACACAGATCGTTTCCCCCTCAAAAACCAAAAAAATTACAGTCCTACTGCGCATGCTATATTTCATTGCCATTCATTCAATATATTTCAGTTTTGCTGTCCATTCAATTTCTGGCGATAATCTATGCCTAACGGATTCTTGGATCCTTTTTCCAGCGCAACAATGGGTGGTGCGCCTTGATTTTTTTTTAGATTTTTAATTGAAAGTAGACTACATCCTGAGAATTTTGGCACCATCCGCGACTTTCTAGCGTGAATAGATCTGTTTCTATGATTTTTCAAAGTTTCGACCGTTTATGACGTCACGCGCCCCTCTCGCCTGGGCGGGACCCCCCAGCCCACTGTGACGTCATAAACGGTCGAAACTTTAAACATTCATAGGAAAAGATTTACACACGCTAGAAAAATGCAGTTGGTACCAACATTTTCAGAATGAGGTCTACCTTAGATTAAAAATAACAATAAACAGTTTTTCCTACTTAGGCGCACACCCTATTCAAATATAAAGGGTATTTGGTTCCTCTCCCTATTTGAAATTTCTTGCCCTGATCATACACCCTTTTTCATTCAGAATATTACCTATATTTACAATGTGCCATGTCAATGATTCATGTAAGAACGATGCTGTTATGTCTATACCACTCTGGTTTCAATGTTCTTTATAGCCCTGAAGATGGTATATAAATATACCGAAACGTCGGCCTAAGGAAGTGTTTATTGATTTTATTACTGAACCTCAACACCTATTCTGTATCAAGCAGTCGAGAAAGAAGAACCTTACCTAAAATTGAAAATAATAATTAATATTAATATTAATTGGTTGTGAAAACGTTGTGGACCACAAATTCATGATACACTTCAATAAAAGTATTATGTTCTCCTATTATACAAAACACTCACATTGAAAGCTGGGAAATAGAATTTTAATTTATAAAAATGATATTTTGGAAATTTTCATACTCAATGGCAACCACGAGGGTTCGAAGTTTGTAAGAAACTTGTGGAAACATAGAATGAAAAAAAGTTCGAGAATAAAATACGAAAGAACAGATTCAATGCTACATTCGCTATACTCAATAACATCGATGTATTTTTTTTTTTTTTTAATTTATTAAAATTATTATTATTATTATTTTTGTGAGTGGAATGTTCGGACATTTTTTAACATGTTTAATGTTTTAGGGCTGGGGGTCATTCTGTGAATTCCGACACGCAAATCTGCAACGCTTTTTTTTCTTAGTTACCACGGACCGATTTCTTAGTTACCACGTTATATCGGCTCCATTTGGGGTCTAGTTGTACCAAGATGGTCACTGATCAGCTGAGTGAGCTCCAAGGCCATTTTCTCTCCTGTTGAACGCAGGAAGCTGAAATTTGAGAAGCAGGGTCAATGGAGAATGCTGAAGGCGCCTGAGTGGTCACTGATCAGCTGAGTGATCGGAAACAAAACATTAAACATGATTTAATGTTTTTCCCTCGCAAGGGAGAAATTATGATGGATTTTTAATATCTTTTTTTTAACAATATTGTTCAGTAATTTTTAGGAAATATTAAAAATCTCTCAGTTATCTGCAATAGTTTTTTTAATACAAAAATTTAAAAAATTATTAATTAACAAAAATAAAAATGCGTCTATTATTACATGTAGGTTTATTCTGATAATTTAAAATCGTAAAAATAATTTATTAAAATCATTATATTGATAATATAGGTATTAGATTTATTGTACTAATCAATCAAGTAGTTCATCTAGTTGCGCTTATTCACGCTTTCAGCTGTTACCTTTATCTTAACTCTTATTATGGTACCGTTTGTACTTATGTACCTGTTTGAAAACTTTTACAGTATCGAGGCCGTCTCCCGCCTAACGGTTTTTCCAAGGCGTAATGTGTATGATTTTTTTGTTTTCTTCAAAGTCAAATATACCTTAATATACACTTTATCACAAATATACCTACACTTTATCTATCTATCTATAGATGGATACATAAAGTGAATATTTTTTGTCTTCGAAGAAAAAAACAAATCATATTTAATACATTTGGAAGACAAAATTAATCTTCCCATGAATTCTGTAGAATCCCGTGTGACGGTATTCGTGTAGGTACAAGTATCTTCCACTGATTGGCGTTTTGGACCGAAGTCAATTGAAAACTAATAGTATCAATTAGACGGTCGGAAGTCAAAGCTGCCCTCAGCAGGGAAAGTGAGATCCGGTAAAATGTGCCTAATCTTTACGAAGGACAACCTTTCATTCCGTAATTGAATAACTCTAGAGCGTTTCGCCACCTGGGAATCAGGTTCCGTTTCGAAGATGGAGATCCAAATCTAAGTTTTGATGGAAATTACGGAGTGACCTCATCTTGATTTCGATTCTTATTTCTGTTTTCACTTGGAAATCTAATGAATATACACCAGCTAGCAACATACAATTAAAATTGTTTCATCGACAGTAGAGGAGCCGCTCTAAGAAAGAATACATTTTATATACGGTTTTTACGTAGAAAACATTTCTTGCAGAGTGATTCTGCTTCCTCACTACTTCCTCACTAGAAAGATTTGTACTAGTGTAGCAAGTCAAAAAGAATTGGGCCCTCAGAAATCAAAATTGTTACTCTCAGAGCTTCTTGAACAATTTCGGTTGTATCGGTCTGACTGAGGTAAAATTTATTTTTTGGGAAAAACCAAACATAATATGTTTTTCATATTATGAAAGTATGGTGCGAATGATTTGGCTAACACACTACGTGTAACGAGTCTAAAAAAATTTGGGACCTCCAAAATCAAAATTTTTACTCGCATTCTGCGTTTTAGAGCTTTGTGAACAATTTTGGTTCCGTGTCTTCTGTCAATCTGTTCGTGGCAAAAGCTTTTTTTTTGGTGGACAAATCATACGAAAATATAGTAGAAATGCGATAATTTTTTGGGTTGGGCCTTTGGTGAACACCGCTCCACTTAAAAGGGCGAGACCATAAGTATCCATGAACGAAATCATCAGAACCAATAGATATTCCCTTTGAATGAAAGCTGATGAAGTCCGTGACGCCAGGAATGGCAGTTGGACGAAAATCCAACCTGAGATGAGATAAGTAGGAATGTTGATGGAATTTTGAGGACGAAATCAAATGTTGTTGGTTTTAGGTGTATGCTCCGAGGTGAATTTTCATAAATTTCATTAGTTTTCAATCGATAGGAGCCACAGCGCTCAGAGAAAAGTTGAAGTCGTCAAATTTCTTCCTCCAGGCATAACCATATGAAACAATACTTCGAAGAAATTTCATGCATCGCATGTATCTGATATAAATGGTCCCATATAAATATCATCCCCGTCACACCAAAGTACCGTCTGATCAAGAGCGAACATAACAAACTTGATTTGCCTTTAAAAAAAAAGATTTCTCACTGTGTAATCACCTGATTTTGGTGTAATTTGAGAACAAGATGGACATAGTTTTGAAATGATTGCCAGTGATTTCCATAGCGACCTGCTCAGCAGTGTAGCCACGGCATATTTTATAGAAATATTTATAAATGAGAAAGAATTCTCAATCGAGTTGCTGTTTCTAAAAGTGAAAAACCATTACCTAGATCGTGAAGTTCAAAATTCATGTCAACATATTGTGGCACCTATTAGAGTCAAACAACAGAATCTTTATATAGGTCATCATGAACTTAGTATATCTGATATTCCTATTGAGGACTACACTGCCCATCCAACTTGGCTAGTTGATTAGGGTGGTTGGGAGGGTTACTTACCTCCCTAATTACTAGTAATAAAGATAATTGCTACTTAATAAAATTGTCATTGAAAAACATATATCAAAGTAGTCATTAGAAAGGTATAATTTAAAGTCACCCGAAAATAAGTAAGAAAAGTCTTTGAGTCATCTCGTGTGTATCTGGCTCCTCTA